>OV815272.1:31805882-33055882 GCA_929108145.2 Limnephilus rhombicus | reverse complement strand
CCCATTAACCAATGGCTGAGAATTCAAATTTCGTCGAAAGATGTTCTTGCGATAGTCCCCTTGCAAAACTGTAAAGGGCGGTTTCGATGAGAAATATTGATGATTTTCCGTACCTGCATTTTTAACTAGTAACTCAGTATCGATTTTATTTCATTCAAAATTTGCTTTAATATATACCTACCTTCATTACAAACGTGTGAGATAAAATTATGTAAAATTAAGTATTTATAATTTTTCAAAATATCTAAGCAAAATAAGTGCACAAAAAATGTGAAAGACATTAGTTTGTAAGACCGTAAATAAATAGACAAACTGGAATATTTTCATCACAAAACACGTGCGTGGATTTTTTTATGGTTTTATTTGAACTAAAATTAAAATTCTGCAAAGTAGCTTTCCAAGATAATTTATTGATTTATTTTACTATATGATTTGAAATGTGTGTTGCGTGTTGTGTTGTTTGAAAATTTAACAAACGCTATAACGTATAACCGTATTACAATATAAATAAACGCATACTTTTTCAAAATTAAAAAATAACATTACTAGAAAAAATAACAATCTTTCGAAATCAATTTTAATTAATTATTATTTTTAATTTATAAACTAACGTTTAGACAAAAATTTTATGCATAGCACAAAGGGTAACAATTATTATAAGCAATTATTATCAGCCTGAAACACTCATCAACATTGAAAAATCTTCCGAGAAAAGATACTTGCCGCCAACGGGACTTGAACCCGTGTCCTTCTGATTGCCGGCCAGCTGCTCTTGACCACTGAGCTATGGGGGCTTATCAAATACCCGCCAAATAATTCAATATATACTAGTGTTTGATTCAACAATTACTGCTTATTATTTTTTTTTTCCACCTGAAAACAACCAACTTTATTTTTGCGAGAGAGACATTGTAAGTGTTAAATCCCTCGCTAGGTGGCGTCGAGTATGTTTCGCAGCGGTGCATCAAGATATACATAGGTCTTGATAAGGAGTATTCTCAGTTTCAGGTCTATATTATAAGCAGTAATTGTTGAATGAAACACTAGTATATATTGAATTATTTGGCGGGTATTTGATAAGCCCCCATAGCTCAGTGGTCAAGAGCAGCTGACCGGCAATCAGAAGGACACGGGTTCAAGTCCCGTTGGCGGCAAGTATCTTTTCTCGGAAGATTTTTCAATGTTGATGAGTGTTTCAGGCTGATAATTATTGCTTATAATAATAGTTACAATATTAATTATTTTGAAGAAAAGAGTCGATACATCTAGAATTTGATTTCTCTCTCTCTGGTTTCAATCCTGGGATTGGTTTGCAGCAATTTCATCTATTCGTTTCTTCCACTCTTCCCTGTCTTGTGCGGCTCTTTTGAAGTCTGCGTATGATAAGCAGCGCACGTCCACCAGCAGGTCCTCCAGGTACTCTCGGCGTGGGCGTCCCCTAGCGTTTGTCCCCTCGGTCATATCCTCCATTATGGCATGCAAGAGGCCTTCTTGTCTTATTACATGGCCGATCCATCTTGCGCGCCTTTCGGATAAGGTCCTGAGCAGGTGCCTTCCTCCTTCGATTCTTTGGAAAACCTCTTCATTTGTAATGTGGTCTCTCCAGGAAATTCCTAATAGTCTTCTATAGGACCACATCTCAAAAGCCTCTAGTCTCCGTTTATCTCTTTTGGATAGGCACCATGTTTCGCAGCCGTACATCAAGATACTCCATACATAGGTCTTGATGAGGAGTATTCTCAGTTTCAGGTCTATATTATTCGATTCTATTATTTTCGACCTTTTATTGAATGCAACCCTAGCCTGGTGTATACGGCTGTCGACCTCGCTCTTTGACCGACCGTCCCATGTTATTTTGCTCCCGAGGTAGACAAACTCCTTGGTGTTCTTTAGTGGAACTCCTGACATTTAAAAATTACGTATTTCCGGTTGTGTCTAGTTATTCCTTTTTAAGGGATAGATGTAAAAACACACACCTTTAAGTTCCATTAATGTAAATAAAAGCCTGGTTTTCACATGATCCTAACAAGGATATATTAACGAATAACAAAATCTTCAAATCATGAATAGATTCAGACAATTTATATCAGATATCAATAAAGTTAATGGCTGATAATCTGAAACGCTAGAATCGACAGTTGGCGTTGGTATAGGTGGACATTATGCCAGCCATTATTTCCATGCAATGGCGAAAGTTTTTTTTAACAAAAACACCAAAATAATAGTAATTAAAGTGTATCAATTTTGTATTGTGCCTTAATGCTTTTGAGAACGTCTGGACATAGGTTTCCAAGTGATAAACAGTTAGGAAAAATTTGGATTGTACCATGGAAATTCATAAACAAAAACCAATGAAATTTTTCGTATTTTTCAAGGAGCACTTTGTTTCATCAGACTATGTGATGCTTCTGGAATATGTACCATAAGTATAATCTAATTTGAGCAAACAGCTATTTTAATGCCAATTAACCATAAATAAGCGGTATTTAAAAGCGTAAGTTAACCTCACTTTCCAACATTTGAGTTCAGAAATCGTATAAAAATTGTTATTTCTGTTTCAAGTCTCCAATTTGGAAAACCAGCAAGACTTATTTCTCATCTTATTCTGTTAAAAGTATGTGTAGAAACACACGTTCATAGAAAAACAATCGAAAATAGGTTGCGGTTATAAACAAACAAAATGTAAATTTCCTTTTTCCCAATTACTTTTGCATTTATATTTACATAATTCATTTTTTAATAACTCCTTTACATTCCAACCACCATATTTACCAGTTTAATACCTTTAAATCCTGAAAACAATATCATTTAAACCGTATCACATGGCAGTCATATCATGCAAATGATAAACAACCATACCAGCGCGATTTGCTTCGGGCTTTCCAGATTACCTGCCATTAATAAATTGTTTTAAACTTGATAAAAAATAATTTTGATGATGAAATTTTTGATTTTATCTTTTTAAACCCTTTGAAATATTTCTTTATCTCGCACGCCGGTGTTAAGGCATTAAAACATGTTCGTTGTGTACACCCTTTATCAAAAGAACAAATTAATCTACTAATGAGCGACGTACTCCATTGTGCAGGGTTTAAAGGATTAAGCAGATAAGAGACAGATTTTCTGATACTGATATATTTGATTTAGCTGAAATCAACAATAATCTATCTTAAATGCTTTAAATAAATATTGTAGTCTCTTACTCTCTTCCGACAGAAGTGTGCACGATTTTTATGATAACGCAATCATCTTCGTATTTAGATTTTAATCCCGTATTACAATTTTTACTATATACTCGTATTCCGTGTTCTAAGTGGTAGTGAGTGACTACATTCATATGTACAATGATAATAATTATTATAGAAACGTAACGGGGGTAGGTGGAGGGGGGAGGGGTAGGGATTGCGGGGTGAGGGGTTGTAGGGAAAGGGGGGGGGTTGGGGAGTGGAGTGGGGATAGGAAAGATGGAGTCGGCGGAGTGGGAATCACCCTGCGAGCGAAGCCGTGGGAAAAAGCTAGCGTTTTATGTGCAATCAAAATGCGAAAGTTGAAAGGCGTTGTGCTCATAATCCAACAGCGAAACGAACCATTTTCCAAGAACTGCAAACGAGTTCCCCCTCCCAAGTTCCCTGCCCTCCCGGGTTTCCCTCCCCCCTCCTGCATTCCATACATTCATTCCCGATACATTCAGTTTTCAAACAGCTCGCGTGCCACCTATTGCAATTTTTTATACAAATTTAATGATGCCAGAGCTCGTTTATGTTACTCTGATGTATGAGCTATATTATTGTAAAGTTGCATTAAAATATGTTCAGTATTTTTTGCGAGAAAGAATAACAAACACACATAGATCCGTGTTTCGTTTAATATTATGGTTGTCCGATGGCATACGATCTAATAACGTTTTGAACATTTTTACTTAATCATTGTTCTGATGAAGAAACGTTTGCAGTTCTTGGAAAAAAGGTTCGTTTCACTGTTGGATTATGAGCACAACGCCTTTCAACTTCCGCATCTTAATTGCCCTTAAAACGCTAGCTTTTTCCCGCGGCTTCGCTCGCATGGAATTAGGGTGATTCCCACTCCGCCTCCTCCACCTTTCCTCTCCCCACTCCACTCCCCCACCCCTCCCTTTCCCACCCCCCCCCCCCCACCTCTCCCCCCCCCCACCCTCCTACACCCCCCTTCCTTCCCTCACACCTCTCCCTCCCTTAACCCCCACCACCCCACCCTCCTCCCCCTTCCCACACCCTCCCCCCTCCCCCTTCCACCTCTCGCATTCCACACATTCATTCCCGGTACATTCAGTTTTCAAACTGCTCGCGTGCCACCTATTACAATTTTTTATACAAATTTCATAACGCCAGAGCCCAACAGTAGTTTTATACTAAATAAGTAACAAAAAAATATTATTATTTAATTTGATTCGGAAGTTTTACGCGTACATACATTTCGGCGATTCATTACGACGCCAACAAAGCACTCTTTTTAGGGTGAATTACCTAATTCAAAAAAAAAAAAAAAAACGTGTTGTCCAAGGCAATAATTTGTTTGCTTTTCTTCTGACGTTTGCAATTTTGTTATTCTGAACGAACCAACAATGACAATTAAGCAAAATATTAAAATTTAAATTCGCGATAATCCGAGTAATGTGGATATAACGTTTTCGATTCAAAACCGACAATTAATTTAATACGTGCTTCAATTCGAGTGGACCCGAGTCTACCGTACCGAAGGGCGAACGTCAAATGATTGACAGGAAAATAGAACAGTTTGTATGGGAAAAGGAAATTGTTGTTTTTACTATCTTCCCTGCAATTTTTTTCATACTTTCTCAACGTTTAAATCTTCCCTGGACTACGACAAACATTTCAAAACCAAAATCAGCTAAATCGGCCCAGCCGTTCGCGAGTTTTAGCGAGACAAACCAACAGCAATAGATTTTTATGTATATAGATAGAAGATAGAAGAAAGATAGATATCCACGAATGCAATGTTTGGCTTAATTCTTATAATTCTTAATTCTTTGGCTTTATTTCCGTTTCAAATGTATAATAATGAATAAGTAAACAAATAAATACTCGTATCTTAGCAATTCGTCTGGGATTAGAAAAGTTTTAACCAATCACAAAGCACTCTCTTTAGGGTGAATTGCCCATTTCAAGAAAAAACTTTATTAAAAATGTAGGTATGGACTACTACAATAATTCCAATGTCCTTAGAAATGATTTGTGTGGAAACTGTGTCAAAAAGGCGATAAAATAATCAATGTGTATGTGTATATATACTTAACATAGGTATATTTTATGTGATATTTTTTTCCTTCAGGGTTCCTGTTATGGGGTGTGATGTACGCCCTCCTGCCGAAGACGGCCGCCCCGGGGGGCGAGTTGTTCACCATCGCTTGGCTGGCGCTCGCCGCTCACTTCGGGGGCATCCTCATGGTGAGGATCACCACCCTCCCAGCCCTCATAGGCATGCTGCTCGTCGGCATACTCGTGCAGAATGTGGGCTGGATTAACTTGCCCGAAGATGCTCACCTTCCTAAGGAATGCAGGTAGAAACCTTTATCCTTTTTAAAAGATTTAAAAGTCATAATATACATCGATAGTTTGCGTATTTTTTAATGGGTCACCATTATTTACAAGTCTTGTTTTTCCTAGAAAAACGCAGATGCGTCTCAAAACACATTACTGCACCACACACTACGTGTTTACGTATTTTTTTATGGCAAAACGGCATTCCTGAGGCCATATTGCTAAAAAGTGTCCAAAATAAGACAGTACTTACAGTAGTTTGTATCTTGTTCTCTATAAATATCTCAAATCAATATAGGTTTGAACAAAAGCCATGTATGTATATTCGTATACACTATGTCTACAATAATGATTGTAAGCGTGGCGTGCCATCACTTTTTTCGATTTAAGAGATTTTCCAGAACAATCGGCGTATTCTTTACCAAACATCCTCAACTTTGAATTATTTCCAGGAAATTTGCCTTGGTGATAATCCTAACCCGAGCCGGTCTGGACTTGGATCCTCCTGCCATGAAAAAACTGGTCGTGACTGTTCTGAAGCTAGGTCTGATTCCTTGGGCCGTGGAGGGTGGAGTGATTGCTGTCATGTCCCACTACCTCCTTGATTTGCCTTGGATATGGGGTATGCTAAAACACATTTATTATTTATTGATTTAACATATTATTATTCATAACTAATACTATTATATACAGCACAAAATGGTAACAATTATTATAAGCAATAATTATCAGCCTGAAACACTCATCCACATTGAAAAATCTTCCGAGAAAAAATACATGACGCCAACGGGACTTGAACCCGTGCCCTTCTGATTGCCGGTCAGCTGCTCTCCCAATTGAGCTATGGCGGCTTATCTTATACCCGCCAAATGAATCAATATATACTAGTGTTTCATTCAACAATTATTGCTTATTATATTTTTTCCACCTGAAAACAACCAACTTTAGTTTTATGTGCTATGCATAAAAATCTTGTCTTAAACGTTAGTTTAAAAATTAAAAAAATAATAATTACTATTATATACATTTTGAGCAACCTTTTGGTTGTTAGTTTATATTTGTGTCCCTTTTCGTCAAATTTTAGCCATTTATTCTTAAATGCTGAACCATTCAAGATATAAATGTTCAATCTTTTCTCAAGGATATCGCAAGGGTTGTTATTGGAACCGATTTTGAAATGTTTATTTTTGTCAGCGAAATTTTCAAAAAAATGGGTTTCAAGTCACCTTCCTGATTTTTATCAGTTAATTTAGCCATATGTTTTGTTATCGTTAGTGGTAATATTTTGGCATTGATAGTGCATGTTTTTCCATTTTTATAAAGGATGTAATCGGATGTCTACTTACGATGTTTATTAATGAACTTTTAAATTACACAAATGATGCAAATGGTTTGAATCCAAACAATCGATCAAAACGGAAATATCTTAAAGTAGGTACCCACCTAAATGAAAACATAGGCCTCCTTAAATGTCTCCTGTTTTGGTAATGCTTGGCGGAGCGATAAGGAAATATATTAAAGTAGGTACCTATCTAAATGAAAATTTGCGTTTTCATAAAGCATGTAATTGAATATTTACTTATGAATGAACATTTAAATTACACAAATGATGCAAATGGTTTGCTTCCAACTAGTATGCATGAATCGATCGAAACGGAAATATCTTAAAGTACTCGTAGGTACCCACCTTAATGAAAACATAGACCTCCAGGGTACCTAGCATGGTCGATCGATATAGGTTTTATCGAAAATGTCGGTAACTTATAATCGCTCCCAAGCACGACTGCAGGCCGCTAACGAATAAAAAACAGTTTACATCAAATATATTAGGAAACCCTAGTCATTGCGAACTATTGTTTGTTCGTTAGCGGCCTGCAGTCGTGCTCGGGAGCGATAGCAAGTTACCGACATTTTCGATAAAACCTATATCGATCGACCATGCTAGGGCCCCAGAAATGTCTTATTGTGGGCGACCTCTGTTTAATTTCCAAAAATATAATGGATTTATTCTATTATATGGCCACACCCTGTGTTTTCTGCCTTGTCCTACCTTGAGGGCTCGCTAATTTTATTATTTTTTTTTATATAGCGCATTAATGAGGAGGGAATAATAGTCTGTAAATTTAAGTTGGACATAACCCGCCTCACAAACCGGTATTAAAACAGAATTTTGAGGAAAATTTAAATAAGGGAAAAATTGATTGAAGATAATAATATTAACTCTGAATTTCATTTGCGAGATTGGCAAAAACGACGTAAAATAAATAGGTCCCTATGACCTTGTTGGTTGCGTATGTTCTGTGTCCCAGTAAGACGAGAGGTTTCGATTTCCAGTTGCGACCATAAACTTTTTATTGAAGTGAAACTTCATTAGCCCCGCTGTGATTTGGATTTCGGATGAAACGGAAATGACGATTACTGCACCTGCGACTGCAACTGCACTGCGCTTTGATTATGATGTAACTTTTAAAGGCTCCTATTGGTTGAGATATGAAACGGAAATTGCGCTAGTACTGCGCTCATTGGTAGTTAAGATTGTTTTGGTAAAGTTTCGCTTCTACCGCGTGTAAACTGCACTCGATTTTTTTCTTCTACGTCTTGTTCTACTTCATGTTTCATTTAGATTTATTATTATTATATTTTTCTTCAAAAAAATTAAAATACACTATCTATGGTTTTGCGATATACATGTATAGCATTAAATATATAGGTGTGTTTCTATAAGACCATTTATTAACTTTTACTCATCGACCAAAGTGCAATAATTTAATTATTGTACTTTGGTCTATCCGTAAGACTTAGGTGAGTTCACTGGTGAACTGCACTTAATGCTTTATGATTTCTTTCAAATTCCAATGCTGATACAGCAACATTCATTAGGAATTTTTTCTCCTCTCACGATATTTTTTTAAAATATTTTTTCCCCTTACGCGTTATTCAATAAGGGGAGGAAATCGTAACGAAACCCTCTTTAATGGGTTTAATTTTACTGACAAGAATTTGGCAAATTCCAAACGGATTAATTAACCAAAGTGAAAATTTCGTCATTTCCGTTCGTACCCGATAATCCGTCTTCAACGCAGAAGATTATATGGTGTGACTTCTACAGTAGACGGTTGTCGTAAATCATAAGGCTAATCTAATACTGAGCCATACAGTTAACAACTAATCTTAATACAGTTGCACAGAGACATCATAAAACTTGCAGGTGCCTTAATTTGGTCATGAGATCGGTAATGATAATAAGAAATCCTTGGCTGCAGCCATATCGTCTATCGTCACGTCTCATATCGTCCATTGCTGTTTTCGTGATATCGTTCATTAAAATTATACCTACACGGTACCTACATCAACCATGCAGATTGTATGTTTTTTCTTTCACTGTTAATAGCGAACTACTGTTTAAACTTGACAATTTTGCATTTCTTCTGTAAATTTATTGTTACGTTCCGCTTCCGTTTAAAGAAGGTGGCCGTTTAAAAGTTCAGTAAAGATATTTTTTTCAATTGTGAAATTTTGTCGACATCTCGTTAGGGTCCCACCGAGGCGTCGCGTGTTCAATTCCACGGCTGCGTAGGTCCTGATAACGATCACTGCACGAGTAACATTTTCCGCTTATTGTTGTGGGTGGGAGTAGGAGATTTTTAAACAAACTTATGAAAATAAATATTTTTCCTACTTACAAATCTTTTGATTTCAGTGAAAATTTTGGTTTTAGTTTTTAAAATATGTGGGAACATACTTTTAATCACCACACGCACTTAAATTAAACTGACGAGTGACGGGTGACGAATATATTAGCCTGATTAGATACACTATTGGTTTGATCGTGTCAGACTCTGCCTTTCTTCGCTTTTCTTTCTACCATTGGTAATTTGCCGCTTGCTACCAGCACTGATACGATCTTCAATACCTTCAACGTTATGGACATAAAACAGCTCTACTCAAGATCCATCTTAGTTAATTTACACAAAAACAATAAAACACTATACAATGCTACACAAACAATACACAATACCCGAGCCGAAAACAAAGAACTTCTCCAAACTCCTTTTTCCAAAACCACCTTTGGACAAAGATACTTTAAATACATAGCTTGCAAACTAAACAATACACTACTAGCTACGATGAGACAAACTGACTCCTTGACAAAATTCAAACAAGATATAAAAAATGGATCGTAAGTATTGGACGCCACACTAATACAGGGTGTCCGAGGGTAACGTGCATTAACTTAGTGAGGTGATTCTACATGATGGTAGGAGTAAAAAAGATTAACAACTTTTTCGAAATTCCAAAATTCTTTTTCCCATTCAAAAAGATCTACCTACTAAAAATCCTTAGTGTGAGGTACGATCTTACTTGCGTGGCTATATTGTATGGTGATGATTGGCGCGTATCGTAACAGCGGAAAATAATAAAGCTAGCCGCGCACGCCGGTCTAATTTTATCTTTTTACCACAAAACTACCCCTAAAAGTAAGAATTTCGAAAAAAGTTATATCTTTTTTACTTACACTATCGTGTAGAATCACCTCCCGAAGTTAATGCACTTTACCCCCGTACGCCCTGTATAGCACACATAGACATACGACCTAACCCATATAAAATAAATTAAAATAATTGTATCCTGTCAAATTAAACTCCATAAATAGATTAGACAGAATTCACTATTTTACTTCATCTCCTCCAACATTTATAAGATTACTCTCTTTTAAAGATTTACCCACTAGATATATCCTAGTGAGACAGGCATCAAATAAGCCCAATGTAAATATACTTTTTACATAAATAAATACAAAATAAATAATGTGAGTGTTATATCTCTTTCTCAGCTTTCCTACTGGGGTCCGTCATTGCAGCCGTCTCCCCGGCCGTGGTGGTGCCGTGCCTCTTCAGGCTGCGAGGTAAAGGATACGGAGTGGCTAAGGGAATCCCAACCCTCGTTTTGGCGGTGGCCGGTATTGACGATGCTACCAGCGTGGCCATCTTCGGCGTCATCAGCAGCATCATGTTCTCGACTTCTTCGCTAACTTACACCATTATTCAGGTAAATAGAAACTGTCATTTTATTTCTTCTTCTTTCTTTACAATGCTTGTCGTCCCCGCTGCAATGCGCCATAAGGACAATTTTTTTGTACGTTAGCTCCACGCAGTGGAATTTTCAATTTGGGAGGCGGGAATGGGTACCGCCGCCCCGGGAACCTTTATTGGATAACCAACACCTCTGCCATAGATCACCCCAAGTGGTTCGCTACGTTTGGTGATTTAGCAGGGGTGCCCGGGTTCATGGGGTGAGGTTTGTCTAGGTCTTGGAGGCGGATGACGAAGACACACTGAATCCCAGATTCCTACCCACCCCTTAAACCCTTTTCCTTCCCAGAACTCTCCTCTCCTTCCTTTTCCTAAAAAAAACCCCTCCACACAGCATCCCCAAAGATGACATAGGCCCTGAGGAAAATTATTTTCCTCAGCGCCTCCTGTGTGGAGCTCATGTAAAAAAAAAAAAAAACGCAGGAGGGTCTCAGCAAAATAATTCCCCTCAGAGCAGAACATAATTCCCCTCAGATGACATACCATCTTTGGAGATGCCATGTAGCGGGTTTTTTTAGGAAAGGAAGGAGAGGAAGTTCTAGGATGGAAAAGGGTATGAGGGATGGGTAGGAATCTGGGGGTCTGTGTGTCCAGGAGTGACGAACGTTTGAATCCATCCCTCCCACTGTGATGCAAGGCTATGTTCCGAAAGAGTACGGCTGGAGAATTCAAAGTAACTCCCTCAACCACTCTCTCCCGATCCGGCCTGCCATGCAGCTGGTGGACAGACGCATCTGCCACCAAGACCTAGACAAACCTTACCCCATGAACCCGAGCACCCTTGCAAAGTCACCAAACGTAGCGAACCACTTGAGGTGACTTGCGGCAGAGGTGTTGGTTATCAATATTATAATTTGGGTTATACAATAAGGGTGAAAAGGAAGTGGGAAGGGGAAGGAAATGGGGATGAAGAAAGTTGGGAATTAGGTATCTGGCTTCTCAGATCTGGTCACTAAACACTGCCATTTCGAGCAACTTATCGATTCTGAATGGTGGTCCGACAATGGTGACCAGAGCGATACTCCGAGAATTTACCACTCCGGTAGGTATGCCGCAAATAAAATGTTGGTAAATTTAAAAGTGAAGTGAAATAGTGATAAATGGAAAATATTTTTTATATGGCTTTTTGAAAATGGAGTACCTACTTCTACAGAGTACGATAACCAAAAAAGTATAATGTGGTTAAAAAAATACCAAGAAAATAATAAAAATAAAACTCAAGCCAACTGAAAACTAAATCAGAGAGATGCAAAGAAGAGATTTTTGATGAAGCCATAATACTCATATTAATTACTTATTATGAAAAATGTGGTAGTATGTAAGAAAATAGGTATTGATTATTCCAAGAAATATGGATGTGGCGTTATCCTTTTATTTGTTTGAAAGAAATACTACCAACCCTTTTGGGATTTGGGTAGAGGAAGTAATCAACAAGGTTCTACCTAGATTCTATTTGGGGAAATTTGACGGCAAACTTGCTATCGAATCAGGCGACCGATCTGCTCCAAGCCCTTCTCTTGTTATTAGATGTCTGTCAATGGATAGATTGAAGCCAGAATTGTTGAATACATTTTCGAAATTCTTCTAGGTTTACTGATTTTCCTAAAATAACATTCGGTAGTTACACCCGAGAGCTTTCATATTTCGTGATTTCGTTGCTTTATTTTACATAACATTATGGTGTCAAAACAAAAAAATTAAACCGATTGGACAATGTACAATCCTGGTAACTCTGGTACCGGTTTGAATGTCTCTTTGTTTGTCTTTCCCAAATATACATATACAAATTAGAATAATAACTTCGGAAAAATAATAATACGATTTTTAGCATCGTTTGATAGAAAAAAATAATTATAAAATCCATATAAATGTTTATAATTACCTACTTTTTATTGCATTTTAAATACACATTGTTTAGTTTCATAATATTGAAGTAACTTAGAATGTTTTTTTTTTATTATTTGATAGGACTACTTTTTTTAAATGAATTGATAATGTGGGCCTCACTGGGCGCTTTTCCCGTGAGATGGCGTGCAATCGTGTTGCATTTAATAATGCATAACATCTTTAGAAATTTAATTATAATAAAATTTGATAAACATTACCAAATTTAATTTTAATTAAATTTCTAAAAATAAAAATGGAGTTCTACGAATTAAACACAAAAAACAATTAATAATGCATACATAACATGGCCAATCAATGAACTAAAAAGGGATTTGTCATAAACTTATTACACATTTTTTTTTTTAATTTGTAATTATTATTTTTATTCCTTATAAAAATTATAATTTTTATAAGGAATAAAAATTATAATCAACTCTGTAAAAATACACAACAACATAACTGCAATATCTTGTGTTTAGTTATAGAACCCTTGAGGTGATTTTCCACGAAAACGGCGCTATATAAATTAGCCAATTATTATTATAAATTATTAAAGCAAAACCGACATAAAATACCAATAGGATTCACAGTAGACCAATGCCTAAAATGGTCCACATACATAAACATACTCAAAGATAGGGTGAGGAAACTAACATACATCTTTATTTGTCCAAAAAATAATAATAATATAACGCTAAATGTAATATTGGCTACATAAGTGTAACTTGGTTTTGTTCTTTATATTATTTATGTGCTGATGATGAGAATTTGTAAATTTTTTGTATATAACAGACGAAGGTACGGTTGTATCGAAACCGTTTGACATATATTTACACATACAGGTAAATAAAATGATTTACTTACCCAAAGATAGGCACAAAAAGATTCAGCTCTTCATTTAATGATATTTCAACACAAATATACCTTTTATGTGACACCTCACAAGAGCACCTCTGTTGAACAGTGTAATGATAGGGAGACTATATCGCCACCCGATTGGGCAGCATTGTGAAATAGATTTATTACTGTGGGGTCTTGAAGAGGATTAGACGAAGGGTAAAAAACTGATGCCGAGTCTTCATAGTTATTTTTTATTCTTTTATTTCACTGCCTAACTCATTTATTTTTTATTCTAGGGTCCCGTGTCAATCATCGGTGGAATAGCATTCGGCATTTTTTGGGGCTACTTGCTGAAGTACGTTCCAGAGAAAAATGATCCCTTTGTGGTTCCCTTGAGGGTCCTATTACTGCTCCTTGGAGGGTTGCTCTCAGTCCTGGGCTCAGAACTCATTGAGTACGATGGAGCTGGTGAGATTTCTTTACTAAATACTTGATACGGAAGGAGTGTAACTTATTTTTTCTCTCAAAATGTGTAAATAAATATATCCAAGAAAATACCTCATTTGAATACCTGTGGACTTTTCACTACATGTATAGTGTATAGTACCTTTGTACAGACAATTCATTGCATTAAAGCCGTTTGTTTTTTTTACAACAATATTTTTGATTTTCTAGTGTTATAATTATTTTTTTCCCCTTTTGAATGAGCAAAATATTGTTTCATCTCAGCGGGCGTATACAATAAGCACTAGGTGATAAAAGATATACAGGTTGTCCGGGGGTAAAATGCATTAACTTCGGGAGGTGATTCTACATGATAGTAAGTAAAAAAGATAAATAACTTTTTTCGAAATTCCAACTTTTAGGAGTAGTTTTGTGGTAAAAACGTGAAATTAGACCAGCGCGCAGCGTGCGCGGCCAGCTTAATTATTTTTCGCTGTTACGATACGGGCCAATCACCACCATACAATGTTGCCACGTTCGTGCCTCGAAGTAAGATCGTACCTCACACTAAGGATTTTTAGTAGGTAGATCTTTTTGTATGGGAAAAAAATGTTGGAATTTCGAAAAAAGTTATTAATCTTTTTTACTCCTACCATCATGTAGAATCACCTCCCGAAGTTAATGCACTTTACCCCCGGACGCGTATTTCCAAAACCTATACCAGTTCAGTCGCTTTACATTTTCAATATCAAAATTTAAATATTCAGAAATAAAATTATTAATTTCTAATATACACATTGGAAAGATTATTTTATCTAGATTTTAGAACAATTTTTGTTTTTGCAAAGTGATAAAAAATTATCAATATAGAGGTGTATTTACAATATATGGGAATAATATTAAAATTTAAATATTTTGAAATAAAATTATTATTTTCTAATGTACACATCAGAAAGATTATTTTATCTAGATTTTAGAACAATTTTTGTTTTTGCAATGTGATAATAAATAACCAATATAGAGGTATATTGAATCGGTATAGGTTTTGGAAATACGCCCCCGGACACCCTGTGTAATGTTTGAATGACTTGTATTATACAAAGAATAAATAAATCATTTTCGAATCATTATTATTTCAACCGTTAAATTGAGCACAAATTTAATTGCTTACAGGTCCATTGGCAGTAATCACCGCAGCTTTTGTAGCTTGTATGCACTGGTCCAATCAGGGTTGGGATGTGGAAGACAACCCGGTCGCCACCGCTTTTGAGATCTTCTGGATGGTGTTTGAACCTATTCTATTCGGAATCACCGGAGCCGGTGTTAAGGTGAATAATTAAATATTTTATGAAATCTTATATTGTAGACCCAAGTCTCACCTCACCTTTCTCACGCAACGACAGCTGCCTTGGAGCTTATTATGTACGACATCCCGCCCCAAGGCGCTGCTTTGTCGGAACAAGTGTTACATATCAATTCAAATCTTATTTAAAAGGAAATCGACACCTTACACTTTGTCAATATTCAAGTGTATGATAACAATCTGATTTTTTCTTCTTTACTCTTGTGCGATTACCGTAAAATTGTCAAATTTCCCGGATCCAGTAAGATTGCGGTTCTAATCCCTGTGGAAACAAAAAAAAATGTAGTGTGTTTTTAGAATTTTTGAAAATAACTATTCCAGTTAAATCACATCGCAATCAAGACCATTTAACTAAAAGACACAAACATCCAAAAATTCAGTAAGAAGAAAAATGGGTATAATTTTTAGTTTGACATTCGTGTGGAAATAGGGGAAGCAGTTTTCTCGTTGATGATTTCTGTAAAATAATTCTTGATAGAAACCAACAATTGTACTTTGTCATTAATGCTTCTGATTTCTACTGGTAGGTTATTAAAGAAGTATTTTCCTTGGTGTGTATAATGGTGTTGGGCAAAAAAAGTGTTTAGTTTGGGGCATACATATTTATTTATGTTTAAGTCTTTGATTAAAAAAGTTTTTTGAAATTAACACGATTTTAATTTTGTAATTTCAGATTAATGAACTCGATGGCAATGTTGTATCAATCGGAGTTGGTTGTCTGGTTGCTGGCGCCATCATCAGGATATTGACGACAGCTGCCATAGGATTCGGCAGCAACTTGAACACCAAGGAGAAGTTCTTCGTGGGCCTGTCGTGGATGGCGAAGGCTACTGTGCAGGTAAATAAAAAGAAACGTTTTATTATAAACATCTATACCCTTCTAAAAAGTTTAAAAATAATCTTTTCTTACTAAATTCCATGATGCAAACAAAAATAATAATCGTGGTGATTTTTTCCTTTTCATATACTTTGATGTATTTTTTCTGACTTGGCTTAGCTGATTCTCTCTATAATATGCTAGCTTAAAAATGTGCTGCGAGTACAAATTTCAATTTCAGTATAAACTCAATAGCGTTCTTGCGGTTACATGGTGCATATTTCTAATAATTTTCTATGGGTGCTAACGTCGCAGTCTGGAGTTGAAATAAAATTGCTCACTTATCAGGAAATATCACACAAAAGAAAAATGTTACGTTCATTTGAAATCGTATTGGCGTTTTCTAGAATGGCATTTCTTGCGATCCTCGTCTTGGGTAAATGTATATTTTTATTATCATGTTTCCTATGTTCATTATTTATTTTCCTGTCAACAGGCCGCTCTGGGACCAATTGCTTTGGATGCGGTAAAAAATGGCGACAACAAGGAAGATATCAAATATGCGGAAGATGTTCTTACAATGTGCATCCTGTCAATTGTAGTGACAGCTCCATTGGGTGCCATTTTAATTTCAATCTCTGGACCAAAACTATTGACGAAAACGAAGAAACCGCATGTAGTGGAAGGTACGTTACAAAATGATGTGTTTTTCCGAATACTAATAAAAAAATAACAATATAACTACCCACCAAAACTAACAAGTGCTCATTGAATAAAATAAAAAAAAAATCGAGAGCAAAGTTTTAATAAAAGAATACATCTCGTTTATAATGAAGATCTTAAACCAAATATTAAGAATTGATCAACCTACTTTGTTAACTACCTTTAATGCTCTTTCAAGGTTGCTTGTACAATAATTATTCAATTAACTTGATTCTCTTTACTTTAAGGTTGGCGTCGATCTCATCGTCCATCTATCAGGGACATTTCCATCATCGACGAAGAGGAAGAAAAGGAAAACTCGGATGATACAGATGCTGAACTCGGAGATTCTTCTGCTCCTACTAACACCACGGCATCTGTCACCAACTTGGCGTGAAGTGTTCAAGTTTATAAGGACCATAAAGAAAAGACTGAAAATAGCACATTTTTCGAAACAACCCCTTTTAAAAGTTTTGGAAAAGTGACGTAAAATTGCTATTTTTATATGGTATGCCTTTAAATGTGAGATATTAATTATGAATGGCCTTTGCAGAGAAAAGTGTAAGCATGAATAGTCATCACGATTCTACTGTTTTTTTAAAACGATTGTTAATAGGAGTGGTGCTACAAGCAGTGAAAGTTATGAAGGATATAATATAAGATAGGTTAAGTCTTGTAGTCCATGGGTGTCCAACGTTTTGGCTTAATTGTACCATGTTGAAGTAAGTCGAAAAATTAACTTAGGCTGCATACGAAGTTTACCAACCAATAAATTCGAGTAGGTACATAATGAATTTTCTTCTTTTTTTGACATTAAAGGGTGAAAATGTTTGACATTAAGCTGGTGGTGTTTGAACGTGATTTTGAATCAAAATAATGAAATAATATCTAACTTGGTATCTAGTGAATATCTAAACAGCTCATCATTAAAAGAAATGCGTCGCGTCGGCGGGATGCATCCTTATCTAGCCTATTACGACGAGTTCTGTATCAACGTCAGAACGGTATTAAAGTTTGGCGTGTACTATAACTTCTCATCTCGATTGTGTGGGTCACATTATTAGATATAGATTGCGGGTTGGACACGCCTGGGTTAGTCTTTGTTAGTGAAATTAATTTAATATTGTATTTATTCCCTATGATTAAATGAGTACAATAAGAAAATTCATTTATTTACTACACGAGACATAAACGAATGAATGCCCACTACATACAAATTTTGAAAATTATCTTGGGGCACACATTATTTTTGAATTATTATGATTTGTTTTTGTGGTATATTTTTTACCAACAGCGATAAATATTAAAAAACATTTTCCCACCTTTCCTTCTGTTTGACTTTATAATATGACCATGTTGATAAATTGAAAAAATGGGGATCATTAAAAATGCGTTCTAACAGGCATACCTTAAACGCAAAAACTTGTTAGTACCTACTTACTATGATATTATGTACAGGAATAATATTACATCTCTTAGATAATTTATTATATAATGTTAAATAAAAAATTAAAAAATGATTGGCAAACGATTATTGCCACTTATATCTATTCAGTATTGTTAATTTAGTGTAATTAATTCTTGCAATTAAATTAATTATTATTAAATATAAGATCTGGCGAGCGATTACCTATCTTTTGAGATAGATCTCTGGCGAGATCTGCTACCAGATTTGTGTGATTTTCTAAGGCTGTTAAATGAATAAATAATCATGTATACTTTCATAAATTCGTGTTCAAAACAAACTAACTTAAAATACGTGAAAGCTTACAGCTGAAATTCTGACATTGGCCCATAGAAAAAGCAAATAACAGCCAAAGAAAATCATACAAATCTGACAGGAGATCTCGCCCGAGAACATAGAGAATCGCTCGGCAGAATGAGTCCTCTAGTATTGAGAGCAGTAAAAATATAACATAATGTAATATTATATTATATGACAAAATGAAAACCTTGAGTCGATCGTAATTAATATTAGTTCTAATATTCCTCATATTGAGATAATTTTGAAACTTTATGCTTAGCATAGATACTTGTGTATTTAGCGTAGTGCCATAATGTTAAAGACCGAATTAGTCGATCATTGAAATGTAAATATTAACTTATTTTGTGTTATTATAACTTTTTTCTTCTTGACATTGTAAATTTGTTATATATAATGTTTTGTTTAAATTTCAAAGTTTAGCGTTCAGGGAGTTTATAAGAGGTCAGCTACCTTTACTCTTTTGAATGAAGATAAGTGTCAACATCACCGCGATGAAATAGATCAACCTAAATTTGTGTGCTCAGAACCTTAACTGAGATTGTACTTTAGAAGCATAAAATAGCATTGAATTCGTTCCTTGTAAAAGAAGGATTGTCTTTGGACTATACCCGAAGTTGAATATTTATTTATTTAAATATGACATTGTTCTGCAATTGCTTCAATAAATGAATTAATTGTGTAATGTTACGTAATTATTACGAATACGTCAAAAGATAATATATAATAACGAAGGTTAAATCATTTTAAAAAGTTAAATAATACAGTAGGTATTTACAGTGTTGTATACATGCTGAGTACATTCAAATAAAGAAAATTAAAAATAATAATATGAAAATATTGGCCTCTTATTTTTTACAATTCCTGTAGCACTCATTATGGCCATTCAATAAAATGGGATTGACTTCTTATGTGGTATTTAATTTAAAACAAACATTTTCGTTAAGTTCCTAAGGTTTAAACGTGAAGGACGTCAGTGTTTTTATACGTTTATAAGTTCTAGGTATTTTTCCTCTGATGGATAAAAGCCAAATAAAAGCTATAAAGCTATAATAAAGAGGTATCTATCAATATTTTATAAAAAGTTATCATGGAACTACTATGGACATCTGGCATAAAAACTGTGAAACTGTGAGATGATGATCCTACTGCGAAAAGGTAACGGTTTAAAATGTTTTTGTTCGACAAACTAGCGGCAGATGGCAGTGAAGTAGCCCAAAGAAAATTCCTCCTTCCCGGAAAAACTATTTCTTTGCAACATTTTCGTTTCCTTTAACACCTGGAAATGTCAAAATACATGTAAACAATAATTATTTTTACGTTTATTTTAGCTAGGTATGTGTAGGTAGTTAGCAGTTAGGTAAACGATTGAAAAACAGATACCTGCATCTGTTTTCAATCGTTAACCCTTTCAATACCAGTTCTCCCTGGAAACACGAAGAATAAAATTAATAACTCTTGATTTTGTGACAAATAGCCCCGAATTTTGCGTATCGCGTGTGAATCATACTTCTAATGGCGTCATTTTTTTCTGCTGGGATGCAATCTTTATTACAGCGACAAATACTGTAAATACAATGACAGATTCCGTTTTAGCTGGGATCCATTATTATTTTTTATTTTTATGTTATCCTTATATTTAAACATGTTATTTTTATCCTCACTTATAAAAAACACATTTAAGGCCTAAAATAACAAAATCATGTTAGAAAAAATCTAAATTACTTACCATAATCAGAAAGTAAGTGTACTGTGACCATAATGTTTTCAGTGTTTTGAGGGTTGGAGTTTACATTGAGTGGTAGAGGGGGGTCTCTTGACCAGAACGAGGATCGCAGGAACATTGTAGTACGTAACTCACGTTGTAGTGTCCATTTTCGTGAAAGATGTTGGCAAAAAAACCGGCAAATGCTGTCATCCGCTTTTTACTCACGGAAGTAAAAACACCTACAAGAAAAAAAGGTGACGATTTCTGAGCTCTATTGTGACTGGAAATGATAGTGGGTGACTCATTACACGTCTAGAAGAAAAATAGTCGCCAAAGAGGCATCACACCTATTGAGAATCTGTCAAAAACTTGAAAAACAAAATTTCGGGCAAAAAAATCAGTGTTTTGGGACCGAAAAGGCATCATTTTTGTCGAATTTCTGCCTCAGGCTGAGACCATCAATGCATAACAATATTATAATACCCAAAAAACTCAAAAGGAGCATTTGAAACAAAAAGAGGGGAATGCGGACCAGAGAAGTGTGCTTGTTTCACGAAAACGTCCGTCCCCACACAGCCTTAGCCACCAATAAGCTCTTGTACTCATTTGGTTTGGATGTTTTGAACCACCCTCCGTAATCTCCTGATTATCATCTTTTCACCTTCCTGAAGGCACGTATGGATGAAAATAAATTTTCAACCCACGAGCAGGGGCAGAAAGTGATCCTGCAGTGGGGGAAGGAGCTGGCAGGAGAATTCTTCGAGAGGGATATATAGAAACTTGTGCCACGGCTTACCACACGCATTGAACGGGTTGGCAATTATTTGGAAAAATAGCCAACATATGAATCAACAATACCCTGTTTTTTTTCTAATTTACTTTTTCAAAATAAAAATAAAAATTCATTTCGCTTACTTTCTGAACATGCCTCGTAGTAAGCAAAAAAGAAAATATTGAAACACTCGAAATTTTCAAAATATATGGACTATAGGTACTCGTTATGTGGAAATAAAAGTGTGGTGTTGAAAAGGTTAAAATGGTTTTTCACTGAAATTCTATTTTACAATAAAAATAACTCACTAGCACAAAAAACTGTTTTTATGTGTTGATTATATAAGTTTTTTGTCTGGAGGTTTCCCCGTTTCCAAAAGAAGTCAATGTCCTCAATTCTCACATCCTTATAACATAAAATAAAATGCTCTTCCCATTACTATAACATCGGAAATAATCAATAGCTCGCATTCTTTCGCGTCGGAAATTACTTAGAATAATTGTTGCAGTAATTTAAATGTTGCTTATAAGGTACAATATTAATCACTCGATAGATAATGGGTTAATGTTGATTGGGCGAGGTGTTACATTGAGATTGTCATAAATTATTCTAAATCATATATTTATTTTTCCTGCAATTTGTTATATATTGATTGTCATAAATTGTTCTAAATAATATATTTATATTTCCTGCATTTTTTTATATATTCTTTTACGACGTTAGAAATTCTGAAAGACATCTCTCTTACGTGTCACTACGCCGAATATGCATTTCTAAGTAAAGGGAAAATTAAAAGCGAAGTAATTATCGATTGGAGACATAAAGCCTACTTGCAAACAACCAAGAAGTATGCATTTCCGACGGTACCTGCTGATTGTCTTTATTTTAAACATAACGTGGTATTGGTATTTATCTTTTTATTTAACGCTGAGACGGTTTACGAGTGAACACATAGACCTTATGCCCACTGTGCTATCTCCCAGTTTACCTCTATTCTTTAACAATAACCCAGTCACTTGTTAGTATGTGTGGCTATGTCTTCTGGTTCTACAGTGTCTCTCCAGGTATCTGATCCTAGTTCCCACAGGGTGGAGGCACCATAGGTGAATAGAAGTATCTTCATCATCTTCACATTTTCTGCATATATTGGTGTTCTCTACCTGCACGTGTCTCCTGAGATGGCAGTGTCCTGTTAGCAGTCCTACCAGTTCCCTCAGCGAGATCGTGTCCATATCGAGTAGTTTTCTGGTCCTTTGTTACAAACTGATTATGTTATAAACCAGTGTTGTTGCAGATGCAAAAACGATGCGGGTTATTAGAGGTTAACATCCGCGGATGCGGATGCAGATGTCTGAATTGATGCGGTTTACAACACCCCTGTTATAAACTGCGCCTCCACTTATAAGTATGCATTTCTAAAGGTGCCATGCTGATTGTCTTTTATTTTAAACGGAATTTGGTGTTATTTGTATTTTTGTTACGAGCTCAACACTGGAGTTCCTATTAAGCCAGGCACAGCACATCACAAATTGTATTAGAATTAATAAATATAAATAATTAAAAACATAAATTTTTTTTAAAAAAAACGAAAAAACTCAATTAACATTTAATTTGCGGACGAAGGATGATGCATATTGACCTCGTCTTTCGACCCTTAGAATAAGTGTTAGCATTTTGATACCTTGTACGTACGGCATAATTGTAATAGTAAGTACAATAGCATCGTAATTACTTATCGATGGTCATCGAAACACTTATGGAGTTCAATAAATTAAAGCTGTCGAGGCCTATTCATCAAAATATCTCCATTACGTCATCGAGTAATCTAATGAGGGGTTAATAAAGATGATCCATTAAATATATCGTTTTCACTATTTAAATTTTTCCACATTTAAATAGTGAAAACATTTTTTTATAGCAAACGATTGCACTTTTCATCGTAAATTATACCTGCTTCCGAAAAAAGCCGCTCACTACACTGCTACATGCTCCCGGGAGATGATAAATAAATCTTAGCAAATTCTGCTAGGCTTGGATACTGTTTTGCGTTTATTGACCACCTCTGTAAGGGTCTGCTATCCGATCTAGACGAACAGTTTTCAACCAGGATTGCAATCCGTCTGTTAAGATGGGAGAATCTATTAAATGGACCGCCCGTTTCTGCACAGAGTCGAGGGTATTTTTCAGGTATTTTGGAGCTCCAGACCAGAGGTGGCTGCCAAATTCAACCGTGAGGCGCACTTGTGATTTGTACAGGGTTAGCAGTTGTGTACTATTAAAGTATCTGCGGGCAATGTACAGTACGCCCAGTTTTTAGGAGGCTAACTTTACACTGGCTTCGATAGAGCCCCCATACCTGAGCTGGTCACTTAGGGTTACACCAAGCATATCAATGGAGGGCCTGTTCGGAAGATTGCTTCCGTTGAAAGAGACTAGATTTTCATTTCGATCCCTTTTAGACGTAATCAGACAAGATTGGGTCTTTGAAACATTAAATTCAACGAGATTATTTTTACCCCAAGAGAAAACACTCTCGAGGTAACCGTCCATTCTTTGCTTCAAAGCCCTATGAGCAGTTGGACTTTGTGAGCCCTTTGGGGGCTTGTCAAACAAAAAGCTATCATGAACTGTACTGTCATCCGCGTAACAATGAATTGGTGGACATGACAAAAGGTCGTTAATGTGCAACAAAAACAAAATCGGAGACAGAACCGATCCCTGCGGGACGCCAGCATTTATCTAGAGTGAGGAAGAGGTGAAACCATCAGCTACCGTCTGAATCGACCTCTCCCTCAAGAAGTCGGCAATCTACGTACACAACGATGCGGGAAGTCCGTAAGAAGGCAGTTTGTTGACAAGTCCTCGGTGCCAAACCCGGTCAAAGGCCTTGGAAATGTCCAGTGCAACCGTTTGGGTCTCACCGAAACGTTCCAGGCATCGCCTCCAAACATGCGTCACATACGCGAGAAGATCATCGCACGAGCGGTTCCGCCGGAATCCGTATAAACGGTCGTTAATAATTTTGTTCTTCTCGAGGTATGTGAGCAGTTTGTCGTTGATCACACCTTCCATCACCTTAGACAGAACTGATATGATCGCTATGGGGCGGTATTTGGCCGGGTTGGAGCAGTCACCCTTCTTTGGAATAGGATGGATAACCGCTTTTTTCCAACCAGAGGGCACAGAGCCAGTCTTCGGGGACATTTTAAAAAGCTTCGTCAAAATTGGAGCTATTTCTGCAGCGCACCTCTGCAGTACCAGGGCAGGTATTCCGTCAGGCCCACTAGCTTTATTAACATCAAGCCCTCGTAAAACATGGAGTACTTCCCGATGCCGGAAGTACTCATACAAAAACCGCAGTGAGGAACCGACGTCGGGACAGCACCTTGGTCATCGAGGTTGAGTTATCTGCAAACATTTTCCCTAATAGGTTAGCCTTTTCAGTGGCGGTGTTTGCTAGTGAGCCGTCAGGTCTGGTCAGAGGTGGCAGACCTGATTTGCAGAAATTGCGACCTATTGAGCCCGCAGCGACCAGAATTGCCTGCTGCCATGCGGGCATGCAGCTGGCTTGCTGCTGATCTGCTGGTCGTGCTCGAGTTTTGACCTATTTATGATTCTCTCGGTTTTAAAGAGGGAATGTGTTTTATGTGGGTCACCAATTATAGAGGCTTACCCGCTGTATTTTAATATTTTATAGTTAAATATTAATGATTTATTATGAGTTTAAAAGTGTGTAAAGGGTGTGGTAAATCAAATAAGTAGTATGTCGGTACATTACTTACAGGTTTATTAACAATTTACAACGTATGCACAATTCCTCTATATTTTAATATTTTACAATAATAATAATGTGAAGGGCGAACAAAGACGATTTGCAAGTAAGTCTTGACCGGGAGTTTAAATCAGAATGAGCGGCAGATTTTTGATGCGTCGCGGAGAAAGTTCTTGTGACTTAAAAATGGATTGGATTGGTTGCTTGGGGACCAATCGAATAGCCAGCCGACTGCGATTCCGTGTCCTTTGTTCGACCTCCACAGTTTCCTTTGCCATTTTGTTGTAAGCTGTTCTGTCTTCGGATGTTCTAGATGTGTTGTAGGCTCGGTAAGCCGGTAAGCTTTAGCGCATTGTCGACTGAACCACGGCTTTGAGCCCACACCAGTTTCCTTAACAGTAGATTGGATGAAGCCATCCAGCGCGGATGTGATGACTTCACCAATTTCCTGGGCACATCTTGAGGGATCCGAAGTCCAAAAACAGACAGCTGACCACGGGAAAGCATCAAAATGTGCCCGCGGACCGAACCAATCTGCTGACCATAGTGCCACACTTTTCTCTTCAGCCTCTCGTTTGGCGGTCTGAAGTTTACGGGGATTGATGTCGTCACCAGGCAGTGGTCGGACGATCCTAAAGGCGCTGTGACTTCAATCTTGTAACTGTGTGTGGCGCAGTGGTTAAAAATAGGTCTAACAAATTGGAACGGTGAGTGTGGACATCAGGAACCCTTGTAGGCTTCTGAACCATTTGCTCCAATCCGTAGCAAGGGGCAAAGGATTGCGCTTTGTCGTCCAGCCGAGTTTGTTGATCCTGAGAACTTCAACCAAGGTTCGTTATGAACATTGAAGTTCCCCAGGACCACAAACTCTGCCGTAGGGTAGCGGGGCAAGAGTTCATCGATAGTGTCGCTTAAATATTTGAAGAGCTCGGACGTATTTGATTCGCTGAGCGAGTACAA
Source organism: Limnephilus rhombicus (assembly GCA_929108145.2). Lineage (NCBI taxonomy): Eukaryota > Metazoa > Arthropoda > Insecta > Trichoptera > Limnephilidae > Limnephilus > Limnephilus rhombicus. Next base: position 33,030,225 of record OV815272.1, on the reverse strand, counting down.
GGTTCGGTGAGCGGTATAAACACGCGTAGAATCTTACCGTACTGACAAGATTGACGCGTACCTACATTACGTCGAATCTGGAGTTTTCCAGATTCAACAGTCGCACACAGTTGACGTCAGCTCGACTATAGAGACAGACACCTCCTCTGTCTGAACTTGCCTGCGAGGGTGAAGCCCGGGCAGTCCAGATAGGAGGCGTCTACAGGCTCGGTTATCTGCGTTTCAGACACGAAAAGTAGGTTGGGGCGTTGAGAAAAAAGATGGTGGTGGACAGAGTTTAAATTGGTGTGCAGGCCGCGAATGTTGGTGTAATTCACCAACAGTTTTGGCCCGCACCGGGGATGCGTACTTCTCGCCGCCGTAATGAAGTTAGTTATTGATGGTTGTAAATTTATGATTTTATTTGTTTGGTATTTTAAGTGTGATATGAGAGGAAGGAAGGTCTGGGAGGGAAAAGGTATAAGGGGTGGGTAGGATGCTGAGATTCAGAGTTTCCAGGAGTGACAGACGTATGTATCCAACCCACCCACTGCGGTGCAAGGTGATGGGCAGGGAGAGTCCGGCAGGAGAGGTCGCCCAATGCGCCCCAAACGCTACTGCTGGGTCCCCTCCGGTCACGAACCGGCACAACAGCAGCGGCGGGGTTTTTACACTCGTTGATGGGGCAGCCCACCCTTAGTCGTGAGCCTGAGGGTCCGGCCCCTGTACTACCAAGAGGCCCGGACAGCGGCAACCGGTTGAAAAGGGTCTCCCTCAACCAGCATCTCCCGATTCGGGATCTCCCACGCAAAAGGTGGCCTGGACAAACATTACCCCAAGAACCCGAGCACCCCTGCTAAGTCGTCAAACGTAGCGAACCACTTGGGGTGACCTGTGGCAGAGGTGTTGGTCATTTTGTGTGGGGTGAAGGTGTAATTAATAAAATAATTCATTAACATACTTTGTTTTCACCGCTATTTAATTAAAAAATATGAATACATTTAAAAATCAATGGTTTCTTCTTCAAGGCATGATTTTTTTATATTTTTTTATTGAATAATGGTGTAAAGAAAGTATTTTATTTTATTAAAATGTTTCCACGCAGTAATTTTGTTATTATTGAAGAAATAAATATGTTTTCAAGTTTTTTATGCCATGTAATAAATCGCGCCTTTCTTTACATTTATATAAATGTAAAATAGTTTCGTGGTGTATAGAATTATATATGTGGTTTCAACATCCTTCAACAGATTACGTTAATATAGGTAGTTGTATGTAGTTTCGAGGTGTCCATATTGATGTCAGTTAAATATTAATTTAGAAGAGTGGTAACTATCGCCGTTCCTGTCTAATGCATGAACGGTTACGGAAATAGCCGATGATATACTTACGATCAGGGCTGGGCAGTATTTGAAATACTTGTAATTGAAATATGTATTTGAAATACAAATAAGTATTTTGTATTCGTATTTCAATTACTTCCTAAAAATATATTTTCTAATTGGTATTTTTATTACCTGATACTGAGGTATTTTGTAATTTATATTTCAAATACTTATGGCTTCAAAATATATTTTCAAAAACATTTAAGATCTTTATAATGATAATGAAAAATAAACTGACAGATAAATACATAGACTAAAAACTCTAGAATCCAGAGCAATGTATGTTAATATTTAGTGTTGGCAACACTGTACGTCAAAGCAAGTATCTTGTCAATTGTCGTTTTTATAATTTCGCGGTATTTATTCATGAAGACGTGAGATAATTGATAATTGATAATGGATGATCAAATTCCGTCAACATCATCATATACGAAGCCGGACGATGACGGCGCGGGCGGTGGATTGAGTCAAGTGAATGCTGTGATTTATCCACTAATTCTAACTCCAGGAAAGTATTTCGCAGTGATCAATAGCGGAGATAGTAATAACCTAGATAATGTCCAAGCAACTTGTGTCATATGTAAAGCTATCATCAAAGGTAGTACGTAGCATCTAGCACTAAGGGAATAATTTGACTGAATACTAGATTATTTTTAAGTTAATTACAGTAGAGCGCACTTGAAATGAAATAACACAAAACTGCGCTATATAAATGTCATATTATTAAAATAATTATTGTTATTACCTAACACCTGGGTCCTATTCCACAAAACTTTACAAGTGGAACGGAGATGAGATGTGTCTTCTGAGTTAGCAATATGATTGGTCATTTTTTGCACGTCTCTGTTTCTCCTGCTTCTATGCAAACTCGCCCTTAGATAAAAGGACGCTTACGACAATTTATTGCAACCAAATGTTCTACCAAAACCAAATGCATTTTGTAATTTGTATTTGAAATTAAAAATTGTATTTCATATACACGACTTAAAAGTATTTTGTATTTCGTATTTTAAATACATGCGAAAAAGTATTTTGTAATTTGCATTTTAATTACAGTAAAGCATGTATTTTGCCGCCCAGCCCTGCTTACGATCCACAGCTAGGCTCCCCTCAGTGTCGGGTTCACTGGCTTCGCAATTTCCTACAGCATCCAATCCAGACGTCTGGTTCAGTTAATTATTCACTGGGATTGAAGAACATTACAGAAACATATTTTTTTTTTAAATTACAAAACTTGAACTGTGAAAGATTTCCTAACGAAAATCAATTACTTCCTGATTGGAAAAGGCCGATTTACACAAAATAATAATTGTGTTTAAAACTAATAATTACACATTAAATAAATAAGTGAGGAAGAATAATTTTTGATATACATTTAATATAATATTTTGAACTTCTGTAGGCACATCATTAAGACATTAACAATAATTAACTTAACTCTATAAATCGACTAGAAGTATGTATACTTTTCAAAAATATACAATTTTAAAGACACGTATCATAAAATGCTTGAAACCAGGAATATTGAACGTAGTTCTGCAGAAAGAGGACGACCAACGCAAAACTCTTTACAGAAAGTAGATCGAGTAAATCATAAAATAGTCAAATCTATAGCAAGAATGCATTAAATAAATGTAGGTAAGGTTAAATCATAGTTAACTGATATTTTTTCTGATATAATTAAATAATAAATTATATTTTAGCAGAATGTTTCTTTAAATTGTTTTAATGCCTGGTACAGACTTCCCTTTGATTCCTGCAAAACTATGTTCAATCCTATTCTTATTCTAACAGAGAAGTACTTACTAGTTTATTTGATAACATCTAAGCTTACGTCACCTTACATCATCACTTTTGATCGATATTATGATACAATCGCTCGTTCGTATGGATTCCTTGGGAAACATAAAAAAACACGATCAAAACTACTACTAACTACATTTTTGTTTAAACATTCATATTAAATTACATTAAGGCATACCGCCGATAGCTCCGTTGCAGCCTCTCCTTTTTTCTCATACACACTCTTCAAAACCAAATACTATAACTATAAATGGGATGCGCATTTTTTGGTATGTTGTGGGTTAAACGAGTAGAAGAAGAAAATGTAAAAAAGGAACGTTAAAAGGTTGGCGGATTTTCAGATTTAATTATCACTCACGGCAAAAGCCATTTCGAGCAACGTTTTGATTCCTAATGGTTTTTTTTCAACAGGGTAACCTATCCCTTTGAAGCGAGGGGTGGATACAATTGGATTACACATTATTTGATCAAATTAAATGTGAAATAATCCTTTTGACTTAAAGACAATTTTTCAACAGAGCTCTCAGCAGCAGTACCATTTAAGTATATTATAAATTGGTGCAAGTTGGTTAGAGATATTATTTACAACATGTTAAAGATCCGATTTTCCACTCATGTTAGTCCTAAATCCTGAAGAGGTGCTAAATTGCCTGCTGTACTTCTTTCCTGACAAGGGATCGGTACACGAGTCGGAAGATATACCGGTGGTAGTTGTGGCGCCTCCAATCGGCTTCTTCTTCTTCTCTAAGCCTGAAATAAGTTAATATAGTTAAAGCCAGTATTAGTAGTGAATACGTACATACCAAAGTTGTGAATATTAAATTTGTGAGAATAACGGTGTGGGTGCGTGTGGTTTGTGTTAGAAGATTTGTGCAAACATTAGATTATATTGTTAATACAACAACATGGAGTTTTGCGTTTTGTGAATACCATCACCCATAGACACCCACGAATGAGTAAATAAGTTTGAACAAACCAAGAATCAACATTTAAATACAGGCCAGGTTACTTCACACTATCATTCACATTTTTTTCTAGAAAGAGAGAAGATGTTGTATTAAGAGCAGATGTAAAACAATTACAGAGCAAAATAAATTATACGAAAAAATTATAAATTATCAAGCAAGAAAAATGTGGAAGTATTATAAAAGTAATCCCGACGAAAGGGGTGACCTGCCAACTCGGAATGAAACCAACTCAGAACCACCTCAGAAAGGTCATTAAGAGTGTTGATAAAAAAATTGTTTGTATAGGTTATGTTAGGTTAGGGTTACCGGCTATTTTAATGACCTTTCTGAGTTGGTTTCATTCTGAGTTGGCATGGAACCACGAAAGGAGTGTTAATGTGAAACTTAATTTTTATATACCTTAAGCTATTAAATGTACATTTTTGTCATGAACACATTTATTGGTAGTTCAGAAAAATTTATTATTTTCTACATTACGAAGTATAAAAAATATTATTATGTATTAATGAGATCAATTGTAATTAAGCATGTATCTTTTGCTTTTTGGCTGCTTATTGGCGAATTATTCGATTCATCCTAGAAGCTAACATTGACGTAGGTTCTGTGTGACTCTTGTGACTTGCAGCGTATCTTTTATCTGAAAATCAAAGATATTGTTATGGTTGTATCAATGTGCAACCATAAATAAATAAAAGCCAGTTTTTTATGGGCTTTTGTTATTGAACATCATTACATCTTAAAATCTTCGGTAAAAAAAAATGTATCTCTGGAGATTAAAAAGCATCTATTTTTGAACATTTCTATAATGTCAGTGAAAAATAAATATAATGATATGTAGTACATGTAGATCTGAAATATAATGTATATGTACAAATATACACATGTAGCTATATAAAGTGATATGAAATATTGACAGTTTAATGACATAGAAACAATGTGATCATGCGCCCAAACCCAAGTTGTAAATCGAATAGTGATATCATTATTACATAATTTGATTTATTTCTTACGAACAATGACCATTTAAAAACCATAACCACACCAAGGGAGCATATTTTAAAACAAATGAAAATATGAGGGAGGGTGAGGGACACCACAATCTGGGCCTGTGTTTCGTATCACAAAAACGGGAAAATTCTTAGAATGACAGAATAAAAATAGAACTATCCCGACATTACCTTTAAGGTTTTTTTAACTTTATGGGAACAGAATAAAAGTAACGATAAGATGGAATATACATACCGAGTCGTTTTCTCATAAGGAGGTAGACCTTCCTTTTCATCACCAATATAATAAATATTGGAATTCCTTGAAGCACGTTAATAGCATCTGCGGCATACCAGAGCTCGTACGGCTCATTGTAGATAGACGAGATTATCTCGGTGACCCATGTTATTCCCATCACTACAAACAGCTTCATGTTCATCGAATATCTGAAATAAACGCCGACCAACTTAATAACAGAACAACTGTGAATGTAAACATATTAAGTTATTTGGTAAATTAGTTACTTTCAATGGAATATTATTTAAGATTATTGTGTTCGTTGCTTCCAAGTAACATTTTTTTTTTAAATCCCTCTCCAACCCCTCCTTTGCCCTCGCCTTAACTGATCTCAACACCTCAAATGCTATTTACACACGAATATTCTTACTCGACGGTTTTGCTCAATCGAACATGCTCGTCGATGTATCCATGTAATTTGTTGTTGCGTTATTCCACTCGTTGCATCGAGCGTAAAACTATCGAGTATGAACGAACCTGGGGTACCGTCTTAAACACAACCACAAAATATCAAAATATATCACCGGAAACCTTAATTTCATCTAAATATATCACCGGAAACCTTAATTTCATCTAAATATATCACCGGAAACCTTAATTTCATCTAAATGTTTCACTCGAAATAAATTTAGGAACCACCAGATAAAGTATGTAAGTATATATATATATACATAAAAATTGGTAAACGCACGTTCCGGATAGACGAGAGTTTCTGGGTTCGAGTCCCAGCTGCGACCATTATCTTTTTCTGTGTCTTGTTTTCTTTCATATTTTCCTTTAGATTATTATTATTATCTTCTTCAAAGTATGTCTCTTTACAGCTGTATAATATTATGGTTTTCATCTGCCCTAACGCAATGCCAAAGACGATTGGATTGTTCGTATTGTTACATGACATAAGTACTACAGTCTTTCATTGAAATATTTTTTTTAAATCACGTCTTGATTTAACGTAAAGATTGATTAGATATTGTTGATGGTTAATCAACCACACCAAGGGAGCATATTTTAAAACAAATGAAAATATGAGGGAGGGTGGGGGACACCATAATCTGGGCCTGTGTGGGTCATCATAAATAAAGCAAAAAGTTTAAAGTTTAAAACAAGTTCTTATGCATTCTCTCAATTATGGTAAGCGATTTATACTATGTTCAATAATAATAATACTATGCTTCAAACTGATTTGTTGAAATCACAACACGCTGAAGTAGGAAGTAATGAAGCAGCCAAAATATCATACTGCTTTTGACTTTGAATACCACGAATATTGAAAAATTGACTAGATGTAAGAAAATACAAATCAATATTCAAACTACGCAATAACTGCCACTCAAATTTTCAGAGCCAACGTTAAAGTATTTCACTTTAATGGACATGGAAATGGTAATTTATGTTCGTTTACTTGCGTTTTACTTACTTCGCTTTATCAGCCATGAATCTCCTTTTAGTCTTGTCCCCCGTGCTTCCTGCTTGCATTCTGTGGATCTCAGACTTCACCTTGCTGCAGTGGAGAGCGGTGAGGACAAATAAAATTGAGTTGATCCCAATTTGAATTCCCACAGGCAGAATAAATAGGATCAAAACCGGCCATGTATATTGTCCTGCAATCATTAAAACGAAGAAATGTTAGCAAATAATAAATCATGTCATAAAAAAGAGAGCATTTTGATTAAGAAATAATAATAAATAAATTCTGAAAATTTGAAGAGGGGTTTGTTTGGATTTCTAATCCAAAACTTCGCTCTAAAATAATGATGAACACTTTCTACGGAAAAAAAGGAAAAAGGTTTGCCTGAGATATACCTTCATTATACGGTGTATCAGCAATTATCTGACAAACTTTAACCACTTTAAGGGCCCGAAACCCGGATTTCTACCGATTTATTAAATATTTCCCATGAACAGGGTAAGTTTTAAAGCTCTTAAAAAAATATATGTTATTCTTGAAGATAATATCTAGACTTTGCACGCGCCGAAACGCAAATTATATAAAATTCCCTCGATAGAAAAAAATCGCAAAGTATGCTCCAAAAATTATTATAAACACGTTTTTTTCAGTTATTTTACAAGTTATATGTACGAAAAAATTCACAGTGTTTCTTTAAATGCTGTTTAAGATAATGCCCGCGAGATTTTTTCTCTATTTTAAACGAGTCGTGTTTTATTAAACATTTTCGCATCGATTTTGTCGGTGTAAATGTTAGCGCTCTCCTCTAACATTCGTAATTTCGTATATCTCCATCTTCTTCTGTTCGAGCCCGGTTGCAGAGCCTTAACGTGTTTCCTGAGTTTATTTGGGGACAAAAATGTGGATGGCATTTTGGTCTCCGGTGAATTTTTATTTTTTTTCAAATGCAAACATTTTTTTTAACGTTTCATTGTGTCATTCGGCCTAACAAATGCCCATCTCCCATCTGTACTCTAACTGTCCAATACCTATTGATTTAAAATTTTTTTTTAGATCAATGGTTAAAGTTGAAGAAACATAAATAGAGCTGATGAATAAATAAAAAGCTGTCGATTTCTTCCTGATACATTCTGAGCAATGAAGAAGTGCCATATATTTAAAAAGTGGTTCTGTTGTCAAACCGGTAAGAAGAGATTCCGAGTTCAGATCCCGCGAGCTATCTTTATCATTAATAATCATTTTAAAAATAAGAAAAATATTACATTTCAAATATTTTATGATCGTTTTATAGGACTATTAACCGGTAATATTTCACGTTTCAGAATTATTCATAGCCTCGTGTATACCGACACACTTTCCGTGTTCGAAGAAGACAGTATTTTTTATTTGATTTAGCGTGGGTGAATGTATTTGCTGTCAATATAGGTCATGGCTCCCACCTGTTGCGACTGGAAGAAAGCCAATTCACAGACCGAGAAAAGTAGTAAAACCTTCCGAAAACCACTCAAAATGATGACACGATGAGTATTTTTTTATACTTGGTAGTGTTTTGATGAAATTTAGCATTCGTCGTATTGAATTGAAATCAATAGAGTGGAAAAGAGAAGATATCAATGGAAGTTTCATTCTGAAAAAATTCAAGAACTCTCATCGCATGTTATAGATATTATTTTAAAATAACCATGACTTGTAGATAATCACGAGTATTTAACGTAATGTTTATTTATTTCTATTGGGGGGCATACATTAATTACGTGAGCTCAAAAGGGGGGGGGGGTCCAGCAAAATCACACGTTACTTGAAAATAATATACGAAGTGGCCCAAATTTATCTCACCAAGAGGGGGGGAGGGGTCCAGATTGGAATAAAAACTGCTCACGTAATTAATGTATGCCCCCTTATCGTCCATGTAGTTTACATCGAGTGGGCATCGCGTTTGGGTCCCATACAGGCGTCGCGTATTCGATTCCTCGGCGGGCTAAGTCCGACACAAGCACCATTTTCCGCTTACTATGGTGGTAGTAGGAGATTTTCAAATATTGTTGGGTTATTCGTAATCCGGAAATGTTTGTCTTTCTTTTAAAAGAAAAAAATATATATAGTTTGTACCGTCATCGACAAACGAGTCTACCTGTCGATTTTTAGCTCGATCGGATGTCGGGAAGTGGGTTAGTTTACACTTCCGAGATTTGCATTCATTGAAGAAAAAATCGAAGATTAAATTTCAAATAGAAAATTATTATTCAAATTATTTAAAATTTCGCAACTTACCTATCTGAAAATAAAATAATCGTTTTCATAGTTATTAAAAAAAAACGTATCACTAACCAATCAAATTATATCCATCAAAGGACACGGCAATGCAAGCTGACTAATAGATACATGTAATGATAGCATAAAACTGTTTGTTTCAGTTTGTAATAGGGCTAATAGGTCACCTGTGGCGAACCAGCACTGCGAGTGTCCGATGTTAGGGTCGAGAATCCCAACATACACGTCATACGTATCCAGCAGGTAGGCGGCGGTGGTCATGATGAGGGGGACACCCCAGGCATACAGGGAGAAGAACAGCAGTTTCTTGCGGTCCTTGCTGTGCTGCATGCCACGGATATTTCTAGAAAAAAAAACAACACGCCCAATGTTAAAAATTAATTAATGATACGCGAATTTAAAATTTGATAAATTGTTCCTATTTGGGCTGATAGGTCCATTGTAACTTCTCCCTCCTTATCACAAATGGCGCGGTAGAAGATAAAAGTTAGTCTCACTATATTCCGCAATTGGGGATCCCATATTCCCACTGGCTCTAGACGGTTGCGAGCATTTGGTTCTCTTGTGCGGTATTCACATAAGAACGAACATTTTTTTCCTTTTATCTGTTCTATGTACCACCTATAATTGATCACCTACTGTATGGCGGGCTGGATGGGGAGAGAATGGTTGGGGGGGACCTAACCTAGACCTCTCCATACGGACTCTCTTGACCTATCTTCTAGCACCGCAATGGGAGGGGTGAATACATACGTCCGTTACTCCTGGACATACTCATACCCCTTTTCTTCACAGAACTTCCCTCTCCTTCCTTTCCATAAAAGACCCTCCACGCAGCATCCTGAAAGATGACTTGAGGGATTTTTTTTACTTAGGGCTTCCTGAAAAACGTAACGGAACGTAAAAAAAAAAACAATATTCGAATAATTTGGCAATTTACTGTGTAAAGTAATGACAACCAACAAAAAAAATCAAAGGCTAGAGATGGATTCATACTTTTCTATCACGTTGAAAATCGTATTTTTATTAATAATCTGCTCGTTTTCAGGAGTAACATGTACCAGCAACTATTTATTTATTTATTTGATGCAATATTATTTACATTTTTTACATAATTCAATGATGTTGGCCTCACTGGGTGGTTTACCCGTGCTGAGGCCTCCATTTCATATACAAAATTATACACAACACATATAAATATATATATATATACATAATATTGGTGAAAAAAAGTAAATAAAAAAAACATACGATTAAGATAAATTAAACTTAAAAATTAGAGATTTAGAATTAACGTAAAATTAAGAATAAATAATATTATATAAGGTTAAAAACGATATTTTTAATACGTGTTGAGTGTTTGTGGGTGATTGTGTTTTATATTGGTTTTGTGTGTTACTTATATGTTTTGTTATTTTATGCTATGGTATTTTGGTAGTATTGTCTATTTTGGTCTTTAATCCATTTTGTAATTTTGTGTCGGAATTTATTTTTGTTTTCCTCAATTTTATTTTCAAGTGTTAGACTGTTGAATGCTTTTATAGCGTAATATTGGTAATGTCTTTATCCAAAGCTTGTACTTACCGTCGGAGTTTTTAAGTTTTCTTTGTATGCTTGTCTAACTGGTCTGTTTGTGATATTTTGTGTTTGTTGAAGGTTGTTTTTTTGGTCAAAAATGTAATTTAGTAGCGATTTAACATATAATTGTCGTATGTCTAGTACGTCACAGCGGTTGAATGGTCTTAGTGGAGAAAACCTTGATAAAGAAAAATTGAAACTGATAATACATGTAATCATTAAGCCATGTAATAATAACATGAGGTTTCGATATAAAAGAAAATGCTACGTAAGCGTGTAATGAAGTAGAAAATGTTGAAAAATAAATTGACAGAAGTTAAATTCATATGGAACAATCACTTTATCAATTTATTTAAATCAAAAATTTAAGCTGACTAACGCAGGCAGATAACGTAGACCGCCGTATAACTCCGCCTCAGTGCATACTCTTTGCTTCATTCGCATGCAAATATCTTCTAATGCATATGGGTGTACCCGAGGGATTTTAACCAGCGATTCCTTAGCATATTTGGAATAAAAAGTGTAGTTGTTATTTTGGTGTTCGATGATTTTTTTTCTATTACACCTGTTACACCCTGTATTCTCTTCTTTTATTTTGACTCTTGACATACTATACAGTGCCACTGTATAATCAAATAATATAAATGTCGACTTCGCCAAAAATCATCTAAACTTGAGACATTATTTGAAGGAGGCCTATGTCCAAAGCTGGAATTTGCATGAGTCTTCCTCAAATTATTTGAAGAAGACCTATTCAAAAGAAGAATATGTGCATTGTTCATGCCACCAATATAAGACGACAAATAAAGAAACCTTCCGGCCATGCAAGAGCAAATTTCGCGGTACTGCAACTATGGACTTAACCATAACGACCCACAAGCTTGTTTTCACAATAATATAACGTGACCAGACGTATGTATGACGCATGAGGCGTACCTGACTTATTAATTTACTGCGTGTTTAGACTCTAGATCAGTGGTTCTTAACCGTTGCACCGCGGAACACTGATGATCCGCTAGATTCGGTGGTTCCCAAACTTTTTTTTCTCGTAGACCCCTTTCAAAATTTTACTGGTTTCGGTGGACCCTCTGCTGCTACATTTCTTCCATATTCCCAAAACTCGTCAAAAAATGTGAAGATTAGAACGATGTAAATTTGCGCCGCGGCTAAGTTTCAACCCTAAATTTGGAGTGGTAAAATAAAAATAAAAATGGTATATTTTCTTGAATTATATTTATCAAAATAATATAATTACAGACTTAAAAGAATCAAAATGAAATATTAATAACGTACCGTTACTTCAACAATGCAAATCAACAATTTAAAAAAATAGTCATCATTTTAATGGGGTTGTACTTGGAATAAGCGCAAATCTCCCCATTGTGTGATGTTCAATCTGCTTATTTTTTGTTAATAGGTTTGCATCGACACTAACACTTTTTTCGACAAGATATGACGAGGGAAATGCAAATGCAATCAAAAGTTTTCCCGCAATTTCCCACACGTCTCGCCACGCTTTGTACTGAATATCGGATATGCAAGTTTTTTACAACAGTCGCTAACCTTTAAAATTAAGGAAGGTTTTAAAAAAGGAGATTTATGCTAAATAAACAGGCCATCTGATCCATATACCGGCCTAACTGAAAAAAAAAATTCAAGTCCGTGAATCCAAAAACAAAAAAGATAAATTTGCTTAATTATTCTAGTTAATTAGGATTGCATGAGGACCGTAGCTCCTAAAAAAATTTGCCAAAATTCTGAAAATTAGAATCTCAAAGCTTCAAAATGCTTTTTTTTAAATCTCGATAGGATCATTTTTCACTCAAATACAAAATCACCGAAAAATCGATTGGATTTTTTTGCTCCCTTAATTTTTTGAGTAGTGTATTAACTGCCTACATTGATAGGTAAGCCACGCCAACGTTTTTGTTCTTTACTATCTAAACCGGATTAATTTTCGTGGACCCCCACTTACAACTTGTGAACCTGGCCATTATCACGCCAGCGTAGACCCCCGTCGAGTCTGGGGGTCCACCTGGACCACTTTGGGAATCACTGCGTTAGATTGTTGCAAGTAATTTTATATTGGATTATTCAAACCTCAAAGTGTTGAATTGTTAGTTGAGTTGCACAAACTTTGTGTGAACTCAGCTTCTCGTCAATAACCAATATTACCAATTAACACGAAGAATATAAAGCTATATCAAATATTAGAACTTATATCGCAGAAATCTTCAAATTTCGACAAAATTAGGTATCATGTTATTTCCGCCAAAAAAAACAATTCGTGTATGTATTTAGGCATATATATAACTTCTTTAGCACCATTGTGATTTGAAACTCGATGAAACGAAAAATAGCTACACTAAAAAGAGACAAGCACGTACATCTGTTGGATTTAGCCTGCGAGAGAATGAGATAGACTAATCGGTCTCCTCTTTGTGCGGTGCTTCGTAGTCTCCCCACTTTTGTCTACTTTAGTTTTCTGAAGGTTTCACTTCTATCACGTGTGAACTGCACAATCTGAATTTTTTTCAATATTTGAACTGTTGTGTAATCTGTTAAATGTTTAATAAAAAAAATATTTCGGTATCCGGTGTTGCAAGCTCAGCTCTTTTAGAGCTAGAATTTGATCATCAGATCCAAAAAAATGGTTTTCTGACTTTAATTTCGGTGCTCCGTAAATTTTTCTAATGATCAAATGTGTTTCCTGAATTCAAAAAGGTTACAAACCACTGTTAGACGTCTCACTTAACAATCCCACTATACAATATACCTGGAGAATGTATTATTATTGATGGGCCTGCCTACGCGAAGTATTGTACTTGATTGATAGGCACTGACAAGACTTGCATATTAAATAAATAATTATGATAATACGTTGCGGAAAAAACTGCTATTTACCCTCTGGGTGACTCAATCATTTCACAGAAGTAATAAACTACGAGATTTAGCCAACCACCTATGTTCTACAAGTCCTATACCACGCACGGCATGTAACCTAGTTGGAAATATTTTATTGTTATATTTATTTTTATAATAGCAAAAAAACACCTGCTAAGCTGCTTCAAGTTCTTTAATAAAAAAGATTACTAATTATGCACATAAATGTAGAGAAATCAAGACAAGAAATAAGGAAATAATAAATATATACTAATTTAACCACCTACTTTTTTCCTATTTATCAGTTATGTTATCAGTATTTAATAGCTTCAAAATAAAACAGGTTTCCCCAGAATATACCTGTTAATCCATTAATTTAAAATTTTTGCAGAATATTTGGCGTGGTATCACATTTTCTCAAATTGAATGGCACTCACTCTCTACTTAATATACTACATACTAGCTTTTGCCCCCGGCTTCGCTAGCATAGTATTAGAGGTGTACCCACTCCGCCTCCTCCACCTTCCCTATCCCCACTCCCCCCTCCTCTCCCCCCTACCACACCCCGCCACCCATCCATACCCGTTGCATTCATTTTTCAAACAGCTCGGGTGCCACCCATTAAAACGTAACAATCAAACACACGCAATTTCGCATTTATAATATTAGTATAGACATTTATAATATTAGTGTAGATTAGTATTTTATTTTATACATATTTAAATTTTTACTTTGGAAAGGGATCTCCATAGTACCTACCTAACCTAAACCAATAACCAAATGACAGCGTACGTCAAACAATTACTTGGCAACGCTTTGCTTTTCGTCTGGACAATAAACGTATAATAAATAATTTTATAACGCCAGAGCTTATTCATAACGCCAGAGCTTACCAATATATACAGCCTTTAGTACCCGTAAATAATGTAGCTTTCTACTAGTGAAAGAATTTTTAAAGTCCATTTAGTATGTTTTGCGTGAAAGAGTAACAAAAATACATCCATACATCCATGCAAACTTTCGCCTTTATAATATTAATAGGAGCCATTCAGTGAGTTTTGGGTGAAAGAGTAACAAACTAAACAAACGTACATCCATACTTCCATGCATCCATACAAACTTTCGCCTTTATAATATTAATAGGAGCCATTCAGTGAGTTTTGGGTGAAAGAGTAACAAACTAAACAAACGTACATCCATACTTCCATGCATCCATACAAACTTTCGCCTTTATAATATTAATAGGAGCCATTCAGTGAGTTTTGGGTGAAAGAGTAACAAACTAAACAAACGTACATCCATACTTCCATGCATCCATACAAACTTTCGCCTTTATAATATTAATAGGAGCCATTCAGTGAGTTTTGGGTGAAAGAGTAACAAACTAAACAAACGTACATCCATACTTCCATGCATCCATACAAACTTTCGCCTTTATAATATTAATAGGAGCCATTCAGTGAGTTTTGGGTGAAAGAGTAACAAACTAAACAAACGTACATCCATACTTCCATGCATCCATACAAACTTTCGCCTTTATAATATTAATAGGAGCCATTCAGTGAGTTTTGGGTGAAAGAGTAACAAACTAAACAAACGTACATCCATACTTCCATGCATCCATACAAACTTTCGCCTTTATAATATTAATAGGAGCCATTCAGTATGTTTTGGGTGAAAGAGTAACAAATGTACATCCACACATCTATGCATCCATACAAACTTTCGCGAATTCACCGATCAAATTAATTTTTATATTTTTGGAACTTAATTTAAACTCTTTCCAAATAATCGTTTATTTGAGTAACAAACCCGATTTTGTTATAAATGCACAATAATATGGGGATCTTTCAAAATAAAATCGACGTTTTCGCTTAGTACTTCTAGTTTAGTTCGAGCAATATGTATTATGTACTTGTGTGGCCATTTACAATAACCTTGTCAGAAGAAAGGTGACGCAAGCATTTTCCGTTTCTCTCAATCTTTTCGTTTATTTGTTTTAAAGCTATATAAATGCTTTTAATAGTCAAGTTTGAACTTTACGAGAGCCTACTTTGTCAATAAAAACGTGTAAAACTCACGAAAAGGTCAATTATGATTATAAGAGTGTTCTGGGCTACCAACATTCACAAAATGTACAGCATTATGGATGTTACTCGATCTTCCGACACCTTTTATATCCCTAAGAGCAAGACAAATTATCTTGAAAATGTATTTGTAAGAAGAAGCTGTAGCACATTTAACAGATTATGCCCAAATATCGATGTGTTTAATACAAACCTTGATAAATTCACAGCATGCATAAAAAAATAACACTATTGAATGCCAGATGTTTAACTAATAACTTAATATTTCATTGATTTCTGTATTACTCTTTTTTTATTTTTAGTATCACCACATTTTCTCTCCTACAGCAGTTCGAATTCAAACAAAATCACTTCGTGAAATATATTTATTGATTTCCATCAAAATTTAAATGTAAACCCTTGAAAAATTTCAGTTAATTACTTTTTGTAGATTTAAGTAAGAAGATACGCTTAGTTCAGAATTGTTTATATCAGGTATAGGTATTGTGGATTTTTGTAATATGGTTCAATTCAAATTCAATTTGTCGTTATTTTATTGGTCTATGACATACATATTATTATCACTGTCATTTATGAATTTTGTACAGACTGTTTATAACGCTAATAAATAAAATAAAAATGTCATTTTATTATTATTATTTTTTAATTAATGTTCTTGACGGTTGAGATTATAGGAGAATTGGAGTTTTTTCCTTTTTTCATAACTCCACACATGAGGCCCTGAGGAAAATAATTTCAGTCATCTGAGATGCTGTGTGGAGGATCTTTTTGAGAAGAGGAAGGAGTGAACATTGGTCCTGAAGAGATCCAGGTTGTAGGTTGTAGGAAAGAGGAAACGCAAAGGCCGGCAAATCGTTCCACAGCCGAGCTGTTAAACTCCTCATGTGAAAAAAAAAACGTGTACATATATATTATGTTAGGCGCGCGTTTGGCGTGTTTCCCGACTATGAATGAAGGAGAGCAAAAAAGGTAACTGGTTGTAAAGGGTTTCCCTCAATCAGCATCTACCAATCCGGCCCGCCACGCAGAAGGTGGGCCGACGCACCCGCCACCGAGACCTGGAGAAACAATACCCCATGAATCCGGGCACCCCTGCTTAGTCATCAAACGTAGCAAACCACTTGGGGTGACCTGTGGCAGAGGTGTTGGTCATCCAGTAAATGATTTCCAGGGCAGCGGTATCCATACCCGGCTGCCAAATTGAATTATAGTTGATGTAAATATTGCACGGCTTAGAAGGCCATTTTCAAACTGTGGAGTCTAAATTGATTTATTACCGGTTAAACCAATTTGCTGAGACACCAATTGAGACAAAACTATGTTATGTGAGTGTTAATTGTTTTATAATGACGTTACTGCTATTACTCATTTAAGTGCGTTATATTGTTTAGGTTTTGTATACATACTTAGTAGTGTGGAATAAACAATTTTCTTTACTTTATTAATAAGGTTCAATTGGGGTCATTAGTTCTCTTATTGATTTCTAATTGTTCAAGCAAATTTAATCTAAGACCCTTTCTATCTATTATGTAAAGGCCAGTGGCGTAGCGGGGGGGGGGGGGGCGGGAGGGGGGGCGGCCCGCCCCGGGCGGCACTTTTTAGTGGACCGGCAAATTTTCACAATAAATAATAATATAATCTTGGAAAAATTTAAACCGTTTCAAATCATTATTTAAAAATGTTCTACGATACTTTCGTTTACGAATCCACCTCTTTTTTTTATTATTTATTAAAAATATCACTAATTATATTTTTTTTAGCTGCAAATTTCGCAATTCGTAGGAAAACTACCCATATTATGAGAGTAATACTATTTAAAGCTGATAACTCGCAAACAGATTCACTCTTAATTAAAACCAGAATTGTGTTCAGAATGTATTAACGAATGAATTTCAGTTGTGTATTGATCTGCTGATACATTTCGAAAGAGACCATTATTTTTTTCGAAGTGCAGTTATAAAATTCTAGTTGCAGATTATGTATGTGCTGCCAGCATCCAAGAGAAACCATTTTTTATATTCTGAGTGTAGTTTTAATTCGCCAAATACATATTTAATTTAACCTGTCTAATCACAGGAGAAGAAAATTGTCCCACACATTTAGTTTTAAAATAAAATTGTAAAATTATGTCCCATACATTTAATTTTTAAATAAATTTGTGATTGCGATAAAAAGTTAAGATACAGTTTTATAACATTTTTTTTAAGAAAAGGAATTTGTATTTAAAATTTCAAGTTTATTATATTTTAGGTACTTTTATTCGAATATTCGCAGGCGTGCATTTTTGAGCCATTTCACATTTCCAATATCAAAATTTTAATCTTTAGAAACAATAACGTTCTAATAAGTACGTCGGAAAAATTGCTTTATCTAGATTTTAGAACAATTTTGTTGTTTGCAAAAGGATAAAAAAAAAACATAAAAAGGAACATTTAAAATGCATGGGAAGAACCGAAAATTTTGTGCGCAAACATTGACATGCAAAAAATTATAGCTATTTTTTTCTTATTATTCGAAGGGTACTTTTAATTCGCCGCATACAGACTTAATTCAAACCAATTTTGTGTTAAGAATGTAAATTTCCAGTTGTGGATTCTGTTGGATCTGTTGACACATTTCGAAGGAAAACATCCTCTTATTTGAAGTTCAGTTATATTATTCTATTTGCAGATTATGTATGTGCTGCCAGAATCAAAGAAAAACCATTTTCATGTCCTGAGTGTAGTTTTAATTCACCGCACACAAACTGGTTTTGTGTTCAGAATACAACGATAAATTAAATAACGAGTTGCAGATTCATCGTGCATCGAATGAAGCTTTACATTTGAGTTACATAATGCTGTCAAATTCTGAGAAATTGATTGTTGCGTGTGTAACTATTATTTGGGGACTCTAACGCAGTATCAATCAATAACTTTGGAGTAGAATTTATAAACATGATTTTCGTTGAAAGAATACTCGTCAAATGTGATGATTAAAAAATCCGGCTCGTAAATAAATAGGTCGTAATAAAAAAATTGGATTTCCATAAACATCCCCCCCCCCCCCCCCACCGAAATTCTATCACAAGCATACCATTCTCGATTTTTGAGAGCAGATATTTTATTGGAAGCGTACTCGGCATATAGGATTATAAAAATCGGCAAAAAAAAATAGGATGTCTACCCCCCTACCAAATCTGTGGAAGAAGTACCTGTAGAAGTTAGGGAGGGTGGGGGGGCGGCAAAATTTTCCTCCGCCCTGGACGGCCGAAACCCACGCTACGCCACTGGTAATGGTTTAGGCTTGTTGTTTTTCAGTGAAACGTGATTATTCACTTCACGTTCTGCGAATTTTGGAGAATTGTTTTTGTTATTATAACTTTTTTTGTTTGTTTTATGCACGTACATGTTATATATTTTCTATCGTGAAACCATATTAAGAATGTTGGGATGAATTGTGTGCTCACCTTTAATTTAAATTTGTCACTGTAACCATGTTCAATTTGTAAGCTTCATGTAATAATTATATGTGATGTATTCTGTTGGCAAGCCAACAAATAAAATAAATAAATCAACAACGTATATGTTCTTTGAATGTAGTATGTAGTAATTTCCAATATCAATCAGGAATTAATATAATCATTTTATTTTAAACTAGCCGAAGTTCCCGCCGTTACACTGAGTTTTTCAGTAATTAATATTTTTTCTCTTTCTTCAAATGTTCAAAATTTCATAAAGAAGTTGTGTCAAAATTGTGCTGTAGCTGTAGGGGGTGGAATAAATATCTATATAAAAAAAATGAATCTCCGAAAAGTATGTACGCGCATATCTTCCGAACGACTGCACCAAATTGAATAATTCATTTTTTCTGTGTACGTTATTGTCAGGACAAGGTTTGTATAAAACTACTGGTAAGCTCTGGCATTATGAAATTTGTTTAAAAAAATTGCGATGGGGGGCACACGAGCTGAATGCGGGAGGGGGAGAGGATCTCGGGTAGGGAGTTCGCGGGGGGGGATGAGGGGAATCCGGGAGGGAGGAGGGGAACCTGGGAGCGGGTAGGGAAACTCGGGAAGGGGATTCGCGGGACGGGGGAAGTGGGTAAGTAGAGTGGGGAGAGGGAAGGTGGAGGAGGCGGTTTGAGACCGCGAGAGGGGAAGGAGATACGGGAGAGGAAGGGGAGGCGGAAGGGTAACGGGACGAATCGGATAAGACACGCAGGGAGAAAAAAATCTTTATTAAATGGCATAGCAACGAATGCCGGGAACCAGCTATATATAATAAATATAAATAATAATATATGACTACGTATGGGGAAAAGGGTATAGGAATGGTGTTTCGAGATTTCACTAGCTCTTGTTTTGAAGGTCAAAAGTGCAAAAATTTCATCATTCTCGAAATAAAACTGTAGACTTGTATAAAAAATAAATTCTTAACACTCTTCTTTATACAAATAGAAGATAGAACGCAACTACTAACCCTATAAAATTATCAAATGTGACACACTGTTGAATTTGCAGCCACGTCTAATCTGGAGCCCAAAAAAACCTGGAAAACCCTTGACTCCATACGCAAACGGGCGATCCGTTTGATAGATTCATCTATCTTGATAAACCTAATACAACCTTCAGATCATAGGATGGTGTCATTGTTCTATCGATATTTCAATGGAAGATGCTCCATTGATCTCTTCGGCACCGGTGCACATTCGAGAAACATAACAAACGCGCGTCCAATATTTGCGTCGTTTCTTTTTGAGTAAAGTTGATATGTTGGCGCTTCACTATGCGGTGTTTGCTGCGAGTCGAGTTATTTTGCGCAAATACTCGTATACCAATGTTTACACGTTGACCATGTTATTTGTATGGAGACCATTGTAGACGTGATTTGATGTTAAGGTAGATTCTGTAGGCGACGGGCGACGTGGTTTACAGAAAATTGTGAATTTTTCTGCGGTACAAGCCAACTATATTTTTTGGCTAAATCAAAACCAATAAAAAATCGAATATATTTCAATAATGGATAGAGGCTATTTTTTTATTTTTTTTATTCATTGCATAAACATTTAAATTAATTAGTGGATTTTTCGACCACCATGCTAGGCTGATGCCCGTGTTATGGTGGTCGATATGATATTGTGACCTATCGTGTCATCTTTTTAACTATTATTCTAAAAACCTAACTCACTAACCATCACATCAAATCCACATCCCTTCGATACGCTTGATTTTATAATGCCTAATGAATTTGAACAAGTCATCGAATTTGAAAGTTAAAATTCAAGTTCTGTAGAAGTTTTATTCAGGTTCTGTTTTTATCTCAATGGGCCGGGTGAATCACAGTACTTGAATGGTTACAGAACTTTAAAATTCACTTTCAAATTTAATGAATTGTTGAAATTCTTGAAAACACTTGTGACCAACTCGGGTGCAGGGGCTCTGTCGAAGCCATAGTCAAGCTGGCCTCTCAGAAGTTGGTCGTGTAGAGGTCCGCAGCAGATACATTAATAGTACACAACTCTGACTCTGTACAAAATTTTGTATTACACAACACACATTTCAAATCATTTAAGTATGCAGTAAAATAGATCTTTGAAAAAGCTTTGTTTCAGAATTTTAATTTTAGTTTAAATAAAATCATTTAAAAAAAGATCCGCACATGTGTTTTGTGACGAAAATACTTCAGTGTGTCTATATATTTACGGACTTACAAACTAATATATTTAAGATTTTTTACATTCTTATTTTGCTTAGACATTACTGAAAATTATAAATACTTATAATCAAAAAATAATTGTAAAAAGTACGTAATTTTAATAGTTTATCGTTACGCCTTTGAGCATTTTTCAATGAAGGTATAAATTTAAGCAAATTTTGAATTAAATAAAATCGATATTGACTTAGTATTTAGAAAAGCTGATAGGGAGAATAATTAATCTTTCTCATTGGAACCGCCCTGTACGATCGTAAGAACATCTTTCCACGATGTATGAATTCTCGGCCGCTGGCTGGTTAATGGCCCTTAAACGGTGAGCACCGGTGTCATAAGAGTTACAGAACTTAAGAACGTTTAACCAGCCAGCGGACGAAAATCCACATTTCGTCGAAAGTTATTCTTACGATCGTGCAGGGCGGTTACAATGAGAAAGATTAAGTATTCTACGTACCAGCTTTTTTAAATTATAACTCAATATCGAATTTATTTCAATCCAAATTAGCTTTAATTTATACCTTCATCCAAAAATGCTGAATGGCGTGATGATAAAACTATTAAAAAAAGGACTTTTTTGTAACAATTATTATAAGCAATAATTATCAGCCTGAAACACTCATCCACATTGAAAAATCTTCGGAGAAAAAATACATGACGCCAACGGGAAAAATACATGTCCCGTTGGCGAAATGTATTTTTTCTCGGAAGATTTTTCAATGTGGATGAGTGTTTCAGGCTGATAATTATTGCTTATAATAATTGTTACCCTTTGTGCTATGCATAAAAATCTTGTCTTAAACGTTAGTTTAACAATTAAAAATAATAATTAGTATTTTTTGTAAATATTTTTTTATTTTAAGTATTTATCATTTTTCAATAATGTCTAAATTTAATAAAAATGTTAAAAAAATCTGAAAAATATTAGTTTGTAAGTGCGCAAATAAATACACAAATGGACCAATTTTCGTCAAGAAACACGTGTTCGTACATATTTGTTAATGATTTTATTGAAACTAAAATTAAAATTCTAAAACATGCGTTTGTCAGATAATGTATTGATTTATTTTACTGCATGATTATATTATTTGAAATGGGTGTGGTATAATACAAAATCTTTTTTGAAAATTCAACAAATCTGCCAACGACCTATGGAATAACCTTATTATACTAAAAATGAAAATTTTTTCTCAAAATTTATTCCATGCGTATGCTAGATAAAAGAACAATCTTTCGAAATCCATTTATAATTTTTTTGTGGAAAAGAGTCAATACGTCTTAAATCTGATTTGAAAATGACATATTTCTGGTTTTCTCTGGTAATGCCCTCTTAATTGGAATTTATTGGCAAACAAGCTATTTTCATCTCTATTTTCTTTTTCAATCATGAACCTTGGATCTTCGAAATGTCTATTTATCTGGCAAAAAACATCAAAAGATGCATTTGTAAAATGAAAGTTATACGTCTAATTTGGGAGATGGGTGTGGGTACCACCGCCCCGGGAACCACTTATTGGATAATCAACACCCCTGCCATAGTTCACCCTAAGTGGTTCGCTACATTTGGCGACTTAACAAGGGTGCTCGGGTTCATTTAGTTAGGTCTTTATGGCGAATGCGTTTGCCCACCTACTGCGTGGCGGGCCGGATCTGGAGAGACTGGTTGAGGGAGACCTAACCTAGACCTCTCCAGCCGGATTCTCTCGACGCATCGCCTTGCACCGCAGTGGAAGGGATGGTCACTCCTGAACACATTGACTTTCAGATTTCTACCCACACCCATACCTTTTTTCTTCCCAAAAATTCCTCTTCTTCCAAAGCCCTAAAAAGATCCCCTTACAGCATCCCCAAAGATGTCATAGGAGAAATTCGCTCAGCGCTTCCTGTGTAGAGCTATTGTAAAAAAAACTAATGTGCTCTAGAACACACAACTGAAGTAAAACTTCTGCTTCATCTATATGACAGGGAGAGAGAAAGAAAATATGCGCGCGCACACTGCTCTCTTTCTCTTGCTCCTACAGTGTGATACAGATAATAGGCCTGCACTGTGTCTTAGATATACGAAACGTAACTGGCTATGAGAGAAAGAGAGAAAGAAAATGTGTGCTCGCACCTCTCTCTCTTGCCCCCTACAGTAATATACGAAGCGTAACTCTCTCTCTTTATCTTCACTAACTTATATCTCCCTCTCAACTACCGTTCGCCTCGCTTTTCGTAACGCTCTCGTCACATATTCGCCAGCTTACTCCCCAAGTCAAGCGTGGGTAAAGAAGTTTTATTTCAAAAACGTTTTGCTATCAATGATTTTTTTTTTCAATTAAAAATATAAAATAATACAAATAAATTAAAATTAAAGACGAAGTCTGGTAGCAACTAGGTACCTACTGGTAGCCTGTAAGTTCAAACCGTGACGAAGCTTCGTACGATAGTAAAATATAAGGTCAGATAAATATTAATTATAATATGATAAACCTAGATTAATTGTGTAATATAATCCGTTATATTATTTGACGATAAGCTCGCTAAACCCTTACGCCGACACCTCCATCGA
This sequence comes from Limnephilus rhombicus, assembly GCA_929108145.2. Taxonomy (NCBI): domain Eukaryota; kingdom Metazoa; phylum Arthropoda; class Insecta; order Trichoptera; family Limnephilidae; genus Limnephilus; species Limnephilus rhombicus. The sequence continues at coordinate 33,006,338 of OV815272.1, read as the reverse complement.
ATAACCGATTAATTAACCAAAATTCACAAGTGTGAATAATTATCCGGTTATCCGAGCCAAATTGACTTTTTTCTTGTTCGAGCAGATTGCCCGAATCCTGCTTATTAAATTATTCATTTTTACCTCGTAATAAAAAATGGGAAGGTACTTGGTTAATCTACGCGTTTAGATAGGGAAACCACAATGTACGTAGAAAGTAATTATATCATAAATCAGACAGATGTAGAAAAATAAAAGATGTTTTAAATATATAGAGTTTTCGTCTTGATTAGACCTTTTTTACCTACCCACGCTCTCACTGTGCCATCTCAACGCCCCCTAATATTTTTTGGGTCTCTACTATCCTATAAAGGTCTCAAACGCTCACAAGGGGGCGTTATCGCCCACGTTGAGAACCTATTCGTTATATACGTTGAGAAGCTACTGTTATAATTCGGTTTCAAATTCACAAATTCGACACAAGATTTCACTACTTCCGTCAGCAGCTCGCATATGGATGTTTCCCCCCTAGATATGAGTGCTACGGATTTACATACTTTAAGTATCCTTCCGGATTTGGAAAGATTGACGGCAATATTTGTAGAAGTTGTTGTAAATTACGTATAACGTCATTGGGTGTCTACTGTCTCGGTTACTTTGTCGCGGTTACTTTGTCACGGTTACTTTGTCACGGTTACTTTGTCACTGTTACTTTGTCTCGGTGAGCCGCCGACGGTAACCAGCTGTCACTGGATCATAGTGGATCCGAGGAAGTGGCTATTTTAGGAACCAGTTCCTATCGGATTTATAAAATGGAAACAAACAAACACTCAAACCAGGCGAAGCCCGCAGAGCCTTGCAGCAAAAACCTACGGAGCGGGTTTTTAATTGCTGGTACGTTCATAAATACACTATAGCGCAGTCAAGATGTACATCCGTGCTTGCAAAAAGTCCGGTCATTCTGAATTTTTTATATGTTGTTAGGACCTAAACCAGTAATAAAAAAAATAATTTGCAATTTCGAAAGTGCTGTGCGAGCGGCGGTGGACCCAAGAAACCAAGAAATTTTCGGATTTTTTTCAGTTTTTGCTCAATATCTCAGTGAAGGAAGGGTCTGACCGGTATATTTAGTATACATACTTTTAAAGTAGACTAAATTTTCTACAATTTGAGACCAAAGCAAGCTATATACAGCCATTGGTTTTCAAAATACAGTTCTTCGAAAATAGGCCATTTTTTCCAAAAAGTGAAATTTTTTCGAAATGGTCACTTATTTTGTAAAATATTTTCTATAACACGTATCTCACGTCAGATATTACATAAAATAAAAATGTAGTAAATTTAATTAGCTTTCATTTAAAACTAGATTGATATCTGTAGACCTAACGGTTCTCTCAAGAACGCCAGATAACCAAAAACAGTCATAGGTGGGTTTTGGGGGGAAATGCAAATAAACTGTTCTCACGTCTTTTTATGGTTTTATTGTGCTGTGAAGTAATTCCATTAGTCATCGTGGGTTTATCCTAGGGTAATAATATAATTACGACCATTTCAAATTTCAAGTACCCATTAGTACCTATACCCATGAGTCATCATGGGTTTATTTTATGGCATAATTATCGACCAGTATAACGACCTTAAGTCAAATTTAAACAATACAATAATTGGGAAACTTACTTAACCCAAATTTAAAAGAACCATTAATATTTTAGCAAAATGTTTTCATTGTCCCCCCCCCCCCTTGACCTCCTTACCCGCACCCGGCCCTTTCAGGGCAGCTCTCAGTGTGTTGCGAAATGTCTATCCGTCCGGGCGTGTGTTTTGTGTGTCGTGAGGACCTCGACACAGGTCCTGTTGTGATCATCAAAGAACGAGGAGTTCGAGCACTAATTGAAGTGAGTCAAAAACGTGGCCTCGCAGAAAATAAAAATTTCTTCCAAAATTGCAACCAAGTCAGCGTTCATGATGCATGCAGGAAGAGATATACAGCTGTGCATAACGTTGAAGCCTCAGTTCGTCGAGGAGGAGACTCTGCTTCCCAACCAAAGACTTCATCGACAAGATTATCAAGTAGACTGGCTCCTACCTTGAAAGGGATTTGCTTTTTGTGTGGTGATGCTATCACTGAAGAATTTCTCCAGCAGCAAAGCAAACTACCATTGGCAAGAAGGAATATGGTCCATGCAGTTGAGAAGTTGGGCATAAGGCAAACTGTTTTAGATGCAGCTAAACGCCGAGGTGACGATTGGGGAAGGGCCATTGAGGAGCGCCTCCTCGCCACTGACGACCTGGTTGCTGCAAACGGGACATACCACAGAGTGTGCTACAGGAGCCTGTTTCAATTACCATCTGCTACTGGGAATAAGAGAAGTTATCGTCCAGCTAGTAATACTGAAGAAGCAATGAAGTATGTGTATGATTACCTAATGGAAAATAGTGATGAATGTCAGTTTTCTTTATCACACCTTCTGCAGCAAATAACGGGTGATTGTATCCCTGATGTCAGAACAGCGAAAACTCACCTCGAAAAACGTTTTGGCGATGACATAGTCATAGTGGAGACGGGCTCCAGCAAAGGGACACTCGTCTGCTTCAAAAACACCGGCCATAAAATTTTGTATGACCATTGGTACAAGGAACAAAAAGGCGATGCGCAGCAAGAGCGGTTGAGAGTTGTGAAGGCAGCAGCAGAAATCATCGTGGAAGATATCCGCGCACAAGTGTATGACACCAGTCAGTATCCCCCTCTCGGACGATTTCTTCAACAATGTCGATTCTGTCATCCCTAAGCATGTATTGGGCAATGAGAACAATAAGAGACGCCTTATAACTCTTCTCTGTGACGCCTTTCAGAAGGATGGAGTAGAAGTGGCTGTTGCCGATGAAGATGCGAATCGAGAGATCGTCATGATGGCGCTTTCAAAAAGAGCAATAGCCGATCGGGTCGTCATAGTGGGAGAAGACGTCGACCTGCTCGTTCTTCTCAATGGTTTGGGTGCTGAAGAGACAAACGTCTATCTTCAGAAGAGCACCAAGGGTGAAGCTGATTGCTGTCACTACTCTACGACCTCCTACAATCACCAGGGCTCCCGGCGATTACCAGGAACGGTACTATTCACCCACGCGTTTACCGGGTGCGATACTACCTCAGCACCGTTTGGCCAAGGAAAGACCAAAATCACCACACTTCTGAGCAAAACTGAACCACTTGCTGAGCAAGTGGAGGTCTTCCTTCGGCCAGACTCCACCCCACAAGCCATAAGTGAAGCAGGCATCAAGAGCTTTGTGGCTCTATATGGGGGTGACATCGCGAGGTATACTTTGGATTTCCTGAGGTATAAGACGTTTGTCACTTCAACAAGCATAAACCTCGCCCGTTTGCCACCGACGGAAGATGCCGCAGGCCACCATGCAGCAAGGTGCTACCTCCAAGTACAGAAGTGGCGAAGAATCAACTTGAATCCCACTGAATGGGGGTGGAAGCTGTCTTCTCGAGGACTCACCCCCATCCCCACCACGATGGATCCCGCACCTCCTGCCCTTCTGCAAAAAATTTCATGTAAATGCAAGAAAGGATGCTCTGGGAGCTGCTCGTGCAGAAAGGCTGGGCTCCACTGCTCAGTCCTCTGTCAGTCATGCGGTGGAAAATTGTGCAATAACGTCCCGGATGTGGAGCTGAAATGCTCGGACGATGAAGATGACCCGACTACAGACTGGGCGCCTCTCCCAGCGTCCATCGCAGATATCGAGACACCTTCTTCGTGCGAGCCTAAGCCCGGGCCATCTAAGATAAAAAGAAAGACATGATTTTGCAACCAATACACAATACCTACATGATTTATATTAGTTTTTTTTGTGTACATATAACTTGTCCTTACAGTAGGTACCATGATGTTTGTACAAGCATTTTAGTATGTAGGTATATAAAACAATGTTTGAAGATGACGTAATTCCCAATAACAAAAAAAATTGTAACTACTTGATAAATAAAACCATAAAAAGACGTGAGAACAGTTTATTTGCATTTCCCCCTAAAACCCGCCTATGACTGTTTTTGGTTATCTGGCGTTCTTGAGAGAACCGTTAGGTCTACAGATATCAATCTAGTTTTAAATGAAAGCTAATTAAATTTACTACAATTTTATTTCGTTTAATATTTGACGTGGGATACGTGTTTTAGAAAATATTTTACAAAATATGTGACCTTTTCGAAAAAATTTCACTTTTTGGAAAAAATGGCATATTTTCGAAGAACTGTATCTTGAAAACCAATGGCTGTATATAGCTTCCTTTGGTCTCAAATTGTAGCAAATTTAGTCTACTTTAAAAGTAATAATAATTATACCGGTCAGACCCTTCCTTCACTGAGATATTGAGCAAAAACTGAAAAAAATCCGAAAATTTCTTGGTTTTTTGGGTCCACCGCCGCTCGCACAGCACTTTCGAAGTTGCAAATTATTTTTTTTATTACTGGTTTAGGTCCTAACAACATATAAAAAATTCAGAATGACCGGACTTTTTGCAAGCACAACCCCCTTTTCATGTTTAACTTGACTGGACTACTAAGGATGTGTTCAAAAACCAACTGGGCATTTTAAAATCAAATGAATAATCAATATAACAACGTGCGCTGGATGCAGGGCGCTTTGTGAATCAAGTCCCCCACTCCCCTCCTTAGATCTGGGGCTAAACTTAGCAGGGGTGACCAGTTCATGGGGCGAAGTTTGTCCGGGTCTTGGTGGCGGGTACCTTTGCCCACCTACTGCGTGGATCGGGAGAGGCAGATTGAGGGAGACCATTTGAACTCTCCAGACGAACTCTCTTGACCTCATACCTTTTTCCTTCCCAGAACTTTCTCTCCTACTGGTGAAAGAAAATTGATATCACCAATAAAATAAGAATTTTCGGCTCCTGTTTCCCTACAGGCCAATGAAATTGATTATATTATGATGAAGAAAGAACTTCGACAAAATTCTCTCAATTTATCTCTTCATTGCCTCCTATGGTTTAAGTTTAAATCAAACATTTCACATGGGTATTAAGGCGATCCACCTAGACGCGTGACATTCGAAGTCGAGCACTCCCTACAGTCCTTACGCAGATGACGATAAGGTTGAAGCACCGGCCGCCCGTTTTGATTTAACCAAAAAAACATCGCCAAAATGTTTCGTTTTATTTTGTGAATTAATTACACAAACATTAAAATTGTGTTTCCGCTCGTGATCTAAATAACTTAATTTTCCACATTATACAATAAAATCGTTACCGGAAAGAGGTACGTAAGTAAGAGATTCTGAACACTATTCACTGTAGTTAAAGGTTGCTTAAAATAACGCTTATCGCCAACTTTTTCGCCTACCGAGATACTGCAGTGCTACGGAAATGTTCCTGGAGGAACAAATGCAAACTTTCCGAGCACTCTGCCACCGCATGGGAAGTTTATGGCGCAGACTACGCAATAGAAGAATGCGATCATCACCGCCATGACTGGATGGATGAAGTCCCCCCTGATGGCCCTCTGGATACGGGAGACGATGAAATACCCTCCGCAAACAGCTGCATGAATTCATTTTAGTGTTTATTATTTTTTCAGTTTCACTTCTCATGTTTTTCATGCTTATTCGTTTTTAGTTTATTTATGTGTTGTTATTTTATTTATTTATTTTTTTACATGAGCTCCACACAGGAGGCCCTGAGGAAAATAATTTCCCTCAGGGCCTATGTCATCTTTGAGGATGCTGTGTGAAGGGTTTTTTTAAGGAAAAGGGAAGGAGAGGAGAGTTCTGGGAAGGAAAAGGGTTTAAGGGGTGGGTAGGAATCTGGGGTTCAGTATGTCCCAGTCATCCGCCTCCAAGACCTAGACAAACCTCACCCCATGAACCCGGGCACCCCTGCTAAATCACCAAACGTAGCGAACCACTTGGGGTGACCTATGGCAGAGGTGTCGGTTATCCAATAAAGGTTCCCGGGGCGGCGGTACCCATTCCCGCCTCCCAAATTGAAATTTACTTTTAACCTTAACCTATTATTGTCTAATTTCTTTTGATTTTTCAAAATATGGAATGTTTTGCATTGCACTACCTCTTCATACATTCTGTAATAAATTATTATTATTAATCTATAATATAAAAATTAATCATAAAAATTATAAAAAATAAAACCAACACTTTGTATTTAACAGCGAATTTATTATTTAATTAAACTAAATTCGTGGTTAAATATAATATTTTTTATAATATAATGTCTCACCACAAAGGAATTGGTTCTTATGAAAAAAAAAATGAATCGCTGAATGTGTTGCTTTCGAACGACTGCATAACTTTCGAACGACTGCACCAAATTGGATAATTCTTTTTTTTGTGTGTTCGTTATTGTCAGGACAAGGTTTTTATAAAACTTTAGGTGAGCTCTGGCATTATAAAATTTGTATAAAAAATTGCTATTGGTGGCACGCGAGGAAGCGGCTATTGCTATGGAAAGCGGGAGGGAGGGAGAGATGGGGGAAGGGAACGAGGGAGGGGGAGGGGAACCTGGGAAGGGGTAGGGTGACCTGGGAGGGGGGAGGGGGGAGGGCAACTCGGGAGAGGGTTTGCGAGACGGGGGAAGGTGGAGGTGACGGAGTGGGAAACCCCTAACACCATGTGAGCGAAGCCGCGGGAAAAAGCTAGTTATTAAAAAAATTATACTTAGGACTTTATTTTTTAGTAGGTTTATAAAAATACTTAAAAAGAATTATCGATGGAATCAAAGGCCAAGTTGTCTACAAGGAGTATTTAATTAAAGCAGCTATGATATTTCAATTTTCAAACCAAAAGCAAATGATTTTGCATTAGTAGATATTTATTATTTTTACCAGACGTTATTTAATCTATTTAATTTGTTTTACCAAAAAACGCAGTGTGAGTGCAATGCGCAGTGAATGGTTGTGGCTAAGCACAGATATCTGGATAATTAGGAGAGAAAATACCTTCACTTATTTATATTACGTCAACCACAAAGGATTAGCTTTTCACGATAATATTTTCACCCCATATGCTCCTGCATCTACTAGTATATCAATGTAATTTATTATGCAGGTAGACAGACTGCTACGAACGCAAAAAGTCAATAATATTTCTTTACAACATATTCCCTTCATTAATTTCCGATAAGAAGTTTGAAGTGGTAACGGCTGCATATTGTGCAACACAGATACTATTTTTACTTTTTATAAACACCATGTTCTCGATGTATTCTTGGAAACTTTCCTAGAAAAAAGTAACGGCTACGTGTTACTATAAAGAAAAGCAAATAATGTTACAAATCATAGCTCCAATATTTACCCCTCAAAAGATTAGATACATTTATAAGTTCAGTACAATATTTAAAATTGTGTTGTCGAAAACCAATCGAGGAAATGTGTGCTAATTGCAATACAAAACATAAAATTAAATTATAAAAATCATGCCTCAAATTGATACGACGAAGAGTAGTTTTCTTTAAAGAAAAAACAATTAATTTACATGAAAGTGAAAACAGACACTTGAAATCAACAATCATGGAGCTGTTGTCGGCTCACACACTCCACTTCATTTTTTTAATTAACGCATCAATCACAATGAATGTGATGGATTCCCAAGTGAACCGAAACGAGGGGGATTAATAATTACTTGAAACGTGAGATGAGGACCTTTAAATTACAATATGTAACCACCAAGTAAAGCCTTATGTAATTGATCCTAAAACATGAATATTGAGGCTAATGCCCGTCGATAGTGGAAACACTTTTACTGATAGTGTGATAAATGAAATTATCAATGTGTTATTAATTTTATCCTCACATATTATTTATTTTCAAAGGAACTATTATAATAATTAATCAATAATATTGGATAGTTGTCATGTATTACTATATTGTTACTTGTGTTGTATTTGATATCTGATGTTTATCTATCCATACTTATTTGCGTAAAATTTTATTACCCTAATGTTATTACATACTAATTGTAATGACACAATATTGTATAAACGAAATTAGTTTTTTATCTGTAATAATAAGAAAACTATCAGTTAAACACCGCTCCGTAGATACGACTTAAGATTTTCACGGCCAAAAGTATTTTCGTTATGTGTTTTTGGAGTGTTATGCCGTGTTGCGCTACCTTCTTCTTTAGCCAACGTTTCGGACATCGTTGCAGTGTTGCATCAGGGCAGATCCTGCAGATCCGGTATATGTGTGACACAAAGAAGGAGGTAGCGCAACACGGCATAACACCCCAAAAACACATAACGAAAACCGCTCCGTAGGTTTTTGGCTTTTGGTTTGGCTTCGCCCAGTTAGTGTTGTTGACCATCTTAAAAATCCGATAGGAACTGGTTCCAAAAATGGCCCGTTCCTCGGATCCACTGTCATGCAGTAATAGCTAATCACCGGGACAGGCAATGACGTCATATGTAATATATACTTACGTATAGCCGCTTGATACTATTATTCACAAATAAATATCACAACTAAGTATTACCGTCAATCTTTCCATATATCTTTCCATTTATGCGAAGAGATACTCAAATTCACAAATTCGTAGTACTTATACCTAGGGGGGAAAATCCCTTTTGACGAATTCTTGAATTCGAAACCGAATTACAACGGTAACTTTGCTTGAAATTTCACGTACACGGATAATTATATGGTGCGGCGGGTACGGCGCGGCGGCAGACATGCATTCGAAGTCGGATTCTAAAATTCAACCACGCAGATGCAAGCCTATTAATACTGTGTGATGATGATGATAGTGAACAGAGTTACGAAACTAGTTTATTTCTTTTCAAGCCTCTACGAAGACAGATATGATTTTAGATTTTCACGTCCAAAAGTATTTTGGTTGTTTGTTTTTGGGGTGTTATGCCGTGTTACGCTACCTCCTCCTTCTTTAACCAACTTTTTGGACAGCGTTACAGTGTCCATCATCAGGGCAGATGTGTAAATGTTAGTGGTAAAATGTGTGCTTAAGTACTTCGAAGCAATACCGTGTTGCCAGCTCCACTCCACTGCGAGCTGGAATTACAGTAAACTTGAAGATGGTTTTCTGCATTTAGCTTTGGTGTAGCCGTCTATTACCGGATACCAAGAACTATTGAGCTTAGCTCCGTCGTCTCTATAAGTGCTCTATAAGTTTTGGGTCTTCCCAGGACTTAATGGCCGGTTTCAATTAAATGCTCGGCGATTGCCGATTTGTCAGGGTGGCCAACTCTACTAAGACGTATGAAAATAAAGTGCGTTATAATTTAGATAACATTTTCAAACATAAATGATCTAAAATTCTAAAGGATAGATCATTAAGTTATTAACTCATAACCACAACATTTCTTGAGTAGCGGATATAACAAGCCTTGTCAATAGTTCAAATCATTATTCCGCTACTTATTAAATGCGTGAGCCTTCACAAAGAAATACGTTATGAAGTTCTTAGTTTACATTTTAATTTGAACATGATATAGTTCCGTTTGTGTAAAAAGAAAGACTAGGCTCTTGAAAAACTTGATAGTATTATTTGCTTCTTTATTCGATCTCTTGACGTCATTTTTATCAAACTTCTTTCATGTTGTCTATTAGTCAAAATTTCATGTTTTGTAAAAAATTGATTAATTAACTAATAAATTTAAAATTGTTTGATAAATTGGTCTAGGAAGACGTACAAGTATTTATTTTCTGTGAATTTTTTTGTTTTGTTTTGTCTACGCCATTCATATTATTTTCGATACGATGGGCTCATTTCCTTTTAATATTGTCTGCGGTGTGAACATCCGGTGGTCCATAAACAACACCGAAGATTGATGGAAACTGTGCCGCACTTACAACTTTCAACAACTTTGGTACTGAAAAGTATTTCTGAAAAGCTCCTTGCTAGCATTATAATAATAATTATAAACAGTCCATTTTTCTCAAGAAGCTAACAAGAACGATTGAAAAATTCTAAAACCCAAACAAGTAAACATTGCAAGAAAAATATTACGTGATCTGAAAGGATTAAATAGGTGTGAATGGTGAATATTATATAAAATATTTGTAAATTTTGTTCAATAATCTTGCTTTGAATCTGCGAAGTTAAACTTTTTTTTCTTTTGAAGTAATTTTACGTAGCGTGGTTCCTCCAGTTATCAATGCAAACACATCACATAATTCTGAACGCCTTAAGAGGACATGGTTAATCAAATACAGTGATAAGTCAGCGCTAATTGCTGTGTCTTATTTTACACTATAAACAAACAATGTAGTCACATGATACCTGATCCGTTATTTAGTAAGCTGTGAAAATACATCAAGTGAAAGCTCATTAGGGACAATATTCAACAATAAACGGTGCAATTTTACGTAGGTACTCTTGGACTCTTATGAAAATTGAGTTTAATTTTTATTTTTTGGCATTTCATTCAGTTACAGTAAGAAAGAAAAATAAATATCACCACAAGCTTAAAATAAATATAGTACATTTTTTTTATTAACGCTTGTGTATAAACAGAGGTTAATTCTTTTTTTTTCTATCATCAGGGCAGGTACACACATCTGCCCCTGATGATGGACACTGTAACGCTGTCCGAAACGTTCGCTAAAAGAGGAGGTAGCGCAACACGGCATAACGCCCCAAAAATAAATTACGAAAATACTTTTGGCCGTGAAAATCTAAAATCATATCAGAGGTTCATTTTTTCTATAAACTGAAAATTCGTGGTTAATAAAGTATTTCTTACGTATATTTTTTTTTTATTAGTGGATATCAAACATTGAGAAATTATTATTCTACCTGTAACCCATCTGTAAAACAATCGTTATTAAACGTTTTTTTTCCTTTTCTCATTTTCTTACCCAACAGTGCGTTTTTTTCTTTTTTCGAATAAACAATCTTTTTTAAAGATACACCTCTTCAACATTAGATAGAATAAATTGTTTCGCGGAAAAATGCTTAACTATGGACAACTATTACAAAATAAATTTTTCATTGGTCTTTTTTTATTTAATTTTTTTTCCTTTTACGATGTTTTTTAAACGAAACCAAATTGCGAATTTTTTAAATCAGATATCTTCAAATATATGTCTATTTGTGGCGTGCGGGCTGGTCGCACACACCAGATTCCTACCCACCCTTCATACATTTTTCCTTCCCGGATCTTCGTCTCTTTCCTTACCTTAAAAATACCCCTCACACAGCACCCCAAATTTTGTTTCTCAGTTCCTCCGTGTGGAGCTAATATAAAAAAATAGTGTAAAATTATATAAATCAGTTTTCTCATTCTGTCGTACGAGTATGTGCATATTATCATATTAACGCTTGTGGCAAAACTGTATATTTTATGCAGGTACATCTGTAGTTGGTACATGTACATATACATTCACATAAAGGTGATGTGCTGATGTGATAACATAATTTTATCTGGCATTTTGAGTGTTTATTAAGTAACGCGCATCTTTTTTGGGTTGCTTGATAACTAAATCCGAGTACGAAAGCAGAGACAATATTAATTAATATGACTGACGTCACAAATGTCAGCAAATATGTCCAATAAATAAAGCAAATAGAGACACACTTACGGACGCACGTAATCTCAATAGAGTATCCATTCTATTTTTCTTTGTTCTATTGAATCGAGTAAAATAACATCAAAAGACACTAGTCCAGACCAAACATTTTCTAAATTGACGTCAATATATTGATGTGTCTGAATTTCACAAAAAATCTCATTCAATTAACGTTTTATCTAAGTGACACACTGAAAAACAGTCCGCCATTTTTCCTAATATCTGAAAGGGTTCCTACGTGCAACGTTATCTTCAATTCAATTGTCATTTGATCAAACTTGTTTATATGAGCTCTGACTATAGTGCCTACGTTTCTAAAAGAAAATATCAAAACAGCACATTGCTCATTAATGACACACGTGAACTTCTTTCGTGGCAATGCAATGATTCAGGTGAAGGTGTTGAAGTGAAATGTCATTAAAAAATACTAATTTCGGTTCTGTCTGTAACTCTGGTTGAATGAACTCAAGAACTTTTACATTGAATAAAAGTTTCATTTGAAGTGTTTGTTTGGAGAATGCAATGTTGTACTTTTATACCCATAATACAATATTTTTAAAAGAAAATAATTTCAAATGCCATTTTCAAAATTGGAACTGATTTGTCGAGAATTAAAAATATCCCCTTTACGAGGGTGGTCCGATAAGTACTTAGCCTCACTGCCCTATGGCGCCACTATCGCAAAAAAAATTTACTATCACGTTAACGATCACAGGGCTGTACTATGCCGAATTATTGGGCCGATTCGACGCCGAATTTTAGAAAAAACGGCCAAATTTGGCGAATAAAAAAGTACTATATCACCATGACAACGCACCGGCTCACACCTCCGCCCTCACCACGGCCAAAGTGGTCGAATTGGGCTACGAACTGCTGCCCCATCCACCGTATTCTCCAGATTTGGCCCCGTGCGATTTATTTTTGTTTCCAAACTTGAAAAAGTCACTCGCCGGGCAGAAATTTGAGTCGAATGAGGAGGTCATCGCCGCCACGGAGGCCTACTTTGCAGACCTCGAGTAAACGTATTTTTCAGACGGGTTAAAGAAATTAGAGCCTCGCTGGAGATTACGTTGAGAAATAAAAAAATCAAAAAATTTCGTTTTTCTTTTGTTGGCTAAGTACTTATCGGACCACCCTCGTAGATGAAACACGAAGCGAAAAAATTGATTTCACCTTTTTTACCTTTAATTAGTCCGATTTGACGCCCAACTTTCAAACGTTGAACAACCGGAAACTACCAGTTAGTGGAACACGTTTCAATAGTGCCTCTATGTCTATCTTGTGATTTTTCATGGATCTGCGTTAATACGTAAACATTTTCACATTTTAAAAAAAAATCTTCTTTCCTTTAACATTGTATCGTGTGTTCAATTGTGCGCCGCGTGTCAAAATCAAACATCGAACTGTTTGGCTAAATTATAATAAATTTGTGTAATAAAATTCCTTATTCTATGTTAAAAACGCATAAATATTTACAGAAATATTTTTTTTTGTTCTATAATATTAACCTCTTTTCTTATAAAATGTCTTTCACACATTTTTTTTTTTTTACAGGGAATACCGCACAAGAATCTCAACTGCTCCCGTCTGGAGCCAGTGAGACTATGGCATCCCCAATTGGGGTATGTTGTGAGGCTGAAGGTAGTGGGGAGAGGAAGGAGGTGAGGAAGAGGAAGGTTGGGAAGTACCTGGCTATTCAGATCTGGTCACTAAACACTTAATTTTATAATTAGAAAAAAAGGTAGATACTTACTGATTTTACATTTTTTTATATGAGCTCCACACAGGAGGCCCTGAGGAAAATAATTTCCCTCAGGGCCTATGTCATCTTTGGGGTTGCTGTGTGGAGGGTTTTTTTAAGGAAATGAAGGAGAGGAGAGTTCTGGGAAGGAAAAGGGTTTAAGGGGTGGGTAGGAATCTGGGGTTCAGTATGTCCTGGTCATCCGCCTCCAAGACCTAGACAAACCTAACCCCATGAACCCGGGCACCCCTGCTAAATCACAAAACGTAGCGAACCACTCGGGGTGACCTATGGCAGAAGTGTTGGTTATCCAATAAAGGTTCCCGGGGAGGCGATACCCATTCCCGCCTCCCAAATTGAAAATACTGATACTACATACTGATCTATAATATAGTTTTACTGTGACTACCCTGTGACTATAAACACCTGAAAGAAAGTTTTATACTTGTTAGGTGCCCTAAAAAATCATCATGAAAATAACCTGCTGACGCTTTTACCTTGATTAAAAAATATTACCTTTTTTTTATTTCTGTGAATAAATGTTAGGTTTATCTTGATTTTTGACTGAGCAAACAATCATAAACTAATAATTAGGGGATTCGCAGTAAATGAAATGGAGATCGCCCACAAGGTTGGTTTATGATTATTATAGTTTTTATCGCTTTATTGGACTATCAAGTTCCCGTTCTACTGCTGGATGGAACCGTATTAATGTACGTTAGTGTCGAAGTGACCAAATTCGGATGGAATATGTAGCTCATTATCATAAACACTTATGTTTATCGTGAACCGGGTAACGACAAACTAAGGGAGTGGTATTTAAATATCCCATAACATGTTAATTAAGTCTCCGAAGGGATGACAGACTTACGATGGACAGACAATCAAAAGAAATGTATGTATTTGTGTTTGAGGGGTGCGGATGACATCAAACCAGTACAATTAATTATATGTTGTACCTGATGTGAGATAGATATGTATATATGATATATCCTAATAAATGCCAATAGAATTTAAACACGGCTTAGCGACAGCCCGCCTGTTGGTCTGGACATGAGAGACTGTGTCTGGTCCTCAAAAGAACCCAGTGATGTACACAGTTATAAAAATAATTGTATGTTTTATGGAATAAACGTACAATAATAAACGTTTGGGTACGGTGCTGAATTATTCATCTCTTCTTGATTTTGCAAGTGATGCAGTCATAACGGATGTACATACATATTGCAAATTTTAAGTAGTTACCTCTTCGTATAATTGCATTAATTATTGCTAGGCAGACGCTATGAGCCTAACAAATCATTCGGAAAGAATAAAAATTAAATTATTCAGTAAGTTTATGAAACGTTTTGGCATTCATTGTGATAGGGTGGAGCTGATAAACTGGTTTGCTTGAGACGTGGCTTGATATTGTTGTTATGACACTGACATTGCTCTAGCTAGCTCTGTAGGAGTTTTTTTTTACATAAACCTAATATTAATACCTAAGTAGATAACCAATTCGCGAATATTAACACCGAGTGCAGAAAAATCACAGGGTAGTCTGAATGAGATCGTCTCCTACTTAATTTTTTTTAATGAAAATGTAAGAGTTATAACTACAATAAAATTACTCTTTCGATATCTCCAAATTTGAGCTTTTAAATGGGTTAAACCATAGATTCTCAAATGGGCGTTTGAGACTTTCAGGAGGCAGTTGAAGACCCAGAAATAATTAGGGGGCGTTCATATGGCACAATGAGGGCGTGGGCAGGTAAAAAAAATTGTATAAAAAGACAAAAAAAAACACTGTAATCATGTACAAAAAGTAAATCAAAGTCAATTTTAATATTGATGAAGTGGATGAAAATTGGAAAGAAAGATTCCATTGCCTAGCGATTCCGTATTTTTGTGGGATCGTTATTAGATAGCGGACGTAATCTCCTATTGAGAAAATTGGCAAAAAGATATCTTTTTTGGAAGAATTCGGCCAAAAATTTCTAGAAAAACTGCAATCACCATATACAATTCAATTATTGCTCCACACTTCAACTACTGCTCAAGTATACTTTTCCTATGTAACGAAAGAGAACAAAATAAGTTACAAATTCTCCAAAACAGGGCAATGAGAATAATTCTTCGACGAAACAGATTTTCAAAAATAATTAAAATGTTAAAGTAACTAAATTGATTGACCGTGAAACAGATGCTGACCTTGAACATGATGGTATTTATCCACAAAATATTGAACAACACGTTACCAAAATACTTCTCAAATAAAATTTTATACAATAAAGACATTCACAGATATAACACAAGGACGTGCAAGGAAATTAGGCTACAAAAAAAGGACAAAGCGAATCGCTAAAAATACGGAATCGCTAGGCAGATCTATATTAAATTGGATGATATGAAATTTTTTATTTATTATTACACAATATTATCATCTTACGTGTATTATTATTATTATTAAGAATTGACACTATATCATGAACACAAGAAGGAAGAAGGTAGCAACCCGGTACTTAAAATACAAAACAATTGCTTTTTTAACTTTCTAAAGAAAATGGTTAAAAAAAATGGGGGCTCTGGAAAAAAAATATTCTCAGAGTGGGCGGTGGGCAAAATAAGGTAGAGAACCTATGGGTTAAACGTATCCAATGGTGTCTTGCGATGCCACGCGAGATACGATTCAGAACAATTCAGAACAATTCAGAACAATTCAGTAGGTTCAATACCTATATTAAATTTCGTCTACTTATTCTTTTGTATAATAAACAAAGGCTAGGTTTTACAGACAGGATGCAAACAAAATTAGACATTCTGCGGGTAGATTTATCAATTCGCGGTCCCTAAATGGTGGCACACATTATAAATTAATATTCCTGGGTTCTAGGTACCTAGACGTCACGATAGCATAAAACAGTGATCACTTAGTTAACCTAAACGACAGGTCGCTTAGCAGGTACCGGAAATTGGTGTAAAAATTCGTCTTTGGTATAATTTTCCTATTGACTTTGTATGAAAAACTGTCTGGAAAAAGTATCTTTTGATATGTTTATAAAAATGCAAAAAAACTTTTTTCTTATTTTTTTCGCGCCCTTTCTAAAATAAATCCAAACAATTTAAAACAACTTTTAAAGAAACTTCCAAATGATACTCGCGGCCAAATTCACCATAGTGTGCATAATATGATTGAATCATTGAACCTACAACATAAATAAATTAAATAATAATTTTAAGAAAACACTTTTACTTGAATTTGGTGGCTAACATTGAGGGGCGAAAGTATTATTATAAATCAACTAGCGGGTTCCCGACTTGCGTTGCAAAGCCATATGCAAAGATATAAAATGTTTCTCCCTGCATGTCCTTTCCCGTGCGTCCCCGTTCCCCTCCCCTACGGCGTTCCCCTTCCACCTTTCCCCGCCTACCCTCTCACCTCTCAATCTCCCCGCGGGAGGGGAGTTGGCGGGCAACCCCCCTCCCGCGTGCCATATATTCAGTCCCAGTAAATTCAAATTTCAAACAGCTCGCGTGCCACCTATTACATTTTTTTTATTCAAATTTTCATTTTTCATATACTACAAATATTCATTTTTGTATATTACAGGAACAATCAATCTAATTTGATACTTAACATAGGTAGGTACCTATTTAAAATATTTATAATTTAAAAATTCCAAACACAATTCTTTTGTTACAAAAAAAACAGCTGCCTGCTAAATTTACATTCATCAAACGTGCGAAGTTAAAATAGACGTTAAATTTTCTGAAATTATCCAATTTTCTTAATTTTTCTTTCCGTAAGAACCTTCTACAAAGTATTAGAAAACTTTTAAAAAAAAAATAAATAGGTAAAGTCGTTCTTAAGTTATGGCGTGACCAGGGGAAACAGTGATTCATTTATATATATATATATAAGATAGATATAGATAGCGTCTTCTATTTTCAGATAGTAATTTTAGAAATTCTAAAAAAGAACGAATTACTAGATTGCCACTAAGGTCTTCATGGTCGGGGCTAAGGCTCTCTACAAGACCAGAGGTCGCGAAATTTTATATAATTAATTTGTGTTGTTTTTATATTTTCGACATGTTCCAATTGGAAGATACTTTCATTATCAGAACACTCAGAATTTATACGTTGATTGGAATGGCAATTGCCCAACCCCCAGCTTCCCATTTACCATATCCTTCCCCTCCCCATGACCTTCAGCCTTCCAACATACCCCAATAATGGGGGATGCCATAGGTATCATGGACCATGTTGGGAGCTGTTGGGACTCTTGTATGGTGTTCACATAACAACAAAAATAAAAGCAAAGAGACACAGTGCACATGATTGTATATTATCTCAACATATGGCTTACTTTAGATAATTCGCGGATCAAATAATAAGCTTTTGGGGATTTTAGTAAGTTATGCAAAATATTTGGTTAGTTACTCAGATCCATATACTTTGCACTTTTTCAATCCATTGCGACATATGGAATACTGGCTTGGGGAAGTGCTACAAATGTAGCAATTGACCCAATTCAAAAGATACAGAAGGCGATAATTAAACTAATTCTGCAAGTGCCTTTCTACACAGATTCAACCGAAATATACAAAACATTAGAAGTCATGTCAATAAAACAACTTTATGCCAAATCTGCTCTGCTATACTTCCTCCAAAACAAACTCCATATTCCAATTCAACCCAAAATAATAATAAAAACCAGGTCATTAACAAATATAGCCCTGAACATACCAATAACACACACCACACACGGACAAAGACATTTTCAGTATTATGCAACCAAAATTTTTAATTATATGCCCATTACTCTGAAACAACAACTAATTGCAAATATATCTACAAACATCCACAAAAAACATATCACAGCCTGGATCAAAAATCAAGATATTCACTTTATTCAAAATACTTTAATCCCTAACCAAACATAACCAAACTATAACAAGTGCAAAATAAATAAACATGTCTATCAAGGATTTACCAACTATTCATATGTACATATAATATACATATATACCTTATATATATTTATTTTTTTCTTCTAAGTAATCTATGTACAATTACCATTAAAATGTAAAAAAAAATGAAAAAAAAACTAACTTTCTACTACAACACATAAATACCTGTACCTGTCACACTTAATCATAAACACGTAAACACCTCAGCACAGGTTCTCCTAGTGAGGTGTTCACGAAACATACAATATTACCAACCAACAGTTTCACCTTCTCAAACCTACCAAACACACAACATAATGAAATGTAATATTAATATGTAAAAATGTTTTTAAAATATATTACATATGTAAAAATGTTAACAATAAGGTGTAAACTGTAATATATAGATATAAATAAATAAATAAAGTTGTGTTTATTAGCTATGATGCTATATTTACTGATCAATGGTGGCAATGTGAGTATTATATTAGTGGCGTATGGTTCATACTAATGAATCAACATGGTACAAACATGACTAACTAATGTAGAGAAGAAGTGACACGGACGGGCCAGATTTTGAAAGGGTTTTCAAAAGCTCCAAAACGCATCGGTTATTTGGTAGTGTTGATGACGAATTTGTATTTTTTAGTATCAACACTGTTTATAAATTATCCGCTGTCATTTTTTGGCAGATAAAACACAAACATTGTGCTTTTATTTGATCTTTTCGCCGCTAAAAGCCAGCTTTTGATTAGATATATCTTTATTAATTTATGACATAATCTGTGGTGAGTTGAATCTATTGATGCATTATTTGAAACAATTACAGCATTGTTTGGTGTAGAAATTCAAATATCATATTATTATCAACTGTGTGCTTGATTTGGAGGAATTCTAATATAATTAGAGAATTTTATAAAAGAGCCAACTGACTCATTGCATTTGTAGTTCAAGCAGCAGGATCTTTGCAATGAAAACTTTGAACAAAGTTCAGTGGACTGACTGGTTCGAATGTAAAATAATAATATGTGTAATTTATGGGTCCATGAATTTTGTTGTGTTAAGGGGTTTAGCAACTTTTTAAGTGTGTAATACCACTAGGAAAAAAAACTTTATTTTTATTACTTATTCGTTTCTTCCTTTCCATTTTTTATTACACCTACGCACCCGACTAAAAAAATTGAAAAATTGTATAAATACCCACGTTTTATTGATTCAATGAGTTCGGAGGGCTTCATCTGGCACCTTCATTAAACACTTGTTATAAAAGAGCCAAATTTTTATGTTGTTTGAAACTCAAAAATATTAGCATTTCGAAAAGATTAAAAGAGAACTTTGTTAAATGGGGATATTTCGTGCTGGCAACATATTTTCTTTAAATCCTGTAACCCTAAGTGACCAGCTCAGGTATGGGGGCTCCATCGAAGCCAGAGTAAAGTTAGCCTCCCAAAAACTGGGCGTACTGTACAGGGCCCGCAGATACTTTAAAAGTACACAACTGCTAACCCTGTACAAATCGCAAGTGCGCCCCACGGTTGAATTTGGCAGCCACCTCTGGTCTGGAGCTCCAAAATACCTGAAAAATACCCTCGACTCTGTGCAAAAACGGGCGGTCCGTTTGATAGATTCTCCCATCTTAACAGACGGATTGCAATCTTTAGAGCACAGGCGTCGGGTGGGAATACTATCCTTGTTCTACCGGTATTACAATGGAAGATGCTCCGAGGAACTAGCATCATTGATCCCTTCGGCACCGATGCATAGTCGGGAAACACGCCAAACGCGTGCCCAACATTTGTACACAGTTGACATTTGTCACATGAGAACGGGTCGTTTCTTCGACTCGTTCTTATGTTCAACAGCTCGGCTGTGGAATGATTTGCCGGCCTCTGTGTTTCCTCCTTCCTACAACATGGGTCTCTTCAAGACCAATGTTCATTCCTTCCTCTCCTCAAAAAGACCCTCCACACAGCATCCCAGATGACATAG
The DNA here is from genome assembly GCA_929108145.2 of Limnephilus rhombicus. Lineage (NCBI taxonomy): Eukaryota > Metazoa > Arthropoda > Insecta > Trichoptera > Limnephilidae > Limnephilus > Limnephilus rhombicus. Next base: position 32,986,141 of record OV815272.1, on the reverse strand, counting down.
GCCCTGAGGGAAATTATTTTCCTCAGGGCCTCCTGTGTGGAGTTAATGTAAAAAAAAAAAAAAAAAATGTATTCATAAAAATATATATTTCATATAGAAAAAAACGGCCCACCTGTGCCAAACTTTCCCCTACCAACATGACTTACTAATGTACTAACATGACTACTAATGTACTAACATGACTTACTAATGTACTAACATGACTACTAATGTACTAACATGACTACTAATGTACTAACATGACTTACTAATGTACTAACATGACTACTAATGTACTAACATGACTTACTAATGTACTAACATGACTACTAATGTACTAACATGACTTACTAATGTACTAACATGACTACTAATGTACTAACATGACTACTAACTTCAGTCAAAGTAGTAGTAGCGGTAATATCGTTAAACAAAAATAAGAAAGCAAGTGTGAGATTAATGATTCAAAAAAATAAAATCAAAGTGTGCAATTCACAAGCAGTAAAAGTGAAACCTTCAGAAAACTAAAGTAGACAAGAGTTGGGTGACTATGAAGCACTTTTTTATCAATATAAAGGATGATTTTTTCCTTTTTTTCCAGTGCACCTTTTCCCACATTTGGTCATCTGATTCGTTTTTGTGGTTTCTTCTTCGGAGTTGCTAGATGCCGTTTTCTTTCGCTTAGGATTTTTAGGATTCGACCCCTTGTCGGCTGAATGTCTGAAAAGATTCGTCAAGCGCTTTATACCTCTACACTAAAAGGGACCTGCGTGGGACCGTGGAATTATCGTATTATATTGGAGCCGAGTAATAAAATAAATATTAATAAAATATTATTGCTATCTCATCCTCTCACAGGGTAAATTCTATTGATGTATACGATCATGTTTCATCGAGTTGCACTTTAAAATTATTACTTATGTACCTCTTCACACACATCTTTTAGATTTCATAATATCAAAAATCCATATCTACTCTCTATCCTTTCTTTCCTTATCCATTACCTAGTAATTTAGCTTTAACGGAAAATAAATAGAGCAAAAACGCTAATACCTAGATCAAAGACCCGATAAACCGCCACCGGTTGCATAAATTGCTTGATCAATGTTTTATCTCGTTAATGTGATGTACTCTATCTGGCAACCAAATTATCCGGCCAAGTCCAATCGTTCAAATTATTTCATATAAAATATGATACACAATATATTGTTCAGTCATCGATATAGTTAATATCTTATTGGTCTACACACGGCAACATTTTGTTTCAGCTAAAAGGTCTAGACTCTAGACTTTAGCTCGAGACCATATTTATAATATATGATCTGGGTCATTAGTAAATTATATTTCTCTCGTATATAATTTCTGGTTAGTTGGTAGTGGATAAACTTTCAACTACGGAAAGAAGACCCCAAGACCGTTCCGGAAATTGAGTAAAAGTTCAGCGATTTTCGAGTTAATTGGAGATATTTGAAAATTTGTAAAATTGGTGCCATGGAAGGAATTTTGTTAGTTTGTTTTATTTTTATATATACATATTGGTTGGTTTATTTTTTTTTTGTGACCTGGGCGGCGAATTTGCTAAAAAGTTGCCCGTTTCATATAGAAAGGGGGAAGAAAAATGTTGGGAAATAGGTACCTGGCCATTCAGATTTGGTCACCAAACAACTTTTCAATTCTGAACGGTGGTCTTTCACCAGGGCGATTCTGAGAATATCTACGAACCTGAAACGCGCTTCGTACTATTATTTTTATCATTGTATATAATGGGATGTGCCGGGTGTCGCCTCGTACCGCAAAAAATATGCCCTTTTTAATAACATACGTAATAAAATTTATTTATTTGCGCACGCCGGGATTTGAATCAATAACCCCTGGATTCGTACTCCAGGATACTTTGCTTCGGAAATTAAAAAAAAACATTTCTTATTTATACGTATAATAAGTTACAATACAATAAATTCAAATCCTGATCCCCACCCAGTGGAACCAAACTGCCCGTAAATATTCAGTTAGAGTGGAATACAAACAATGAATTTCAATTTCCAATGCGAGGAGGTTCTAATGAGCCTATGAATATTCTATGATCGCAGTTGATTGTTACAGAATAATGAAGAGATAAAAAATTGGCATCATACGCAATAATATCACACAAGTGTTTGAACGCTTCGGAAGTTGACAAAGCTCTGAAAAACATCAAAGTAATTGCAAAAAAATATCTTGCCTTTGAAATATAATTATGTGCTGATAAAAAGATAAATAGCGAAAACGGGTAAGATAAATTGCATCAGTAATAAGATGAAACTATGTTATCTACATATCTAGGAAAATTTTCCATAAAAGAACGACTTCACTAATTCGTGAAAAATACTAGTGAGTACCCTAGTATTATTAGCAATACTAGTGAATACTAAATAGTAGTGAGTACCCAGGATGCGTTGAAATGCCACTCAAAGAAAGAGTTGGTGTTTTAATTATTTTTATTGAAGTGCTTTTGGAAACATAATATTTTTTGTTTTTCTGTCTAAATCGGTAGGTATTCCGACGTGTGAGTAGGCCACATACAGCTTACCGTGTGAGAAACATGAATTTTGCAAATTTATCCTCTGCCTTCCCCTAACTCTATTACGTCTCCTTTGCAATCCCTGCCTCTGCCCCTCCTTTCCCATGCGTCACCGTTCCCCTACCGCGGTCCTTTCCTCTCCCGCGTTCGCTTTTCACCTAACCCGCCCTCCCCCTTCTGCCTTCTCTCCCTGCTGATAAACTGTATGACATACACACATAACTCATAAGGCCATAAACCTCACCATCTTTTTTTAATCGCAGGTGTGCGCACAACAACTCACCATAGTTTCATCGCAATCGGATGAAAGGTATAGGAAATAATTTCTTAACGCCAGAGTTCACCATTAAATATAGGAACCATCGCAGGAACGCACACAACAAATCACCATAGTTTAGTCGCTATCGGATGAATGGTTTAGGAACGCATAATGGATTAACAAAGAAATATTTATTTTTGTATAGGTATTAGGATTTGTTGCACCACATATGGACTACTGTTCTAATATTTTCTTTTATAATAATGAAGGTAGCTTTCAAAAACATAAAATATTCCAGAATAGAGCAAAAAGACAAATTTTAAAGTGTAATAAATATAAATCGATACAGAAAATTCTTAAAGAATTAGACTGGATGACTGTTAAACAAAGAATTTTCTATATCGTTTTAATGTTTATCTGCAAAGTTTTCGTACAATTTACTACCAACCTACTTTAGAAGCAAATTACACTGCAATAAAGACTTCCACAAACACCAAAAGAGACAGAATGAAAACATTACACTAAAAAGTTGTAAGAATGAAAAACAATAACAGAAATATTTAATATATAAAGGCATCTAAATTTATGGCTTGGATCCTAGAAAATTAAAAATATACTTATCTATTAAGCAAATTATTTAAAGAAAATGTATATTTTCACTTCTTCAAACACGGCAAACTTCCTTTGTGGGACCATTTTAATTCAAAAAACAATAATAGTTTCTCGGAGTTTTCCAATCATTTGTTGGAGACGAGTCACAAATTTGACTTTAATAGTATAATTGAGTTACTACGTTGTAATTTTAATTGTGTTCATTTGAGAAACTTGGAAATCTTAGAAATAATAAAAAGCGTAAATACGAATTTAAATATTATAAATAATAAAAAAATATTTTAAAATGACCCATTATTTAATTTGTTCCCTTTGTAAATTATGCTAGTGCCCCTTTATGCTCTATAACCCCCCCCCCCCCTTCCCCTTCCCAATCGCCCCTTTCGCCATATTGTTATTAGTTTTAAGTAATCCGTGAGGAATTGAGCATTGCTCACGAAACGTGTTGGTTTTTTATAATCAATAAACGTGGTTAAAACTAAGTAATCTATTAATTTTTAATAAAAATGTATACGTCATTACAATGTATATTACAATTAACCAAATTGTAAATTAAAATGCAAATATCTACATGCATTTATATTGGACCGTGTGAAGTGGATCTATTTTAAGTTTAATAAATAAAGAAATAAATAATAATGTTGATTTGTGTGATAGACAAAATACATATTAGTTAACTATGGTGTTGTGAATGACCAGCATGAAAGAGTAACGACCAATTTTCTTTATTACAGTCGTGTGAGGCGTTTGTCCCCTCGGCAACCAAGATTGATAAAAATCAATTGCAAGATCAACCCGTTGGGAAAACCTTTCTCAAAATGGGACCTGAATTGAAGATAAATAAGTCAGTTTCATTCACCTGGGGACAAAGTGGTGATAAATAAATAAACATATTATAGAGTAAAAACATAACTGTTTTTTATGTGATCTTCGGATCACCTCACAAGGGACTAATAATCATTCTTAGGGAACGTACCCATACTACGTGACCTGTTCAGGGGGGGGGGGTCATCAAAATACCACGCTTGGTCACAACGGGGGGGGGGCTTAGGTTTTTATCACGTAGTCAATCTAGAAATCTCGCGTTTTTTTTCGAGCTACGAGGGGAGGTTTTTAAGTTCGCGGAATGGGAAGGTAAGTGATTAATGGGGGTACCGCTGAATTAAGTACTAATTGAACAACTCATTTTTAGGATAAACACCGGGTTTTATCGTAATTAGGTCATTAGTCTTTGAGCTATCGTCGACCAAACACTTCAATAGGGAAGAAATTGTGAAATGTGGAGAAAATTGAGTTCCGCGCTGTTATAAAGTTCCTTTAAGTTAATTTAAAGATCGGAAAAGTGTATTAGTAAAAGAAAAAATAATTTTGGTTTTTATTTCCACTCCTTACCCAATCCGCAAACTTAAAAACCCACCCTCGTACATTCAAATAAGTGAAAAAGTTCAGGGAACGTGTTTGTTGAAGATGATTGAGATGAAAAATGTTTATAAAAATGACAAGACTTTCGTTTCCATAAATTACGTTCCGGTTTCAATATATTTTGACATAAGTTTTATCTTGATAATATTTTTTCCACTTGTAATGCATGCACTCTTGCTGCACGCAACAAGCGCCGTATTAATAAAGACAAATATAAGCCAAATAATGCATTTTTTATTTTTTGTAAGCAAAAAATGATTCGAAACCATATTTATGAAATACTACGTGAAAACTGTAGGGGGGGGGGTGTCTTGGAATATACTACACGTGGTCACCGGGGGGGGGGGGTAAAAAATTGCAAAAAGTGTGTCAAGTAGTATGGGTACGTTCCCTTAAAATGAGATATCTTGTATGGTTCCATGACAGTTGATCCGGCGACATTTGGTCCGGCGACAGTTGGTCCGCCGACATTTGATCCGGCGGACAGTTGATCCGGCGGACAGTTGATCCGGCGGACAGTCGATCCGGCGACAATTGGTCCGGCCTGATCCTTTAGAAGATTTTTCCTTCAAGTAAGTATGTAAAGAGGATATACGGCCGTACAACCAGAGTCGATGTACTTATATCTGAAGGCATCTTGAGTGAAAATCCGCTGTAAAAATATTTTTACTAACAATAATTTCGACTCTCCGAAGAAGCATGCGGCAATACAAAATACGACATACTTATACGTGCAGTCAGTTTAACAAAAAAACCGTAAAAGATTCCTAGTGAATTAACCACGGTTTGTTTATGTCTTATCTTATGTAAACCCGGTTACCAAACGTAGCGAAGAGCGAACCACTTGGGATGAACCTATGGCAGGAATGTTGGTTATCCAATAAACGGTTCCCGGATAAACATATCCGCCTCCTAAATCTTAAGTAGATGTTGCACATATAAGAATGTCGTATTTTGCTATTCTTCAGTATTCATTCAGAATTGAAACGTTACTTGAAATGGCTTTAGGCGTGTTTGGTGACTAGATCTGAATAGCCAGGAAAGTTTTTCACATATCCTTCTCCTCCCCACTATCTTCAGCCTCACAACATATCAAAATTAAGAATGCCATAGTCTCACTGGCTCCAGACGGTTGGGAGCAGTTGGGACTCTTGTGTTATGATAAAAGTTCTAAAAAATAAAAATAAAAATATTTAAAAAATTATATCATATGATTTTTGTAATTTGTTTGCTGGTGTACAGTGTATGTAGGTTTAGTCGGATTACTCAAAATGACGTGACTAGATCTGAATAGCCAGGTACGTTTTCCACATCTCCTTCCCCTCCCCACTACCCTCAGTATCACACCATAACAAAATTGGGGATTCCATTGGCACTCACTGGCTCGAGACGGTTGAGAGCAGTTGGGACTCTAGTGTAATTTTCAGATAAAAAAGTTATACGCAAGTAGGAATCTTTTACGGTTTTTTTGTTAAACTGACTGCACGTATAAGTATGTCGTATTTTGTATTGCCGCATGCTTCTTCTCAGAGTCGAAATTATTGTTAGTAAAAATATTTTTACACCGGATTTTCACTCAAGATGCCTTCAGATATAAGTACATCGACTTTGGTTGTACGGCCGTATATCCTCTTTACATACTTACTTGAAGGAAAAATCTTCTAAAGGATCAGGCCGGACCAATTATCGCCGGATCAACTGTCCACCGGGTCAAGTGTCCTTCGGATCAAATGTCGGCCTGATCAAATGTCGCCGGACCAACTGTCGCCGGACCAAATGTCGCCGGATCAAATGTCGGGTCACCGTCTTGTATACACGTAAGTCTTGAGGAAGTGGGGTAATTTTCATGTGCATGTTATGAGTTCATTGATAAAACGTTCGCACAAAGTAACAGAAGTATTAATTATTGTGATAAAAATATTTTGCACTCCAACAGTAATATTTACAAACATTAATATTATCTGATTAATAATCTAGCAATTTGAAAAGTTTATCAAATCAACTTTAGTTTACAACTAGTGTTTGTTTATTTTGTACACAAACCACGATTATTAGTAATACGTCCGTCAGTTTACGTGTTTACTTTACGTGTAAAACATTGACGTTTAAAACATTCATGTATAAAGCATTTAATCGTTATTGTGATTTAAGAGGAATATAAACGCTAGAAATATTTCGAATCTCATGCCTGCAAAATTTTAAAATCGAGCGTCTTATTTGCACGAGGCTAGTAAGCGAAAAAGTGGTTTTGATTTATTTTGTGCATAATTTTGTAAGAACGAAAAAAGTTAGAACATGGAAAACCTCGAAAATAGTCTTAGCCATTAAGGGGGATTTTTTTAAAATTGTTTCTTGTATTACTTCATAGTTAATTCATGAAAAAACGTTATTTTTGGTGGTTTACGCTTATATTTTTTGTTACTTAAATAACAATTTTATTGTAATTCCAATACATAGAAAAGCTAGTAAAAGTTTCGATTTATCCGTAGCATATTTTTTTATGTTCATACTGTAAGCCGTTTCGTCGTAAAGATTAATCAAAATAGTATCTAAATAGGATTTCACGTATACCTTCATCTTAATGTGGTTTCTTTTTGAGTTCAATCGACTAGAAAAAAGCAAGAGTAAAAATTTATGAAAGGTGAAAAATGTAAATAATAATAAGTTAAGTATCGATATATATTATTATTAATTATTATTGCGCCATTTAAATTGTGCAAATCTGGGAAATTGTGATTTCGAGTAATTGTATTTTAATTTTTTTTTTCAGTCGGTAGGTACTTTCCTTTAATCTCTTAAATCTTGTTTAAAGTAGTTTTTCCCCACTCAAAGAATATGCGAGTAGCAACCGTAATAAATTATAAGCATAACCCTTGGTAGATATGCAGCTGCTCATATTCGAAACGAATACATTGAAAAAAGTATTATTCGTGTTTATTTTTATCTGGAGTACCGGTTAAAGGATAACACGTTAGAAATATTTGTTATTTCACGTCACTAAAACATTTGTTTCACATAAATATGTTATATGGGTGGTGTACGTTGAACCCGAAGCCATGCATTTCAATTGATGTTTATTGTTGATGATAAGTTGTGGTTTCGCAAGGCTGAAATGCAATTGTTTGTTTTAATTCGGTGCATTCACGGATTCACGAACTGTGGTAGATGTGGTTTACTATTTTATGTAACATTGTTCAAAATGATACACTTAGATTTATGTTCCACACGGTACCGGATTATCCCTACGGCAGAGTAGGCAACTGCCTAGGGGCCCCGCATCGGCTAGGGGCCCCGCGTCCCGAGAAAATGACTTGCTTCAATTATTGAGCAACGAGTTTCGGAAAAAGTCAGCTTTCAAAATGTTTAAATTTTTTTATTAGGAACATTTACAGGTTAATAACATTAGGTACACACATTAAAGAAACAACAAATTATAATAATTAGGTTATAACCCATTAAATAACTAATGTTCACATCATGCACAAGTAATAAATAAAAAGTTCAAAATTAAAACCAATATATAAACTAAACACAGTTGTATTTTACTTTTCTTTCCTTCTATTTGTTGCAACATTACTTAGTGTCTGAAGTGATTGAAGGTGCCGTGTGTGGTTTATATTGGCATTTGTTTTCTTTTATTTCTAATTATATGTTTAAAATATAAATGTTGTACAAGCTTCAGTATGCACTACCTATCTGCTTGCTAAAATTCTTTGGGAAAGGTTGTCTGGAAGAGATCACTTTAGTGACAAGACGGCTCATTGTAATGTTTTTTTTTAATAATATACATATATTTGTTTCTATGTATGTGTCCTGTTTTATTGTATTGAATTCGTTTTTTATTGAATGGGGTGATGGCGTACCTTTCGTTATGTAGTAAAAGAACAGATTAATTATGAATAAAATTACATTTTGTTAAAAAAAAAAATTTTGGAAGTTAGAAAAGGGTAAAGTGCAGTGGCGGACTAGGCCCGTCAGAAGCCCGGGGCGGCCAATTTTAATAAATATCGGTGAATCGATCATGAGGGCAAATTAGGGAAATTTTGACACATTACTCAACATACTGACATGTTTTAAATTCAGAAAATTTAAAAAAAAGTTTTAAAACCTTCCCCCCCCCCCCCCCCCTTAAAGCCTTATTAAGGATTTGATCAAGGGAACAAGGAGGCGTTTGGAGCCCCCCCCCCCCCCCCCAGTCCACCATTGGTAAAGGGGCCCCGGGACGTGCATTGCCTAGGGGCCCCGACATGGTTAATCCGGCCCTGCTTCCACAGCACTCTTAGCTTACCATAAAGAAACCTATCCAGTGATTAGATATCTTTAATTATTTCTACATACACGAGTATATTATCCAGCGCAGCTCAGTTTCATGTTTTTTTTTCCAAAAAAAATTATATAACTCGCGGTTGAACCTTCTCCGAAAATTACAATTTTATTAACAATCATTATAAGTAATAATTATTAGCCTGAAACACTCATCTACATTGAAAAAATCTCCCGAGAAAAGATACATGCCGCCGACGGGACTCGTACCCGCACCCTTCTGATTTCCGGTCAACTGCTCTGTCCACTGAGCTACTTTATAATAATTGTCACCATAAAAATCTTGTCTTAAACATTAGTTAAAAATAATAATTATGATTTTATTACCTGGATCGGTCATAGAATCTTCTTCCTAAAAATACCCTTTTGTACATACTTCTACTCCTCTGCCATAAGTCTCTTCGTTTGGTGACTTAGCAGGGGTGCCCAGGTTCATGGAAAGAGGTTTATCCAGGTCTTAGCGGCGGACGCGACCTCCCACCTGCTGCGTGGCAGGCCACATCGAGAGAAACTGATTGAGGGAGGTCTTTAGACCTCTCCATCCAGAATCCCTCGACCCATCGCCTTGCACAACAGTCGGAGGGTTGGATTCATATGTCCGTCACTCCTGGACACACTGGCCCCCAGATACCTACCTTCCCCTGATATCTATTTCCTTCCCAAAACTTCTTCTCCATCCTTTCTTTAAAAAACCCTTCCACACAGTATCTCCTGACTGAAGGAAATTATGATCCTCAGGGCCTCCGGTTTGGAGCTAATGTAAACAAAAACTTCTACTATCTAACCAACATTCTGAGCCGTTGCCTAACACTAGTCTGATAAGTATTTTATAAAGATGATTTGGGTATTGAACGGTCTTTTCGGTGTTGAGACCAAACCTTCGTTATGAGCAGTAGTCTTTGTTGATCGATTCGATTATTTTGTCATTTCGTACCGTTGAAGCAACTACACCCATCTTCCTCTAACCCAAACTATCCCTATCTGACAGTGTGTGGCCAATACTTACGTGTAGACATTTGTAACAATACATCATGGAGCAATCAGTCTATTAACGAATCCCGTGCAATTAACAACAAATTATTCTCTCAGTGCAATTTAATCGACTCAATTAAGACATCTTGGCAGTGACCACCTGGTAGTCCCTCGGTATTTAGAATTTCGAATCTCTTATGTGTAATTATGTAGTGAATTCCAACAGCGTCCCTCAAGGCCATAGGAACTACTCTTAAACAAGAATATCAGAATACAAAGGGTGAGTCAGTCGTTTACAATTCAATAAAAATCCAGAGCAGGTACCGAAAAAAGACTTCTAAAATATATTCATGGCTCTACGAATAGAAATAATATGTATGGAAGAAGGAAAAACCATCCTATGAAGTGCTGTAAATTTGAAAATGCGTCTCGGTCGACAATCCCAGAGTTCACACAACGGCCAACAAGGGTGTGTAAAACGCGCCACCTTGCCCCACCGTATATACACCCATGTTACCAACTACCATAGTTGTGTGAACTTTTCCTTAATCAAAATATAAAATTAATTGAAGAAAATTATATTATTTTAACTCATACAAATTTTCAGTACAGAAAAAGAGAAATAATACCCTCTCTAGAAAATTGGATGGATTTAGAATTCATCACCCAAAAATACACAGGAACCAACAAGAATGATATTATGAATATATCTAAATTTACAACTGCTTTTGGATTTTTTTTTTAATTTTCTCTATTCATTGCTTTGGTGGTTACATAATTTTGGGATTTTTTGACCACCGTTCTTGGCACATGCACGTGTTATAGTGGTCGATGATTCACTTTCACTAGTCAACTACACCTATCCAAAAGCTCCATAATTCACTTTCTCCAGAATGCAAATTATTAAAAAAAAAAAAAAACAAAACAATTACAGAAATCAACGAAGAGGAATTATACAATATTTCAAAAGGAACCTTCTAGGAGCTCAAAAACCAGTATCCACAGGAAGCCCTAGTGAGGACGACTAAGAAAAGATTATCATTTTGTTATCATGTAAAAAAAATCAATCCAATCTAAATAAAAGATAGTGAAAACATTAACAAGGTAACACTTGAATTTGACTTACCCTAATGTCCACCAAATATCAAAGCACATGATGTTCAGCCAAGAAAATGCTGCCAAAAAGCTGAAATATATGGCATATCCTGTGAAAAAAGAAAAGAAATTGTTGTTTAATAAGTGGATTTTATGAAGTTTTATAAGTGAAGACATATTAAAAAAAATCAGTCAACGTCATTGGAAAAACTTCGCGATTGTATCCAATATGGATCGAACATATGCAGTTTTTTTCTCAGAATCGTCCGACAATAAAATTTAAAAAATATATATATATTTGTTTTTCAGCGTACAATCCCGTTACCGCCATTAAGAAATGTGTCAACAAGATTTTAATGTTCAATTAAAAATTAGCAAACATACATAATACTATTACCAACATAACTATAAAGATTGTCACAATTAACACACATGACTTAATATAAAGTACGAGTATCTCTATTTAGTAACCATGTTTTCAGCATACTTAAATCTATTTAGAGAATCGCAAATTTTTTATTACTTGTTAACGTGTTAAATATTTTGGGTTATATTCATAGTTATCCAGGGGTCCCTGGCTGTAGTTATTTTATATTTTGGAATAAGCCTTTCATTCTTTGTGAACCTGTTCATGTTCCACATTCCTCTTATATTCAGAGTCAGATGACTCTGAATGATGACTTAAAGTGGAACATGAACCTAATACTAGGTTTACAAAGAATGAAGGAATGCTGGTTCCGAAATGGAAATGCTTAATCAATATTTTGTTCAATAATAAGGCCTGCACCGGTAAGAGAGTTTAATTCCGATACATCAATGATACGTATGTTTCGTCTCTGCGAAAGAATATGTTTTTGAACTAGAAATTTAACCATAGGATTTTGTACTGATTGTGGGTGGATTAAATTAAGTTGATAAATTTAATTAAAGTTGATTCAAAATCGCAAAAGTTAAATATTTTTTTTAATATTTACGGGAACGAAACATTTCAGTTTGCACAGCTTACCCACTACCGCCCTCAGCACATTACAATAGAAACTTGCAATAGTGGTGGGGTACCTGAGACCACTGCATAGGCTCAAGCGCATTCAGAGGGCAGTCCTACCTAGAATCATTCAATAGTGGCACCTGAGACCACTGCATGGGCACAAGGCCGCGCATGGTGTATTCAGAGGACAGTCCTACCTAGAATCTTGCAAGAGTGGCGGGGCACCTGGGACCACTGCACGCGCGCCAGGCAGGAGTAGGCCACCAGCATGGCGGCCACGTGACACATCATGGTACGCCCGTGCAAGTTCTGCAGGGGGGGCAGAGCCAGGTAAACGATGAGGGTCGCGGCAAGGAACACGCATGAGATTATCAAGCCCTGAGAAAAGAGAAAAAATCAGATAAAATACATGTTGAATATTAGTGATGAAATGATATTTATTTATTTATTGTAAGAAACAAACAGCAGTTTGATACAGGATGTTAAAAATGAAGCGGTTAAAAAATTAAATGAAACACTGAACAAAATGGTGCAAAAAGATTCGCTTTTTTCCTTTCATACAAAAACCAAAGTTATCAATTGTCAGAGAAGTTTAATTCGACCGCAATTCTCAATTCTGCGAAAAAATACATGATTTCTGGGTCACGCTAATGTATTTTTTATATGATTTTCTTATATTTACATCTTCATTAATGCTGTACTGTAAGAGATTTACGAATAATTTTGTTTTCTATTATTCGTGGTAATAGTAACTAAGTAAATACTTTCATTTCACTCGTTCATTCATGCATTTTAAAATTAACATTTCTTATTTATTTTTCAACTTGGGATGCGGATATGTACGGCCGCTCCGTGAACCGTTTATGGAATAACCAACACCTACGCCATGGGTCACTCCAAGTGGTTCGCTACATTTGGTGACTTTTCCGGATTCATGGGGTGAGTTTTGTCTAGTTTTTGGCGAAGAATGCGACTGCCCATCTTCCGCGTGGCGGGCTGGATCGAAAGATTTAGGAAAGCAATTTGACCTCTCCAGCAGGACTCTCTCGATCCATTGCCTTACACTGCAGTTGAAGAGATGGATTCATTCATGCCTACCCACCCCTCTTATATTTTTCCTTCCCAGAACTTCCTCTTCTTACTTTCCTTAATAAAACTCTTTACTCAACATCCCTAAGACGACATGAGCCCTAAGGGAAATTATTTCCTCGGGGCCTACTATGTAGTAATTATTAATTGTTTTTGTGTTTAATTCGTACAACTCCGCTTAATTTTTAAAAATTTAATTCAAATTAAATTTAAAAATCCTGCAAGTATTTTGTTTTTTTTTGTGATAGGTGTTTCGGCTTACAAGGCCATTTTCAAACTGTGGTTTACCCACTTTGGGATGACTTATTTATACGATTCTAAATTTTGTGAAGGTGTCTAAAATAATTTATTACCAGTTAAACCAATTTATTGATAAAATAATAGAGATAGTAGAAGACACTATTAAAAAAAACTACTTTGCAGAGCTAATGTAAAAAATAAACAGATTTTGTGTAATGATTGAATTTTGAATAGATTAAATACAGACATCCTTGAAAAATATATGTTCTTAAAAAATAGAGAATAATGTCAATAAGATAAGAATATTTCTCTTGAATACATCAGATTAAGTCCTACTCATAAATATACCTAATAAAAATTGTTTCATATTTACAACTTGATTACTCAGATAACGGTGCGTAGATTTTCAGATAACTTGTTTTCCAAGTATTCATGAAACATGTTGTTTATTTAATATTTCATTAGGAGATATCATTCATTGATACATTATTCATAACATGTTTGCGATAAAATAATAATCATTGGGAATTGCAGAATTTAAGTCGTAAATCTTTCGAATGATTTTCATGAATTGATCTTGAAACGAAGCGGAAGCGGTGAGAGGAAGTAAAATGATTTTATTGGTCGATAATTTTCACTGGTTGTTTTAAATAATTTCGTCATGTTGCAGTAGAAATGTATGTTAGTCTAGGTACTGCTTTTTCTCCAAATTACTCCCACGATTTTGGAGCGATGCGATGGGAGAGGAATATATCTGTCGTCGCGGTTTATGCTGTGGTGCGTCTAAACAGCAATTTAATAGAATATGAAGTCTGCGTTGCAAAAATTTGTAATTCAGACCAGAGAGAAATTTATTTCGAAACGTTAAAAGTGGTTTACACGTCCTTAAAGTTTGTCTGGTTTTTTGAAAAGTTGTTATTTCTATGGAAACCTGCGAATAACGCCAGCGATATAAGATTTCCTCAGGACATTTTGTTGCATTTTCATATCACCAAGAGAATGTATTACGAGTAATTATTGAGGTGTGTAGAATCAAATGCAGCATTCTCCACTTTTTTTCAAAAATGGACTAATGATGCAAATTTGTTAATAATTCACTATTTTACCTAGAAAAGCAGTTATTTGGCATTAAAACCAACCATTTATGCTTTAAAAATTAATTTTAAAAACTGCGTTAGTTTCAAAGGTAGCAATCTCCAACGCACTTAAGAAACAAAACCAGCATTCTCCAATTTGACCAATGGTAAGCCTCCATTTGATCACGTGACAACATGGCCGCCTATGCAAAATTGTATAGTCGTGTGTTGACTCTGTCGCTCTAATTTTACTGTGTTAAATAGTTCGTAGTTAATTTAGAAATAAAAACAAGAGGCCAGTGTGATTATGGACTCTCACCCTTCATCCGTGCCCAAAAAACGTAACGCAATTTTCGAAGATTTTTGACCCCCCTTCCCCCCCATGTAACGCGCCGTAACGTTTCTCCGTACCCCCCCCTAAACGTTACGTAACGCCCAAGTGACAATTTTTACCTGAAAGTCCACAATTAAGTACTGGAAAGTCGCTTAAATACCTTTTTTTTCTTATTTTAATCGCGTATGCTGTAATAAATAAAACAAGAGATTTCGAGAACGAAAAGATTGCCAAGTTGGAAGATTTTAATTCCTTAGTTTTTTTTTATCTAAATAAAGAAAAACATGTTACGTAACGCGTTGTTCAAACCCCCCCCCCCCCCCCCCCCGTAACGCACAGTAACGTTTCACAAGACCCCCCCCCCCCCAAGTGTGTTACGTAATACTTGAACGGCCCCTAAGTCACTAAACGTAGCGAATCACTTGAACAGAGGTTTTCGTTATTTGTTTTTGGGGTGTTACGCCGTTTTGCGCTACCTCTTTATTTAGCCAAAGCAAACGTTTGGGACAGCGTTGCAGTGTCCGAAACTTTGGCTAAAGAAGGAGGTAGCGCTACATGGCATAACACCCCAATAACAAATAAGGAAAAAACTTTTGGCCGTGAAAATCTATAATCATATCTATGGCAGAGGTACTGTTTATCCAATAAATGGTTCCCGAGATGGCGGTACCCATACCCGCCTCCCAAATTCGAAACTGTATGAGTACATTACAAAACCTATTTTTATTTTAATTGTACTAAAATTAAAATCATAATAATGTAATAATAATCACGAACTTCCCTGTGATTTGGTCGGTCCATTTTGGTGACGTCATATTTATTTGTCAGTATCAAAGTCAGATTTCTCCACACGTGTGAGAAACAAAAACAGCATTCTCCTTAGGTGAGTATCAAATGCAGCAATCTCCAAAATTAAATCCGTTATAACTAATCAACCAATACAATAAACAAACTCTACTTTGGAAATTATAATAGATAAGCAGTTTCCCTTTTTGAATAAAATTATTAACTTATAAATGTGTGAGAATTGTTGAAATGAAACGTTTTTTTTGGTTTTCTCAAAATAACACTTTTTGGAGAATGCTGCCTTTGATTCTATACCCCTCAATTATCCTTTGAAATTTCTGTGAATAGTAACAACGTTAATTAATAGCACTTTTTTAAATATATTTGACAAAATAACAAGAGATACTGCGATGCAAATGGTTTGTGAGAATAGATTGATCAACAATTTTGTTTGGTGTATGGCTTTTTTTACTTACGGAAAATAAATAGTTCTATATACCTACTCGTATGTTTTTGAAATAATATTGTGTTCACTGGGTTGTGTAAACCAGTGAAGTTTTCGAATGAAATATATTTTTACAAGAAGATAAAAAAAATTGTAAAAGAAAAACATAATGACAGTGCAATTAAGAAAAATTATAAAACAACTACATCTAATATTATATGTCTATTCATTTACATTCTAATAAGCACTTTTTAAATCAAATTATAAAAACATGCTTACATAGATAAGGTAATATGAAATTATTTGAAAATAATACGTCATAAAATAATGCACACAAAATTATGAATTATTTATCAATATTATAAGAAAGAAAACGACAAAATGATAAAAACGAGATTTTGAAAAATTCTATGTATTTTAGAAGGTTTGTCTCGACCGACCGTTGTCTGCAAAAGCCATGTTGATTTTTGGTGTATTTTTTTAATGTTTTTTTTCTCTGCTTGTACGTACAGTTTACAATTATATCGATAGATGATAAGTTCAAGCAATACAAAAAATGGTCATAATAGTATAAAACATGGTAGGTAGTGGAGTGTAATATAATTAGTAACTGTCTTTAAATGGTTAAATCTCAAGTGAACAGTGAACACCTCACTAGGAGAACCTGTGCGGAGGTGTTCGTATATTTTTTAAGGTGTTGTTCTGCCACCATAAGTAAAAACACAGTATTTAACAGATTTGGGGATATCAATATTTGTACTGCTGGAAAAAGTTGATCAAGGCCTATATTTTATTTCATGATCTTGCTGACAATTGAGAGTTTGGAAATGGGCTTGCAGTTGGTGTAATGAGTCCTTATTTCCAGCCGCTGGGGAAGTTACTGTCTTTGAATAATATTTTTAATAGCAAGGAGAAAGGATTAGTCAATTGGTCCATTAAATAATGTTATTGAGTGTAGGCTTACATCATTTATACATATGATAGTTGATGACGTATTTTTAATTAACAAAATTGAAATAAATATGACCATTAAACTGGATGACTGACACTTTCTCCTTCCGTATTAATATTGTGCTACAATCTCTACATACGAGTATAATGATAAAAATAAATTAGGTTCTTATAAATGAATAATTCTCGAGTGGGTGTCGCATATTGCATTTTGTTAATATTTATTCCTGTACGAATAATGAAAAACTATGATCTTTTTCATTTCGTGGCATTGTGCGAGATCAACAAACATATATATCCAATTTCGGGACATCGGGAATCACGTATAACTGGCTTAACAGATTTATTCAAGGCTTCATAAATTATTGTTTCTAAGCTTCGGATCTCCCGGACCCGAATAGAATGTGCTGCAATCATATTGCGGAAGGGATTAGCATTAATCAGGCAGTTCAACGTTTTGTAATACAGTTAAGCAGATGCTTATAAAAGATTATGAATACCATGTCCTCTCAGCAATCTTCATCCAAGTTGTATTTCTGTCTAAATCTAAAAATATTTCGCGAATGGAACGATAGAAAGTTTTAACTATTTCTGAAAAACTGTTGCGCACGTCAACGCAAATATGAAATTCATAGAAAAATGCCGGAATTTCAAGGTAAATGCAACTACTTTCAGCCCACGACCTAATTTCCACGATGGAGCTTTGAAATATCGATGTAACTGTCGAAAATAAGACTCAACACTACTTAACAACAAAAAAAAATGCAGAAAGAAAATCTACGGTGGAGATTTGAAATTATTATTGTTAACCATCAAAAATGAGATTCAAAACGACTCAACAAGAAAAAAAAACATAAAAAACTACGTGTTTATAATGGATACAAGAGCGAAACTGTTGACAGTGTATTGAAGAAAAAGGATTAAAAAACATACTTTAACAATCATTTCACAAGGCCTCGATAATAAAAATTAAAAAGATTTTACTAAAAAATGGGTTAAAATCCCTTATATTGGCGAAGTATTAACTAAAATATCCAGATTAACTGATAATGTTAAATATAAAACAGCTTTTTATAATGTGAATTCTCTAGGGAGAATTTTAATCAATAATAAAGATAAAAGAGAAAAACTTGAA
Source organism: Limnephilus rhombicus (assembly GCA_929108145.2). Taxonomy (NCBI): domain Eukaryota; kingdom Metazoa; phylum Arthropoda; class Insecta; order Trichoptera; family Limnephilidae; genus Limnephilus; species Limnephilus rhombicus. Next base: position 32,967,875 of record OV815272.1, on the reverse strand, counting down.
AACTCAGACGTTTACCAAGTGAATTGCGCTAACTGCCCATCGTATTACATAGGTCAAACTGGGAGGTGGGTCAAAACCCGATTTAAAGAACACTTTACAAACTGGGTGAATGACAAAGGAGAATTGTCGAATGTAGCATCACACTTATTAGAAAATATACACTCGTTTGATAAAGACAGAGATGTTAAAGTTCTCCATATTTGCAATAAATGTCATAAACTGGATACACTAGAATCTTTAGAAATTACCAGCTTAACTAAAAAAAAATAGAATCTATCTTTGTTATGAATAAGCAATTAGAATCATTTGCTAAGTCTCCGCTTTTGTATTTATTGTAATTTTCATAATAATTTCGAAATTAACATATGTATTTAGTTAAATTAAACATGTATCCCTTATAAAAAATTTAGAAAAGGAACCTTGCAATGAATAAGCAATTAGAATCATTTACTGAGTCCCCACTTTTATATCTATTGTAATTATCATAACAATCTTGAAATTAAAATAGGTATTTAGTTTAGACCATTCCTTCTCCAATGTAAACATGAACCCTTCAAAAAGTAACTTTGTAAAGATAAAGCAATTAGATTCATTTGCTAAGTCCCCGCTTTTGTATCCAGTGTAATTTTCATAATAATTTCGATATTAAAATATGTAATTAGTTTAGACCATTCCAATGACCACTCCAATGTAAACATTATCCCTTCAAAAAGCAATAAAAAAATACCATACTTCATAAATATAATAACGATTTGACAACTCATATTACTTGTAAGGTTTTTCCCTAATCATCATTGAAGTGAGCTACAAACCCAATGTAATTAGCTTACTGGAATTACCAAAATATTTAGAAATTCGACAGTCTAAAACGACTTAGCAACAAACATAATAATTATAATTGATTAAAATCCTTCTCCCCCTCCCCAATATGTTGTGTAAATAAACCGTAGACTAAGAACTAGTTGTACCAGTCTGAAGATGGCACTAACCAGCTGAAACCGGGTACGGTCAAATAAAATTAAGTGGAATAAAGTTTTATATTCGTTTTATTATAATATATTAACTACGTGTGTATTATATGACAAAAAGCCTCTCAGAAAAGGTAGATTTTTTTAATTTACCAGAAACTTTTTTACTACAATAACCGAATTACGGCAACGATTTTCCTCATTTTCAAGGTTAAGTACTGAGTGCCTACTTCGTTCTGAGAGAGTTCAGTGTACCATTTTCATATAGTAGATACACATAATGATATATGGGAAGCATATGGCTTGCAGCTTGGTCTAGCGCTGTCACATTATTTGTGTGAAAATAATGTTGTCTGCCGGAAGGTACCGGCAACATTATGTGCATCTTAGTACGTCGTAATGTTCGTAATGTACTACCTCCGAACAGGTTTATCTAGGAGCAGTTCATTCGTTGTACTTTAAAAATAGATTCTTACACGAAGAAAAATATATTGCTAATTTATTAAGAATTCTCTTCTAATTATTCGTAATTCAGTTAAAAACAGGATTGTGGGTCTTAAGGATGAATTAACAGGAATCAAATAAACCTTAGGAAGCGAATCAGGATTTCCTGATAAACTTTTATTAAATTACGAATATTTTATCTTGACAACGAAACAGTCTGCATGAAAATCCAAATATTTTTGCATTACAATACGATTCATCCCGATAATCCCATGGTAAACAACTCAAATTTTATTCGCCGTTTTTGTGCAAAATCCCTCAAGTGAATATATGTAATCAATACTCTTAAAGGACTTCCTCATAATTTTATCAGTATTTGCAAATATCAACATTACCTGCCAAACATTCATTTACAAAAAAAAATCATTTCCCGTTTTATAAAATTGTATTGCAAAAATAATGCTGATAAAAACATATTCGTGTTAGCCTTTTTTTTATTCTACGGATTCTTTCGTAATCCTCTAACTAGCTAGGGCTTTGCAATGCCCTTTCATGTTCTAACTAACTAGTTTTACGGCTCATTTGGCCTTATAACTATTACCTTCTGAAGGTGATTATTTACTTGACTGAGTTTACGTTACATTAATGTCATCGTGAGGAAAAAAGGCTTTACTGGATAAAAACCTTACCATTTTCATATGCAGACAGGAGAGATGCATATATATTATATATTGGTTTTTGGCAAGTTACAGGGAGAAATTAACCCCTTTGTCTTGCAAACTGTAGTAATGTCACCTGATGGATTTTTTTTTTGCCCGATGTTCGGGTTACCTTGGGCAAGATGAAGGAAGTTAATATTTTTTTTTTTATGGTTTGTTTATCTGTAAGTGGTATACATTTTGTATAGATAAACACACACATACATACATTTTTTCATACATCCGTGCATGTATGTATTCATATACAACAATAATGTATACCATAATAAATATATATAAATATTTATTTATTTTTTATATAAGAGAACAAAGGTAAGTTTTATTATAGCCCGCGCATCAAGGTGGATGAAGGATGGATATGGGCAGACGGTGAAGGAGATTTTCATCGGGACTTGATTGCCCGAGACATGAGATGCTTGGATTTGAATTTGAAGCAAGTTTGGAGAAAAATGTTTTGGCTAGATCTATTATGTGTTTTTTAAGTGGAGGGATTTTCGTGCCTGAATTAATAATGCTATTTCGGACGAACCAAGGGCTTTTGGTGAATCTTCTAAGCAAGACATTTTGGAAGGTTTCTAGACTCTTAGTATTACTTGTGGCCCAAATTGGGGCGGCGTAAGTCATGATGGGTCGCAATTTTGATTTGTAAATATGAATTTTGTTCTGTAGTGACGTTTGACTATTATAATGTAAAAGCGGATAAAGGGCTGCGGCAGCGTTTTTGGTCTTTTTAATTGTATGTTTGATGTGTGTGTGCCATGTAAGTTTTTTGTCGAGTGTGACTCCAAGGTATTTAACGTTGTTTTGCCAGGGTATTGCTTGGCCGTACATGGAAACGTGGCCTTTAGGAGTGCTGCGAACCTTTCTTCGTGAGAACAAAATAGCAGCGCTCTTGGAAGGGTTCACGTCTATACGCCATTTGTTATAAAAGTCTTGGAGTATGTTTATGTTATGTTGTAAGCGATGTGTGATCATCCTGGGAGAACTGTATCGAACCATAATGGCGGTGTCGTCAGCGTACAAAGCTTTATACGAATGTTGGTTCTCTGTGAGTGGTATATCGTGTATGTAGATATTGAAAAGGGTGGGGGAAAGCAGGGATCCTTGCGGGACGCCTGCTGTCATGAATCTGGGAGTTGAGAGTGCATCTCGGATCTTTACTTGAAAAGTCCGGTGCCGAAGAAATGATTTTAAGATACCGAGGAGTTGGGGATCGATGTCCGTGTTGTGCAATTTGAGAAGCAGTCCGTTTGACCATACTTTGTCGAAGGCTTTGGCTATGTCCAGGAAAATGGCGCCAGTGGACCGTTGGGAGTTGAAGCCGCCTAGAATCAGTTCGGAAACTCTGAGCAGTTGATGAAGGGTTGAGTGTTGAGATCTGAAGCCATGTTGTTCATCAGGGAGGGTTTTCACCTCGTGAATGTGCTTTAAGAGCCGAGTGAGGAGAATTTGTTCGAATATTTTACCAACATTTGAGAGAAGACTGATGGGACGATGGTTCTCACAGAATTTCGGGTCCTTCCCAGGTTTTGGGATGAGAATGACATGCGCGTGTTTCCAACTTTTGGGAAAATAACGCAGTCTGAGTGCGGAATTTATGAGGCTCACAATAGCGAAAATGCTTTTAGGGGGAAGGGCTTTAAGGGCAAAGTTTGTTATGCCATCTGGACCGGGAGCTTTTTTGTTGCTGCGGTGTTTTATGGCCCTTCGGACTTCTGAAGGGGTGGTGAAATGTACATTTGTTCCGGGAAGGGAGTCGAAAATTATGTCTATTTGGTGGTTGACATTTGCTATATGGACTGGGTCGGCGTGCATGGAGCTGGGGCTAAATTGAAATTCCAGATTATCGGCAAACGCCTCCGATTTATCTTGATCGTCAAATATGAGGCCGTTTTCGGTATGAATGGGATGGTTTGGGGATGGGGTAGTTTGGAGAGATTTGCATAATTTCCATAGGGAGCCGTCCTGTGGATTTATATCTTGAATTTTTTTGTTCCAGGTGGAGTGTGAAAGCTCGGAAAGTTTCTTTCTAATAAGTGCTTGAATTCTATTGATTGTTTTTTTGACTGAGGGATTTCGGTTTCTGTGCCAGTGTCGACGAAGATTGTTTTTTGTAGAGATTAATTCCTGGATGTCGATTGGGAGGTCACTTTTAAGATTAAGGGCGGAACGTTCAGGAAGAGTTTTAGAGGCATCGGTGATGGAAGATTTGATTATATCGGCAAAGTCGTCAACTGCCTTGTCTAGTTCGGGGCCGTCAGAAATATTTTGAGGGATTATTGTTTTTTCCCCAACTCTGTGAGTGAAATACGTCCAATCAGTTTTTATAGATTTGCGCGGTGTCATTGGAGTGGAAAGTCGATTAAGAGTGAGCAAAACAGGATTATGATCTGAGCTTAGGTCATTTATGGTTTCGATACTGTAGACCCAGGGTAATTTGTGGAGGAGTGCAATGTCGAGAACATCGGGTCTAGCCCCGCTGTTCGGGAAATGTGTGGGTGCAATGGGGCCCGCGATGAAGAGTTCAGGATGTGCGCTAGCATACTTTCGTAAGATACGCCCATTTGTGTTAGTAATCCTACTATTCCAATTGGGGTGCTTTGAGTTAAAGTCCCCAGCGAGAATAGTAGGAGTGTGGCTATCGAGAAGGGTATTGAGGTCTTTTGGATCAAGCTTATCTTGCGGACGGTGATAGATGGAGTTTATTCTTAATGGGCCTGAATGTTTTGTATATATTGTGATTGAAGTTGACTCAATAGACGACAACGTGGGTGTAATGTTGTATTTATGGGCGATTTTCGATTTAACGAAAATGGCAGTGCCCCCGCCTCTCGTGTTTTGGCGGTCGTTTCTATATAATGTATAGTTTGAAAGTTTTGGCATTTGTGATGGGTTGAGGTGAGTTTCATTTATAAGTAAAACGTCAAGAGCGTGTGTATTTGCAAAAATACGTAATTCATGTACATTTTTTAAGAGACCATTAGCATTCCAAAATGCCATACGTAGCACGGAGGGCATGGTAGTAGAGCTAGCCATTTACACTGAAAAAAGTGAAAAAATCTGAGGGGCGGCGGAGAAAATGATAGATATGTAGTCTGCCGGTGAGGTGGCAGACTGAAATTTGGGGATGAGGTCGGAAAGAAGATCGCCAACCTTGGAGAAATTGAAATTTTTGAAAAATTCAAAAATATTGAAGGAGGTGTGTGGGAGGTTGACGTTGAGGGAGCTGAGGGTGATGTGGACGTTAATGGGGTTTGGGCAGTGGCCTGCGCGTATGATAAAGAGGGATTTGTGCTATGCGAGGTGAAAGTGGCATTACGTACGGTTTGCAAGATGGGTTGTGGAGACGGTCTTTTCGGACATTCCTTATAATTTGCCGGATGGGCTCCAGAACAGTTTGCGCAGGTGGCGGGACCATCTTCTCTCTGCTTCTTGCATTCCTGCGTGAAATGATCACCCGCGCACTTGACGCAGCGGGGAGGCAGGTGGCACATCATGGATGAGTGTCCAAAATGCTGGCAGCGGTGACACTGAGAGGGAGCTGTTTTTTTATTAAGATACTCGACTCTTATCTTGAGGTGAAAGAGGGAAGTGAGGGAGAAAATTTTTTGTCCCGCCTCACCATGATCCAGTTGTACAAGGACTAGAGGAATGTTTTTCCTGTCTGGCCCGGATCTCATCCGAGTTACAGAATTAACTGGGAGGTTGAGATCTAGAAGTTCAAGGCGGACCTCTTCTTCGCTAATTGTCGTCGGAATCCCTCGCAGAACCGCCTTGGTTAATTTTTCTTCTGCAAGCTGAAATGTATGGAAGGGGGTTGTGTCCTCTTGAAGCATCTTTGTAGCCAGCCGGAAGCTGGTGGAGTCGCCGGTATTTAGAACCACCCCTGTTGGAATGGCCTTTGCGTTAATTATATTAACCCCAGCGTTCAAGAGGCGCTTTTCCAGGAGGCTCCAATTTTTTTCCGATTTTATAAAAATTGGAGGGATCTTAATAGGCCTCGTTTTTGTGGTATCGGTTATATTTGCGGCGGAGTCAGACACGGAATTTAGAAGTGGCGGTGGTGCAATTTCATCGTCTGTAGCAAGGGCGGAGAAACGATTTGAGGTTTTTATAACTTCGGTGGACGGAGGAGGAGAAGCGCACGCCCTTCGTTTCTTGTGAGCTGGAGTCACCCATAGCGGGGGGAATGAGTTTACAGAAGAGGATGGAGCGGTTGATGTTGAGCTGGAGGTGGTTGTCGAAGAGGTGGGAGCTGTTGAAAAGGGAGCAGAAGTCAAGGTGGAAGTGGAGACGGACGTCAAAGACGTAGTGAGGGTGGGAGTTGTTGTTGTTTTTAAGGAGTAGTCGGAGACATCTTCTTCACTTCCGAAGTGCTTTAGGTATAGAGCAGTTGAGCGTCTGGACCTCGTTACCTTAGATTTTTTTGCCAAAAATTCTTCAAGTTGTGCTTCTGTAGCACCCACGGCGGCAAGTTGTTGGTGGAGTGTAGACATCGAATCCAGGGTCTTATGCGTAGGTCAATAGTAAGGAAGGTAGACTGTGGAAGGTCAATGTGTAAGCGGGGGTCTGCAGGCTTGGATTTGGTAAAATAAAAAAGAAAAACACAACACTGCTTTGAAAGCTGACAGCTCAATATTTTGTAACCATGAAAATTGTTTTTGTTTAGAAACTGATGGAACGAATTACTATGAGAATGGAAGGAAACAAAAGAACCAGATGACGCGAATAATGATTTGAAAATAAACTGTTCGGAACGCGGTGCACTGTTCGGAGCTCGATTTTTGAACTGTTGCTTCCTCGAGTAACAAGAGCGGACGAGAGATGCATTCAAATATCTCTGTCAGTATTTACAGCCAGCCGATGTTCCATATGCCATCTATGAACAGAGGTGGCGCCATCTTTTGGCATGGCTACTAAGCTATTACTGACACTGACTATAGGAATTCAGCAAAATATTATATTAGGAACAACGTCACAATAACATTTAACTTCTGTACAATACAATACAATACCCGAATAATTTCACAGGAAACATGAATAATGTAGGGCTATATCGTGGTATTTTATTGTTATGTTATTTGTATCTTATAAGTCATTTCATTGAAAACAAAGTGTGTGTTAAAGCGTGAATTATCAGATCGTCCTGTTCAAACCCAAGGTATCATATCAAAATAAAATATTATGATTTTGGACGACACCTTATTAGGAAATTGTAAGAATATATTATTGAAGATCAAATTTTGTACGCATATTAACGTTGATAAAATGTATTTTTCTTATCATCAACGCAAATCAGGAAGACCTTTCAATTTATCGTGAGGGCCAAAATCAATTTCTTTCGTTGTATTTTATAATTATTAGTCAGAAAAGTGCTCCGTGAACGATTTTCTTACAAATTTATGCTTTTTTGTTATTTAATACAGGTACCTGTATTCAAAATTTATATTTTATTCACTTTTATTTTATGCAATTTTCAAAGGCTATGGAAGAATATTTCCTCAATTGCCGACTAAAGCCAAATGGGTCGCAGTTGCGACAGCTTTCCATCTTAGCAATTCACAGTCTTAACTCTGCGTTCAGTTTGATGGAAAAAATTAGTTCCACCCCATCCCCGCTATCTTGGAGTTACTTTGGAAATGAGATTGAACAACCTTCAACACAAGAAAATAGTGGTCAAGAACAAGACACCAGGACAAGACTAGACTAAACAATAAGCTAGCTGGAACTAGCTGGGGATGCTACGAAAACACGCTCAGAACGGCATCAGTTGCCGTTGTGGTTTTCTCAACAGCTAAAAACTGTGCTCCAACATGCGATCCACCAGCAGGACTTTAAAATCTACTCCTCTCCCTTGGCTCCCCGTACTTGCAAAAAAGATAACCTTGCCAAATATCAGAAACACTGAGAGAACGCACTAGAAGCCGCTGTAAAAAAGCGCAATGCCGATGACGTCGTCTCTCACCCGGCATGTCGCTTGAAATCCCGAAAGCCCTCCTGGATGGAAGAAGAGAGCCTCATCCAATTACCTCTCACCCCAGAAGATAGGTAGAGTGACAATTGGCCAACGTGGGAAAAGTTCCATCACTTGCAAGACCCCACCGTGCGAGGGCCTGGATTCTCATTGCCTGGTCCGCCATCAATAAGAAGCTGCCGTAGCCGTTGATGGTTACAATCGAACATGTGGTCAACGAATACTCGCTCCATTCGTTCCCCGGCGGGAATGATGAGGTCCACAGAGCGATGGCTGAGGCCCTAGACTGGTTCGCAGACCTAGATATCCTCATCTGACCTCTCCTCCCCCACCACACGAAAGAAGAAGATTTTATGCATTGTTATTTTGAATTGTTTAAAGGCAATTACCATAATATGGGCATGTGCTTGGTGTGGTAGTCGAAAACTTGTAAAAAAACTGTTTAAACAAGTTATATTATGAATAAAAAAATTAAATAAAATAAATAAAAAAATTAAATGCATTCTCCTCTTGGATACTATATTTTTATTATTATTTGTACATGACTATGTTTTTTCACCCGAATTTGACTGAAATTTTAATTTTAAAAAGTATGGAAAAACAATACGGCGCCTTGTCTTATTTTGTGACAGCTCACGATGGAAAAAATGTTGCACGTTTACGTTTACGATTTTAACTGAAAACGTTGTGCATAATAATTCATGATGCCATGATGAAATCTTGCCGTTGGATAGTTAAAAAAAATATTAGCGAAAGAAAGACAAATTGTAAAAGATGCAAAAAAAATCTTTGTAGCGGATTTCATAAATCGTCAAAACATTTTTTCTTATTTTATATCAACAGGAATAGTGTTTAATTATTATGAAAATCTTAGATATTCACGGCCAAAAGTATTTTTGTTGTTTGTTTTTGGGATGTTATGCCGTGTTACGCTACCTCCTCCTTTAGCCAACGTTTCGGACAGCGTTACAGTGTCCATCATCAGGGCAGATGTGTTGGAAGCGTTGGCTAAAGGAGGAGGTAACGTAATACGGCATAACACCCCAAAAACAAACAACAAAAATTATGAAAATCGCTTACATTATTCATTCATGAACGTTGTTACGAGTTCATAGATGTCTTCCTTTCTGAGGGAACATTGAAGGAAAATTTAATACTATAAATTTGGTTCCATCCGACAATGATACTTCCAAACAATAATAATTCCCCAAGAAATAAGATTTGATGCTTACAATGGTTTTCTTCGATATGACTTGTGATCAATCAATGTTTAATGTTTTCAAGTCAATACACACAAAATAGAAAGACGGTTGACTTATTGTAGACGTTATCGTCGATCAATATCTCATTATTGACATTGTTTACAATCTAAAACCAAAATGTTTGCCGTCTACAAATAAAATATTGTATTGTTAATGTAGTTTCTCTTATAAGTGTACTATTTATTATAAGTACTTCTAAACACATAACCTAACATAACTTCTACTCCTTTTCTTGTAAATCTTATTGTAATTCCTCCATCTTGTTATCAGGTACCTGGTTTACACTTTTCAATACTACTAACTTACCTACTTATCTCACACTCTGTAAATCCGAATATATTATATATTAACTGGTTAATTAGGTAAATCCGAATATAATATATGCTGCCAGGTTACTTTTTCTACATCGTCACAAAAAAAATGTATGTATATATATATACATGTCTTCATTACACAACTTAGTTTCAGAGAAAAACGAAATTTTTTGTTTTTGTTATGTAATTATGTACATTTCTTAAAGAATAATATGAACTAAACATGTCAAATACATGGAACGGGAAACTTTCCTAGTTGTAATTTGTACTTTCCTTTGTATCTATCTACAATAAATAAATAAATAAAAAATAAAATTGTTTTTATGCAGCAAGAACAGCGAAACCGACAAACTAGTTTGCTAAATATTCAAGCAAGTTTTTTTTTCTTCGCTATAATCAATATACATAGGTACATAACATTCATGCATTCCAAAGGTGGTTGTTTTGAATGCAAAATGTATAATATGTACACGTACGTTTTTAGAGGAATCTTTATTGGTTTATGCAACCCAGTAACATGCCGTAGGTATATAAAATAGGCGTAGAACTGTTTGTTTTCTAAAATAAATGAAATTGAAAATAAAATATATCATACGCACTATTATTTTTCACAGTTAAACGTACATCAATAAAACTTTTAAGAAGTTTTTTCACATAATTTAAACTCGCCACGTCCGCCTCGTCTTTCCTTGAGTCGGCGCGCGTCGCGTCGCGTCATTTCGTTGGCACTCAGTTCTGTGTTGGGTATCCGTATCTATCCATAACCGCAGTGTTCAGGGATGACGGGTATTGTTGGGTGCAGAAATCAAGCGAACGCAGACACCACACAACCAATAGCAATCCAAGCAACAACTGGGCGACACTAGTGGTCCCACTGGGGAGCCTTCGCCTCGGGAAAAGAAGCAACGAATGTCTCAGTGAGGCTTCTCGTCTAACATTGCAGTCGCCATTGTAGATATTGTGGATGCAAAAACTATTAAGAAACCAGACTTAGCTTGAGCCGAGTTTAAGCTAAGTTTCTAAATATATGATATCTAGAAATATTCCTGCTGCGGTTAGTCTTACTTTGTGAAACATCAGCTTTAAATTCGGGATATACCTAAGTCAATAAAATAATTTTATTCCGAAAAACGATATTTACACATTATTTAATAAACGACCATATTACTTTGTCAAAGTGAACTTCTTTAGAGGTAGTCCAACGTAATGTAGCGAAACAATATCGGATCCCTGACCACCCGCTAACTTGCCCCAACCCATTGCGAAAACTTCTCATATTTTTCCGGAATATTTTGAAATTTCTTCCTTTCCTAGCCTTTTTTAGTGCTGTCAAATAATTCATCAATTCAAACCGAGCAATAAGCATTTTATGGGGATAGGTAAATATCTAAGTACCTACTCCAAAATATTAATCTTACGAAAATTTCACGTGATAGGAGAAGTCGATTCTGCCACGGGTAAAGCTTGTTAACTGTTTTAGAACTAATAAATTCGACGAATTCCTCAAATTCTCAAGTAAATTTATAAAACCTGTTCTGGCTTCCCGGGGTAATAGTGTTAGGAAAAGAAATCATTTTTATGCCTTTCATACTCCTTATTTATGATGTGGCCGTTTACATTACCGATATTAGCGAGGGAGTAAATTTAGATACGAAACAAGAAGTCTGACTCTTTTTCAATTACTCAAAGCAAACATGAAAACAGGAGAACAGAATCGTGCATCAAATGTATAGTTTGAGATGTACTTGAAGTGCACCCATGAAGTCTGTGGCAATTTAAATTTAGAGATAAATGTTTTTTGCAAAGGTAAACAACAATATTGAATTCGAAAACATAATAAAAAAATTCAATAACAAATAATTATAATATGAACAGCAAGTGCTAATTTTCAGAAAGTGAGATTCGGATAACAAAAATGCGTATTTTACTATTTCATTTTTTTTATTTTATAATTAATTAACACGTTTAGCGCAATGAAAATATTGGGAATAAAGTGAATTCATAAAACTTTGTTAAAAGATTCTAAGAAAGCATTCTGGAAATGCTTTATCAAGGGGACCGGGAAGTACGAGTATATTATCTACAAAGGATATTACGCCTTGATTCAAAAATTACTGTATTGGTATAGATAAAATAAACTTAGTTTTTAAATTTAGTAAAGTTCAGCGAAAACTGACAACAGTACAGGAAATTGTACTTCTTTTAATTTTAGGATACACAAACTACACATCTCATGGAGTTTTAAAGCAGAGAATGAACGGGTAACCTCTCGGGGTAAGAATAACCTAGTCGAATGTAATGTTTCAAAGACCCAAACATGTCTAATTACGTATAAAATAGATCGAAGTGACTATTTGATCTCCTTCAACAGAAGCAATCTTCCCGAAATGCCTTTCATTGATATGCTTGGTGTAACTCTAAGCGACCAGCTCCAAGCTCCAAGTCAAGTTGGCCTCCCGCAAGTTAGCCTACTGATCAGGTTTCGCAATTACTGTGCATAGTCGGGGAAACACGCCAAACGCGCGCAAACGCCAAACATATGTACAAGGCTGACATTTGTCACATGAGAACGGGTCGTTTCTATGACTCGTTCATGACTTCAACAACTCGACTGTGGAATGATTGTCTTGCCTCTGTGTTTCCTCCCACCTACAACCTGGGTCTCTTCGAGCCCCGTGTTCACTCCATCCTCTCCTCAAGTAGACCTTCCACATAGCAGCCCCAAAGGTGACAGGGAAATTATTTTTCTCAGGGGCCTTCTGTTGAGTTAATGTAAAAAAATGTTCACTTTTGTTCAATAAAGGGATGTGTGAAAGGGGACGGATAACAAACCAGCCAGCGCTTGCGCAGACGAGAGATTGATTATAGCGGTTGGCAGCGTGCGATTACGTGATTCGTAAAAGGGGTCCGATAATCGTTTGAATACCTAAAAGTATTTTGATTAAATCGATAAAATAAAGTGTCTAAACGTTCATTACAAATAAGGGCATGTTATGCTTGTCTCACGCGAGAGCTATACTATCATAATATGTGTGGACTTGGCCAATTTCACCTTAGGGAACGTACCCATACCACGTGACCCAGTTTTTGCAATTTTTAACCCCCCGGTGACTAAAAACCTAAGCCCCCCGCCGCAAATTGTAACCAAGCGTGGTATTTTGAAGATCCCCCCCCCCTGAACAGGTCACGTAGTATGGGTACGTTCCCTTACCGCTATTGCATGTGGAAATGTACGGCGGGCGATATGGTGAAATGGACCAAGCCCACATATATTATGAGAGTATAACGCTCGTGCGAGACTAGCATTTTATGCTGGGGTTAAGTTAGGTTGGGTGACTGTAATTCGATATGCATAAGTTAAAAAGTATGTTCAAGCTGTTTTTTCATCAATTGATGACATAGAAAGTGGGTAAACGTACATTACAAAAATGATAAATTAAATGATGCAATTAATTGAAATAACGTAATTTGTTTACACCATTATTTAATAAAAATTATTATTAATTTAAAATAAAATAAAACAATAACTTTGTAAACACCACTTTTATTCTAAATTAATAATGTTTTATTTTATTTTAAATTAATAATATTATAATATAATAATTTTATTTTATTTTAAATTAATAATGTCACATCACAAAGTATCCGCTTCATATGAACAAAAAAAAATTATTATGTTTCAAAATCCGCGTTTTCTTCATTGGGATTCAAAGTATACTATAATTTAATATATATTTATAAGAAACTAATGACAAAACATATTACAATAAGCGGTGATTAATTATTTATTAACATTTAAAAACTGTTTAAAAAAAATTAAACTGAAACTGCTATTAAAATTTACCTTCTATAAATTAAAACTTCAAAATCAAGGAGCAACATTAATACTTTTATAAAATGTTCAGACATTTTGTTCCTCTGTGATTCCATTATTTAATTCATATACAATTTGGGCGGCGGGTTGGGGTACCACCGCCCCGGGATCCATTTTATTGGTTAAACAACATCTCTGTCATGGGTCACCATAGTGGTTCGCTAAGTTTGGTGACTTAGCAAGTAGGTGACAATGCGTGGCGGACCGGATAGATATAAATCGAAGATCGTTGAGGGACACCAGGATTCTTGAGGGGTATAGAGGGAGGGATAGGTTCATAAGTCGGTCACTCTTGGACCCACTAACCCCCAAATTCCTACCCCTCCCCCCTCCTTTTTCCTTTCAAGAACTTTATATCTTTCTCTTCATTTAAAAGACCCTCCACACAGCATCCCCAAAGATTATGAGGCCCTGAGGAAAGTTATTTTCCTCTGGGTCTCCCGTGTGGAGGCATTATAAAAATAAAAATAAAAGTTAAATTTTTCTCACAATGATTATTTTTGTGTATAATATGTACTTATTTGACCATTCTTACATGTATTATTTTTGGTATACTTTCTATGGTGATGAAAAAACCATTGGTTTTGAAACATATTAATCATTTTTTTATGAAATAATAAAATTTGTTATTTTAATTCAATAATTAAAAGTTTGCGTTTAAAATATGAAAGGATTCTTACGATGCTGAAGACTTGCAACTTCTTATTCAGTTTGGCGGTGACCTTGTCCGCCGCCACCGGGAAGCAGTTGAAGGTGTACAGCTCGGGCTTCCTGCCCGTGCACTGGGAGTCGAACACCTCCATGCAGTATTCCGGCTGCATAGGTGACGGCAGGCCGGGGATGAACATCTGTCCCGACTCCGCGTCCAGATAGCTGTAGTCCTTCGGGTTGCTCTTGCTGGGCATCAGGATGTACTTGCCCGCGGGGCAGTTGGGGGTGTATTGGATGCCGAAAGTACCTGCGGAAAAACGTAGTGTATCAAACATACAGTTTGGAAATTAAGTGTAGAAAATACATGATGACGCTGCGATCGTTTTTTAGGTTTTAAATGACAACACCAAGATGGCTCAAAAAACAATGAATATGTATATGTATATGTTTAAAAAAACACTTCGGTCAAAATGCATATTTCATAACGTATTTGTATTTTCAAAAATTTTGCACAAAAAACTATAATTTAATAGAAGTAAATAATAGAAGTAAAATTGTAAATTAATATAAGTAAAATAAAACAAAACAAACTTTAAGTGGGCGTTTTTTCCGTTATAAGGTAATAATAATATTAATACGGCATTATAGGATGGGGCGGTACATATGCAAATCAAACAAAAACAATTTACATATCACAAAAACTAATATTAAAAATATTTTTTAAAAAAACCCTACTCATATTCGCTTTTATCATGAAACATTACAAAGATAATATTCAAAATAAAGTTGCAAAGTTTATAAACAAAGCCGATGGAATGCAAAAATTTTCGTAAATATTCCCGGCTACCATCAAATCCAATGTCTTCTTTGAGTACGGTTAGTAAAGTTCTTAAAGTTGGGACTTCTTTAGGTACTATGTAAAAAAATGATTTTTTTGAAGAATGGCACAAATATCAAAATCCTCCAACTCTTTTTTAGGGCGCCCCATTTTTCGTTTTCCTGGTATTTCAAATTTTCCATTGCTTTTTCCCCTTCCTTGACGATTCGCCTTACCGTTCATTGAGATTTACCTGTGTGTGAAGCTTCTTCGCGTGATATTCGGCTAGGCAGCGTTGAAAAAGACAGTATATAACCCCTCTTGCATCACTACGTACTGGTTTGTTCATTTTAATTAAATTCAAACAATGCACAGGCAAACCATGAATAAAAATGTTATTAAATGAACGATCTTCTACTCAGATTTAAGACAATAAATCGACCATAACATGCGATAACATGACAGCTATAGGAAACGTCATATCAAAGCGAGTAATTCGGTGCTGCCAGAGTAATGAAAATATTTAGTTCCAATTTATTTAAATTCTAGACTTAATTGCCAAACTATACTAATTCACTGTGGGCTAGCTTTGCACTCGTAAGTAAAATTTACGACTTAACGTAAGTTTTTGACATTCACAGGAGCGTTTTAATTATGCATCCGACTTGTGGTAATTATGCTCACGGAAGTTCAATCTGTGTATAATATGATCATGCGACCGTTTACATCTGTAAATTTATTTGCGGTAAAACGGCTTCCTGTCAACAACGATCCTTCTACTGTCAAATTTACGCGATTTTGTTCAAATTTACGTTGTGTTTTCATTAATTGATGACATACAAAGTGGCTAAACGTACATTACAAAAATGATAAATACACATGTAATGCTGGGCTACTTTATGTGAGGTTAAGGTGAAATTCGACAGATGTTAAAATATGTTTTGTTAAAAAGTATGTTTACTTTGGCACAAGCTTGAAGATACTATTTTCTATATATTTATTGACTCCTTTTTTTCTTTACGTCAGCACTTTTCTTTGTCAATAAAGGCCCAAGTGAAGTGTTGAAACAGAATTTGGGTTTAATTTAAGCATTCTCCACGCGCTTTTGTGCCGGCAATGGCGTTCTTTTATTTTATCTAAATAACAGCTACCTAACAGCAACCACTTCGAATTCAAATACGTAATAATGTTAAAAACAATTAATGTTGCTTGAATAGAAGGATGCTCATTTTCAGAAAACTTACACAAGTGTAAAAAAGTACTAATTTTATAGAAAAAATCCTAATAAAACAACTTTCTTTTAATTTTTGACATCTCGCATCGGCGCATTTTTTGGTACCATTTCTTGCGGCAAGTCTCTCAGTTTATCAAACTGATTTACGAGTATAAGCTGTGAGAAGGCTGGAAGTTCGCGCGGACGCGATTAGACTCTCAAAAAACTCGCGAAAGAACAGCTTCTATAACATGCTATAAATTACGTTAAGTGACTTTTGGTGTCGTTTACATTGGTAATTTGGCCATAAACCGCGTAAGTAATTTACGGGAAAAAGCTTACGAGTGAAGCTAGCCTGACATTTTCCAAATGGGAACTGATTGTGTCAAGAGTAAGACGTTAAAGTACCTACCTATAATGTTATGTTTTTTACCAGAAAACTATTTTTATTCTATATTTGAAATGTGCTTTCCCTTGTTTAAATATCTATGGGTTAATCCTAAGAATTAAAGTAGAAAATCGCCATTAACAAGGGGCTGCGCTTTATCCATTTTCAAGAAACCGTTACATACTGACTGTTTAGATTTACTAACATAATATCCCGTGATTTATCAACGGTTCTATGCTATTTTAGTTACATTTATTGTAATAGAACATTTCGGGGGTACCTGATTGTGGTTGGCCTTTTGACTCTATTGGCCTTTTGACTCTAGATACGGAGAAGTTGATGTAAAATTATTTATTATACCTACTTCCAATTCTTTCGATTATTTGAATGAATTCATTTGTACACAGTTGACATTTGTCACATGAGAACGGGTCGTTTCTTCCACTCGTTCTTGTGTTCAACAGCTCGGCTGTGGAATGATTTGCCGGCCTCTGTGTTTCCTCCTTCCTACAACATGGGTCTCTTCAAGACCAATGTTCATTCCTTCCTCTCCTCAAAAAGACCCTCCACACAGCATCCCAGATGACATAGGCCCTGAGGGAAATTATTTTCCTCAGGGCCTCCTGTGTACAGTTAATGTAAAAAAAATAAAAAAAAATTAAATTAGAGGACGTTATGAGGTTTTACAAAATCCAAAAAAATATGAAAGTGTGTGATTACACTGATTACAAATTGGTTTTTTCGTTGAAAGTTTAAAAAATATATTTATATTTTTTTACTGTACAAACGGCGTAAAAGGTGAAGCGGCAATATTCTTACTAATTCCCTACACAAAAGGAATGTGTTTTATTTATTAAACATATTTATATTGAATTCTTTCAAAATTATGGATGTTTCAGTAAGTTTTTCTGTTAACATTTTCATATTTGATATTTGTTATATAAATTTAATTATTTAGAAATTTCAATGTTTATTACAAAAACAAAGGTACATCTCAAATATTATTTTATCTTGTTTCTAAAATGATATTTCTTCTCTCGACAACTTAAAAAATAAGAAATATACGGCACATTTAAAATACCTTGGAAGCAACACGAAATTCCATGAAATTTTACCGTGTCGATTGGGACTTGAATGTGAAAATATTTTAAAGCCTAACAGGTTAAACACACAATCAGGTAAATCGTTGGATAGATTAACATGTTAGCTAGCGTTCTCAGCACTTTTAATTGAAATCCTTGTATAATGCTTTAACGTAGATACACAAGCGTACAGAAAAAAACGCAAAATAAATGGCAGACGCTAAAAAATAATACTAATAGGGAAAAGTTTGTAAGTACCTGCCTAGTTAACTTTATCGATGGAAATGGCTTAAGTAAAAATCAAAATGTCGGAGGCACAATCTAAATGAAAAACAAATAAACTGTAACAAGAGTGTGATGTTAACTCGATACATATAATTTTTTTAGCATAAGAATTGAAAGAAATTAAAGAATTCAGACTTCGCTGAAAAGATCAGACGATGTGATAGTAAAATATTGTTGACGTTTATCTAAGCTTTATAATATAATGTAATAATAATAATAAATTTGGACAACTCAATGTTGTGAGTAAATAATAAAAATAAATCTTTTTCGATTTTAAGCGTGGTAACTTTGTACTAAAATTCACGTGAAAACACGTTCCTGCATTCCTCAAAGAAATATTTACCATCATTTAATAAATACATCAAAAAAAATGAATAAATATTTGAAACATTGAAAATTGTGCTATTTACTAAGTCAAATAAAATTTCGTACGAAAACACGTAATTCTGCAGATTGTGAATAATTGGAGCCACGATCAAGTAAAATATAAATACATATTTACTTCAAGTAATTGCGTCAGAGAAGTCGCCTTGTATATCGGGTACGTGTATAATGTAATAGGTAGTCTAATTAGTATTATTATTATTTTTATTGATAGTGACAGTACTTCGGCCGAGCCTCTAATCAACCGACATTTAAAATATGTGCTGGGTTAGGTGTGTAATTAAATTAATTTGTTTTTTTAAGGCAACTTTTCATTTTCTCAAACGAAAACTAAATAAGTATTTGAGTTTGAGACAAGGAGTTTTTATTTCAGGAGCAACGAAGGGAAAAATATCTTACAATTAATTACTGATGCGGTGATTGGGTGATGTACTTAGGTCTTGGTGCGTTGTTATTGTTCGTCAACATCCGATAGCATTATTATGCTAGCGTCTGTAGATCTGAAATTTTAGGACCCGACTACGAGTACATCTCTGACGCCGCGTCGCATGCAAAACCATATTTGTACGTGACGTTTGTGACAAAACTACTGTCGATTCGAGATAAATTCGCTGTTTATGAAAGTATTTCAAAATAAAAATACTTTTTTTGAAAGCAGAAAAAAAACTCTTTCAGATTTTGGTTTTAAAAATGGACATATGCAAATAAAAATATTAAAAATTTGAATGCCAACATAAATAAAGGGTTTAAAGTCGCTTACCCATGTATTTTTTAATCGTGTAAACTGTAATTACCACTTACAAGAAACTATAAAACATATTTAACTAGACAAAAGTATTCTTAAAGTTATTGTCACTTCACTTTTTTCGTTTTATAAAAAGATTATTAATAAAAAAATTGCAAGCCTTGACAAGTATGTTTCAATTGCTAAATGTTGTGTGCAAATCTAATAGTCAAAATACCATTTTTTTTGGTAATCTTTAAATGCGAGAGCATTCAACAGATTGGTTACGTTGCAACTGATGGTTATTTGTACTCCAAACCAAAAAGTAAATAGTTTAAACAAACCTTCCTTACTACCCAGATATTAAATTACTACCCATACCCCCACATTCCAGAAGTTTTACAAGTAAAAACTGATATAACTGAGGCATGACGTGAGTAACCCTAGTAAAAATCTAATTAATGATGTAAGTGCTCGAGATATTTTACGCCATTTAATTTATTACTGCGAAAATGACTGTATAATTGCGAAAGAAGTTGCATATTGTTCGCATTATATTAATACTGTTGAATCAAACCGAAACTTTAAAACTGCTATAAAAGCACAAAAAAAAAGGAATGATTGAAGAAAATTCAGAGGAAGTTCATTGCATCTTATTCTTGGAATCTCGCTTGGTAAATTTCTTGGTACTTGGTGTGATCTGCATCCGGTGGAGAATTTCATTGAGATTTTTCAAAGAAAATACTCATTTTTCTCATAAGAAAGCGGGACTGTTAAAAAATTCCAAACAATGTTTGTTTAGGTTCATCTCTCGTCACTTCTTATCCGAGTCTGGAAACATTTTCACATTTTTCAAAGCAACCCACCCATTCAATCCTCATACTTATAAAATAAATATTATTTGTATCTGACTAAAGAAGATATTGTTATTACGTTATACGTGGGATACAAATATAGGAAAAATCCAAAAACCCTATTTTGTTGGGAACGATCGTTACAAAAAATATTAAATAGTCTGCTCCTCCCCAGCTCTGAAAATGTTCAATGCACGTTATAAAAAAAAAGTGTTTTACAGTGCTATTCAAAGTCTCTCGATATTTTTCTGGCTGGTAGCATGAATTTCTAAATAGGAGGCATTATGAGATAAAAAAAAACTCTATTTTAAAGATGTTTTTAAACCTTCTGTTTTAGTAATAAATTTAAGGATATCGACGTTAACATACATATTTTTTACTTATCCTATTGATTTTCTCAGTGGTCAAATAATTTTAAAAACGGTTATAAAAATTGTGCTATTTCAGAGAATGTGACAATTTCTCAATTTGAATCACATTTTAATCCAGGACAAAATAAAATCAATAATTTAAACATTTACTTTATCATCGGAGGGCTTTGAAACAAAGAATGGACAGTTACCTCGAGAGTGTTTTCTCTTGGGGTAAAAATAATCTCGTTGAATTTAATGTTTTAAAGACCCAATCTTGTCTGATTACGTCTAAAAGGGATCGAAATATAAATCTAGGATCTTTCAACGGTAGCAATCTTATGAACAAGCCCTCCATTGGTATGCTTGGTGTAACCCTAAGTGACCAGCTCAGGTATGGGGGCTCCATCGAAGCCAGAGTAAAGTTAGCCTCCAAAAACTGGGCGTACTGTACAGGGCCCGCAGATACTTTAATAGTACACAACTGCTAACCCTGTACAAATCACAAGTGCGCCCCACGGTTGAATTTGGCAGCCACCTCTGGTCTGGAGCTCCAAAATACCTGAAAAATACCCTCGACTCTGTCCAAAAACGGGCGGTCCGCTTAATAGATTCTCCCATCTTAACAGACGGATTGCAATCTTTAGAGCACAGTCGTCGGGTGGGAATGCTATCCTTGTTCTACCGGTATTACAATGGAAGATGATCTGAGGAACTAGCGTCATTGATCCCTTCGGCACCGGTGCATAGTCGGAAACACGTCAAACGCGTGCCCAACATTTGTACACGGTTGACATTTGTCACAAGAGAACGGGTCGTTTCTTCGACACGTTCTTGTGTTCAACAGCTCGGCTGTGGAATGATTTGCCGGCCTCTGTGTTTCCTCCTTCCTACAACATGGGTCTCTTCAATGTTCATTCCTTCCTTTCCTTAAAAAAAAACCCTCCACACAGCATCCCAGATGACATAGGCCCTGAGGGAAATTATTTTCCTCAGGGTCTCCTGTGTGGAGTTAATGTAAATGTACCTAAGTGTCAAAAACAAACACAATATATGTATGTACACGGCAACCTCGACTTTTGTGATTAAACTTATCTACTATTTATATTCTTTTCGAGCTGATAAATAAAAAGTAGTCAGAATAATCAACAAATTATTTTCAGAAAAGTGACCTGACCTACCTAATTTAGCAGTCTGACTACAATATATTTTTCATTACTACATATTCCTACTTCTTTGTGTCTTTTAGTAAAAAATACATCTGTGCACCCACCACATTAGAAGTGATCCACGGTTAAAATAGTCTAATCAGGGTAAGTAAACACATGTAATATCTACATACATAATCTCTATTACTGTTTGGGTTGTGCGTTTGGGAGCTAATGAATGCCTATCTGTCTCCTATTTAAAACATAGATTAGCCGAATTAACAGCTCCTTTTTGCCGCTCCCATGTACTTTTGACGCACCCCCACAATAGCTGTAGCTATAAATAGTATATCTCTCTTTCGGATACATGCGTAGAATGAGAAAAGGGGAAAGGATACAAAGTATCTCTCAATGGTAGGGCTAATCATACACGTAAACACTATCTAACATCTGGAACATTATGGTGTAGCTAACACTACTTGTCACTTTCATTTCATACTTCATACATTTTAGGCGAATGTATTTTTTCTCTGGTCAATTAAAGGGCAGTTTTTTATAGGTAGGGCTAATGGGACATTATTAAATTATGAGCACCCCTGCTGAGCGGTAAGAGCACTTCCAATAATATTGCTAAGCGTAGCGTAACGAAACAGGGTAACAATTAACAATAACTATTAATTAAATTCTATTATTAATTATTAATTTGTTGTCGATCCATGATATTTATTATAACTTCCACCTCAAACTCTAACGTTAAACGAGCAATAGATATTTTAGGAAGATTTAAATGACAAAATACGGTACTTCCTATGAGTAATTTATTAAAGGTAATCGTAAGTGTTTTAAATTGTGAAACTCTGTTTATTTAAGAGATAAGCAAAACGCGGCCCGCGAGCCCATTTCGTGTGGCCCGCGAGCTTTTTCGTACTTCTCACTTGGTTAAATAAAATAACAAAAAGTTCGCTGTAAAGAATATTCAACGGTTTACATTGTTGTTGTTTTGCAAAAGGGTTGAGAGAAAAATTTCAGTCTCATTTCAAAGTTTTGAATCGGCCGCTGAAAATAACAAGATTTTTCTTACGTGAATACGTAGAATTTAAACAAAAATTTGTTGTACCTTGTGAAAAAAATCATCTTGCAGCGCAGCGCTTTTCTTTTTGACTTATATGTTTGATGCATTTTAAAGGTTTTCTTTTTACAAAATACCAAAAGTTTTGTTCACCTTTAGTAACGACAAAAATCTACGGTTGGCCAAACTGAATGTAGGTAATATGTTATTTAATATTTCTAAATGCTAAAAAACGATAGTTTTTACTGTTTTGGCATTGGAAATAAAAAAAATTTGACTTGCGGCGCATTGTTTTTGCGTTTTATGTCAAGCTGTAGTTCCCTACTCCCTGCAGCCCGCGTTAAAAATTGATAAATTGGCCCTCCAGCGAGGATTGCTGGAATAGCATGGGCGGTCGATGAGAATTGATAAGATAACTTTCGGTAAATTCTCATCGTTCCCTAGGACAACTAGAACGAAGATGTAAAAACAACAGTTCACGTCGAATATATTAACAATTAAATTCATTTTAATTAACATTTAAATTAATTGTATCTAACATTTTTAAATTACCTGCGTGGCAACTTTCCATTATCCCTGTCCTCCCCTTACCCGTCCCAATCCAAATACCTATTTCGCAGCCTATTTTCTTAACAGTTATAATCGCATTTATTTTATTGTTGCGTTTTTATATTTAGGTTTATCATTTGTTGAATCTACACCTGTATTATAATTTTTTTTTAATTGCTGCTTTGTCCTGTTTTTTTTCTTTTCTTAAATATTCCAGTTTACTTTTATGTTTCTAAATACCTATCTGTGAACATTAATAATTGGTCTGTTTTTGTCATCCTCTTATGTAAATTATGTTACTAAGACTATTTATGTTCCTTAAATAAATAAATAAACACTTACTCAATATGAATTGTTACTAATTCGTTGGCAATCTGCAATCATGCCAGGGAACGATAAGAAGTTACCGAAAGTTATCCTATCAATCCTTATCGATCGACCATGCTAGGACCCCTGATAAAAGAGGTAATCATCTCTGGTTTAATTATTTAGAATAGATTTTAAAATATTTAAAAAAAACATACCCATTATAGTTACGGAAACTGCGACCCGCCGCCGACTCATGGGCAAGTGCTTAGTTTTCAAAAAAAATCTTTAGTGTTTTGCTTATACATTAGGTGGGCCATAAAATTGTGCGGATTTGAAAAAATCACAAAAAAAAAACAAATCGTTATGTTGACATAAAAAATATTTATTAGAGTAAAAAAATATGTGAAATTAACTTTTTTAAATTACATCGTGAAGGTGTGACCCATCTCGACGCAAATATTCGTCGAAGCTGGAGCGCAAATTTGCAAAAACTCATGAATGGCAGCCATTTTTTATGATTTCTTTCAATTGGGCAATAGGCCACTTGCATCACATTTTTAAATCTTTTTTCCGGTTAAGGCAAATATTCTAAGACATTCTGTATTTTTTTATCGTATTTTTGAAACCCCGGCGATTTTTTGAAAATTTCAATCCGATAAATCAGACCATTTTTTATAAACCGGAAAGACCGGACAAAATTTTATGGGTGCGAAAAAACGATAATTACATAGCGGTAAATCATTTAAAAAAAGGAACGTTTTCCACACGAATGGCACAGGAGAATAACGAGGCATACCAAAAATATTACATCTCATAAATATTTTTTTCCTTGTACCATCTTATTGATCATAAATCATTATAATGTTCAACGTCTATATTATTAAATCCAATGTAATATACTTGTAATTGTAAATTATAATAATAATAATATAAAATTTGATTTTGTTAAAACACATGCAGACAACATAAATGTACGGGGTTCTCTTCACTACATCTGTCAAAAAGTCAAACCAAATGATAAGTTTGCAGAGAACAAACAATAAATCTAGTGAACGTTAAATGTCAAATTCAAAAATTCGTATGAAATCAAAGTGTTGCCATATAAAATAAATAAATCAGTGTGGAATTTTACAAAATTAATAGGAACATTTTCGGAGACGGGACAATTTCATGTAGTGACGTCACGAGCCCAAATAATGGATTTATTTATTTAAAAAGAAAAAAACTGTACATTTCTAAAAAAATTTACCAACATTTTCGTAATCTTAGTAAAAAAATCTATCACACGATTTTTTCCAAGTCGTTATGAAATCCATGCAAGTGGCCTAATGATGTTGGTTTTCCTATGTATACGCGACTTTTCAAGTATCCCCATAGAAAGAAATCAAGGTGAGTTCTGAACTCCAGGGAGGCCATGGAATATCCCATCCGTGCGATATCACATTTCCTCGATTTCCTCTCGATATTGACTCGTTGGAAGTATGGGCACATCTTGTGGATATGTCCTAGTGTTATAACCTTCAAATTGATGAAGCTGGGGATAGTAAAAATCACATAACATTCTTGTATACCGGTCTGAATCCACAGTCACAGATTCAGTGGCGGACTAAGGGGGGGCGGAGGGGGCGGCCCGCCCCGGGACCCTGGTCCTGAGGGCCCCCCAAACGCCTCCATGTTCCCTTGATCAAATCCTAAACAAGGCAAGGAAACTGTACATTTTTTTTTAAATAATTTTCTTAAAGATGCATTTGTTAAGAATGGTCTCGCGCTGAAGGATAATTCAACATACAAACTGTTTCATATAAAATGCTGTATCTCCATTAATTTTACAAACTTCCTTAAAATATTTGGTGAGAGCATTATTAATAAATGCAACTTTCAGAAAATAAAATAATAAATGACACTTATTTTATTTATTGTGTCCTGGTGCCTTAAAGCCTTGTTTGGGATTTGATCAAGGAAAAATGGAGGCTTTTGGAGGCCCTCGAAAGGACCAGATTTTATTTTTATTTTAATGCTGGCAACCCGGGCGTTTATTGTAAAAATAATATCTTATACAAACAAGTTAGTAGCCCACCTCACTAAACTAAGTCTGTTCATATATATATATAAACTTACACACAAATTTTTATTTTTTTTAAAGAAAGACAAACATTCCCGAGTTACGAATAACCCAACAATGTTTGAAAATCTCCTACTACCATGTTGTGATGGAGGACTTAGCCAGTCGAGGAATCGAACATGCGACGCTCGGGTGGGATCCAAGCGCTATGCCCACTCAACCACTGACCGGTCAAATAGACTTACATATATGTACATACATACACACATATATGTACATACACACATACATGCATATGCGAGATTTTTGGTTGCCCGGTAGTGGTTTTGCTAAATGTTAAATATTTTGTTTTGGTGATGTTTAAGGTAAGTAGATTTTTGTCCAGCCAATTTTTTATTTCTAACATAACAGTTTCCGCACTTTTCAAGGCCTTTTCCCAACTCGGAGCTTTAAATAGAATTACCGTGTCATCTGCATAACTGATTACCTTGTAGTCGATAGATGCCATTTTGATATCGGTAAGTTCATTTATGTAAATGAGAAATAGAAGGGGACCAAGTACACTACCTTGAGGGACGCCATACTTGATTTCTTCCGGATCACTGTAGCATTTATTAAGTTCTACTATTTGTTTTCTATTTTTAGTATAGCTAATAAACCATTCGAGCGGCGGTCCGTTGATACCATTATTTTTTAGTTTTTCGTACAGAATGTCATGAGATATAGTATCAAAAGCCTTAGCCAAATCTAGAAAAACTCCGATGACTTTGGATCCTTCATCTGTATTTTTGACAATTTAATTAGTTAATTCGGATATAGCCTGTTCTGTGCTCATTTTAGCTCGAAAACCGAATTGACAATCTGAGAGTAAGTTGTGTTTATCAAGGTAGGATATTAGCCTTTTTTTCATTGCTTTTTCCGAAACTTTCGATAATTAATTTAATAGTGAGATAGGTCTGTAGTTAGAAATTAGAGTTTTGTCCCCTGACTTGTGAATTGGAGTTATAATGGCAATTTTTAGTTTATCCGGGACAATCCCTTGGGTGAAGCTTTGATTGAATATGTGTAGAAGAGATATAACAATAAATTCTCGCAGATCAATCAGAATTTGGTTTGAGATTTTGTCCAGGCCCGGAGCGCAATGTGGTTTGAGAGATAAAATAAGGTCGGAAATTTCTGTTTTATTGAGATTATATATATTAAAAGAGTGTAATGGTTGCTTGGTAGGGCTGTGTTTAAATGAAAGTTTTTTTGCAGTGTGGTGATTGTTGAGGATTTTGCTTGCTAGATTTAGGCCTACGTTGGAAAAATGAGAATTAATATAATTAGCTAGTATGAATGGTTCGTTCTTAGTTTCAAGGATTTCTCCATTAATTGACAGTTTCTTGATATTATTACTCTTCTTGGGTTTTAAATAAGCTGCTTCATTAATGACTTTCCAATTTTTTTTGGATCCGTTCTGGCATTTTCAATTGCGTTCCTGTAAAATTTGAATTTAGCCTGCTTAATCAATTTGTTACATAGATTTCTATAAAATTAGTAGTTATGATTAAGTTTACAGTCATATGGGTTTTAATTTACTCTCATGTGCATTGTGTTTCGTTTGTGAATACTCTTTACTAGCCCTGCTGTGATCCATGGTTTAATTTGCAATGTTTTGTGAGCTTTGTTTTTTTGTGTTTTTATTGTAGTGTGATTGTTAGTATACTTTTCCATAGTTATTAGGAAAGCATTTAGAGCTTTGTTCGGGTCTTTTTCTTTTAGTGTTGTAGTCCAGGATTCATGACTTATTTGCTTCCGTTAAATGCAATTTGCTTCCGTTAAATTTATTTCAGAGATAAAGGGATTCAGCGACTCTGTTACTAAGATAACTATCCCATCATTTTGGTTGAGTTTAGTAGTAGTGTGGAATGACGAATATCCAGGTAGGTAGATGTCGGTGTAAGAGTCATCTGTCCAGCATTCACTTAAAATTATTATATCAAAGTGGGAGTCGAGGTCTTGTAAAAGAATTGTTAAACTGTCAAAGTTCTTGCGAATGCTTCTAATACTATGGGATATTATATTTAAAGAGTTATTTGTGCGGAATACTTTGAAATCTTGAGGATTTTCGAATATATGTTCTTCGTGATAGGGTGGTTCAAAATCAATGTTTAGTAGTGAGTCCATTTGTAATAGATGGAGTTACCTATACAGTAGACAGTTAAAAAGAATGTAACCAATTAGATTATGAGCTGTAAGTCGTTGACATGTTTAACGTTTATTATTTTTGAAGCATGATCAGAGTTTTTTTTTGTGAGGATTTTATTATTTTTGAACCAAGTATACAGATAATTATTATCTTTAGCTTTTTGTTTAGTCTTCCACAGCAGCTCTTTAAAGTAAGGGGTTAATAGTTCGCCTACAAATATGCTCTTCTCTCTAGCGTTCTTGCGGGAGTTCAAGACTCTCTGCTGGGCTTCCTCATCTTGAAGTTGTACTTTGTATCTGTAGGTTCCGCCTTCCATTTTCTGTGAACGATCTTGATAACGGATTATTCTTTTTATAGAAAAATGAAACAATATAACTTTGTATAAACCACTTATATGATGTGCAAATCCGACCGGTTTCGGAACAAACGTTCCTTCGTCAGGGAAAGCTTATACTAATTTGACAGTTTAAGTTTATTAGTATAAGCTTTCCCTGACGAAGGAACGTTTGTTCCGAAACCGGTCGGATTTGCACATCATATAAGTGGTTTATACAAAGTTATATTGTTTCATTTTTCTATAATGGATAACCACAAAGTAATAGCTACATTCAAAAATATATATTCTTTTTATCTTGAGATGCCCGTGTGAACTGAATAAAAAGCTTTTAAAATTACGTCAACTTCTTAAACTAGGGGGGGGGGGGGCTCATTTGCCGCCCCGGGCCCCTGACGGGCTTAGTCCGCCACTGCACAAATTCTCTTCGCTGGTTTTCAAAAAAATAAGGACCGATGATTCCATGGGATGAAATTACTGCCACTGTGAAATGGGAATTATGTAGGGGCATTATTAATTATGTACGTAGGGGCTTTTGATTTTGGACTTTCTTCTGCCCAGTAACAATAATTTTGTTTATTTACAAGCCTGTTTAGGTGAAAACGGGCTTTTTTGTAAAAATGTTTTACACAAAATACACGCTGTTCCTCCGTGAAATGCTCCATTGTTATGAATTTCCGTGAACCGAGCTGCTGGTCATCACCACCCGCGCCCCAGTCCGCGGCGCCGCTTGACCACAATAATCTTTCGAAATTCATAAATCTTTATGGCCCAACCTGTATGAGAAATATCCTTTATTGATTTAAGGTGTGATTTAGATTTTAGTTTCACAATGAACTTTAATAAAAGATGAAGGTAAGAATGTTTACCTTTTAGAAATCCGATGGATATTAAAGACAAGTGTTTATTTGTAGTTTATATTTTATACCGACAGAGAACTGTGTAAATATTTGCCAATCTTAAAAAAGCTTTGCACTGTTCAGTAATAATTTTTTTTCGGCGTACAAAATATCAAACTCTTTTTCGATTTTATACCGAAATGGACGGTTTTCATAGAAAACAGATGGTACTGTTAAGTACCTCTTTTAGGTAAGTAGGTTTTTGAAGAAGCTCTGTTAATAGGTATTTTTCTTTTAGAATTTTAACTGAGGATGCGTTATTAGAACTTTTAATAAGGGATAAAGTAGCTTAGTTATGCCAACTTCAAGAATTAATTTAGTTGTACTAGTTACAGGTGTACAGGCTGTCAAATAAGAGTAGAAAACATAGGAGGGCGCCACTGTTGATCAAATGGCAATACTAAACACATAACTCATGGTGTTAAAGTAAAGCTGTGTAACCTACATTTTTTGTAAAAAATAAAAAAAACACATAAAAGTGGAAAAATATTTTTTTGTTGCAATTATGATACCTACCGACCTCAAAATTAGAATTGATATAGGTATATTATACCTTTGCAATTTTTGTTAATACTATGAGGAATAACGATATTATATTAAAATAAAAAGCACAGTTGGAAATTGCTCACATTTATTTAATACTAGCCTAAGTACCCAGCGTTGCCCGGGTTTTAGATCATGTCTCTAATTTTAGATCTGAATATATTTAATATATTAGTATAAGCTTTCCCTGAAGAAGGAACGTTTGTTCCGAAACCGGTCGGATTTACGCATTATATAAGTGGTTTATACAAATTTGTATTGTTTCATTTTTCTATAATGGATAACCACAAAGTTATAGCTACATTCAAAAATATGAATATATTTAACTCATTCCGACCTAAAAGTAGTGTAACTACTCGCCATTGGTGATTCTTAGTTTTTACCTACTGTTAAATTCAAATTTATATTAAATTAAATGAAAGCAAATCACATTATAAAACACCATTTAATCAAATTTATAAGATACCGCGCTTCTTTGAATTATTTTTTTTTCTTTAAGAACAAAAAAAAAGGTTTTTTAAATGTGACTTAAAGTGTTTTTTATACATTCAGTGTCATTGCGATTTGAAAGAATATTTGACATTTAAATTGGTGTTGCCGGCGTACAAATTCAGTAGTTCAATTTTTAATATTTTCTACTCTTAATTGACAGACTCTACTTAAAAGAATTCATAATTTGATCTTTCGTAGATGGCGCTGCTAATTTAATTATTTTTGGGGAAAGCCCTTTTTGCAAGCAATGCTTTAAAATATTAAGATAAATTCTTTGTTTGCGCCCGTACATAAGCACTATGAACATGAACAAATTATTTTGTGCGTATACAAACTCAATTCTTCTTAGACAGACTAACAAATACAATACTGTATCGGCAATCCAATCCAATATTGTATTTGTACGCTTTTCTCGAAATAATTGATTTTGTACCCTTGTAAAAGTGTTTTTTTCTAAAATAATTAAATTGACGCCATCTGTAAACGCGTAGATTATAATGTATGTTCCGTTTAACCTCAAAGAAGCCAACTCGACAGGTGAATAACCCTCCGAGTGAATTTATTTATAATGTCTTCTGTTATCCCTTGGATGCGTTGAAAGGTATTTTCAGGAGACTCGAATGTATACATGTTTCTATTATGAATAGTTATTTCAGGCACTTTATGATAAGGTATGTTTTATTTCAACGCAAGGCGGAATCACAAATTACACATAGGTATGAATATATCTCTACCGTGGAAAATAGTAAAACGTAGATTCGTAGACATTATGATTAATTATGAAAAACATATACGAATACTCCACTGCCCAACATACATACTCAAGCAGGGCAATAAGCCAAAATATACTGGTGATTCCCGGTTTGAATACATCTTTTGGACAGAGAAATATTAAATTACAAATAGGAACTATATAAGGTGTAACAGCACTACCCGAAGGATTTTAACCATCGAAAAACGAGTGCGCTTTGGACCACACGACTGAAGTAAAACTTCTGCTCCATCTATATGATAGGAAGAGAGAAAGAAAATGTGCGCGCGCAGTGCTCTCTCTTGCTCCTACAGTGTGATACAGACAATAGGCCTGCACTGTGTCTTAGATATACGAAACGTAACTGGCTATGAGAGAAAGAGATAAAGAAAATGTGTGCTCGCACCTCTCTCTCTTGCCCCTACAGTAATATACGAAGCGTAACTCTCTCTCTTTCTATCTTCACTAACTTATATCTCCCTCTCAATTACCGTTCGCCTGGCTTTTCGTAACGCTCTCATCTCGCATTCGCCAGCTTACTCCCCAAGTCAAGCGTGCGCAAAGAAGTTTTACTACAAAAACGTTTCGCTGTCGATGATTTTTTTTTTCAATTAAGAATATTAAAAATATTTTTCCATCACACGTGGCAACTGAGTAGTTGGGTATGACCTAGCGGATCACGTGATAAGCACTCCGCCTCGTTCCAAAAGCACGGTAACACATGAAATCATCGTGTGATCCCGTCACGACGTGTAGGAGTGTGATCAGTGGCGGTGTGTGATTGATTTTTTTCTTCTTTTTAATAGAACAAAGATATCATCGAATAGCAAAATGACATCTACTTTTTTAACTCCAAATATGCTCAGAAATCGCTGATTAAAATCTTTCGGGTGGGCGCTGTTACACCCTGTATACTGCTCTACCAAATCGAACCAAAAATCAACAAAAATTAATATTATATTTATAAAACTAAAGTGAAAACATGACCGAGAGAACAAGTAATAATAATAATCAACTTGCAAATATTCGAAGATATTTAGTTAAATACAAAAATGTAAAAACTAATGGCGGCCTCAGAAGAGGAAATCCTAGTGAGGAAGACTGTGAAAACTTTGACTTTATGCTTTATGCTTACATTTTATACAAACTTTGCAGAAGATATTTTTAAAAATTAATAATGGACGCGGGGAAATGTATATGTAGTTTATACGTAGTAGAAAAATAATGTGAACATTACCAAAAATAATGTCCACGTTTTTTTTATAATACTTTCCGTGTGGGTATCCCACGACTTACAGGTAGGTACTTATTTTGAAAGAAATTAAATAATTCGACCTACAGGTAAATAGGACAAAAATGGGGTTACGTACCTACTTTTTGCAGACAATTGATCTATTGATCAAGAAGTATTACACCTGTGTATTATAACAATTATTATAAACAATAATTATCAGCCTGAAACACTCATCCACATTGAAAAAATCTTCCGAGAAAAAATACGTGACGCCAACGGGACTTGAACCCGTGCCCTTCTGATTGCCGGTCAGCTGCTCTCCCAATTGAGCTATGGCGGCTTATCTTATACCCGCCAAATGATTCAGTATATACTAGTGTTTCATTCAACAATTACTGCTTATTATACTGTGTATTATGTTAAACATACGTCCATTGGAAAAAAAAGTATACTGTACGAAGAGATCCACAAGTGTATTGATTGAGAACATTAATGGTACGGCTGTAATAATGCTTAAGTGAAGTATTATCTCGTATTGTTTTCTTTAGGGCTAACGTCATTCCCTGACCAATAAGCTCGCAATTCCGATACTAAATATTTGTTTTATTAGCACCTTGGAGAATTTTGGATGATCCAATTTGGGAGGAGTGTACTATACACAATGGTCCACTCATTTTTACTAGACAATCTTCTTACTCATCTCTATATAAACACTTAACAAGTACAAATCGAAACCTCAAATGAATAAAGTGCGTCATCGCATCATGGAAGAAAAGATTCATAGAGCTTATTAGAACGAACGAGCTTTTATGTGTCATGTAGACTTTCTTATTAATATTGTGTACTATCTTTATACCTAACACATTGAAACCTCAATAGGAATTCTGTCATCTTACATGTGATTACTATTTCATTCCCACACATTTTGAAGTAAAAAATTCTTTAGCACCGTTGTGATTTGAAACACGATGAAACGAAAAAACGAGACAAGCACACACATCTATAGGATTTAGCCTGCGAGAGCATGAGATAGAATAATCGATCTTCTTTTTTTCTTTGAGCGGTGCTTCCAACGTCCCCATTCTAGTATACTTTAGTTTTCTGAAGGTTTTGAATGCCAGTGTAATCTTTGGGTACGCTGTGTGGAGGGTCTTTTTAGAGAAAGGAAAGAGAGGAAGTTCTGGAAGGGAAGAAAGTTTGAGGGGTGGGTTGGAATCTAGGAGTCAATGTGTCCAGGAATGATGGACGTATGAATCCATCCCCCCACTGAGGCGCAAGACGATGGGTCGAGAGAGTAAGGCTGGAAAAGTCAAAAGTTCTCCCTCAACCAGTCTATCCCGATCCGGCCCGTTACACAGTACAAAACCTAGGCAAACCTCACCCCATGAACGCGAGCAATCGTAGCAAACTACTTGAGGTGACTTGTGGCTTTTAGTTATCCGATAAAAGGTTCCCGGGGAGACGGTACCCATATCCGCCTCCCAAATTGAACGTACTTCAGAGGAAGGTCACCAATGCAAGGTTCTCTATGTTTTGTGACTTAGCTGGAGTACCCGGATTCATGGAGTGAGGTTTGTCCGGGATGCGTCGACCCACCAGCTGCATGGCAGGCCGGATCGGGATAGAGTGGTTGAGGGAGTTCCTTTGACTCCTCCAGCCGTACTCTCTCGTAACATCGTCTTGCACCACGGTGGGAGGGATCGATTCATACATCCGTCACTCCTGGACACACTGATCCCCAGATTCTTACCCACTCCTTATACCCTTTTCCTTCCCGGAATTTCCTCTCCTTCCTTTCCTAAAAAGATCCTCCACGCCGCATCCCCAGTTGTTTCGAGAGAGTATGGCTGGAGAAATCAAAGGGACTTCCTCAGCCACTTTCTCCCGATCCGGCCTGCCGTGCAGCTGGTGGCCAGACGCATCCGCCGCCAAGACCCGTACAAAACCTCAACCCATGAACCCGGGCACCTCTGTTAAGCCATCAAACGTAGCGAACCACTTGGGGTGATCTATAGCAGAGTTGTTTATCCAATAAATGGTTCCCGGAGTCGGCGCAACCCATAATTGGAACCTGAATGAACCTGATTAAATAATGGGATGTAATGCGGTTATAAAAGCATCAGAGTCATTAAAACACAATCTAACGTACGCATTACTTTTAAAATTCGCAATAAAATATAATAAAAGTATTTATTAGACCGATCTTTTATTATTCAACTCATCGTCAAGTTGGAAATTAGTACTGAAATATACTCATAAAATCGTTGATGGATTTTAAATTGAACTTTTTATTCGTGTGGGTAAAACTTTAATGTGTGGCTCTAATGGACGCATTCTCCACTCCAGACAATTCAAAATGTTACTGGTAAGTAATGAATGACCTCTATGTAATTATTATATAATAATTTCGTCTGGTTTTATATGTGGCAATCTGTTGTAAACGATTTACCGTAAATAAACCTTTCTTATCTATATGCACAGATGGTATTCATAATACAATCGAACTCTTTATGGCGTTAAGCAAATATTTACTCCTAATAAATTGCAAATATTTATGTTCGAAAATGTGGGAAAAACTACGATCATGTCGGATGTGACGATGAAAATAGATTTTTCAAAATCTATTGCTTCGGGTTTATCCAGGTTTTTCCAAAGCTATTTCAAGTAAAATATTGTTAATAAATCAAAACAATTTTGATTTATCTTAGCTCGGTGATTATTTTGGCAAATGTCTTCCGAAATTATGAACAAATGCTTACTTTTTATTCATATTTATTAGCGAGGTTTCTGACTCACTTACCTATTATTTTTCTATTTTAACACCACGTGTTAGTTACTGTATACTTAAAGCTATTTTTATGACGCGATAGACAGTTCATTTTTTATCGTTTTCAATACCTCATAAGAGTCCCAACTCCGCGGAGCCAATGGGTCAATGGTTATTCTCATTTGTGAGGGTGGGTCACTAAACACGACTAAAGCCATTTCTAGCAACTTTTAGATCCTTAATGGTGATCTTTCACCAGGGCGCTACAAAAAGTGTCTGCCACACTGATTCATTTATAAACTAGCTTGTTTCCGGCATGCGTTGCAATGCCATTTAATAAATAAATTATCTATCCCTGCTTATCCTTTCCCATTCATCCCATTCTCCTTTTTTTCCCGAGTTGGCATCGCGTTTGAGTCCCACCTAGGCGTCCTGTGTTCGATTCATCGGCTGGCTAAGTCCTCCATCATGACTCAAGCAACATTTTCCACTTACTGTGGTGGTAGTAGGAGATTATCAATTATTGTAAAAATTTATTGCAAACATAGCATGTGATAGTGTTAGTAATCTGCTTCTTATGCTCAGATAGAGATGTATATATTGTTTACATGTGTGAGGAAGATGAATATATGTGTGTTTACGTGCAGATATGTATGTATGTATATGTGTGTACGTGTTGGTATTGCGTATATGCCTGTATGCATACATGTATGTATGTATATATGTATGTATTCATGTACGTAGGGGCATATGTGTCTGTGTGTGTGTGTGTGTTTATGTGTATATGGATGTGTGCACCTGTATATGCATGCACGTACGCACGCACACGTATAAAAATAAATTTAAAAATTTTAATATTGATATGTATATTTTCATAATCTTATCCTTACTCTGTTTCCTTTTCTCTTTTCTATTCTTTATTATAACTTTAACAATTTTCAACATCACTACATACTAGTACCATATGTTTACAGGTTTATTTTATTTACATGTTTATTTTACGCACTTCTTTTTCTCTTTTCTATTTTTTTTATAACTAACCAATTTTTAATATCATTACTTACTAGTACCATGTGTTTACACTAGACGTCACTAAAAAGAAACTATCTTTAATTGATCACCATGAAACAGGCAGCCGCCTAGTATGGTGATTTAATAAATCTAATCTATTTAAATGTTTAATATATGTAACATGTAATTTATAAATATAAATATTGTCGGGTTATTCGTAACCCGAAATGTTTATCTTTCTTTTTAAGAAAAAAAATGTCCCCTTCCACTCACGTGTTTCCCCTCCACCTTGCCCACCTTCTCCTCCTTGCGTTCCCCTCCACCCCCCCCCCCCCCCCCCCTCCCACTTTCCCTCACCCAGCCCGCGTTCTATGCATTCAGTCCTGATACATTCAGTTTTCAAACAGCTCGCGTGCCACCTATTGCAATTTTTTATACAAATTTCATGACACCAGAGCTCACATCAAATCCACTAAGTTTCATCGCAATCGGGTGAATGGTTAGCAATGCACAATTTCATGACGTCAGAGCTCACTATTATATATATATTTGGAAACCATATCTGTCATGCGCACAACAAATCCCCAAAGTTTTATCGCAATGGGATGAATGGTTAAGCAACGCATAATTTCATGACGCCAGAGCTTACTATTATATATAGAAACTATCGCGGGCATGCGCGCATCAAATCCCCAAAATTTCATCGCAATCGGATGAACGGTTTAGCAATGCATAAGGAACAAATATACATACATGCCTACAAAGCTAGCAAATAAGTGTACTTTGATTTTTATTATAGATTTACGTGATTTAATTTTATTTTTAACTTTATAATTCTAGGGATCTAATCAAACGAAATTTGCCAATCTATTAGTTTCACATCATCAAAGTTGCATTTTTATTTTTCCTTTCATATTTCATATTGACCCCACACAATGGAAAATCAGATAGTAAAAATATTATTATTCCCATTAAACATGTCCCGATCTTAGTTTGGTCATTGTTTTCATTTCCAATCTCTTCATATTGATTTTAGCAAACCAAAGAACTGTAAAAGGTAATTCATCTAGCATTTTGTTTTTCAAAATAGTCTTTCTATCTCATCATTTGAAAAAAAAAATAATTTCACGTATTTTTACGAGTTTCATTATGATAATCTTTGAAAGACGTTGGTTGAAAGAGCTGTAATAATACAACAAAACTGAGATGAATAAAAAATACACGCCGACATATAAACAAAAACTGCAAAGCTGCAAATATTGAGAGATAGTTTTTTGTACACATTTTTGTGGTATTTTTTGCCGAGCTATATTCATGGCTAATAGTTGTGCAAAGGTATATTCCCGGTCAAACTGGTATATTTGGAGAAGCAAAAACTGAATCAGTTAGAACAGCATTGAAAATATATAGATGATTACGAAAAGAAACTGAAATTTTGTCGTTACTGAGAAATGTGCGAGATTAATGGACATTCTTGCGGAGGCCTTTGTGTCACTTTACTATTAATTAAACATTAAATTTATCTGAAGTTGATTCTAGTCTAAGTTTCTTTTGTAATTCGTCAATACCGGTTTATGCAATCCGTGTGAGCAGAGAAAACATCTATGATATTCGTACGCCGGTTACATTTTATTCTTGGGTAAAAAGCACAGACATAACAAACTAACTTTTGTCACAATTCAAGTGATGGTTTCAATTCATTCAAAATTCCAGTGGGGGTATTAAAAACTATATATCATTCAAGGTCAATAATTTCATTCGCAGTCTTCAACCTATGTTTCACGTGTGTTTGCACAGCTGTGAGGGAGACCAGATATTTTGAACAACGAAACGCGAATACTTTGTATTATTACGTGCCGGTTACAGCGGCTGTGCGTAGTTTAATAATAATAAATAAATCGAATGCATTACTTGGTGGATCCACAAGCGAGGGGGCTTCCGGGTTGGAGATGTCGTAGAAAGATGGAGAGAAGCCGAATGAAGGGTTGACTGCACAACTAGACTTCGAACGGCATGTACTATTGGCGGGCATGTAGACCTGCCCTTCTGGACAACATTTGATGACGAAGGGGAGGTCTTTTCTTGGAGAAGAACAACCCCGAACTATCACGGTCTCTTCGGGCGACCTGTCGATGCAGTAACTTTCCGGTCCAAACGACATTGGTTTCCCATCACCAATTAGATTCATATTATTGCCGAGCATTTTAAAATTATATTTTGCCGAACTGTATTCATATGTTACATTCGGATTCAGACATGGAAGTAATCCGTTTGCTATGTCCACTAGGGATACTGTTTCGTCAAACAGAGATTCAAAATATTTCAGAATATCTTTACGTGTGTTAGCGGAGGTTTTACTTTCTTCTGATTGGTTTGATTTGGAAATGCTTTCATTCTTAGCATCGATGCAAGTATGATTGACAGTATCATAAACCTGATTTCCGACACAGCACTTCCGGACAGTGCGGAGACGAGGAACTGGGTTTTTACCTATTTCTGGCTTCTTGTCACCGCATGATATTATTACTACGGATCCTTTTACAATACTTTCCGTGGAATTTGTCTCCATTAGTATTATTTTATCCAAACAGTATTCATCTGGCAGCGTTTTAGCTGAAGTCAACAGATCTTCGAAAAAATTTCCTGTTTCTTTACAGGCGGCAGGAAAACCAATCTTCACATTCAGCACAATGCTGGTGGTTTTCAAAGGCACTTGTGGGATTTCCAGAGATACATTGAATGAGCCATTTCTATTGTTTTGGAATACCTCTGTACATGCGTACATTAATTCGTCTCCATCCAAGTCCAAGCGGACTAAGCCCTGATCCGGAGGGCAGCACTTGTGAATGCCCGGAGAATCATCCCCTGATCTTATATCTAAGGTGGCATTTTTTAACTCACTTGTATCGTGTTTCTCAAAGCCACACAGACAATAAGGAACGACGAATAAAATTACTCCTAAATATAAAATGTTCTTTCTCCACCTTTGTACTTCCATCGTAAAAAAATTCACAGTGGTGGGAAATGAATTAATTGGCAGAAAATTGTTTCATTTAATTACAAAACACAATTTTCACGAAAGTTGCGATGTTTGGGTATCATCGCTAACAAAAACTAGGTGCGTGTATATTTATCCAAAGAATATTTGCTTGTTTCACAAAGTTTTAACACCAACTAACAATGCATATGTTTTCTTTTTAAGTCATCTGTTTTGGTTTGTGATGATGAAACTTTTCTAACGTATCACTTGATTACTATTTCACGGACTTTATATTGATAAAATTTAATAATTA
Organism: Limnephilus rhombicus; assembly: GCA_929108145.2. Classification (NCBI taxonomy): domain Eukaryota; kingdom Metazoa; phylum Arthropoda; class Insecta; order Trichoptera; family Limnephilidae; genus Limnephilus; species Limnephilus rhombicus. Next base: position 32,928,920 of record OV815272.1, on the reverse strand, counting down.
TTCAACGATAAGAGAATTGTTTTTTCAGTGCGATGACTATTGGTTGCACTTTGCGCCTGAGAGAATGTTGGAGCAACGCGTGCGGCGCCCGGCGATCCTACCAACTTCTGCCGAACAACAAGCAACAAGCATTGGCCTGACACTGCTAGTGCTGTAAGCTCTGCACGGCCGCAAGCTCCCCGCTCCTCCCCCCAGCCCTCCCACTGAAAGCTGACGGCAATACCAACATTCTTGGAAAAACTAACATTTTAAAATTAATTAATTAACACTATGCAACCCCCACGTCACCGAACCACAAAATTACAAACATTTACATCCGATATCCGCGACATTTTTATTAATACACATTAGATGTCGTTTACGTACATTTATTTATTGCCATGACCTACTACAAATACAAACAATTATTATGAAATATTGCGGTGTGTCACGATACGCTGCACTTTAAAGACTGAGGTGATATTTTTTTTATAATACGTTAATAAATAATAATTGTCTGGCAGTTAAGGTAAATTCTTATCTTTCCTCGTTTTATCAGACAAGAAAAATATGATTGACAAGATGACTAAATGTTTATCTAATCATGGACAAAATCAGAAAAAATCTTTTCTTAGTACGCTAGGTACACATCTTGAACAGTAGGTATTCATAGAAGATTTCTTAATCTATAGTTAGGTCATAATAATTTCAAGAAGCAATGTAATCTAGTGTTAATTATTTCACGCATTGTGTTTAGTTTATTACTACTTTAACTAAGTAAATATTATATAATGCCGAGAATCCGGAAGAAAGCGAGGTTCAACGATTTAGGAGATTATTAATTAGTGTACCTAATAAAAATGTGATACCTGCCCAAGCGTTAACTTGGAGGGATAATATCTACGTTAATGTGTAACGTAGGTACACGGCAAGTCCATAAAACCCCGCTACTTTTTCATTCCACTAATACCGATTGTAGAATCGGTATTAATTTTATGTTTATAGATACTAAATAAATAAGAGATGTGTTGGAAAAAAAAATTACCTCAATTATATTGTAGTCCATATACTTTACTGCTTTGAGTAAAATTATGCCATAGGACCTAAAGACAGAAGCGTTCTTTATCGTATATCGCGTGCCTTACAAAATGTGGAAGTTGAACTATATCTGAAATGTGAACCGCGCATGAACTCTATAAGGGGGCATACATTAATTACGTGAGCTCAAAATGGGGCGGAGGGGTCCAGTAAAATCTCACCAAATCTCATTTAAACCGGGGGGGGGAGGGATCAATAAAAATCTCACGTCAACTTTAAAAGTAAATGCTGGTATATTATTACAGAGATAAGGGAACGTACCCATACTACGTGACACGTTTGGGGGGGTCTTCAAAATGTGACGCTTGGTACAAATGAGCGGCTGGTTGCTTAGGTTTTTGGTCACCGGGGGGGGGGTTAAAAATTGCAAAAAATTGGTCACGCAGTAGTATGGGTACGTTCCCTAATAAACATAAGATACACATAACCCAATACCATCCCATCTCATTACGCCCCTCTCCCCCCCCCCCCCCGATACATTTACCACAACTGGGGGGGGCGTAATAGGATAGGATGGGGCGGGATTTGGCTTAGCTAGGGGGGAACGTCCCGCGAGAAGGAGGGGGGGTCGCACCAAATCTCACTCAATCTCATCAAGTCTGGATTGGAAAAAAAACTGCTCAAAACACAAAAAAAGTATGCCCCCTAACGGATGATGATATGATAATTTTCATAATAGGTACTTAATGAGTGTTTATTTTTTATTGCTTTTAGCGGTGTAACACCTCATCTCCAAATATCCAGCCTATACATAAGGGAACGAAGACAGAAATATCTGCTCATTCGGACTGTCTTAAAACGGGTAAAATTCCTAGTTGGACAGCCAAAATAGCCAAAATTTTTATGAACGCCTGTATTGACGTCAGTTTCAAAAGATAGCATTTTAGTGAATTCGCAGAAGTCCTCAAATGATAAAAAAAAATATCATCAAAAGCAAAAGATGTGAAGTGATAAAAATAATTCACATGTAGTAAATTTTAAATTTCCAAAAAGTAATTGTAAAATCCAAATAAAAAGTTAAATGAGTCGTCCATCCGCGATAATTATCATCGGTGGTTCGCTACGTTTGGTGACTTAGCATGGGTGCCCGGGTTCATGGGGTGAGGTTTGTCCGGGTCTCGACGGCGGATGCGTCTGCCCACCAGCTGCATGACAGGCCGGATCGGGAGAGTATGGTTGAAGGAGTCCCTTTGACTTCTCCAGCCGTACTCTCTCGGAACATCGCCTTGCACCGCAGTGGGAGAGATGGATTCATACGTCCGTCACTCCTGGATACTTTGACCCCCAGATTCCTACCCACCCCAAATACCCTTTTCCTTCCCAGAACTTCCTCTCCTTCATTTCCTAGAAAGACCCTCCACACAGCCTCCAGAAACATGACATAGGCCCCGAGGGGTATTTTTTTCTCAGGGCCTCCTGTGTGGAGCTAATGTAAAAAGAAATAAAATCAATGCACAATTTAAAGGCTTTCAAAAAATAGGAAAATCATCAATATATACGCGTTCAATACTATTGTCAATATCATAATATATGACAGTATTATTGGTTCTACGTTTTGGTTCGATGACTCTATGTGGGTGACCAAAATAATAATTTTATGTAATTTTCCCCAAAAAATTCAAATATTAATGTAAATTAATATAAAACAAAACCCTAACCGAAGTGAGGTGCTTGTTTACATTTTTAGAATTATTTTTAAATTACTTGCATCACAAATGTACCTTTTGTATTAATTTTAGTCACGCTTTTCCAATAACAGAAAATGCCCGTTTCCGAGAACTTTTAAATGAATTTACGTGACTTTTACGCACCGGGTCAACTGTCACTGAACAGTGTCACATTTCCTAATTAATTAGTCCACAAAATAAAAGCGTTCATCATTTTTTGGCTTTAGATAATTGTTTTTTTCCCAACTAAGAACACAATAACTATATTTTGACCGATGGGACATTTATTCACTTACATGGCAATTAATATCTCACGCAAAACGCACAAAAAATAGCCACAATATTAGACAAATAACTACACTATTTATAATAGTACAGCTTGACACACTTATATTTGCAGTGAGGCAAAAGAGGAATTAAATAAACGAACTCTTGTTTATCCTTTTTTGGTTTCACTAAACCTAAACTAGCGAACTCTTGTTTATCCTTTTTTGGTTTCACTAAACCTAAACTAGCGGACTCTTGTTTATCCTTTTTTGGTTTCACTAAACCTAAACTAGCGAACTCTTGTTTATCCTTTTTTGGTTTCACTAAACCTAAACTAGCGAACTCTTGTTTATCCTTTTTTGGTTTCACTAAACCTAAACTAGCGAACTCTTGTTTATCCTTTTTTGGTTTCACTAAACCTAAACTAGCGAACTCTTGTTTATCCTTTTTTGGTTTCACTAAACCTAAACTAGCGAACTCTTGTTTATCCTTTTTTGGTTTCACTAAACCTAAACTAGCGAACTCTTGTTTATCCTTTTTTGGTTTCACTAAACCTAAACTAGCGACTGCAATACTGCCCTTTCAAGAAAGAAGGCAGTAGGTAACTAACAAAAAAATCGAAAATTAGTTTTGAATGCCATCTGGTGAAGAATTGTGTTACCTACCTTTCTAAATAACGCCCAAAAAGCACTATTTTTTAAAATATGGCTAAAAGTATGGCTAAAATATGGATTTAAGTATTTTCTTTGCTAAATGGCAGTAAATGCCGATACGTATTGTGTAGTTGGTGCATTTTTTGCTAAAGTTAACCAAATCGTCATAAAAAAATTCATCACCACGTACTTTGGCGTAGCCCGGGGTTGTGAATGGTTTGGACTAGACATGGGCAGATTTATTCCCAGAAGTGAATCGATTCAGTCTGATTCTCCTGGCCTTTTGAATTGATTCCTTCTATTCATTCCTTATTCAATTAATTCCAAAAAAAAAAAAAAAAAAATTCCCTCAGGACCTATGTCATCTTTGGGGGTGCTGTGTGGAGGGTTTTTTTAAGGAAAGGAAGGAGAGGAGAGTTATGGGAAGGAAAAGGGTTTAAGGGGTGGGTAGGTATCTGGGGTTTAGTGTGTCCTGGTTATCCACCTCCAAGACCTAGACAAACCACACCCCTTGAACCCGGGCACCCCTGCTAAATCACCAAACGTGGCGAACCACTTGGAGTGACCTATGGCAGAGGTGTTGGTTATCCAATAAAGGTTCCCGGGGCGGCGGTACCCATTCCCGCCTCCCAAATTGCCTCTTTTTAATGTCGTTATTTTTCGTTTCATCGAGTTTCAAAACACAACGGTGCTAAAGAAGTTTTCACTACGCAAAGCACTGTTCCTAGGGTGAATATGCCTATTTCAGATACGTTGGCTAAATAAGGAGGTAGCGCAACACGGCATGACACCCTAAAAACAAATAACGAAAATTGCCTATTTCACTTCAAATTAATATTACGAATTATGTCGTTCTGAAAAATTGTGCTACGGGGTTAATGCAATATTAAAATACTACATTTGTTAAAAAAAAAAAAAAATTGACAAGAAAAATGTATTTACATTAGAATATCAATAAAATCTTAAAATTAAACAGTGTTTTGTTTCACCCCTAAAGTTTTACCAATTTTATTTTATTTATTAAATTAAAATTATTCCATTTCACGTGATCTAATATAAACAAACATTTTATCATTATTATTAAGCATTATTTTATGACAGCTGACCACAGCCGATTGCCGAAGTTCGGCGTCTCAAAGTAGGTAGGTATTTGTATTCCAATAGCTTTGTCGGAAGTTTTCAATCAACTATGTAATGAAATTGACGGCTTGGCCAACGGAGAGGAATGAGTGAACCCGCACGGTCAGTTTCGCGGCGAGCATTGAGGAATGAATTAGTTACTTTTGACTAGTGTCTTGCCTCTTGCCTGGCAGTGAGTTGATTACTCGCGAGCTGCGGACCTAGCAGGACCTGGGTTTGGTCCTGTTGGGTGTTGGGATCTGAGATTGACGCGATCACAGAGACAATGACGTCACAACTGAATTGAGATTTAATTCCTGAACTAGTGAAAAAGACTTCGCGCCCCGGACAAACTTGTTAGCGACAGACTATAAACCAGAGACTATTTACGCGGGACGGGTTCGATCGGCGCGGCGGGACTATGACTGGATCATATACTGAATATAAGCAATGTACCTATTAATTCCTGCGTTGTGAAAGAGACAGATTCGAAACTAGTGACTCGGCCGATTCGCTTTCGTATTTCGCTTGGGCTGACCACGATGAAGTTGATACCTACGGGTATTTTACGAATGGCGCGCGGGAAAGGGATACTTTACGTGTTTTGCACTATTATTTAAATATTATTCTATGGGCGCGCCGCCCATAGATTAATATTTAAATATTTACGAATCATTATAATATTTAAATCGTTTACGGTAGGTACACATCATTCATTGAAATAATTTAACATTAAAATAAATGGAAAAAAAATAATGGTGCCGTTAAAAATCGTAGGATGCAAGGCCAAAGATGAGGAATGAAGACTCAATTCCTTTTGAAATTGAGAATCAGATCGAGTGTGTCACAAGATTGAATTTATTCATTCAATTCAGTCATTCAATTTTGCCCACGTCTAGTTTGGAATAGAGATGCCACGAATAGTGATTTAGCCAAAAATACCGAATATTCGGCTAGGCTCTCAGCCGAAGCGCCAAATATTTGGCGACCGAATAATAATACTTAGTACATTTCGCAAACAGTTTTCGCGTAAAAATAATACTGTTCGCCTAGATCGGACAGCAGACCCTTACAAGTGATGGTTAGCAAACACAAAACAGTATCAATCTCGGCAGCAGTGTAGGCCGAATACCGAATAGTAACATAATATTCGTGGCATCTCTAGTTTGGATTATCTAAAGTGATTATAATATTATTGTGAAGAATTGAAAAATAATTTATTTATTATTTAGTGTAAAATGTAGAACTCCATTATATTTTTTACATATATTACATATTCTATTATGTATTATCCTATTAATATTCTAAAGGCGAAAGTTTGTATGGATGTATGTATGTTTTGTTACTCTTTCACGTAAAAATTACTGAATGGACACGTGTTAACTGTCTGAATAAGTGTAACAAATAAGCCAAGTAACAGTAAACAATCGATTTTTAACATGTCTAAAAAAGTTTCGGTTTCGGCAGACTTTCTGCCGAAACCCAAACTGATGCCGAAACTAGATTTTTTTGCCGAAACTTGCCGAAACCGAACCGTCGGTCAGTCACTACTTATTATAATTACTGCGTTTTTCCTTGGAAAGGCGGATTAATATAACGAACGTTACAGAGAAAAAAATGAAAGAATTCTTTTCTTCAAGTTACATTATTTTGAATGTTTTAAAATGATTGATACCACCTTGTTAAATTTGTCCCTTATTTCATTTGAGTCTACTTAACGAACGTACGTATTATCTAGAATGAATCAATTCTGCGAAAAACCTAAACATTTTATTAAAGCACTAGCTAAAGTCCCAGACGTTGCACGGGCTTTACGCAGAGTTTTTCGAAATCAGACGTACACAGCAGGGGTGCCCGGATTTAGGGGGTGATGTTTGTCCTAGGCTTGGCGGCGGATGCGTCTGCTCACTGCGTGGCGGGCCGGATTGGGAGATAATGGCTGTAAGGGAAATCATATGACATCTCCTGCTGAACTCTCTTCGCCTTACTTCACAGAGGGAGGGATGGATTCATAAGTCAGTCGCTCCTGGACACACTAAATCCCAGATTTCTACCCACCCCTCTTAACTTTTCCTTCCCACAACTTCCTCTCTTACTTTGGGTACCGGTTTGGGTACCGCTGTCCCGCTAACCATTTATTGGATAACCAACACCTCTGCTATAGGTCACCTAGCAGGGGTGCCCGGGTTCATGGAGCGAGGTTTTTCCGGGTCTTGGCGGCGGATGCGTCTGCCCACCAGCTGCATGGCAGGCCAAATCGGGAGAAAGTGGTTGAGGGAGTTCCTTCGACTTCTCTAGCCCTACTCTCTCGGAACATCGCCTTGCAGTGGGAGGGATGGATTCATGCGTCCGTCACTCCTGGACACACTGACCCCCAGATTCCTACCCACCCCTAATACTCTTTTTCTTCTCAGAATTTCCTCTCCTTCCTTTCCTAAAAAGAGCCTCCACACAGCATTCTTCTTTATAGGATATTTACATATAGATAATCGGTCAGGTTATAATTTTTTTTAATACTTGCTTATTCACATTGCTTTTGTATACTTTTGCATTTTACACTAAGTCTGAGATTGGAAGTCGCGAAAATAATAAGCAGATTCCTACCCATCTAAAATACTTCCACTGAGGCTTCTACTTTCCAGTTCGGAAATAAAATATGAAATGTAAAATATTTTTGCAGATTTTTTTAATCTGTAGATACATAATATATTTTTTTAATCTGTAGATACATAATATATTTTTTAATAACTTTTATGCCTGTGGGTAGGATTGGTTGAGTAACAATAATAATAAATAGTTTTTTTTTTCAAATGCTTCTGGCTTTCACCCTTCAAGCTCTAGGCCATAGTTTCAAATTATGGAGAAAGGAAAGATGAATTTATTTATATAATAATTTTATTTAAACAGGCAAATTTCAAAAATATATGAAAGATTAGATAAGTTGTTTAGATAAGTTAGGCATGTAGAGCGGATGAACAAAGAAAGGAATGTACAGAAAATATACACTACGAAAGTGAATGTTAGAAGAAATTGGGACGCCCGAGGAAGATATGACACAATCAAGTGAATCAAATACTTAAGTCGGGCCATGTCACAAGTCAGAATGATATAAGATACAAGAGGATGTATGAACGATGTACAAATGTGAATTAAACTCGAAGTGGGTATCAAAACATAGTAGTGTGGCACAGTGGCATAGCGAGGGGGGTCAGTGGCCCCCTGTCGGCTACGCCACTGACCCCCCTCGACCATGGAAAAAAAATTACGAAGGATATTAATTATTAATTAACAAAAATATTGAACTAGGTCTGTTATTTATTTTTTCGTGGCTCTATGGCTCCCCGTGGAGTGCCCCGAAACGGGAGAATTTTGTGTCTGACGGTCTTTTTAAAATAGCCTTCTGAAATCCACCCCCCCTTCCTCCCGCAGGATGTAATATTGTAAGGGGGGGGGGGGGTAAAACCATGTTATCCGCCCCGGATGCCACCCATGCTAGCTACGCCACTGGCGTTCCATTCTCTCTGCCAATCCCTGCTGCGAATCGAGTGATGGTTAGTTAGCTAATATTGTTTAACAACCAAAGCCGCGTATAGTAACTTTGATCAATAGATTAACCTAGCCACTAGAGAGATAAGATAAGCATCTATATAATTCTGATTCATTGGCGGAATTTTTTTTTCTTTCACAATATTATTATTCTAAAATTAGATATATTTTACATCCATTGTTTAGTTGAAATGTGATAATTAATAAAAATTGACTTTTTAATTTATTTCTAATAATCATTCTACTCAAGCAATCTTTCTACTAAAAAGTTGCATTTTATTTCTTACCCTTTGGTCTGTAGCAGCGGTCGGTAATTAGTTTTGGTGGCAGGCCGTATAAATATGTAAATTTTATTTGCATATGATCGTCAACGTAAATCGTGCGCGTTCGAGCCTGTCCAGTCAGTGCGCTTATCACTGACTTCACCAGTCGTCATCGTACTTGGTGTCATGCCTAGAAGTATCGTATAGCGCAGAGGTTCCCAATCTTATTTCGCTCAACGCCTCCCCCCATAAAAAAATAAGACAGAGGAAAAGGAAAAAGTTGTTTTAAAATATCACATTGAGAATCGACTGTGTATAGTTAATAATCATCTCTAGGGTATTGAAATCAGGGATGTTGCGGATATTCACATCCGCATCCGCAAATGCGGATTATTCACATTAATTCAGACATCTGCATCCGCATCAATTAATGCGGAGTGAATGCGGATGTAGGCGGGGCCAGAGTGGTAGATGCCTCGCGTGTGTTGCTATCTTCGTTCGCTAACTGACCAATAGGAAGAGATACGTTGGTGACAAGATCCTGCAGGTTTTGTTTGTTTTGGTTTAGTTATCGATGTGATTCCCATTGTGAATCAATTACATTGTTTGTTTACTGTGTTTATCCAAGTTTTTTGCGTGATTGATGAATATTTCGATGTAAATATTAGGGGAAAGAGTAAATAAAAATGTCGCCTCAACAAAAAGCAGTATCTGAACTTACTTTATATTAGACAAAAATGTTCCAGAGAAGTCTGAGTGTAAAATCTATATAGGTAAATAAAAAAGAATCTCTGATATATTTGTAAGTACACGCATAACTTCCGAACGACTGAACCAAAATGGATTTTTTTTTGTGTTCGTTATTGTCAGGACAAGGTTTGTGTAAAACTAGTGGTGAGCTCTGGCATTATGAAATTTGTATAAAAAAATTGCAATAGATGGCAAAAAAATATATATTTCACGAAGTTACACACTGATGAAGTAGATGGGGAAAAAAGAGCGTTTCCATATTGTCAGGATTTCAACCCTTTTGATCATGGTAGGAAGCTGGGGTGTTACGGATATCCGCATCCACAAATGCAGATTATTCGAATTAATTCAGACATCTGCATCCGCATCTGCGTCATGTCAAAATTTTTGTATCCGCAACAACCCTGATTGAAAAAACTGGAAGGATAAATAAATGCATCTGATTGGCTAATCAATGAAAAGATCATCTCTTGCCACCCATGTAAAAAGAAGCTGATCGGTTATTTTAGGTAAAATAATATTTTTTGTAACATGCGTTAAGGTTGAATCCAAGAAAGGAAACAAACTTCTTTAATTCTTAAATTTTTCTTCTCAAAGTATTCAAAATTATCAAAATATTTACAACACTCAAATCAGCAGTATAATTTTCAACAGGACAACTCAAAATCATACAACTTCAACAGAGATCATTAAAAGCGATGAAAAAAAAAATTGGTTAAATAGATTACGTTAGGTTAGTTTGTGTGTCATTTTTCTAATTTTTTTTTTTTCATAACCTTTTAACTTTCCATAGAGGTGTTGAAATGTCACTTTGTTGAGTTGTCGTGGAACCATAATTTCAAAGGTGGCAATCTAATGTAATGTCATTTTTTCAGCAGACCAAAAAACCTTGGATGAAATTACCAATAAACTCAAAATTCTTTGATAAAATTACATAAACGTATTTCTTTATGGGTGGCATATTTATTTCTGATTCATTCAAAAGCCTTTTTTAAATTTTATGTGAATTTGTAAAAAAAAAAAGTATTTTCCAAAAGTATTTGCCGTACTCGAATGTGACATTTTACTCATTACCACTTTTGAATCCAAAATAGTGTCATTTGTTACCTACTTTTCTTATTTATTTCTATCAACCGACGCACTCCGTCATTGTGTTACATCATCATAATGGAACTTCACGATCGGTCGATATTACAGATTGCCATATTTGTTTCTCTCTACAGCAGATTTCCATGTTTGAAACTAAATCGCATTTTAAAATTTAAAATTGTATGCTGAATTATAGTTTTTGGTTCAAAGAATTTGAACAATTTGTCAAATTTCAAAGTTAATTTTCAAGTTCCGTGAAAGTTCTATTCAAGTTCTGTTATAGTTTCAGTTATGTGAAAAAATTGACTAATAATGAAATAATAAGAAAATTTGAATAGAACCTTTCCTAAACTTGAAAATTCTAGATGTTGCCACATTCAAAACCGACTTTTCTCAAAAATGTGAGATTGCCGCCTTTGAAATTATACAACTCAAATAGGTACAACCTTACATAGGTGTCCAACAATTCTGTAATAAATTGCTATATCGTTCTATGACCCAGGGAGAATTCCCTTGTTAAGCTTATGAAAAATGAATTGGCTTATTAAATAATTTATCATTAATTGCATTCTGAGTCGCGTGATGAAATCGAATAATAATTCATATTATTGTTTGTTGTCACACCACTCCTTCAAACACAAGTCTCTGGGGAAAAAATGTTTCAACTTTCTATTTCTAATAGAGCTAAAATAAATGTAATGACAAGGGTTGCGGTAGGTCACCATTTCCACAATAAATAATATTGTGCAACAACATTTACGCATTAAAATAATTTCAAATAAAAAATATTTATTAAAAAATACAATGGCACATTACAAATGAGTAGGTACCTATCAGGTGAAAATATTAGAAGTCTTTATTTACAAAAAAATAATACCAAGAAACACAAAGATAGCTAAATTTATCACTTTACTAAACCTATTTGGAAAAGCTGTATATTTTGTTCAGCGTGATTGATTTTCACACAACATGAATTAATCTTTTTATCAAACCGGAGATATAAAACAAATTTTGTACGGGGACAAAAATAATTCTGCTTTTATCTTCACGAAAATACAATATTTTTTATGGGGATTAAATCAGATCCCACGCACAAGTGTACCAATTCTATTTAAAAATATTGCGATATATTGGTGGTCTCTGGTCTCGTAAACAATTCGACAGTCAGACAGACAGATTTTCAAAGTCAGTTTTTATGATTATTGGATAAGCCGAGATATTCTTCAAAATATTTCAGCTAACGAAAATTAATGAGAAAAATAATCTATGAGATTCCACTGATCTTGCAAACTGGTGACTGCCTGTTTTTAATGAGGTCAATAAAATATAAATAATGAACATAGTTCATGATAAAATTTAAGCCTTTTTCACAAATAAACACAGTTTTTAAGTCCTTCACTGAATTTGCCGCTCTAGTGGCAACCACAACTCTTAACAACCATATTTTTGTATTTTTTCAAAATGACATTCGAGTCTTCTAAAAAGAAGAGAACTGAAATGGGAGTCAACCTCGTTGGGGCGCAGCACGGTTTTGGAACCTGGAAACAAAATAAAAAATATATTCCATTTTAAATTAAAAATACTATGGAGATAAATAAGTTTAAAAAGAACATCAATATATTGCTAAGTATACATGAAGACAAGGAAATCATAAAAATTATGAAGGAACCCCAACAAAAACCTACAGTCAACAAATGTGAAAATAAGTAAATCAACAAATCAAGATGTCTACAAACGTAAAGAGGAGGAAACAACATAGTCAACAAACATGAAGATGAGGTCGCCAACAACCTACCCTACCTCGGAACAGGAATCCCTAATGACGAGGACTGTGAATATACTACTGTACTATGTATTTTAATAGGCATCAATGAAAAATAAAAATAAATTATAAAGTTCTGTGGGTTTACTTATTGGCAGTTGTTGTTTACCTCTTAATAATCTTTTTTTTTTATTTTAAGAGACAGATTTCCTTATTTTCATACAATTATTATTAGGACACCTACAATGTGGGAAAACTAAACTTTTTTAACGTTTGATAAGTAGCATATCTTCACATAGAAAGTTGATTTTTGGTCTGAATCATGGATTGTGACAGGGGCACAGGGTTTGAATTATGTTTCAGATTTCAGAAAGTTTTCAGGAAAATCAATTATTTTTTCAGTGCTGTGGAATCAAATTTCTAAATGGTAAATGGATATCTCAACATATTAATTTTTATCAAAAAAGTAAAACCCGCACATGCACACGGTTTAGAAGGGAGTTTCAATGTTTTATTACTGTGATATAATTTCATTCTCACTGGCAGTCTTTTCATGGTGTAGTTGTTAACACTCTTGATTAGACTACGTCACAAATTAAGGTTATTGTTTTTATTATATTATTATTAAGGTTGTGCTATGAGATAAAAAGTGATTATTTAACTTGCTGTTGAATTTTTTTATAATAAGAAAACCTTTTGATTATAAAAGCGAGGAAGTCTCTAGATCTTATCATAAAAACCCAGGGCCGGATTAAACATGTTGGCAATGCACGTCTCGGGGCCCCTAGGCAGTTGCCTACACTGCCTTATAGATAATACAGCCCTGTAAAAACCCACATATTTTAAGTCAAAATCTGTGAAATATCAATGGTATTAATGTATATTTAATATTCAGCAATAATATTCTTAAAGTGGCACTTACAGTTATCATCAGAAAAATTCAATCGTAGTCAACCTGTTAACACTAAATCAAACTGATTTATAGTGGCCGACCGAAGATTCGGCAAGTTTTGGCAAAAAAATCTAGTTTCGGCATCAGTTTCGGTTTTGGCAGAAAATCTGCCGAACTGAAACTCTGCGTTCATGAATTATTGCGCGTCATTCGGCTGACTTCGGGTGAGTTCGTGGCTCGTATGTCACCCACCATCATCAGCTGAGTTCGCCGGCGTGATTGTGTTGTGAGTTTATGTGTTATTTCTCATGCATAGTGATTAGATGTTTGTTTTTGATATTATTTCTGTCTCACATATTTCATTGGCATTTATTAACCACTGAAGTTCTCTCCGTTGAGTTATTTACTCGGATGTATGTATGATGAGAATTATGTAAAAATAAAAGAGGTTATACCTACTTGTTTCACGCATTCATACATTACTAACTGAAATTAAGAGAACTCAATAAATGTTAAATTTAGTCGAATGTTGTGATCGCAAACGCAATGAAAATTAAAATACTCAATTAATGAAGTCTTTCCTTTATAATATAAGCGTTGATTATCGACAATTTTTTGTTCCAAGAAGTAGTTAACATGTTTTGTTAATTTTTATAATTTTTGTTTGTTTTATATCTGTAAATAAAAAATAATTATTTTTTTCACATACTTCAATAACTCTTTTTCAATCAGATCTAGTCACCAAATATGGCTAAGGCCATTTCAAGCAACGTTGAATTAATTCTGAACTATGACAGAGCAAAATTGAGAATATCTTCGACTCTGGAATGTACCGCAAATATACCTCATATTATTTTAAATGATTAAATTGTGAAAACACAAATCAATCAAATAAAATTTATCTGCAAAGGGATTTGAACCCGCGACCTATGGATCTCTAACCCTTGACCACAAAGTAAAAAATAAATAAAAAAGCAAAAGATGTAAATGAAATTTTGGTCTCCGGTGACATTTTTTGGTTTTTTTAAAGTCACCAGAGACCAAATTACGTATTTTATTACAAGGAATCAGCGGTTAAAGTAAGTCAAGTTCGTCCCATTGCATGATATCTATATACGTATAAAGTAACTAACTCGGATATATTCGAACATTTCAAATGACTATAGAAAGGCCTATAAAAAAATATACTACATTATTTGCAAACATTCCCAAAATTTGTACATGCGGTAGGTAATACATATTGGTGTTTTGTAAAAGGAATGAAACAATTATTTTTGTTTAACATATTCAAAGGTTAAAAAAATATTTATTGTGGGATACATACCGTTGCTGGATTCATAAGGTGAACAAGTGTTTGCACAATGGCATGGTTTGTTGCATTCATGTGTGAATTTAAGGGGAAATTGCATTCACCACTGCAATAAAAGGCTCCATATCCATCTGGCGCTATGATCCAATCCTGAAATAAACAAATACATGTGTACATAAAAATGAAACAAAGAAAAATAGCAACATTGAACACCAGCGGTTGTTACAATAACTTTATAAGCACAACTAAAACATATTATGCATTAGTTTTTATATTTTAAAAGGTTACCTGTGTAATTTTCAATTCTTTGTTTATTGATAATTTTATTGTTTTGCTAGACATTTCTTCAAATTTTTGGATGGAATTCCATGGTGCAACTTTTCTTTAAATTTTTTAGAACAAAAAGTTTTCAGCTGGGATTTTTCTACCCGAAAAATGCTTTTTAAAGGATAACCACGGATCCTTATAGAAGCAATGTTATCGAAAATATGGCAAGTATGGAGTCAAACTTGACAAATATGGAGTCTATATTTATATCAAACTTTCAAAACATGTCGTCGATGCTATTAATATAAACACATTTAAAGCTCTATTGGATTCATATTTGGGGAGAAGAAAGGACATACTTATTTTAAAATTTAAAACAACTCGATTACGGTTAAACTTTTTTAATCTAATCCCTATGCGTGTCTTTTTCTCCTTTGTATTCTAATTTTTCCAATTTTCAGCATGTTTATATACTAAATCCATATGTTTACACTGGACTTCAAAGTAACTATACTCCATTGGTCATCGTGAAACAGACAGCCGCCGCCTACTATGGTGATTTTGTATCTATGTACTCTATGTAAATGTCTTAATTAAATATCACGTAAGTATTTTAAAAATAAATTAATAAAAATATTGTGAAACAGATATGAGCACATCATCAGAATGCTTCCTGCTCATTGTATAATAATAATAATAAGAAATTCAAAGTCCAGTGCAGACCAAAGTTGGTAGAGACAGAGCCCGTTCACACTTCCGTTTAAAAAATGGAGGTGGGTCCCGTTTTTAAAACGGAAGCCCTAGGCCCCTGTTCACACTTCCGTTTTCAAAACGGATCCTACTCTACGAAAACAACGACCAAAACATTTTATTTTCTCATTCTTGCAGACGACGTTGAAGCTCTTCTTGTCATGTGGTACTTATTAAAAAGAAGGAAAAAGTGAAAAGAAAATTTTGGGTACACCCAATTATAGCTGAAAGATTTTCTGTAGGAACTTTCCAAGTGTTAATTGGTGAGTTGAGAAGTGATGAACTAAAGTTCTTTAATTATTTTAGAATGTATATCACTTCCTTTAACTATCTACTGGAACGAGTTTCAGAGAGCTTAACGTATCAAAATACAAAATTGAGAGAGTGCTTTTGTTCAGAAGAAAGGCTGTCGATATTTTTAAGGTAAGAAAACAATAAAAACTCAAATATGTTTTATTATGTGTTTATTAAACTAATGCGCTTTTCCGTGCATCGCGCAGCTCTTTAAAGCTTTAAAATAAAGAAAAATAAAAGTTTAAAAGCGGGGTGTGGCGGGGTCAAAACGGATCCGTTCTCCGTGTAGTGTGAACAGCTCCATTGAAATGTATGAGCCAGCGCGTTCCGTTCCGACTTCAAAACGGATGCTCTGTGTAGGCGATCTCTCCGGCAAAACATAACGGATCCGTTTTCAAGTCGGAACCGACAAGTGTGAACAGCTCCATAGAGCCACTACAGTGGCTAGGGCTTCCGTTTTAAAAACGGGACCCGCCTCCGTTTAAGCTTCCGTTTTAAAAACGGGACCCGCCTCCGTTTTTAAAACGGAAGTGTGAACGGGCTCTCAGAATGCAAAATCCAAATGTTCGAAATTTATAAAAATTGGTTTTTGAAATTGATATTAAAAATATGCATCATTTGTACAACCCTGAGTGACCACCTTTTCATAGATTCTTTCTTCCATGACTCCAGTCTATTGACTATTTAATTTACCTGTTTCAAGACTAATACTTAATCTTGAAACTTAATCTTGATAAATACTTAATTAATTAATAATGATTAATACTTAATCTCTTTAAACAGGTAAATAAATACTGAAAGTAAATAGCGGAATATTAGAGATGCAGATTTTTTTACCTGCCATTCCAAGTCTTTGAAACTGACGTACAATGTCTGGATTTTACAACTCCTTGAAGGCCAGTGTGAAGGAGGGTCTGGAAAATAAACGAAAATTGTAATTGAATTCATGGTAAAGTAACAACTTGTAGAATTTTTAGAGAAAAATAGTTTGAGTGAGGAACAATGTGGATTCCGAAATAATCAATCCTGCAGAACAAATCCAATATTACAATTTTTTTTTCTTTCAGTCTTTTAAACAAATTGTGTACTTAAATGTAATAATTTTTCTTTTAAAAATTGTTTAACAGCCAACAAAGTTCAGAATTAATACAAAAACTTAATAAACAAAATTACAAGGAGAAAAAAATGTCATAAGACAATTTTTTCAAAGTAAATCAAAATGGGAAAACTTATTAAACAAAAAGTAAATCAAAATGGGAAAACTTATTAAACAAAACTCTTTTTTTTGCATTAGCTTCACACAGGGGAAGGAAAATAATTTCAATCATGGCCTATGTCATCTTAGGGAATGTTGTGTGGAAGGTCTTTTTAAGGAAAGGAAAGGTATGAAGGGTGGGTAGGAATATGGGGGTCAGTATGTCCTCGAGTAATGGATGTATAAATTCATCCCTCCAACTGCGGTGCAAGGTAATGGGTCACGAGGATCGGGCTAGAGAAATCAAATTGAATTAAAAAAAAATTTTAAAAAATTGAAACAGAACTCCTTAAACCAGTCTCTCAACCTCTCAGCCCTGCCATGCAGCAGGTGGGTGGACGCATCCACTTCCAAGATCCGGACAAACCTCACCCATGAACCCAGACACCCCTTCTAAGTCACCAAATGAATGGCATATTGGCAGAGGTGTTGGTTATTTAATAAATGGTTCCCGGTGCGGCGGTACCCATACATTCCTTAAAAATTGGGAATTAAAACAAAAATATATATTTTTCAAATATACATAGTAAAAGAAAATATGTATAGAAATCAAATGAAATTATGTTTGAGAAAAAATTCTCCGAAATAGGGGATAATCATAATGAGCTTACTAAGTAAGTTGATACTTTGTGTGATATTATCCTTCACAACAAGATTAAGATTAATTAGTTAAAAAAAAAACTAATTAATTGCACCTCTGATGATGGTTTGCCTAAATAAATATTATTAATATACTAAATAACTAATTAATCACCAAATAATTTTATCTTCTAAAACATAATTAGCAAATTAAGACAAATATTTGTCAAGTAAAATGTAGCTAATTAACTTAGCTAATTGAGAATTCAGAAAAATCATTGTTTCTTTATGGTACGTTTCCATGCTTGCCAAGCCTCGGCAAGCGTCCACAAGCGCAAACGTGTAAACAGGTTGTTTGGCTTGGCTTGCGTAGGCTTGCAAGAGCTTGCGAGAGTTTGCCGCCGATCTAGTCGGGGTCGGGTCCAGCGGCAAGCTTCGGCAAACGCTCAGTGGAACTTTCGAACTGGCGGCGAATGCACGCCGTTTTTGCTCCATGCGGTCTATGATAATATTTATAGCATTACGAGACATATGTATGACGTATGAGGCGTGCCAGACTTATTAAAATGTATAAGTACATAATTTTAATGCACTTATGTTAGGGAACGTACCCATACTACGTGACCAACTTTTTGCAATTTTGAACCCCCCCCCCCCCGTTGTGATTTGAAACTCGATGAAACGAAAAAGTGGTACTAAAAAGAGACAACAATCTATAGGATTTAGCCTGTGAGATAATGTCTCCTCTTTGTGCGAAGCGACCTGGTACGATTTTTATGAATCTGTATCATCCATCATATTCGTGGTCGTCGAGCTTTCCTTGTTTTTGTTACACTTTGCTTGTATTTCAAATAAAAGTTTGATAAACCAAACGCAATAGCCGACACAAGTTCGGCGTCCGCCATGCTCGGGTGTAGGTAGCGCACTGACGCATTCACAAGCATGTAAACGACTTCCAAATGCCAAGCGAGATTTGTGGACGCTTGGAGCTTGTGGAGGCTTGCCAAGCCTTGGCAAGCGTGGAAACGTATCATTAGCATTTGTACGTCTATTTTTATTTAGCAATAGCGAGTACCCGAAATGAGCTTGCAATTCTTCTTCTTTCGTATGGTGGGGGGTCAGAGGGGGACATCTAGGTCTGCGAGCCAGTCTAGGGCCTCAGGCGTTGCCCTGTGGACCTCATCAATCCCGCCGGGGAATGAATGGAGCGGGCATTCGTTGACCACATGTTCGGTGGTCTGCACCGCACCGCATTCACACGTCGCCGACTCTTTAAGGCCCCATCTATGCATCATATGAGCACAACGGCTATGGGAGCACCTTATCCTATTGATGGCAGTCCAGAGTTTGCGAGGCAATGAGAACCCAGGCTGTCTCTCAGTGGGGTCTTGCACGAGATGGGCGTTTTTGACGTTGGCTGATTGCCACTCAAGCTTCCACCTATCTTCTGGGGTGAGAGGTGTTCGAAGGAGTCTTTCTCCTTCCGTCCAGAAGGGTTTTCGAGACTTTAAGCGGCATGCCGGGTGAGAAACGACATCATCGTGCAAGGGTATTTCGCTTTTTTGCAGCGCCTTCTTGTATTCCCTCAGTGTTGCAATCTCTCGCCTGATATTTGGCGGGGTTATATTTGCAAGTACGGGGAGCCAGGGAAGAGGAGTCGATTTTAAGGTTCCGCTGATGGTTCGCATTGTGGCATTAAGCTGAACGTCGACCATGGAAGTGTGGGCGCTTCTGGCCCATACTGGAGCACAGTATTCAGCTGCTGAGAAAACCAGGGCAATGGATGCCGTTCTGAGCGTGTTGGCGTCGCATCCCCAGCTAGTACCAGCCAGCTTATTGACTAAGTTTAGTCTTGTCCTGGTTTTTTTGCCCACTGTTTCCATGTGTTTCCGGTAATTCAGGCTCCTGTCCAAAGTTACTCCAAGATAGCGGGGATGGGGGTCATGGTAAATATTTTTTCCATCAAACTGAACACAGAGTTTTGCGTTTGCCTGTGAATTACTGAGATGGAAAGCTGTCACAACTGTTTTCGACCCATTCGGCTTTAGTCGCCAATTGAGGAAAAATTCTTCCATAGCCTTGAGGTCAGAATTAAGGATCTCTTCTGCTGCATTGAGGGTTTTGGCTTGGACTGTGATGGCGAAGTCATCTGCGTAAGCAAATTTTCTGCCTTCAGTGTGAGGAAGATCTCGTGTATAGATGTTGAAGAGCGATGGGGCCAGCACTGAGCCTTGGGCAAGGCCATTATTCAGGTGCATTTTTTTGCTTTTTAGCCCTCCTAGAAAAACCCTGAAAGTACGGCCAGTTAGTAGTTGCTCAATAAGTCGTACTGTGTTGCCATCCTCTATGGTGTCGTAGAGCTTGACAAGGAGGCCTTTGTGCCACACCGTGTCGTAAGCCGCAGAGAGATCAATGAACGCTGCCGCAGTCTTAAGCCGTTTCTGGAATCCAGATTCGATGTGTGTTGTCAGAGCTAGCACCTGGTCACAGCAGTTACGGCCTGGTCTGAAGCCAGCTTGCTCTTGTGGAACCACTTTCTCCAGAATTGGGGTAAGTCTGCGGAGCACCACTCGCTCTAGGAGTTTGTACATGGTACTTAAAAGCGAGATGGGCCGATAGCTGTTTGGATCTTCTGTTGGCTTGTTGGGTTTGAGGATCGCAATAACTTTAGTTTTTTTCCAGATATTTGGAATTACTCCAGTTTTAAAAATTTCAGTAAACAGTTTTGCGATCCATAACTTTGTCCGTGGCCCAGCATGTTTCAGAAAGTCTGGAAGAACTCCGTCGCATCCAGCTGCTTTCCCAGCTTTTGTTGAAGTGAGGGCGATGTCTACATCATCAGCTGTAACGGCGACCACATCGTTAGGGTTCACCGGCCATTTTAGCCGCGCCGCTTTCAGGGATTTTTTGATCTGGTGGCTTATATTAGACCTTGTTGTCGTTTTTGAACTGCGGAGTAGTTGGTGAGCAACAGCATTTGGGGACACTTTGGGGGTTGTCTTAATTGGCTGATTTGCAGCTCCGAGTCGCCTGAGTGTTTGCCACGCTTTTCTGCTCGAGTGTTCGAAACTCATTTCTTCCATTAGTTCGTTCCACCTGTTCATGCGCCCGTCATCCAGAGACTGGAGAAGATCAGAAGCAGTGTCTGGGTCGTTGTTCCTCTCGTATTCAGTTAGAAGGCGTTTGCTTTCTGAGCTCCATGTTGGGATATACACTTTTCTGTAACCTCTAGGGATGAATTTCTTCGCAGCTACAAACAAAAGGTTCGAAAATCGGTCGTAGAAATTCGGCTTTGATGGTATGTTATCCACAACCCTGTCAACATATTCCGAAAACTCTCGCCATTTTGCCCGTCTTAAATTCCACCGTGGCATCGGGTTACTGGAGATTAATGGAATCTGTATACCTATGTTTAGCATGACTGGCCTGTGTTGACTATGTGGGAAATTATTCAGTACAGTTCTCGAGGCCCTCATAGGTTTTCCGTCCGGCGCTTTAGAGACAAAACACAAGTCGGGCGTGTATTCACGACGCCAACGCGCAGAAAAGAATGTCCCCTTTTGTTTAGCGTCGTAAATAAGTTGGCAATCCTGTGCTGATGCCCAATCGGTGATTTGTTCACCAGCTTTATCGGTCGTCGAGTAGCCCCATAGGAAGTGGTGGCTGTTGAAATCTCCCACGTACACCGCCGGGTGATTGTGTGGAGGGAGTGCTGGTGTCTGCCATACTTCATTTGGAGGTTTGTAGATGTTAAATATTGCTAGTTTTCCAACCTGAATACCGATTGCGTGAAATCCATCCGTGATTTTTCGGGTAATATTCTGCAGCTCCGGCCTAATGTATGTTGCAAGGCCATGTTTTGGGTGTCCCCGCACTGCCACTAGGAGATATCCGGGGATATCCAAACGTGGTGAGTCGATTTCTGCGATATGGGTCTCCTGGAGAAGCAGGATATCAATGTTTTTGTCGTTGAGTGTTTTTACTAAAAAGTCCACCTTTGAGAGAGATGTTCCCTCAATATTCAGGGACAATATTTTCAATTGTTCCCCGATATTTAATGTTTCCCCTTGGCCGGGAGACCTTTCGGTCTTCGGCCCCTTACGTGGCGGCATAATTATTTGTAGTCGGAGGCCCTCTTAATATTTGGTTGCCGCCTCACTCACAGCACTCACTACCTTACACGCGCGGTAACAATATACGTGCCGGTAACATCACGAATAGCGCGGCGGACACTACCTTTGCGTGCGGCGGTTGGCACACTACTTGCAATGCCAATCAAAGAAAGATAATGTTTGTGATTTAATTTTTTTTTTACATGAGCTCCACATAGGAGGCACTGAGAAAAATAATTTCCTTCAGGGCCTATGTCATCTTTGGGGATGCTGTGTGGAGGGTTTTTTTAAGGGAAGGAATGAGAGGAAAGTTCTGAGAAGGAAAAGGGTTTAAGGGGTGGGTAGGAATCTGGGGTTCAGTGTGTCCTAGTCATCCGCCTCCAAGACCTAGACAAACCTCACCCCATGAACCCGGGCACCCCTGCAAAATCACCAAGCGTGGGGTGACCTGTGGCAGAGGTGTTGGTTATCCAATAAAGGTTCCCGGGGCGGCGGTACCCATTCCCTCATCCCAAATTCTGTTTATTGAAGTGCTTTTGGATACACGGGACTATTTCTTCTGGTGCATATTCCGACACGCGAACAGGCCACATACAGCTGTTGTGAGAAACATAGATTTTCCAGTGATTGTACAGGACTCATTCACGGGACGATGTGTGCGGGCGGGGCGACTGCGGGGGGGGGGGTGACAGAGTGTAGCATGAACATTTTTCAAAAAGAAACAGCACTATCACTTAGTCAAAAGAATAGCAAGGAGCATTGCTTTTACCTTTAGTTGCAACGAGAACAAATTTGCCTTCCGGAAAGTTCGCGCCGGCGATACTCTGGTGAATTACTAGTTCAATAATAATTTTGCAAAATAAAACGTTATTTTTATTGTACTTTATTATAAATTGGCTTGTATCTACAGATATTTTATATTATTTTGCTTTTAGATATCTGATTAGCAAGATTTGAACATCAAAATTTTTGTTTGAGAAATTTTATGTTAGGTATTTTCTCCAGGTGGTGAGATTACGTTACAGTAGGTACACGTAAAAAATGTCAATCCCCACCATCAAAGAAGTGCTCAAGCATCCACTGCTACTACTGTCTTCCTCATTCCCCACCCCTCCATCCCCCACCCCTCCATCCCCCACCCCTCCATCCCCCACCCCTCCCCTGAGTGTCCTTTCTCACATGACCTGATTCCTGCCCCCACTCCCCTTCCGCATTCCGTTCCCCTCCTGCCTTCCCGCAAATTTCATAATGCCAGAGCTCACCTTTATATATAGAAACCTGGTGTACGTGTAACAACTTTCATCGCAACCGGACGAATGGTGTAGGAAATAATTTCATAACGCCAGAGCTCACCATTATACATAGAAACCTTCGGGCAAAGTTTCATCACAATCGGATGGTTTAGGAAGGCATAAGGGACAAACAAAGAAACATAAATTTGTATATAAAAAGATTAGTATAAAAGTTTATGGACGATGTTAAAAGTATTGCTAACACAGGATTCTAAAATAAAAAAAATTTTACCGAAAGGATTTCTGTATGAATCTGTTGCGGCATAATTATTATGATTCTTCTTATGTTTTCTATTTTCTCTCTTTTTCCTTGACATCACTCTTTCGTTTAATCCCGCTGACGCCTTTAGGAAAGCCACCATGAAAGGTTGTTTCTCATCTTCTCCCTTCGTACTGACGAGGCCTATCTCTTCTGGGCGTACTTCATGTTCTGAAATATTAGTAAACAATATAAATAATAAACTATAGACCAGAATTGTCAAACTATATTCTACCTAGTTTTGATAAAAATCTAGAAACAAACTAAAAACAGTTTTGACTAAGCCATCCTATGAAATATTAAGTATCGAACATAATATATCGATCGTTCAGTTGATTGAGTCAGACATCTCCGAAAAATCGAAAATTGAGTTGAGTATGCAGATAGGATGTAAAAGTGCACCTGTACAGAGACTAAGTTTTCCCTTCGCTCATGGTGAAAGGAGCGTCATCTTGCATCTTCGTGGATTGGAACCTCCAGCCTGTATTCACAGTACTTGTATGTCTCACCCTGTAGGGCACAGTTAGTGGAGTAGGTACACGGTACACATACACCTAGATTGACAATGTAAAGCCAGAGGAGATCTTAGAATTAAATAGATAAGAAGATAAATAAAGCATTGTCAGGCCAAACATTAGAAGGAGGGATTGGTATAGAAGCCAGGGTAAGGCTTCTGGCTATTCAAACTTAGTACGTAGATGATAATGATTGAAAGTGCGTACCAGGCTTAGAATGCAGGTGAACTGCCACATAAATTCCTTTATTTTCTGAAGGAAATGCTATCCAGTCCATAAAAGCCGTTGTTATGTTGATTTCAATCCATCCCTCATTTGCGGCACTCGTATTCTTCGCTGATACCAATTCGAGCTCCAAACCACTGAAATGAAAAGAATTAATATTATTATGAAAAATAAATAACTTCGTTTACACCACTATATTATAATTAACAATATCAATGTTTCAATAACGATGTTATCTTCATCAGGACAAAATGTTTTTAATTGTTTGCCTAACTTGTAGTTTTTCTAGAATTTAGAAATGTATTGTAAGTTTGTACAGCGCCCTTGGGGTGATTGATGAAAAACGGCACTATACAGGGTGTCCGGGAGTAAAGTGCATTAACTTCGGGAGGTGATTCTAAATGACGGTAGGAGTAAAATTATTATTATAAGTTGTTAATTTGATTTTGTCCTGATGAAGATAACATTTTTATTGAAACATATTGATATAGTCAATTATATAGTGATGTAAACGAAGTTATTTATTTTTCATTATATTAATAATGATGCCACTAAGTATTTTTGTTAAGTTTGAAGAAAGAATTAATAACTGCAAACGTTTCTTCATCAGAACAATGATTTAGTAAAAATGTTCAAAATGGCATTAGATCAGCCATAATATTAAATGAAACACGGATCTACGTGTGTTTGTTACTCTTTCATGCAAAAACTACTGAATGAATTTTAATGAAACTTTACAAAAATATAGCTCATACATCAGAATAACATATACGAGCTCTGGCATCATGAAATTTTGTAAAAAAAATTGCAATAGGTGGCACGCGAGCTGTTTGAAAACTTAATTTATCGTGAATGAATGTTGGAATGCAGGAGGGGCGGGGGGAGGGGAGAGGGGAACTCGGGAGGGGGGTTCGCGGGACGGGGGAAGGGGGGGAGTAAAGAGGGAAGGTGGAGGAGGAGTGGGAACGCGAGAGGGGAAGGGGACGCAGGGGAGGAACGGAAGGAGGAAGGTGAACGGGACGACTGAGAAAGGACGAGCAGCATAGCAACACATGCCGGGTACCAGCTAGTTATAAATAAATTTAAATATAATCACCCTTATAATATGTACCTAATATGAGACAATATATGGATGCGAATGAAGCAAGGAAAGTGTGTGCCAAGACAGAGTTGCGTTTTGGTCTATCATCTCTGCCTTCCCCTATGAGGAAATAATGTGATGGATAATTTTTATATTTTTTTATATTAGCTCCTAACAAGAGGCCCTGAGCAAAATAATTTCCCTCAGGGCCTATGTCATCTTAGGGGATGCTGTGAAGGCGGTCTTTTTAAGGAAGGGAAGGATAGGAAGTTCTGGGAAGGAAAAAGGTATGAGGGGTGGGTAGGAATCTGGGGGTCAGTGTATCCAGGAGTAACGGATGTATGAATCCAACCCTCCCACTGGGGAACAAGGCGATGGGTCGAATGTCGGACTGGAGAGGTCAAAAGGTCTGCCTCAACCAGTCTCTCCCGATCCGGCCTCCTACGCAGTATGCGAGCAAATACATCCATCACCAAGACCTAGACAAACCTCACCCCATGAACCCGGGCACCCCTGCTAAGTTACCAAACGTAGAGAAGCACTTGGGGTGACCTATGGCAGAGGTGTAGGTTATCTAATAAATGGTCCCGGGGCGGCTGTACCCATACCCGCCTCCCAAATTGAGAATTAGTTATTTAGTTTTGTTAATCGCTTTTCCATTTTCACAGCTTTTCCAACTTTGAACAGAAATATTCATTTCATAGATTCCTTCGAATATTTTCAGTTTTAGCGGCTGTCCCTCATTCAAAGTCGGAAGTTATTTTTAGGTGTTTACAAAAGAA
Organism: Limnephilus rhombicus; assembly: GCA_929108145.2. NCBI lineage: Eukaryota > Metazoa > Arthropoda > Insecta > Trichoptera > Limnephilidae > Limnephilus > Limnephilus rhombicus. Next base: position 32,903,115 of record OV815272.1, on the reverse strand, counting down.
CTTCTGTTCATCTCTTTCATGAGCGATCTCTGTTTATCTTTCTCGACTAAGGACACAATTTAATTAGGTAAGCTTCTTGTATGACTTCCACACTTCCACCTATCCGTTATTCATATTAAAATCCCATAAATTTAATTTCTTTCAATCATAAACATAAGTCATAAGACATTTAGAAAGGAAAAAATTGACAGCACATCGTACAGTAAAGCAGTAAGGAATTGAAATTATCGTTTTATTTTTACGTTATAAAAAATGTTCGTAACATACACAGAATAAACACTAGAAGTGACTTCCATATAAATTTGAATAAAAACTAATGTAAGGAAAAATGTTACGGCGCGTTACATGGGGGGGAGGGGGGGTCAAAAATCTTCAAAAATTGCGTTACGTAATACTTGAACGCCCCCTAAGTTGACATGTTGTTCTTGTATTATTTTGTATTTATTATACTTACATAGTGCACTTGCGTAGCGTGGATTGACATTTTTGGAAAAGTGTGTGGAAGGGCTTAGTTTTTCCTGTGGGGAAGATTTAACCCAGGCATAAAGTCGTAGGATATAAAGGATTGAAACATAAAGGTGTAGGTAACTAGTGTTTGCATTGCATATTATAGTCCTACATATATATTTTGTAAAAAGAAGAACAAAAAAGAGAATGAGAATACATACTGTAAAATAATAGATTAAAACATAGAGTTAACTGCTATTTGATTAGCATACGTGTTAAAATAATAGGTGGATACGTATACTTCATAATAAAGAATTAAAACATAAAAATAGGTAGCTCTGGTGTTTGCTTTGCGTATTAATTAATTAATGTACTTACTTACGTATTTTGGAAAAAAGAATAAAAGAAAGAATAAATTAAATAATATGTAGATAAAAATATAAGTACTTAAGTACTTAACTGATGTTTGTTTTGGTTTTTGTTTATGTTTCCGTTTTTGTTTGTTTTTTTTTATCTATTTATTTTTAATTGGTTTTGTTTTCTTTTTTGTTTAATTTACATATTTAACATACAACATGGTTGAAAACGGAAACCAAAAACTAGATCTACATTTTAACAATAAAAAAATCTTGGTAAATACCTGCTACAGCGCTTATAAAATGGTAAAACAAATTGAAAGAATTAGAGCTCTGTTGATTTAAAAAATCTTTACCTAGGTGTACTTGGTAATACATAGAAGTGATTGCTCTTTGCTCTCCATTTTAGATTCAAATAGCATCTTTTTGATAACGTCATACGCCGTATGTCATATATTGTACAATTTTGGCGCCAATTTCCGCAAAAATATGCTGAAAATGACATATTTTCGTAATGTTTTTCGAGGCTTCTCAAACTGGATAAATTAAATTCACAAACGTAATTATAGAATAAACAGTTCTCTTTCGAAATTTTTGACGAGTTGCAAGTATTTTAAATTGGTTTTTATTTATGTTACTTACAGAAAATTCCATCACAAAATATTTCCCAAAGATAATAACTCCTTATCTGCATGTTTGCAAAAAAATACTAAAAGGGTTTAAGTATAAGAAGAATGTGTTTTATGTTCATCCGGTTAAATTAAATTCCCGGTGAAATTCTACCACAAAATCAGCAGAAATCGTAATGGATTCTCAAGGGCAAAACGATGCCGACCGCCTTCCAGCAGTTAGCACTGTGCAGTTATTTTGGGTATGAAAAAGCAGGTAAAAATACCTAGCTGAAATGCCGACGGAAGTCTAGACTATTTTTTTTCAATCAGTAAACAAAGGATTCTACCTAATTGAGTGCCAGCAAAATGAATAGAGAAATCAAAAACTCCTTTTGTGTACCTTTTTGGATAGTTCTTTGGGTTTTTATTTGTTCGTCATCGGCGTCATCGCACTTAATGCCACATTCCATCAAGTTAGTAGTTATTCAGAATTCCTACATACTTCAAATTAACGAGCATCTCGTACTTACCTACGAACCAGTTGAGATAAATAATTACTTGATATAAAAATAATAGAGACAAGGATAAATAACGGTGACCGGCCAACTCAGAATGAAACCGACTCAGAACCACCTCAGAAAGTTGGAGTGATTAGAAATTAGGATGGTGGAAATTAAAAGTGTTGATTAAAAAAAATATTTAAAAATTGGTTAAATAGGTTACGCTAGGTTAGGGATAACGGCTATTATAAAATTATTTTTTTCATAGCTTTGGCTTTTCAAAGAGGTGTTGAGTTGTCTTGATTCTGAGTTGGCATGGAACCAAATAAACATTGGGTACCTTTGTACCACCTGTTTCGGATCAATGTGATGTACTTATTGTAATTATACTAATTATATTGGACATCGCAATGTTTATGAAATGAATACACATATTTTGCAACTAACCCGTCGTGGTCCACGCTGATGATTTTGTGAGCGCTGATAGTGACAACATCATCAGGATCGAAAGTGTAATTAGAGGCCTGGTAGAGCCTCAACTCCGCATTAAATATCGTCTCTCCCACAGGGACCTCAGACACATCAAACCAAAGTCTTCTTCCCTTTTCGTGCCTCAAACCAGCGCCGTGGTGGTCTGTAAATTCCGATCTATTAATAAATATTAATCCGCTCACCGGCAAGATTCAATATCTTTTATTAATTTGAAATTGGCGCCACTTACTTTTGCTTTGAAAGGTCATTATAACATCGCTCTGGTCGATCGCGTGTAGATCATCTCCGCTCAGGTTTATCTCGGAGCTACGAGTTGACCTGACGTCGTGTTCGTCTGCCAAAGATTTATAAACATCGAGCAGGAAGATAGGAGCCGATTTATTCAAGGGGACATTCCTCGTCTTCTTGGGTCTATTCGGCAATCCCAAAAGATCCAGTATTTCGTGTTCGACCAGCATCCTCTCCCGATGTGTCATTCCCCGCTGGATGACCGTCTGGTCCAGCCCATTGTCGACATAAAGCCCTGATAAGGACGATTGCACCACGACCAAAGCACAAAACAATACGGAACCGAATATGACACGATATAAACAAGCCGCCATGTCCGCTTCGATCACCGCTGTCACTTTTCAACAAGAACAAGACACTGGAATTGACTGAATTGACTGGAACTGGACGAACGAGAAACTACATTAAATAATATAAACAAGACGCCTAAACAACTTGTTATACCAGTGGTCGTAAAACTACTACCTTTATAAACTAAAAAAAATTACGAAAAGTTTGAGAGATCAGAAAAATATTGCCTCACAAAAATTTAGGACAGGACTTAAGATTGGTTTAGTATTTATTATAGTTTCTTCGATTTTCGATTAAAATAATTGAGCGAATAAACCGAATCAGTTACAATTTCCATCAGTTACACGTTACCATTCCAAAGTCATTATCCCGGAAAAGTTTCCGAACTCCGCTGCACGCAATTTTTTTAAAAATAACACTCATTTTGACTTTGAAAAACGTGCACAAGATAGGTTATTAGTTTGGGTTACTTAAATAATCTGTGCGTGTTTCCCCTAACCTTCAAAGTAAACTTTGAGAAAAAATGGAATTTTTGTATCTTTTATCAACTCTCCTCCGATGCAAGTAATTGTTTCTTGTAACGAAAACAAGTGTCGTAGTGAAATTCGGCTGCTTTACCAGTATCCCTTCAACCAAAACTTATTATTATTGTTTTTAGGGGCCATTCATTTATTACGTAAGACGAATTTTTCTAGTTTTCGACCCCCCCCCCCCCCCCCCCCCCTATTATAAGAAAAAATAAGAACAGGCCGACTCCCCCCCCCCTGTTTAATATTTATTACGTAAGAATCTAAACGAAAAAATGAATACACGTTTGGTTTGTTTTGATGATTATTTTTCAAAGTAATATTTTTTAGAAATGTTTATTTGTACTTGCAAAGGTACTAATCATTTTAACTTTGCGCATTTTTGTGATCTTACGTAAGAACTATCGAGACTCCCTCCCACCCCCGTGTAAGAAAAAACAAGACATGGTCGACCCCCCTCCCCCCCTAAATCGTCTTACGTAATAAATGAATGCCCCCTTATTCGTTTTTACTTGTAACATTATGTATATATCATAAATAAACCAAACCGCACACGTTTATATTATATAATTTCAATATTTCGCCACACAAAAAAAAAATCTCCAGATATTAAGTGAATCTCCAATATTGTTTTTTGAAAACGAAACGTTTTGTGTAAAAATATTTGCGGTCCATTTTAAGATTCATATATTTACTTATTTTTTAAATTCATAATTAAAAATACAATACATACTGTTCCTTAAAAAGTTTTAGAGCCACTGTGAAAACAGGTGCGCCATCTATTAGTAAATATTACAAACAGAGATTTAACAGAATTAGTATTTCCCTCCTTCCTCTTTATCTTAATATTATTTTGTATTGTATTTCAGTTTACTAACAATGTGAGAATATTTAATAAACTATGCGGAAAGTATGAAAGCACGATAAATGTTTTCGGAAAAGCTATACGTTTAGCTCCCTTGAGGTAATTTTCCCACGATGCTACAGAAGTAAATTCAAACATTATTGTCAGCTGTGGTAATGATAACATTAAACGAATGTAATTATAATATTATGGAACATAGAAGAAAACTAAAAGGGGCACTAACTTTCTATTCTCCCTCTTTCTCATAAATGACATATGTAACAGATAGAGGTTACAACGGAGCTCTAAGCAGCGATAACATACGGTAGGCGATAGAACATATAATAAAACACACTTTGATTGTTTAAACAAGTACCCACATTAGTATTTTAGGCGATAGAAGGTATTTTAATAAAACACGGTTTGATTGTACAAGGGGTAATAATTATCAAAAATAAAACATATTTCATACACTAATTGCGCAGGATAAAATTGCAAGGTTACTTGATTTTTTACAGTTCCAGTACATTAAGTAGTTCCTGATAAAGTTGCATTGAAAACAGACAATAATAATTGGAAAGAGTAAGGAAAAAATAAATTATGGAGTCTGTTCCGCATTCCCAAATCAAATACAGAATAGAATAAAACTTATTATCTAAAAAGATATGGTTATTGTAAAATAACACTCATTGACCAACTTAACCAACTGTATTATAGCGACGGATGCACTGAATTGTAGAGACGAAAGACCGTCAGGTTGGAAAATGATAGTAGTGCCAGAGATAAAGAACTTTTGACCCGTAATCATAGACATTCAAATTAATAGACTAGCCAATCAGGGAAAGGGAAACAAACCAAATTCTGCTTGCCAGCAATAATGATTTGACCAGTCAGTAGCTGAGTGCGCATCGCATTTGGGTCCCACCCGGGCGTCGCTTGTTCATGATTCCTCGGCAGGCTAAGTCCTCCATCACGACACAAGCAACATTTTCCGCTTAGTGTGGTGGTAACCTTCACGCCGTTTCCCCACAGGCAGAGGATGGACCGCCAAACAACTCGATCTTGGCACACACTCCTTGCCTCGTTCACATTCATACATCGAGAGTTAATAATACGTACAAGTAATAACCAAGGGGGCAGGGGTCTAGATTGTAAGAAAAACTGCTCACCTAATTAATGTATGCACCCTCAGGAATAAATCGCCGTTTCAGTGTTTGATAATTTGCAAACATTACTCTACATGTCGATCAATGAATTGTTTCCGATTCCAGGTAAATAAACTGAAGTAAAGTTCGTTCACAACTCCTACTATTATGACTGGAAAACTCCATGACGTTCCACGATTCCACCGGGTCTGACGAGTCCAGCTGATTCAACTCTCAGCATTGAATCAGCTGGAATCAAACTGAGTTTGGTTCCGGCTGATTCAATGCTGAGTTTGATTCCACGGGACGTGGAATCACCGAAATCAAAGGAGCGAGTCCAGCGAATCGAGTCCACGCAGCTGATTCCGGTTCCGCAATTGATTCCATAAAATGAGTGAATCGACACACTTCTATTACCCACCCCTAATACCTTTTCCTTCCCAGAACTTCCTCTCCTTCCTTTCCTATAAAGACCCTCCACACAGCGTCCCCAAAGATGACATAGGCCCTGAGGGGAATAATTTTCTATTCAAAACCCGGGAAGGTTTGCCTTTCTTTTAAAAAAAATATAATAATAGGCACTTCACATTACAAAACAAATATTTAGTCCTCGAAAATAAAATCTGCTTACAAATTACCAGTACTTTTTACAATGGTGCGCAAATTGCCGGATGCGTGAAAATCTTAACTATAATTCCCAAATTGGGAAAACAAATGTTCAGGCTTGTATCGAAAATTGGAAAAAAAATTTTACACTGTGTTATAATTTACCCACCTTATTCAATCTCAATCGCCAGGCAGCTTATTCAAAATTGAGCTTTCAGATTCTGCGCAGAAAAGACCCAAAATGGACTGCACTGCAAACCTTTGTTACCTTAGCAAACTTTACTTTTCTGCTCAGAATCTGGTTATTTCTTTATGCGTTTTTCGGTGGTCAATGTACTAGTGATATTATAGTTTATTCAAAGCTTTCTCAAACCCTCCCGGTGCCAAAAATATGGTTAAGTGGTTTGCCTCTAGTTCGTCCTAATGATACCCAATTTCATGTTAGTGCAAGTCCATCAATTCGGATGTCTGTACACATAATTTATTTATTGAAAATATTATTATTGATTGGAAAAAATACCTGTTGGAGTCAATCGCAGTTAGGAAATGAGATGAAGATGAAAATTTAGTAATAGATTTATATAATTAATGTCAATTTTACATTACAATTCCTCAAAAAAGCACATTTAAACCTTTTAATTACTGGAGACAAAATTTGTCCCATCTTACATAGGTTTCATATAAATCGTTGTATCTCCCTTACTGTTGTGGTGAGAAATATAATCTAAACAGTGTTAAAAAAAGAAAACTCCATGCTTTATATTCAAAGCTAGAATTTAACCATCTTTCATTCTTTCTCCAATTTTACACCTCTGTGAAACCAATGTTTCCGATAGCAATTTGAGAAAAATGTGCAAAATTCTGAGAATTTTTTTAAAAATATTTTTTTATGAAAAAACAATAAACTAAGGTGATAATAACATTTATACATAATACGAGTACATTTGCCAAAAAACGTGTTTTTCTTTTTTTTTCATTATTAGTAATTTTAGATAGACAAAACGTAAGGTGAGCCATTTTTAAAACTTTTTGATGTTTGTATTAAAATTTTTAATACATATTTAAAAAATTACATGTATTTTTATTTCTAATGATGACATTTGTAAACGAATTTCATTCACTTCCAAAAATAATTTTTAGTTTTCCGGCGTGTTCAGAAATATTCCATGTGATATTATAGCATGTCCCACACGCACACTTCGGAGCGACCGAGTCCAGCGCCACTTCAGGCCGCCGGGCAGAAAAGTCTCACAGTGAACTGCGCTGTAGACCTATATCGGTCTTTACTTTTCTGCGCGGCGGCCTGAAGTGGCGCAGGACTCGGTCGCTCCGAAGTGTGCGTGTGGGAGATGCTATTGTAAGTACGTAGCATAAAAATAATTAAAAATCTAATGTTTTTGGCAATTATCAATCCTTCATTGGTTCAATACTACATTCTTGAGCAGGCTTATCAAAAAATTTATTTTGTACTATAAAGTGAGTGCACTGTAAAACGAGATTCCTTTCATGTCTAACATCTTTTTCCAGTAGCTTCTCTAATAAAGTCTTTGGGATTCTTCTCCTAAACTGTTGTTGATTATTTGGTCCTTTTTTTTCTTTCACTACCTTATTCTTGACAACTACATCACTGTTTGGTTTCTTTGTTAAAGGGTCACTTTCGTTGATGACATTGCTAGAATGTTTTCTCTTCCGAACCCGTTTATTGGTTGAATTTTCATTAATATTATCTGATCCATTTGTAATTTTCAAATCTTCTTGAACTTTCACAATTTTTATCTCTTCGGGCCCGCTGCCATCACTTTCAATATCTTTATCTATTTCAATACTTGTTCCTCGGGGTTCTATAACTTCTTCAGAACAAATATCTGTAATATTTAAGTCTTCACAGATTATACTCTTTCTAGAAGATGTGGAAACGGGTGTAACTTTAGTTTCTACCAAAGACTTTACTGTTGTATCTCTGCTCGCATTATTTTTTAAGGGAATATTGCTGGAATTTTCGTTCTTCTTAAAACTAATTTCTTCAGGTTGATCATCATCAGATGAGTCATACGCGCTCATCAAATTACTCAGGGCGCTGCAAACTGCAAGCTTTTGAGTTTCAGTGGAACTTGCATCCTGTTGCTGCCATTCATTATCTTCTATGTCTAAATCATTGGTTACGGGAACAACTTGATCATTACATATCAAATCGTTACGAACCAATTCACTAGTGCCTTTGAACGAATGTAAATTGCGGTATGTTCCCTCAATCACATTTTTGGCCGGTTCTGGTATCCATTTAGGTTTAGAGAATTCTTTTTTGGGTATTTCTTGATCCTTTCCTGGTGTTTTGTTGAAATCACCTCTTTTTTCACTTAGATTGTTGGCAGGAGTCAACGGAATAGTTTCAGCAGTTGAATTAATGTTTGTATCATTTGTTTCCCCATCCTTTTTTTCATAAAAATTGTTTCTTCTATCTTGAAATTTACCACCTGGAAAATTGTAATACGAAATATGAATATGTATAAATGCAAACTCAATATTGTAATACTAATAAAAATTGGAGTATTATTTCTTCTTCTGTTATAAATATGGTGGAAAATCTGGATGAGACAAGCAGAGTAACCTAACTAAGGACAAAAGACGTTAGCCTTTTCATGCATAAGTGTATTAGGCCGCGTCCGCACGCTTGGCACTGGCCGCAAACTCTAAATCTCTACAAACGTTTGGCTTGATTTTGGAATCCAAACGTCGCCATCCACAAGCTTGCTGGTGCATTAGTTCTGAAGAGGCAAGCATGACAGACATCGAGGTTGTTGCATCGGCCATAACATTTCGCCACTACTGCACAGACGAGACTGAGTGCGCACAAACGTGCAGACGCGTCGCAAACGCTTGCGGAAAATTCCCTTTAATTTGTGACAGAAAACCGACACTTGATCGGATCGGCTACAAGCGCTTGCGACCTTACGCAAACCAAGCCAAACATTTTTTTTTTTTTTCATACTAAATATTTTTATTTATTTTGAAAAAACATCTCACTCTTTTGAACACTTTTCTCTCTCAAAAACTCACTCTCTTAGAAGTTAATAAGAGAAAATTAAAAAAAATACTTTTTTGGACATGACTGTTGACAGAACTACTAGTTGCAAACAAATTAGATTACATAAGACTCAAGAATAATGTGTTAGGGGGCATACATTAATTACGTGAGCAGTTTTTCTTCCAATCTAGACGCCTATCCACACGTTTGTATTTGTGAAGGCTCGTTGAGGTTTTCCAAGCGTGCGGACATGGCATTAGGTTGGTACATTAAAATGATAAAATATTTGTAGGTACATAAGTATTTACCTCCTCTATTATTCCCTCGGCCTCTGCCACCTCCTCTAGTATTGTTACCTCTGTTGTTTCCCCTATTACCTCGGTTATTATTAAATCTACTTTTATCATCTTCTAGTTTTTCTCCTCTATCGAAACATTCTTTCTTCTGAGCCTTTTGTTTCTCGATGTTCTCTTTAGTGGGATATTTCTTTTTTCTTTCCGCTATCCAGTTTTGTATGTCTTCGGGAGTGTTGATATTGCGAATTTTGTCATACAGTCCAGTTCGGTGTTGCATTTGTATGTGCTTGGTGACAACACCAACATGGGCGGTGAATTCACATCCATCTATGCCACATTTCTGAAAGTAAATGTAAAAAATTATTTGAACTGTGACATTTAATGATGAAGATATGGCTAAAAATAATAACTGAATCATTGCCACATGCCACACTGAAAGTACTTGAAAGCAGCAAGCAGATTATTAATAAAATCAACATTTTCTGAATCAAGTGGCATTTCAGACACACACTTCATTTGTAGATGAGCTAGGCGGGATCATATTATGTTTTGATTTACCACTGGCCAGTAGACAAAATAAATAAAAATGGCAGAAGTGTTCAATATCACAGACTCGACAGACATTATTCAAAGTGTCAGGTTAGGGGATTTATAGTTAGCTTAACTCTTTAAGTGCGTTTATTAGTTTTCCATAGTTTCATGAGAAGTCCCAATAATCCTTAAAAATAATAAATAACTTCAATGTGGAATGAGCAGGTGACAGGGACACGTGTTCCCAGTGCGGTGACATAACGGTAGATAACTAATTCAATGGGCATAAAGTGTCATGCTGATTATCGGCATACTGCACCTAAAGCGTTAAAAGGTATTATGGTAAATATTTACCTAAGGGCCGCACTTTTAATACGCACAGATTCTGGTAATTAAACTTTGTTTCAACTTGATTAACACAAAAAATACCTATTTTTGTCAGAGGAGATGGTAAAAGGTATATCAAATTTCCATTTTTATTTAAAGTTCAAAATTTCCCTTATAAATCGATTCCTTTGCTGCCATTTTCGTTTTTTTTTTTTAATACGGATTTGATGTTTGCGAAAATTTTGTTTCAATCTAGATTTGCAAAAATTATTTAAACCCTAACTAAGAACCTAATATACCTATTTTGTTCATTTAAATAGTAATTGTTGAAATGAAGTGCAATTTCCGTAATCTGTGACTAAAAGTGCTGCAGTTAGGTAAATAATTACTGGTATTACTTATGCCTACAATACACGACATCTTTTTTTTAGCCCGATTCCAATTAGAGACCAAAGCCTACCTTGGTAAATATTCGGAACAAACGTCAACGGTTATGTAACGGGATTGTGTGTGTTTTCTTTACTTTAAAAAACAGCCTACGTTTTTGAATGGTTTGTCTGGCAAAGCAGGGTTTGTGTAGCGGGCTTGTGTATATTATCTTAATTTTAAAAGTTTTATCAAAAAAAGTGCGTCGACATTTGTTCCGAACTGCAAACAGAGTGATTTGACAGTGTGAAAGCAAATTTTTAATTTACGTTAATAAAATTAAAAATGTAACATTTTCAACCTCCCCCAATGCAAATAGTTGTCTTTTATGGTAATTAAGAAGAATCTAAAAGTTTTATAAAAAAAAAATGCGTATTAACCGTTGACGTTTGTTCCGAACAATTACCTCTACCTTTTTTGATTTACGCGATCGCTATTTTCATCTCTATTTTCATATTTACTATTTCTGTTGGAATCACAGCAAACAGCATGGTTCATGTGTTGTTTGCAGTGATGATAACTCCAATTGGAATCGGGCTGAAAAAAGATGTTGTGTATTGTGGGCATTAGTGAGCTTTGAGGAGGTAAACGAAAGGCGGGCAGACCTAGACTGAGATGGGAGGATGATGTCAGGAAGGATGCAAGAGGATTATTCCATGTTGTAGATTGGAAGACGACGGCCGAGGACAGAGGGCGGTGGAGGCTTATTTTGAAGGAGGCCAAGGCTCGAAATGGGCTGTAGCGCCATTGAAGAAGAAGTGCGCTTTGACATTGAAACTTTCATACATAATTGCATTTGCAAAAACATGGTTCTGGTTTTGCAGGAGTAAAACTAATACATACAGTTGAGAAAAGCTGTAGGTGTGCTTATAATCCAGCAAACGCAGACCAAAATTAAAAAGAATAAAGTTATTATTACCTGATGTTCACCATTATGTTTGTCTAACAAGTCTTTAGTATTGAATCCTCTATCACAAGCCTCACACCAGAATTCTTTGTTAGAATCTCCATTATTCATGAAATCTTGCCTCTGGTTATTCCTAGGGCCCTTTCCTCTCTGATTTTGTCCTTTCATAAGGCGAGGTGGAACCGTAGCACCTCCGGGGCCAAACATTGGAGGCGCCTGCATGTGTGAAGGAAGGCGGAACCCTTCGTGCGACATACCGAAGGGTGGTCTCAAATAAGGTGGACGTTGTTGACGCATTGGCAGTCTTGGTGATCCCCATGGCATTCGTCCTGCAAAATTATTGTCATTGCGTGGAGGCCGGAAGAATGCAGGCGGGCGGTGAAATGGTTGACTCATTGTAAAGCTAAAAACCTATTTTTAAATATTTCACAAACAAAACAGTATTTTAACAGCGAAAATATCATAACCTAGTTTTTAAATTTCAAATAAACGTCAAACCCGTCAAAAAAACGAGCATGGAATAATGTGTTGCCAGTTAAGCCAGTTACCAGCATAAATAAACCAGTCATGTTACCAGCATAAATATACAAATCCCCAGTTTCCATTATAAAGCCTCGATGACACACGGCGAGTTACAAGATACTATTGATATACCTTTAGGTATTTTAATGTCAAAAATTCACGGAACTGAACAAATGTGCACCATCTACAATAAGGTCGCCAGCATGGGAGTAGGCGGTAAACACTAAGAGCTTAGTCAGTCAAAGTACTGGAAATAGTCATATAGTTTTAGAAAGCAACGAAGGATGAGATAAAATTATTTTTACGGAGGATAATAATAAAATTTGCAGCTAGCGGCGAACACAGAACAGCGAAGGCAATTAAGGACCCTAATAAAATTTGGAAAGCCAGGATATTGTCGGCAGGGACACACAAAACAATAAAATAAAACCCAATATCGCCGCGTCGGGCGAAGGCAATAAACCTTTTCCTTTGGCCCACGAAGCCGCTGCGGCCGATGGGAATGTTTCAAGGCTGAATTAGGTTCAATCCTTGAGGCGACGGGAGAATCCTCAACACGAAGGCAGTCACCATTTGCCCGGCCTAGGGGTTGGTACTCGACTCCGCTAACGGAGTGTCCCGACCGCCGGGAACCGCGCGAACCGAATCCCAACCAGGGATAAAAAACAGTTGCGTTTTGCAACCCAACCAGGGCTTTGCACGCGACACCGCGCAATTTCCCCACCAGGGAAATTACCAGACACGCTCGCGGATTCCAACCAGGAACCGCCGATACGTTCGCGCACTTCTACCAGGAAGCCTAACCAAGTGACCGCGAAAATTCCGACAAGGGATTTGTGCAATTTCCACTTTGCACCAATTTTCACTACAAAGACTTTCGCAACTTCCTACCTATGCAATAACAAGTGAAAAAAATAGAACTTGAGTTTAAAGTGCCTAGTGACTGTGTGCTTACGCGGAGACTCCATCATCAGCAACCAAAGGGAAGTGACTGAACATTTTATTTAATTTAACCACCGAAGTGATTAGATTCTGAACAATTACATAAAGACTTTTCCGTAGAATTAAGCAAACAGACTTTCTAATTTTAAGACTAATTAACTAAGTACCTAGTATAAGACTAACCCTAGATTAATAATTAACACCTGCCTTTTGTGTCCTAATGTAATAAATGTGTCGTTTCGTAAATCAGTAGCTTTTTTTAATTGTTCCTCCTTAATTATAAGTTTAGTAGTTTTAGTTTGAACCCGCCGTAAGGCGCGGGTGTATCACTATCTACTTAGTTTTAGAAGCGGGTAAATCGGCGAGTGAGATTGTCATGATGACACACAAAACTGTCCACTCGCTCAGAAGCCTAGGAAACTGAAGTCGCTTTTAGCGCCAGTAACAAGAATAACGACGCCTGCGTGAACTAATTCTTCAGATTTTTGACAGTCGAAATCAGCTGTTTATCGGAAGCCATGTTGGAAACGTAAATAAACCAATCAAGAGCAAGCGGAGCAAGCGTGTAGGCGGGTAAAGTTGACGAACTTTCAACTTTTTTTCGTAGATTGTCAACAATCTGCTAGTAAGCAAGTGACACGATGACACTGGGCGAGTTTATTAACAGAATTAAGTGTATTAACGTGAATTTCCCAGATAGTAGCTTGTAAACTAGCCCTGTGTTATCGACGCTTAAGGAACTCCAGTGAAAAATATTATGACTTTAAAAAAATATGTTCCTACAGACCATTGAACGCTGATTCTGAATATATAAGTTTTATTTCAATATCTTAAAAAAATATTAAAAAGTGCATTTTTAAACGTCTCATCAAAACACACTTTAAAGTTGGTATTACTGAATGGTTAGTGCTGACGTCACGCCTCACCAGTCATTGTATTGAAATCTTTGATTATGTAGGTATGACACAAGCCGTCAGTATTAACCACATTTCATATTATTCGTTATTTCATACTGTTTGTAGAGATTTAGTTGTTGTGTTTATTGAAACAATATTTAAGCCCAAATAATTCAGTTTCAAAAATAGAGGTATCTCTATTAGTTTATCGCTATTATTTAAAATATTGAAAAACTTTAAACTGTATGAAAAAATTGAATAATATGCCACATCATAATGCTATCATATAATGCACCTAGAGACGGGCAAAGCGGCTCAGTTGAACGAGAATGAAAAGATCCGGTTCAGTGAATCGGCTCAATTAAACGACTGAATTAAGCTACGGACACACTTGCTCATTAGAAGCCAAAGAGCATGCTTCCTAGCAGCAATTGCTACCCACTCACTCGTTCGCAAAGATCCGCGAACCGCGAGCGAGTGTGTCCGTAGCTTTGAAGATCGGTCTTACAGAACCGGATCTTACGGATCCGTATGAAGATCCGGGTCACTGAGCCGACTCGTTGGCCAACGACTCACTTCTACTGCAAACTTCGAAAACAAAATGGCCGCCATCGATCAGCTGATCGGCGCTTTATCTTATTTGTGCAGTGCGTAGGTAGGTGATGCTTCGTTTGAGATAATATTAATTTTAAAAGCTTAAAAAAATAATAATTTGAAACAATTTCTATACCACACCCCCGTAATAATATTGAAAAATATCATAAATATAATATACCGAATAAATAGTTCCACCTAAATAATGTTTTAACTTATCGAATAGTATCACCTTTCTTCCGTATAATTATCATACAAAATGACAACACCTGTTGAAAATAAAAATAACTTTTCAGGAGTGGTGACGTCACACGATTCATTATGGTACTTCCACACCAAAGCCAACCTTCCAACTCCGAACTTAGTTTGAAGTTGGAAGGTTGGCCGATCGTGTGGTGGCTGCGGCCAACCCTCCAACCCCGAATTCCGAACCCAAAATGGCGGACATTGAACAGCTGTAGCTACGCTGTATCTTATGTCCATTGCCTATAATTATTCCGCGCCTATAATTATATACTTATGTACACGACATGTTTTCAATCAATTGTTATACTACTCTCCGTAATAATACTGTCATTTTAATAGAACGCGGCTGCGCGTCTTGATCGCCTGCCGTTCGCAGACTGATGTGTGGACAGCTGCGGCAGGCTGGTTCGTGTGAGTTGGCCGTCGGGATCGCCTCGAGGGCGATCCCGGGCCAACTCGAACTCCAACCTTCCAACTCGAACTTCCAACGCACGAACACCCCTCCACACGATCGTCCAAACGTTTGAAGTTGGAACGTTGGCCGCTGTGTGGGCTTACCATTACACATACGGTGGTTTTCGGGGGATCTTGATAAATTAAAACTTTGACAATTATTTTAACTATTAAAACTAACTCTAAAAAAAAAATGCAGTTATTTAGGTTAGAAGGTCATTTAAAAAAAATTGGACTGGGGTTCTTTATTATAGGTACCAAAAAAATTAATACAGATTAATATTACTTATATAGGAGCGCACACCAATAATTCATCTCAATATTAAAGAGCAAAACATGTTAAAAAGTGTTTTATTAGACGATATTGAAAATAGCACTATCAATCGGTGAAGAGTTTCTAAAAATATTTAAGGAATACCCGCGTAAATCAGTTGCTTTTTATGCTCGCCATGAGAGAGATTTTACGTCCGTCAAGTTGATCTCCGGTAGGAGCCCTGGCATAAATAAACCAATCCCAGCCCTAGCAAGATATGTCTAGTGATACAATTACTAAAACATACTGATATACCTGCCTTTTATACTGGAGTTTAAGTCAGAAGGTCATTAGTCATTATTGAAAAAATAAATAAAAAAGGACTGGAGCTTCTTATTATTTCTGCAAATATTTACTAAGTATCTTTCTTCGCGAATAAACTTTTCCAGTAGATGCGTAAGAACCAAGAATAATTCGAGTAATATTTTTTCGAATTTCGAATGGCGACTGGCCACACCCGTTTTTGTTCCGTGTTTTGGCGGCGTCATTATTTTTTCCTTGTTTTTAAATAATTATGTTTCTGTCAAAAAATCGGTATTAATTCCAACAAATTCTTCGATATTAGAAAAACGATTTGTAACCCTTTACAATGAATAACTCTGCAGCGAAGGTTAATTTCGAAATATACATATTAGTTGGGTTTTACTAACGATAAATATAAACTAACCTTCAAATAATATTATTGTTTCTTTTCAGGTTGGTGAAATATTTACCGAAGCCGGTTCGGCTTTCAACAAATTAGCAGAAATGACAATGCAACTTCACCCTATGGCCGATTCTCCTGCTGGGTAAGTTTCATTACCAGCCTTCAGGTGTTTTTAATCCAATTTTCCAAAACGTTTTCAACATAGTTCCAAATATGTTATTTACCATAATGCTTATGTATTTATAATAATATTATTGGTAAATATCGGTTCGGACTGGCCACGCTTATTACGAATAATTTTTAGAAAAAAACTTTAGATTCGCCTTAATTACTATAAATGGAAACTTTTTGGCTTTGGGGCGGCGGAAAATAATGCATTTTAATTTTCAATTGCATAAAACCAAAATTAACTTCGCGAACCGACACATCGAAAATCCGCGGCCGTACCTGTCACTGGGATAAGGCGCGTAATTATGAAATTTGTCTAGCGGGCTTGTTTGTGTAACATGGTTTGTGATACAAAATAAAGTGCCCCTTTATAACGCCTACTCGCGTCAAGGCAAGATAAACATCCCAGTTTTCAAGTAGTTTAGCGGCTACGCTAGGTTTGTGTAACATGGTTTGTGATTCTGGCGTACAATCTCACAAGACGAAAGCTACGAAGTCGGCTACAGTCGTATTAGCTCTTGTTAATTTATCAAGGATACCAACATTACAGTGACAGGTACGGCCGCGGATTTTCACTGTGTCGGTTCGCGAAGTGAATTTTGGTTTTATCAATTGAAAATTAAAATGCATTATTTTCCGCCGCCCCAAAGCCAAAAAGTTTCCTTTTATAGTAATTAAGGCGAATCTAAAGTTTTTTTCTAAAAATTATTCGTAATAAGCGTGGCCAGTCCGAACCGATAATTACCATATTATTGTATTCTAAGTTAACGTAAACCGAAATCAGTTCCAATGAAACCAGCTATTTTCCAACTGCTGTACTAGTAAAGGAACAAAGGGCAACTTCAGCTTTTTCATTTTTCAAAAATATAAATTGTTATAGCTTCTAACCTTTCATATCTTGCACGGACCGAGCCAATTTTGATTACATCAATCAATTTCAATTTTTGTGTAGGAGTAAATGGACAGATGAAGAAATTGAGATGCTCCGTACCTGTGTACATCACTTTGCCGACGATCTAAATAAACTCAGCCAACACATAAAAAACAGAACTGTGTAAGTAGCTTATCCAAAATATACAAATACTGTACCAAGTACAGAAAATCTCAATTTCTTTCCAAGATTAGCTTCACATTATGATGTGTATTTTTGAAACCCTAGGTCACAAATTCGAACCACACTGAAGAAAAAGGCGTTTGAAGATGCGGGGATTCCAGTTCGACAAATAGTAAACAGCCAGAGTCAGGGCGGCCAGCAGGGTTCCCAAGGCCAGGGGACTCCTCAACAACAGCAACAAAGCTTGATGGGGAAGAGTGCAGAGGTATACACGAGGTAGCGAATAATTGCACCGCAGGCCACACTTTACTAACCATTTTTATGTCTTCTCTAATTCTTCCCGAGCTTGAACTCATATTATAAGATCTCATAAACCACTTTCTAGATATTGAATGTCTTATTTATCATCAAAGTTAAGGTTTTAATCAGAAATTTGTCTGTTAGTCTTTTGTCTAAACATAAAACATGTGTGAAAAATAATTTATTTTATTCATGAGAGACAATCTTTTTGAGATGAAAAACTTTCCTTCTCTGTTTGTGGTCACTTTTTAATTGAATATCAATTTAAAAGCATTTTCCCATCTATGTAAAAAAAAAAACACCAGACGAGATTTCCCATAGCAGAATAGAAATATTAACAACATTGATATTTCTCACGGACTGATTATGTTACCGCACCAAATTTTGTAACTTTTCTCTGACTTGGTGTGGCTTTTTGCTCTGGATGAAATAACTATTCTAGTCAAACATGCTGATCTCGGGTAATTTTTGCAAATCTTGTGTTTTCTTCATTCTATGTTCTTTATATTAAAGTATGTAAAGTTATCTCTAGATAAGTTAGTCTGTGAAGATATCTCAACTTGTTCAAAATCAAAGCAGCAAACAGAATTAAACGACACTGACTACATCAATAGTGTGTAACAAACGTGTAGGGCGGTTTTTATTTATAATATCACAATAGAATTCAATGCCTTCGTTTTGAATAAACAATTTTAACACCTCTGCCAAAAGTCACCTTGAGTGGTTCTCTATGTTTGGTAACTTAGCAGGGATGCCTAGGCGCATAGGAGTGAGGTTTGTCCATTTTTGGCGGCAGCTGCGTCTGTCCGCCAACCGCATGGCAGGCTGGATCCGGGGAGACTGGTTGAGGGAGACCTTTTGACCTCTTTAGCAGGACTCTCTCGGAACTTCACCTTGTATCGCAGTGTGAGGGATGGATTTGTATGTCCGTCACTCCTGGACAGACTGATCCCCAGATTCCTACCCACCCCTCATACCCTTTTCCTTCCCAGAACTTCCTCGCCTTCCTTTCCTAAAAAGACTCCACGCAGCATCCCCAAAGATAACAAAGTAATTATTTTCCTGGAGCTAATGTGAAAAAAAATATATATATAATGGGTATTCAGTTTCAGTGTGAAAATACTATGCTGCTAATATTTGACACCTTTGTCAGAGATTTTGAGACAATAGCGCCTCCCACACGCACACTTCGGAGGGACTGAGTCCTGCGCCACTTCAGGCCGCCGCGCAGAAAGTCTCACAGTGAACTGTGCTGTAAACCTATCGGTCTTTACTTTTCTGCGCGGCGGCCTGAAGTGGCGCGGGACTCGGTCACTCCGAAGTGTGCGTGTGGGAGGTACTATTATGTCTGCAGCAAAATAGATTCCCTCTTCCGTACCGATAACAACAATTATTGCAATGTAATCTAGTTACGTTTATCATTTGTTAAGGCAGCTTTCTACCTCTTCAAAATGCTTTAGTAAAATTAAAAAAAAAAAAAAAACTTTCTCGCTACACGCAAAGTTATATAAAAATTGAATGTGATGCATTTAAGCTGTATTTTATCAATGAGAATTTTGTCTGCAGGTAACCCTCAACATGTTAAACGCCCCGGAATCGGAGGTGGATGTAGAAGGACTATCTGCTGATGTCAAATTAGAATTCGAACCAGGACATGAAGAAGTAACCGGTTAACAGTTGTAATATAATTTAGTCATAATAGAGAGTAATATTGATAAGACTAACTTTTAAGTGATGGATTCTGATTATTTATAGTACAGTGAAAAATTTTGTATTTGATAAAATTTCAAAATAAAACTGTCTAATTTTTTTATGTACTTGTCTGGAATAAATGCAAATATCTGATTGTTTTACTGTTGTCATTGATGTGCACAAAATGATTGGAGATTGTCTCGATTGGTTTTAGATGATAACCTATTTACTTCAGTCAATGCTTCAAACAGTCTTATAAAATCAATCCTTTATTGATAATGGAAACTATGGCATTCAGAATAATTAAGAAAATAAGTTCAACAAGTTAATACAAAATGACAAATTTCAGTTAAAATGAAACCTTAGGGCTTGTGCGCACTAGCGGCCGGCCGCGTTTTTATTTTAATATGCAACCGCTCATGTTCATACGCACCCAACCGCCGAAAATTTTGAACCGCGGCGGTTGAACGCGGCCCGCTTCGCGGCTGACCGCCATATCTGTACGCACTAGGCGATTGGGGTTTAGTTCGCTGCTAGCCACTGCTGAGTTGTCCCACTCGCCATTTTGACACAGAAAAATTTATCTTTGAAATTTAAAAATGCGAAGCTATTTGGAATTGTGAAGGAGCAGCATATAAGAACAGTGAATTGAAACTCAAACAATGGGAAGAGCTAGTGGATATTTTTGGAAACGAAGATATGTCAACGATGGAAAAAATAAGTCTTGGTATGTATTTATTTAAAAATTATTCATTCAAACGAAATTACCTACACAAATTTATGAATATTTTAAGTTAAATCATAAAACAAATTAAACGTAACGTGTTTGCAGTAAAGGATGAATCCAATATTTTCTATTTTTTGCCTTGCGTCGCTGTCGTAGATGGTACAAATAAATAACACTAGGGACCTCGATGGCGTCCATTTTATTACTGATGATACACTGGAGGTTGCCCACCACTTTCCCACGGCGTTCTAAGGAAACAGATGGTTTCCTCCTTCACCGTACACGTCAGGACTCTAATTTTTTATTTATAAAGAAGCTATTTTTTTTATTAAAATTACTCTAGACCTCCAATGTCCGGGCATACATTGTTAGCAGGCAGTATGCGAGTGCGTACATGGTGTTAGTTATTTATTTCACAGTATCACGTCTCATCTCCGCCACTGGATATAGCTGAAAACAAAGTTTATTAATAGAAAAGAGGGAAAGTTACTAAAAAAAAAAAAAAACATTATTATGATGAGATTGTACGACCTAACCAAAGCAACTGAGTTGCAGTCGTCCGGCAGTCCCGCCGAGGATAAGCGGAGCCATCAGTCCAGTCGCAAACGGGACTCGGTGTCCGCGCCCCTAAGCCGGCTTCCCGGTACGCCCTCGAAGAAAGTGTTGGAATTAAAGAGGGAAAGACCTGAAGACCCTAGGGATAAAAGTGAGCATCGGGTCACCGGAGGCAGGGCGGAAGGGCACCGGTCTGCAACGGTTGGTCTTCAGGCCCGCTCATGGCGACGGGGGAGGCGCGGGCGGGTTATGCAACCGCTGCCATGGGAGTCATCTCCTCAGTTGATGCACGGTCATAGGTCTAGTCCACCCCCTTGATGGGGTGTAAGACAATACAAAATGATTAAATGGTAGTTCCGTTCCGGCTCCTTATGATCCGGCTCCTTACGATCCGGCTCCTTACTTATGCAGGTCCAGACAAGCAAAACTTGATTGAAATATATCTTAATATACTGATGATACAACGCAGTTTTATGCCTACCGCGGTTGAACCGCGCAAAGCGGTTCGTTAGCGGCTAGCCGCTACATTCAACAGCGGTAGGCGGCTAGCCGCGCGGTTGACCGCCTACGTGCATACATAGCCTTACAATGGAGAACTCCAGTTCAATTTTTTTTATTGAATAATAACCTTCCAACTTAAATAACTGCAAATATATTATTTTTTTTAGAGTTAGTTTTAATAGTTAAAATAATTGTCAAAGTTTTAATTTTTCAAGATCCCCGAAAACCACCACATGCGTAATGAATCGTGTGATGTCATCACTCCTGAAAAGCTATTTTTATTTTCAACAGGTGTTGTCATTTTGTATGATGATTATACGGAAGAAAGATGATACTATTCAATAAGTTAAAATGTTATTTAGGTGGAATTATTTGTTCATTATATTATATTTATTATATTTTTTAATATTATTACGGGAGAGTGGTATAAAAATTGTTGGAAATTATTATTTTTTTAGCTTTTAAAATCAATATTATCAAAAACAAAGCATCACCCACAAAAGTGTAGGCAAACGATATCAGCTGTTCGATCGTGGCCATTTTGAATTTGGCCGTGGAGTAGGTAATAGTGGCGGGGGAAGCTAGGTCTCGTTCAATGAAAAGATTCGGCTCAGTGAACCGCCTCGATTGAACGACCGGTCGGACCATAGTCCACTTCCCCCGCCCCACCCTCGGCCCTCCTCAACAGTTGATCCTTTGATCCCTTTTTAGATGGATTTAAAAAGGGAATTAGTTTTACTTTTTTTAATTACGTAGAAAGAAAAAATGAAATCAAGAAATCCTTTGTTTGTTTGAGTTTTGGAAACGAAATTGAGACAATAATCTTTGCGGAATACCTCACATAAATACTCAATACCAACATTACTTTTTTAACGATTACTTAGATAGCATGAATTATCTTTACATAGTACAAAATGAAGTTGCTTCCGCCGTTTGTGCGCTTACACCTTTTAAACGACACAGCTATATCCTAGTGAGACAGGCATAAAAAAAACCCAATGTACATATACTTTTTTATAGATAAATAAATTAAAAAAAACTACGCAACGGATTTTCATACGGTTTTCACCAATAGATAGAGTGATTCATGAGGAAGGCTTTTAGGTATATAATTAACAAAATGCATCCTCAGGTCAATGAATACCTAAATATATTAACGTTATTAGGATATGTGCCAACTGTCACCGCTCCAACAAGAGAATCAGACTCAAACGATAGTAGTTGTATAGATCATGGCTTTGTTAAGAGTAAACTAGAAAATAAATCCATTATATATCAGTCAACTATTACAGACCACTATGCAATCATTACTTCCATCACCAAAAAAAACTTAAACCACCCCAAAATAATCAACCCCAAGAAAAGATTTCTTATGAAACTCTCCTAAATCATCTCTCGAACGAAAACTGGGAACTTATTTACGCTTGTACTGATTGATACCACCTCTGCATGCGAATTGTTTATACATTCTTTACATAACCACTTGGCCAATGCAACATCATACACAAAAAGTAAAATAAAACGATCGGACACAAAACTCAAACTATGGATCACTACTGGTATTCTCCAATGTATCAGAAAGCGTGATAAGATTCACAACTTCTGTAGGAAAAACCCCAGTGACTTTCCATCTCTCATATTCTACAAACGTTATAGAAACAACTTAAAAAAAATAATCGACAATGTTAAAAGGGATTATTACAAAAAAAATATCAATGAAGCTACCGATGATAAAAAAAATTTGGAATATCATAAAAGATATAGCCAATATCATTAAAACTGACACACCTATTGTTAAAATTAATATCGAAGACCAAACAATACATGTAAATTCTGACCCTGAAAAAATATCTAACCATTTCAATCAATTTTTCTCCAACATTGGACTCAACTTAGCAAAAAAATATTTTAGACAGAAACAGTGTCTCAGAGAAAGATCTTGCAAATATATCGATAATCTGAGTTATAACCAGTTTCACTTCACTCCCACCACTGAACTAGAAATTATAAGATTCATAGCATCTCTTAAAAACAGTAACTCCATGGGAATTGATCATATCTCGACAAAAATAATCAAACACATTCAAAATTACATCGCGTCCCCTCTTAATAAACACATAATCAACTTAAGCTTCAAAACTGGCATTTTTCCTAACTCCCTAAAACAGGCCACATTAATTCCAAACTTTAAAGCGGGAGACAAATTATTTGTAAATAACTACCGACCGATATCCTTACAAGCATAATATCTAAAGTTGTAGAAAAAGCGGTGAAACATAGACTCTGTAAGTTTCTCGCAGATAACAAAATATTATCGGACAATCAATACGGCTTTCACAAAGGTAGAAGTACTTCAGATGCAATAGCTGCCCTCACAAAGATCGTTTCTTATAATCTTGACATTGGTCGCAAACCGTTCATATTCTTGTACAATATCATCGAAGATTATAAAAGCCCACGTCGGTTCTGGCAAAGTGAAATATACAAAAATAGAAATCGTTCTAATAATTTAATAATGGATATGAAGTCTCAAGAGATCAGTGGACATTTCAAGAACAATTGAATTTTATTCATCTGTCCACTCCATGATGAAAACGTTCGTTTGAAGCTCGCGCCTACGTACTCACTACACAAGCGGCCGTGTCGCCGTCCACATCAGTGTTGCCAGCCGTGTCTTGTAAAAAGTCACCTAAAATATATAAAAAAGTAACCTTTTTGTGTGAAAAATAACCTTTCATATTTATTCCAGTGGTATGGGGTCGTCCATTAATCACGTGGTGTTTATAGCAACTTTTTAACCCCCCCCCCCCTGGTGATATGTGGTGAGGTTTAAGACTAACCCCCCCCCCCAAAATCACGTTTTTTTTTTAGTACAAAGTATTTTGAAATTTTCAGAATATTATCTCGAAAAATAAATACACGTGATATCTCATTATACCCCCCCCCCCCCCCGTCGTGATATTTCGTGATTTTTTTTCGAACACCCCCCCCCCTTTTGAGCCTCACGTGATTAATGGACGACCCCTATGGTAAAAATTTGATGGAATACATTAGAAGCTCAGTATCAAAGTGGGACATAAGCCACTTGGATTATTTTTCAGTAGAGCGAGTTTTTTGTTTCGAATACACCGGTATGAAAAATCTGTTATATGTTCTACCTGCGCGATTCCTTGTGCGTAAAGAATTACAAGCCATAATACATAACATTCTATAATTTAATACTCTTAGCTGTTTTATTTTTAAGTTTAAAAATGCTTATGTTCGCTTTTTTGATACTAAAAGGAGCAATTGTCCGTTTATGAAACGCATGAACTTATAATTGTCCGTTTTTGATACAAAGTCTGAAATAAAAGGCTGTTCAAGTTCATTTTTAAGAAGTTTATTTTTTAATTACATAATAATAAATTGTAACAACCAAAATTACCCACTTAGTGATAAAAATAAGCCGTTTCCGGTACAAATACAATATAAACGCCGTAAACTCAATATTTTAGAGCAGTTGGGAATTAATTTACACAATAGTGTGAAAGAGAAAGATGTAAAGTTTTGCAATATGTGTATAGTCTATGGTTTTGCATGCCGTTAGCCAACATGAAAAAAAAAACACAAAAGAGCGCTCCGTTTGACGATGGTTCTAATTCCGTAGGGAATTAATTCTATGAATTCCGAAAAATCACCTAAAAGTAACCTTTTGAGTAGTGTAACCTGAAAGAAACCTTTCGGAGTTAAAAATCACCTAAAAGGTTACAAAAGTAACCTTCTGGCAATGCTGGTCCACATGCACACTGTGAGCAGTGTTGCCAACAGTTATACCAGCTTACCACCAGATTCAACCTCTAAATCCACCAGAAAACCACTAAAAATATAGCACTACACTCACAGTCACTAAATTTTCCACTAAAATAAAGTTTAAAAAAAGAAAATAGGTTTAGAAATTATTAATTTCCTTTATTAGTGTACAAACATAATAATTAGTAACCAACAGACCGTTTGTAGGTAAATTAACATAAAAAATCGCTCAAGACGGAGGTAGCGCAACACGGCATAAAACCCCAAAAACAAATAACGAAAACATAAAAATTATTCAATAACGACTAATTCTAAATTTTTGAATCTTGAATCCAAGAATCCCGAAAATGTTGCGTATATTGTTGTTTGATGATAACACAACAGTAAGTTGACAGTTCTACAAAAGAGTTGACTGACAAAATGTTGTGCAGGGAATCCCCATGTACAAATGACAAAGACACTGCGCATCTTTTTAGTAGATCAGTGTTGCCTACACAGTAAACGTAAATTCCATTTAAATTTAAAGAAAGTATAACGAAGAAGTATGTATAAGATTATAGTTTTAGTAATGAAACAAAAATTTTCGAAACCGCTAGAAAATCCACCAGCCACTAAAAGAAATATTCCACCACTAAATGAAGTCTGGAAACCACCAGTTTTAGTGGAAAATCCACTAAGTTGGCAACACTGACTGTGAGTCGCCTTTGTGCTCGCAGTGATACCGCCGTCGGCTGGTCACTGCGAGCACACTGCGCTCCACGCGCGAGCGGCTCGCAGTAGACTCGTGCCTACGTACTCACTTGATACAGTATCAGATACGTTACAGGTTACATGGTTAGGTGAGTAGGTACCCTGCTTAAGAAGCGTATACTTTGCCCTTTTCCAATCCATAGCAACATACGGTGTAGTAGAATGAGGTGGTTGTGCTGAATCCATTATTAGACCAATTATTATTTTAGTTCAAAAACTAATTCTGAGAATTATATTTGAATGTCACCCATTCCTCAAATGAACTCTTTGCCAAAATCAGGGTCTTAGATATTCGACAGCTATTTACTAAAACAAGCATTTGTTATATACGAAAAAATAATTTACTAATCGCTCCACAACATCAAGCACACATCCGCTTTTCATCGGGGGCGTTCAAGTATTATGTAACGCAATTTTTGAAGATTTTTGACCCCCCCTTCCCCCCATGTAACGTTTTTCCATACCACCCCCCCCTCCTAAACGTTACGTAACGCCCAAGTGACAATTTTTACCTGAAAGTCACAATTAAGTTGCGCAAAGTACTGGAATCGCATAAATACATTTTTCTTGTTTTAATGGCGTTAAATAAAACAAATAAAAAATAAATAAAACAAGAGATTTCGAGAACGAAAATGATTGCCAACTTGGAAGATTTTAATTCCCTAGTTTTTTTTTATCTAAATAAAGAAAAACATGTTACGTAATGCGTTGTTCGAACCCCCCCTCGTAACGCACAGTCACATTTCACAAGACCCCCCCCTCCCCAAGTGCGTTACGTAATACTTGAACGGCCCCAAACCTGGGTTGCGTGGTCCCAAAAACTAATACCTCATTCGCTCAACGACAATTCTGGTTCATCGCTCCTAAAATATATAATGTTCTGAGTACTGACATAAAGTCAAGTAATTCTAATTATCTTTTTATAACACATGTACAACATTGGATTTTCGAAAGGGGACAATCGTACTTCAAAGAGTACATGAGTTCTTAACACTACATTTTAATTATAAATTTTTGCATTCCAAAATTTTTATTTCCATTTTTATTTCAATTTTTTTTAAAAATGTTATTATTTTTTTTTCCCTTAATTTTATTTATGTTTTAATTTTAATTTATATACTTAAATGTTTTAATTTATATATTTGTATAGAACACTTGAGTTCTTAACACTTAGGGTGGGTTTCTTCAGTTACCGAGAATGCTAAATGCAATGCTAATTGTAAAAATAAACGATCGAAATTAAAAAATTTCTATGCATTTGACCGTTTACTTTTACAATTAGCATTGCATTTAGCATGCTCAGTAAATGAAGAAACCCACCATTAATCTTCATTATTAGTTTATGTATTTCAAAATTAGAATTTTCATTTTTATTTCTACTTTTCTTTAAAATATGATTTTTTTCTCTCTTTATTTTTCACTTACTTTTAAATATTTCTTAATTTTTATTTAGTATGTTTAATCATCTGTTTTAATAAAATAGTATTTATTAAATCGTATTTAAAATATTAAATGTATGACTACCATAACATGGGCATTAGCCTAGTGTGGTAGCCAAAAAAACAAACAAATATCTGTAACTAATAAAATTTTTATGAAAATAAAATAAAAATTTGTCAAGGTTTTGTGTAAATTGGTTGAAATATATAAATAAAGGGAGCGGGCTGGCAAGCGGGCAGCGGGTTGGCATGCGGGCGGTGTGGATTTGATTTAACAGATGGTTATAAAGGTTGGGTAATGGCGTGGCTTTGTGTTTCGTTAGCCACAGCAACGTGTGGCCGGGTCTGCTATTGAAAATAAACAATGAATGATTTATTGAAAATAAACAATGGGCATAATAATGATATAACTCATCTTTGTTTTTGTTATAATATCGTTATAACATATTATATCGGGATGTTCTATATTAGCGCTGTCAGAGTATACATTTAGGCACAATCAGGTTTTAAAAATAATCCACCAAAGTTTGGTAAACATAACTTGATTGACTGCCGTAATATAGTACCATATTATGAATATGAACCAAATTCATTTTCAGAAAATGAATTTTATAAAATACTAGCTGGTCCCGGCATGCGTTGCTATGCCATTTAATAAAGAAATTGTTTCTCCCTGAGTGTCCTTTCCCATTCGTCACGTTCCCCTTCTGTCTCCCCTTCTTCTCCTGCGTTCTCTTCCCCTCTCGCGTTCCCACTCCGTCACCTCCACCTTCCCCCGTCCCGCGAACCCCCCTCCCCCCTCACACGTCTCCTTCCCCTCCCGCATTCCCCTTCCACCTTCCCCGCCTTCCCTCTTCCCTTTCCCGCTCCCTCGTCCCGCCAACTCACCTCCCGCGTTCCATAAATTCAATCCCAGTACATTCAGTTTTTAAACAGCCCGCGTGCCACCTTTTACAATTTTTATTCAAGTTTCCATTTTTCATGTTTATTAAATTTGGTACCTATTTAAAATATCTAAAATTCTACCTACTTTAAATAAATTTATCAACTTGAAGATTTTCAAAAATAGAATCCTGATTTGCAAAATGTCATTCTCAAACACGCGAACTGTCAAACGTGCGATAGTCGTTAGGTTTTCTGAAATTATCCAATTTTCTGCGCGATTTTCTTAATTTTTCTCCGTAAGAACCATCCTCGTACTTCAAGGAATATTCTAAAAAAAGAATTAGCGAAATCGTTTCAGCTACTCTCGAGATTTGCGCTTAGCAACACATTCAGCGATTCATTTTTATATACAAGATATTATGATAAAACCAAAGACGTTACATACTTTAGACGCGGGGTAGAAATCTCAAAGTGGGAAGCCAAACGCAAGACAATTGTACTGTTCTCGATTTCTAGTACTTTAGTACTAAACTGTCACTCGTTACCAGTAGGAAAGTTGCATTTAAAAAGCGCCAAAATGCCCTCCTGTATGATGAGAAAATGTTTCCATTACACGGCAAACATTAGTAAAAGTGAAGAAATAACATTGAATTTGTATATACACACAAATAACTTATTATTATCGATTATTATAAGCAATACAAATAATTTTCATGTTCCCCGTCCGACAATTTTGTACGTCATTTGAGAAAAAACACACATTCTTTAATTGTCTTATGGTACGGTCACACTGAGGTCAACTTCAAATATTCGGACGATTGCGTAGAAGGGTAGTTCATGCGTTGGAAGTTTGGCTTCAGTGTGAATGTAGCATAACTTTTTAATATATGAATAACTTTTGAATTAAGAAATTACTGAAAACAAAAGAGTGTTGCTTACTTGCCACATTATTTTAAGAGCATGTGAGATTATGGCGAGTCTATTTATATGACGTCATTGGATAAAACTATACTAACAGACAGAACAATTAGTCAAAATAGACCTGATATAGTTTTAAAATTAAAAAAATAACTTATATCATTGATGTCGCTATTCCAAATTCCTGTAATATTCAAAAATCTGTTTCTAAAGAATTAAGAAAATGTACAGATTTAGGAAATGAGATTAAAAGAATTTGGCATTCTCAGACTATAAAAATATTACCATTTGTCAATTTCGGCTACTGGCATTATACCTAGGTCTCTCATTAAAAATTTAGGCATATTAGATTTGTCAAAGAATTTATATATAAAAATGCAAAAATCAGTCATTTTAAATATATGTAGGATTACAAAAGATTTTTTAAATATTTATATTGAGGGATCAGTAGGATTTATAGGTCAAATTAGGAATTCCACAGAGCCGAACCCTCTGATATGAAAATATCTAAAGTCTGTGAATTATTTTCCCATTTGGTCTCTGGTAGGTTGACATGTTGTTCTTGTATTGTTTTGTATTTATAATACTTATACATGGTGTCCGGAAACTCGTAGCACAAGCGGGAAACCGGTAAATCTACATCACATTCGGAGTCGATTTGTGATTATAATTTTTTTGATTTGAGCTTTCGTTTTCGAGTAAATCGGGTCCGAAGTTGGAATTTTTTTGGTTAAATTTGATAAATTTTTTCACTGGGGGTTGATTTCAGCTGTGTAATGTCTTATAAAATGCATCGAAGGGTAAACCGGGTTCAAAATTTTTTTTAACCCTTTAGTTGCCGAAAAAATGGAAAAATAGAAAAAAAATAATATTAAAATCGAAATGCTTAGATCGATGTAGATTCACCAGTTTTCCGCTTGTACTACGATTTTTCGGACAAGTTGTATAGTGCAATTGCATATCACTACATATTAAATGATTCCAAAAATGTGAAAGATTCCGCGCATGTACTTTATTCAAGAACTTTCCTATATTTTTCCACCTGAAAACAACCAACTTTATTTTTGTGAGGGAGGTATTGTAAGTACTAAATCTCTCGCTAGGTGGCGTCGAGACAAATTATGTCTACATTTTTTGGTGGAATACTTTTAACTTGTTAAATATTAATTATTATTTTTAATTTATAAACTAATGTTTAAGAGAAGATTTTTATGCATAGCACAAAGGGTAACAATTATTATAATCAATAATTGTCAGCCTGAAACACTCATTTACATTGTAAACACCAGTATATATTGAATTATTTGGCGGGTATTAGATAAGCCGCCATAGCTCAGTGGTCAGAGCATCCGACCGGCAATCAGAAGGACACGGGTTCAAGTCCCGTTGGCAGCAAGTATCTTTTCTCGGAAGATTTTTCAATGTAAATGAGTGTTTCAGGCTGACAATTATTGATTATAATAATCATAATATTTTTCACTGGAGTTCCTTATTTATATATGTGATGATTTACATTACTATATTTCTGTAAAGAAAAATACTCAAGTGTCTCAATAAATTCTGAAGAGCGATTCTATATCTTTTGTGGGATCGTTATGAGATAACGGACGTGATCTCCTGTCAGATTTGTGTGATTTTTACATATTTACTGTCACATATTTTAGTTTAGATCGTTTTAAACACGAATTCCTGCAAGTATGCATATTACTTATTCATTTAATGTACATTGTACATTAAGGTGGCCCAAAAATTATTTTTTATTAGTTTTCATTTGGCCACCCCGTGAATTTGTTACACGTATTCATAGAAATAACAGAGTAAAATTTCAGCGAGATAGCTCAAGTAGAAAGGGGTGCTCAATCGAGTGTTGTTTTTGAATTTTTGTGTAAAACGCTTAATTTTTACTTTTTGCTACAGGCCAGTTTCGTGTGTTAAACTATTAAATAAATATTAAAATAAACTACTGAAGAGTTTTATAGACAAATTTGAACAGTATTTGATACTTATTTAGTAGACTGTGAAGTGAATCAGTGTAGTAAAATGTGTTCATCTACTCAAAAAAAATACGAAATTTTTCTACTTGGGGTTCGAGATATTGAGCCATTGATGAGGCTTAACCAACATCCTACTCTTCGGCAAGTTTTACTCCGTTATTACTACATATTAAATGATTCCAAAAATGTGAAAGATTCCGCGCATGTACTTATTCAAGAACTTATAAAAGTATGGAGTAAATCTAGTATTCCGAACAGACAACAAAATCACTGCATTGAAAAACTGATTAAGTTTCTTAAGAACTGGCTGCTATTGAATAAAAATAGAGGAAGAAATTCTGAAGCACAAAAAAGGAGAGTATTTGTTTAAAAAAAGAACTAGACAAACTTTTTGATATTGTCCATGCAAGCGCTTTGAATTTGATAAAAATTGCGGAAGACAGAGCGTTTCTCATCGATCAAAGATGAGAATGTGAGATTATTATGACAAGAAACAATCGACAAGAAACTAGAAAAGGTCAAAGAAAGTTCTCTAAAACGGAAACAAAGATCTGAAGAATTGAAAGAAATGGCTGCTGAAAGTAATGCTTCATCTTCGGTGGTGTCGAGACAAGAGTTAGAACTTGAGTGCAGCTTCAGTAGCACTTCTAGTAATGCTAGCATATTAGAGGATAAGTCCAAAAATGAGTTTATAGTGCGTTGAGCTGTCTACAAGTGACATATTTACACAATACGTTACCAGTGCGCTTGATCGTAATAAGATTTAAACTAATAAAGAGAGAAGAAAAACAAATTGTTCGATTTGTTAGTTATCATCTACACCAAAGTTTGAATCGAAGCGTCTTTGGCAGCAGATGCACCAGTAAATGACTTAATACTTTGGAATAGCCTAAAATTGTACGAAGCCATTGATTCCTAAATCAGTATAGCAGCTAGGGGTGTCTTAGAGCGTCACTTATGGTATTTGTCAAATGAACTAGTCTCATTTACCTTGTTTTCTGAGAAGCTGTCTGATGCTGAGAAACAGGCCATTGTTCAAAAAATAAATTCTGATGGTGGTAATAGTTCAGTACGAGGTGATTCTGCTAAGCTTGCCTCAGAGGTTACATTAGAAGCTTTTTCAACACAAAGATCATTGAAAACGCTCTTAGTTCTTGATATCAAGGACTCTTTCTTGTAATTACCTCCTAAGACTTGGAATAACAATGTTGACTACCTTCAAGGCAAAAGCTGAGTCAAAAATTTGCGTGTTGTTAATGATACAGCGGAGAGAGGTGTTAAACTATTTGAAGATTACAACACGATACTCACTAAGAATGAGGAAGAAAAGCAATTTTTACTTCACATCGTTGAACAAAACAGAAAAATCGTTTCTACTGAAACATTCAAAATTGAGTTAACAAACATAGTTTTGAAAGATTGCGACTAATATTATGTTAATTATTGCTTTGTTACCAAATTTTGTTCAAATTTAAATACGTTTTATACTTATTTGACTAAAATGCTTGTATTATTTAATAAATCTTAAATTATGTGTTTTACTTAAAATCCAGAACTTTTGTCAGAAACTTCTAATTTAATGAGCACCCCCTTGTATATAAGATAGGGGGATGAAATTTTTTACACATAATAGGAATGATAGGTGTAACAAAGAAAATGGGTGGCTACATCTATATTCGAAAAAAAAAATTTACTATACTGGCCTGGACCACATATGTACATGGAAAAAGCAAATAAATCACACTAATCTGATAGGAGATCAAGTCTGTTATCTCGTAACGATCCCACAAAAGATATAGAATCGCTCTTCCGGTCAGCATTACAATACTGTGTAATGTATGCATGTGTTACCAAATTGTAAATGGATCTCTATATCTGTATGGAATAGGTGTAAAGGCAAAACAAATAGAATATTGAATTGACTGTCTATTTTATTTAAAAAAAATCATTAGTAATGTATATAAAACATATGTATTACTAGATCCAAATATTGAGCCAAACAGCGCCTGGTACTAGCTAAAACCACAAGGGCGCTGCATTAAGTATTATTAGAGCCCGCAACTCACTGCTCCAATTGCGCCTGCACAGCCGGCCAGGCCCTGTGCATTGTTAAAATACTTTTGTGCGTGGTAAAAACTAGTAGTAATAGCAAATAACATTACAAAATGATTGTCTTACTAATGCAATAATTCCTGAAATGTGATCATTTGACTCCGGAGGAAACATATAACAAGCAATTTTCCGGAGCGATGTGCATATCTTTTGTTGAAGTGAAAACTTCTTTATCACCGCTGTGATTTGAAACTCAATGAAACGAAAAATAGCAACACTAAAAAGAGACAATACATCTATAGGATTTAGCCTGTGAAAGAATGAGATAGTATAATCAGTCTCCTCTTTGTGCAGTGCTTCGTAGCCTACCCACTCTTGTCTACTTTAGTTTTCTGAAGGTTTCACTTCTACCACATGAGAATTGCGCACTCTGTTTTTTACCTTATTATACCTTTGAAATATTAACTTCACTGCGAATATGGAGGAATGGAGAATTGGAGAAATATTAATTTCACTGCTTTTTCATCCAAATGAAAAAGTCCCAAAGGAGTATGGGTCATGTGTGATCCATATCTTCTTCTTGGTGTGCCCTATCAGGTCCCCCGAAGTTGGCGATCACTCTGTAAAATGTCTCTGTCTTGCGCTGCCCGGAATATGTGATCCATATATCCGAACGAAATGTCCCAAAGAAGTATGCAATGGAGAGTCGGAGAGTAAAATTCCAACACTCACAATTTTTGACTCGTAGCATGAAATTCTGCACATAGTTTAAGGTAAGTTTTTTCATGTGCGCTGTTTTTTAAAATCGTACTTAAGTACTTTTGAATTGAACTCCATTTAATTTGACAGCTACGGTAGTTGTGAGCGAGGATATGAGAGTTAGTTATGACTTTTGGAGGTGAAGGAGGGTCTCCTGATTTAAGTAGGTACTGTGCGCAAGAAGTTGTTTGCAATTTGAATACACAATATCTATATCAGATAAATGCTTATTCCCGTGGAAGAAGGACCCAAGAGTACTCGCTCGCCGAGAATTTAATAAATTCAACATAATGCAACATGCAACTTTCTGAATATTTCAGCTTGCTCGATTTTTGGAAAAAGGTTTCTCGTCTCTTATAGAAGATGACAACAAGTTGCTTAGAACATATCTAAAAATATGTAAAATTAAAATATGCATACTTCAATTTTTTTGCATGTTTCTAATCTATCTAAAAATTAACACATTAAAAAAAACCTTTAAATAAATATGTTATACTTATATTATGTGCTTTGATTATTTGGCAGTTACAGAAACTCATTGGTCCCTTAATTAAATTATTAATCGAGAAATCACTATGCGATGACACTTCATTAACGCGCTGATGTGCCTGATATCATTTTTTACAACTAAAGCCTCAAGAGCCACTGATTGAGTTTAATTGTCTGTCAGACCACGTTATATACATGCACTATACTTTGGTGGCTTGGCCTATTACAGCATATCGTTCACCATACATTCCTGATACGATATGCTGAATAGGCCAGGCCCAAAAAGCTTGCTATGTTATAGCGTAGTCTGACAGTACCATTACAACTAGGCCATTATGTTTTTTACTAGTCCATTGATCTATCTTATCCGTTTATATTATAAGAATAGTTGTTCTACGACAATCTTTAAAGTTTTATGATATATCTTTTTGTTTGAAAAAATATAGCTTTCGTGACCATTCTGATGAAAAAGTTTCGTGAATTTTAATGAATGACTTATTTCTAAGGACAATGTTTTCTATTTGTGAGTCAACATCGTGGCGAATTTCCAAACCAGCATACAGAGGAAACAGTTCATTGGCCGATTTTTTCATTCTTCTAACTGCGTTCCGGTAGCACTTCCACGGTTGGGGTTCAATAACTAACAATCTTCCCTTTTCACAAATAAAATCTAAAAAACGGATTAGTCCCGCATCTCCAAAGTTCATGTGAATCCACATCGTAACGGAAAAGCAAAAGATCACATCAAACTTTTCTTTTCCAATTTTATCGAGATAGTCCTGGAGTTTTTCATTTGCTTCTTCCGTCATTATATTCAAGCATTCAAAAGAAACGTTTTCTTTTTTTAAACCATTTGCTCTGGTGATGAGTGTAGGATCAATATCTATCCCCAGAAGAGATACATTTTTCCAGGTGGAGTTTTGGCCCAGGAAAGAGTGAAGCTCAGTGGTGAGTTCTCCCGAGTTACACCCAATGTCGAGTGCTACACAGTGCTCAATATCACTTCTCGGAGGGTTCCATAAGTGATTTGGTAAACTTCTGATTCTCGTATCCGGCGGATGAAATTGGTAATAATTTATGAAGTTTCCGTATTGAGAGGCACCAGGATCATTACCCCTGAATGACAAATCTTCTTCCACACTATCCTGAAATCAAATTATTATAATAATGAAATAAAAAATAATGAAGTAAATAATCAAAATATTATCATAAGGAATATCTCGAAAATGAAAGGCAAGGGGATGGAAGAAGTCGGGTAAATCAAATACAAGAGTTGGGACGCCAAAAGAGTGGTCAACTAACCTCACTAAGAGCACAATATATTGAAATTACGCAAACATCTAAATGGTCTTGGTGACATGTTTGCATTATTAATAACCTGACAATATTTAAAAATCTACTGCCATCACAGAAAGCGGAAAATGTTGCTTGTGTAGTGATGGAGGACTTAGACAGCAGAGGAATTGAACAACAGAGGAATCGAACAGAGGGACGCTGATGGGACACAAATGCGATGCCAACTCAGCCACTGACCGATCGAAGGCTGATTATTACACAGATTATTTTTTTCTTAGCAACATGAACTGTTTGAAAAAGAATTCAAAACATTGATCTCGTCTGGAGAAAATATTATGAGCATATTTAAGAGGAACGACTGCGCAACCAGTTTTATGAGCAAGCCTTTTTATACAAAATTTATTTGGATTTGAAGCTGACATACCCAACCAAACTGAAAAATTATTTTTAATCAAATAGCAAATATCGAGTACTACTTTATTAATTTGTGTTTTAAATTGAAAAATTTAGGCAATTAAAGTGTTAGATCTTTCATGATTGGACAACTTTTCCCTTTCTTCTTAAGATTTCATCTGCTTTGTGACTTTTAGGTCTGATGTTTGGATACCCTATTGTAGAATGCTGGTAAAATTCCCAAAATATACATAGATTGTTGTAGGTTTATTTCATTTCAATAGAATATAGGCTGTGTACTACCACTGATAGTTACCAATCCATCTTTATCATAAACAATTCCTGTAGGTAACACAAAATAAATGTTACAACAGAGCTCTCATCGACAGAAATGTAATACTTATCTTATGACAATTTTTTAATCGGGAGTCAAGAAATAAATAAAGATTTATAGAATATTTGGTAAATTTTGGGGATCGCTGGCAACGGTTAATACGCACTTTTTTTGAAAAAATC
The DNA here is from genome assembly GCA_929108145.2 of Limnephilus rhombicus. Lineage (NCBI taxonomy): Eukaryota > Metazoa > Arthropoda > Insecta > Trichoptera > Limnephilidae > Limnephilus > Limnephilus rhombicus. The sequence goes on along the minus strand of OV815272.1, from coordinate 32,866,607 downwards.
TTTTGATTCACCTTAATTACATTAAAAGACAACTATTTGCATTGGGGGAAGTGGAAAATATTTTTGTGTAACATGGTTTGTGATACAAAAGAAAGTGCCCCTTTATAACGCCTGCTCGCGTCAAGGCAAGAAAAACATCCCAGTTTTCAAGTAGTTTAGCGGCTACGCTAGGTTTGTGTAACATGGTTTGTGATTTTGGCGTACAATCTCACAAGACGAAAGCTAATTTTAATTTTACGTAATGAAATTTAGAATGAAATATTTTCCACTTCCCCCAATGCAAATAGTTGCCTTTTAATGTAATTAATAGTTTTTTTAGTAATAATTAGTTTTTTCAAAAAAAAAGTGCATATTAACCGTTGCCAGCGATCCCCAAAAATTAATGAATATTTAATATTATCGAAGAAGATAAAACCAACAACTCATACTGAAACATTTGTGTCCCAGATGCGGTGACAGTAAACCTTTTCTATTTTCTGCGACTTTTTCTCTTTCACATTTTCATTGAGAGTTATTGATATTATCTTATTTCACAGAGATCAATATACATCAATGTCATTCAATGATTATTTATTACAACGTGGTTTATAAGCTTCAATAGGTTAATCCCATTACATTTTCCAGTGAATAATCCAAAAATACTTAAACCTATGCATTACTAAAGTTACGATTGTTCTTTTCCAGTTTTTCTTGGAGAAAATTGACAAAACGAAGCAGTCATAACATAACATACTAATCCCAGCGAGAGATTAGATGTGACATCATAATTCTAGTATTTTCTGTCTTTTTCGTTTTCGAACAAGACGAGAGAAGGAAGAGGACGTCGATGACGTCCATACGAGCTCTCTTGAGTGTTTGGTTTATTTATGGAGCTCTCGCAGGAACTAGATTAATATATGAAGTTGAAATATATTGAAAACACTGTTAAACAGATGATTTATTCAGATGAAACTTATTTTATGAATATGCAACTTATTCTATGTAGTAATCTGTCAAACAGAGGTTGTTTTGAGTAACATACAATATTTATTCAACATGATAAGGATAAAACAGTATTTACCATTTACAGTCAAAGCAACTTTTGCCGATCTAAATCATATAAATGGACACTACACAAAATTTCTAACTAAAGTCTAAATCTGAAATAACAATATGTCGATTTGCACAATTTGTTCACTACTATTGTCTTCTGTCAACTTTACTGTCACACATAAATATACCTCACCACCCACCTGTCACATGACAAGTGATGAGAAGCTCGGGAGGAATCATCCATGAATTATCCCTCCACGATGACAAATGACAAGTAGACAAGTCACGCGTGTGTTGGTGAGTTTTGACTTTTGATGTAAAGATGGTAAAGAAGGAACCTAGTTCTATTATAAATCGTATGATTTTATTATGGCGGCAATTTGAATATGATTATTTTTTCCGATGGACTATCACTAATTTTTGACTTTGTAACCAACGATTTATTTTGCTTTTTCAGAAACCATTTACAAAACGAATTTTTTAAACTTCTAATGTATGCTTTCTTCGGTAGGCACGCTTAATTTTTCTTAGCTAGGTATTTTTAAGTCCACGAACTTTTTTATGTCTGCACTAGTGACCTAAGACCTTTCGACAGCAAAGATAAGTACGTCGACTTTACATAGATTATTTTTTTGTTTATTCCCTTGAACTAGTCGTGCATAAATAATACTTACAGCATAATCGTGTCATTTTAATTTATGGCCTTTTACTTTTAATTGTAGCATGCGCATCGACCAACATATCGATAGGCAAGCGGCATGATGATGTCGTTGCGGCAAATTTATTTAAATTCAGTAATTAACGGAGTAAAAGCCAATTTAATCAATAGGTTGGTTTTGCGCAAATAAGTTACAGAAAAATATTTAATATTCAAATTTTCCAGTGGCGTGGTAGTCAGATAACGATTATTTTTTTAAAGTTTTAACTTAGTCCAAATTGTTATTCGATTTGAATACGTAGGTACCGGAAGAATATTTGAATATTTATGATACAGGCTATTTTAAAAGTTAAAATGTTTGTAATTTGGTTGAGGCTGAATTTATGTTTATCACATTCAGGGTGTATATTTCAATTGATTTTCTCGGCGTGAAATATATTTAGATTCGACCCGTCTGATTTTTTAAGAATAAATACATCCCAAAACACGTAATTGCGTTATACCTACTTTCATAAGACCAAAAACGTCCCGAGCGACCTTACATTTTAAAAGCCATATATCTCTCTTCCTCTCATGCAAACATATGTATTTTTCTTTTAATCAGAAAGAGAACGAAATAATGCTTCTTATTGTCTCTGAAATATGAAAGCTATCTTGCGTAGATATTTTACAATCTCGATCCAAAGTTACGGTTTCAGAATTTACGGGTGAAACTGAGGCTTCCGGATTGTGAGGTGCGAATATATTGAACCAAGCAGACGGGTTGTTGCTATAGGATTGGTATGTTTCTTGAGAATGAAATACCGTCCCTTAGAGCAGTGTTCCGCAACCTTTTCTTACCTACGACACACAAAAGTTTTTCCTGGAAGATGGATTATAAATATTGGCTTGAGAGATACTTACGTTTTTTTCAAGTTTCTATTGGGTATGCTTCTTGACAATCTTAAACTTGGAAACAAGCAAAAAGAAACCGAAATACCGGCCCTGAGAGGAGGGGTGATATTTTTTAGCGCGCAAAATAAACGAAAACGAAGGTTTTCGTTAAGTATGTAACGTCTTTGTTCGTAGGTAGGTAAAATTGACGCGTGGTAAACGAGTTTAAATACTATAGACAACACACACTAGAAATCCCTTCCATGTAGATTTGAATTGAAACCAATGTCGCCGCTGACTGAGTATTTTGCGATTTTAACCCATTTAGCACGCGTTCTGTATCTCTTACACTTGCCCAACATCGTATATTGCCATCCAATTTGAAATTTATAATGATTATAGAACACAGTTTTGTATTGGAAATTTAAGGCCCGATTGGTCAGACTTCTGATACGAAACACGCCCACATCGAATTTATTGAAGTGAAAACTTTTTTTAGCATCGTTGTGATTTGAAACTCGATGAAACAATAGCCGCCGACACTAAAAAGAAACAAACACATACATGTATAGGATTTAGCCTGCCCAATAAAATATGTAATTATTTCACGGGTAGGTACTCGGTTCCAATATAAAATAGGTACCTACGATAAATCCAAGGTCCCACGCAAGTCTCCTTTGGTCTAGTGTCTGGTCACTTGACAAACCTTTGAGAGATATTTCAGACATTCAGAGGATCAAGGATCAAATCCTACGAAATCCAAAAAAAAAAAAATTTGTAAAATCAATATCCAATCTTCAAACTACTCCAAAATGAACAGTCAAAGAAAACGCAAAAGAAAGTGCATCTGGCGACTCCGAAGAAGAAAACACAAATACTAATAAGGTCACCAAAATGTAGAGAAAAAGGTGCACTAGAATTTGACGACAAAAGAACGGAAAAAATTATCGTTCACATTGATAAAAAAAGTGCTTCATAGTCTCCCCACTCTTGTCTACTTTAGTTTTCTGAAGGTTTCACTTCTTCCGCGTGTGAATTGCATACTCTGATTATTATTTATTCTATGAGGTAAAGTGACAATGTTTCTATTTTTTATCGACATATTTTTATTTAAACAAAAAAAAAGTGAGACTGTTTTAATTTTCCCGAAGGCTGCTTTTAACGTCCTTTAGATATCGGTTGCCCACAGGCTTGTTCTGGCTCTTATTATACCCTCTGATTGAGTAAACCCGTAGACCATCGCCATCTTGTAGTTGAATGTGTACTAAAAACTTTTTAGTGTCATCGTAGGTAATTTCATAATCCCTTCTTGCCTTTTAATTTTTTTCTTGGAATACATACCATTTTACCCCTCCAACCCAATGTGTGCGTTTTCCTTAAATTGAAGGAAGATAATAGATAGGTCTGAAAAAACTACCGCAAAAAAGCAATCTGCAGTTTTATCCACACTAAGTTGACAAACAGTGATGTGCATTGACCCTTTCTCTCAATATTTGCTTGAAATCTGTGTACCGTGCATAAACTGTTACTTAGGTTTCTAAATAAAAATATTTTGATTCAAACTCCTAGTTTTATACGAATGTATGGTATTTTATTTTACAACTTGAATAATATTTATCTCTTACATGTTAAATTAAATTGAAGTTGTGAATTGTGTCACAAATTAAATCAATTTGTTTGATATACGTTAACGCTACTGATGATATCCAATTATATTTTTGCTACGAATTTACACGCAATATTATCTACCACCAATTAAAGTGCATTTTTCACACATGATAGCGTAAACACGCCAAACTCCCCACGCCACCCGCAACGCTATCAAAACACCGATCCAATACACGAAGGCACATTTTCAAAGGCATTCTGCAAAGAGAAAAGCACGTTAGAAAACCTTTCTTGTAATGAATTTCAAGTTCAGTTATGTAAGAGTAAACACGAAACAATTAGTGCAGAATACCGGATATACCCAAGTAAAGTTAACGCTCACATATCCTCAGCCAGTTGGTGAGTTAGTACTTGATGAAGCTGGTGTGGGGGGCTTATATATCGCCGCACGCCCATTAGTAGTCCAGTTCCAATCCATTCTTCATCAAGCGTGCTGTTAATTAGTTGAGAGTGCTGTGTGTAAAAAAATAATACATAATATAATAACATGTGTCCCTTGCTACGGATTACCTGTGTCTTGGCTGTTTGCTTTCTCGCCTTGTCTGATGCTCATCAGGATCAGTGGAAGGCTTCTGGAAAGAAGGCTTCGAGGGTGAAGGAGAACGTTAACGAAGAAAGTGCAAGGGGCGACGAGGATAGCTGGTGGCCATCAGCCGAGTTCGCTGTTCTTCAAAAAGTCTACGACGATTGCAGCGCTCATCATGAAATCACCAAGTGCCTGAAGTCTAAAGCTCTGAATGCTTTGAGCAGAGCTATTGAACAGGTTGGCATAGAAGATGACACAAACATATTTATTTTGGATTGGCATATGAATTGAATTGGAAAATTTTCACCGTAGTGCACCAGTTATGGTTTTATCGTTTTAACATTGATGTATTTGTTGTATGTAGGACTCGATCCAGTTAGCCGACGGCCTGGTTCTGGTGAAGCAGAACGACTCTCAAGTGGCCACGAACACCGAGCCCAGAGGACTTGGAGCCATGACCGCCGAGGAGAGGTTGGACGCTCAGCTCAAGAACAAGTTCCAACAACTGTTCGATACACACACTCTAACCATGGACCTGGCCAGTGAAGGACGAGGCAAAAGTAGTACGTTTCAATGAAAGCCTGTTTTTCCTTGGTTTTCCTAGATAAACATTTTTTTTCGAGGACGCATAGAAATTTATACGCAGGTGTCCAATTTCATCGCCAATATAATTTATTAGTTAAAAATTATATTTCTCGTCGTATTAAAAACAATGTCCGTCAAAGTTTTCACGCGAAAATGAATTTATAGATAGATTTATGAATATACTGAACGACTAAAAATAAGATCGAATTAATATCTCTTGTACCATGCTTATTAAAAATAAATAAATACACTTAAGGCGAAGTACTACGTATTAAATGGAAAATCATGTGTTTTTGACATGAAAATTTGATCGCTTAGAAATATTTTAGATTTTTTAAAAACATTTATTCAAATTAATACTTAAATACTGCGTCACATTTTAGCCTTTGTAATATTGTTGGTAAGTCTTTTTATAAGCCCAGAAAAAAAGTAACATGTCTATAAAATCTAATTTAACCCTTAAAAAGTCAGGCGTATTTTACAAGTAGTTAAAAATACTTCCGTTTTGCAATAAAATCCAAATAAATGAAATATTTGTGAGAGTATCCGAAAACCAAAAATTTTTTTCCGAAAACTGAAAACTTCAAAAAAGGTGATGAAATTCGCTTTCAAATTTTCTTATTAAAAATAACCATGAAATTTTTAAATATGAACATTGTGAATGCAAACTATAAAAAGTTTTTTTAAAATAGCTCACCTTACGTTTTTACTAACTAAAATTACTGATAATGAAAAATTAAAATAAAAACGCACACGTATTTTATTAGATAAATGAATTATAAAAGTTATTGTTACCTCACTTTTTTCTCGTTTCATGTAAAGATAATTATAAAAAAATCACAAATTTCATAATTTTATGAAATTGCGGTCGGAATCTTTGGTTTCGTAAAGATGTACATTTTAATTATGTTGTGGTTAACTTTTAGATTTTAATACAAAACGTGCTGTTTTCTCTTTCCAAAACCGTATATATAATAAAATTCACTATGATAATAATGATAACAGAACGATTTCTATGAGACCTATATGAGTTGGGACAAATATGGTCTCCTGTCATTAAACGGGTTAAAGTTCAAAATGTCCTACTTACGTTTACGTTTTACCCCTTTTCGGTTATAGTTTTATTGTATAATGTGGCAAATTAAATTCTTTAGAAAATTATCGTAACACGTTAAAATATTTTTGCCTGAACTTCGCAAAATAAAATAAAAATGCTCTTTTTGGCGATATTTTTATCTTGCGTAAATCAAAACAAGCGGGTGTGTCAAGGCAATCCAATAGTCCAGGAAAAAATCGAAATCGGAATTCACGCCCCTTTATGGGAGGAGTTTAAAGATACTCGAGAAAAAGCTTTTGGAAAGGTTGGAAAAGGTATTTGAGAATTTTTTTTTACAGGTTGATTTCGTAAAGGCCTGTAAATAATAAGAACTCCTTTTTTACGCATTGTTTATTGTAATAAAACGGAAATTTAAAATCGCGACGTGGAGCCTAACGTCTATTCCCCGCTCCGTCCGGGAGAGAACTGATAAAAAAATGGGTGTGGCTAGTACATAGTCCTTGGGTGAATAGGGCTAGGGCTCACTTTGAAAATGCATGTTTTATTTTATTTTGTGAAGTTCGGGCGTAAATATAATTTTTTTTGCGATTATTATAAAAGAAACTGATTTTGCCACATTAAACAATAAAACCATATCCGAAAAGGGGTTTTTAAATAGGAGAGTTCGGATTTGAAAGTGTTTTTTTATAGACCTTATACTTTATTCTTTCTAGGCTTATAAAAAGACTTATAAAAAAACTAGCAGAACAACTTTTTTCGTCAACCACACGTTGCTGTGGCTGACGAAACACAACGCCATTACCCAACCTTTATAAAATCCCCACCACCCGCTTGCCAGCTGCCCGCTGCCTGAATTTAATATTTGAATTTCTCGGCTTTTCTCTACTATAATAAGCATGTATTATACATATAAACCTTCCTCTTGAATCACTCTATCTATTGGTGAAAACTATCTATTGATGGTTTAAAAGATCTATACGCACATACATTTTGAGCGACTTCATTTTATACTATGTAATGATAATGATGACCGACGTTTTTAAGGGCCAAGATATGTTTTAAACGCTGTATTTAATTGAAGCATCCATAATATTTCTAAGGGATGAAATTTTCCAAACAAAAACATGTGATTTTGTATGATTTGCATTACTTAGTATGGCTTCATCTTAAATGGGTATTTTTATCTTATCGTCATTTACACGAGAGTGTTTTTGTTAGCGGCTCGATTTCAAATGTAACATAACGTGGTGCATCGCCTTAAGTATAAATAATACCGTTAATTGAAAAATCTCTACCAAAAACCAAAAAAGTATTTTGAATAATGCAATAAGTATCTACCAAAACGGTTTTGTAATTTTAACAAAAAAGGGATCAAAAATCTTAATTTTTTTTTTAATAAAATCGTCAATCTCATAATGCGCTCAGTCGACTTTGTAATCTTGCGTAGTTGAAGGTATTTTACTATGTGCCTGAGGGGCATTAATTTATTACGTAAGACGAATTTTGCTAGTTTTCGACCCCCTCCCCCCCTATTATAAGAAAAAATAAGAATAGCCCAACCCCCTACCCCCCTGTTTAATATTTATTACGTAAGAATCTAAAAGAAAAAATGAATACACGTTTGAAATGGAAATCGTTTACCTATACGCATCCGAGCGATCCTCAGCACTCGCGCGGTTGCCCGCGCTTTTTCAAAGTATAATTTTAACTTTGCGCATTTTTGTGATCTTACGTAAGAACTATCGAGACTCCCTCCCACCCCCTTGTAAGAAAAAATAAGACATGATCGACCCCCCTCCCCCCCTAAATCGTCTTACGTAATAAATGAATGCCCCCTAAGTATACCTACCCAAGTTCCTACAAACTAATACAACATTGATTAGATCAATCGGGGTAAGAGTTTGGTATATTAAAAAAAAAATCCATTTTTAGATATTTCACTTTAATATAATAACAGAAAAGTATCTATTAGACGATATACGAAGGTGAATGAAGCTATGAGTTATCTAGACAGATTTGTGTGGTGGTCTATCCTCTCCCCCTACCCCTGCGGGGAAACGGCATGATGCTTATAGTTAGTTAGAAATTTCACTGAATCAGATTCAAAATTGCTGGTCTTTTTTTGTTTACTTTTTATACATTTTTTATTATTTTATTATCGAAATTGATAACATATATAATTTAATTCCAAAGCTAAGCTTTTATAGCGATACTTGTGTAGAGAAACGGAATGCTTAGTTCAAATTACGTCTGGTAAACAAACAAATCCTCACCGGTGAAGATATTTTCCGAATAGTAGGTAGTTTGTCACGTTCATTACATAATTACGTTCAATTTGAATTGGGTACTTTTATGTACAGGCAAACCGATGATGAACTAGTCCCAGCGAGAGATCGTACGTGACGTCATCATTCTAGTATCTTCTGTCTATTTCATTTTCAATTAAGACGCATGAAAAGGAAGAGGACGAATGACGTCCGTACTAGTTCTCGCTGGGACCAGTAAAATTGGATTGCAATATTCATCTCTTTTTCATAAAAGACTTAAAAGTTAAAAGGCCAGTTGTTTCACAGAATTTTAATTTTTTTCATCAAATTTCATATTCAATATCTGTGAAAGTCCTATTCGCACTCTGTTAATATTCACATTATGTGAAACAAATGGCTCTTGATGAAGTTGAATAACATAACTTGAATATAACTTTCTCAGAACTTGGATTTAAAATTTAAAATAATGAATTGTTCAAATTTCAATTTTCAACTACATGAACGTTTTATTAAAATTCTGTTATTATGTAATTACTTGCCACCAAGTATATCAGAAATAGAACTTCAAAATTAACTTTGAAATGTGAACAATTTTCAAATTTAAAACTTAAGTTTTGTGAAAGTACTATTCAAATTCTGTTATTATCCAAGTACCTACTGTAAAACAACCGGCCTATGGTGTGAATAATAACAATTTTTTCGCAGAACTTGAAATTTAACTTTGAAATTTGATGAATTGTTCAAATTTTGCGAAATCACCCGATATTACAGGTATAACAGAGATACAGGATAACAATAATAGTCTGTGGCAAAACCGTAAAAAAATGCTTAAATGATTGGTTTTTGTTTTTGTTATCTATATTCATCAATTTCCAGGCAAGAAGGTCCTTCCCTACCTGTTGATGGGCATTATCACCACCGTCAGCGTGGTAGGAGGCATTGCCTTGAAGACCCTGGCCGCAATCGCCGGCAAGGCACTGATCGCCAGCAAGGTGGCCCTCACCATCGCTGGAATCATCGCCCTCAAGAAACTCTTCAGCCACGACGGGGGACACGGGGAGACCACCTTCCAGGTCCATGCTGATGGACACAACAGGTGATGATTAACAACCATTAAGCTATGACAGTGGACGATTGATGATTGAAAAATATTTAGCCTGACTGTCGATGATGGATGATTGATGACCATTAAGCTGATGATTGATTACGATAACCATTAAGCTGAGACAGTCGATGATTAATGATTGATACGATAACCATTAAGCTGAGACAATCGATGATTGATAACAATACCATTAAGCTCTTAGTATAGTTGACCATCTCTCTATTATAGTTGACCATTGTTGATTAATAAATAACCATTATGCAGAGGCAGTCGATGATTGATGATCTATAACTATTAAATCGAGAAAGTCAATGATTGACGATTGATAACCACTAAGCTGAGACAGTTGATGATTGATGTTTGATAATCATTAAGCGGAGACAGTTGATGACTGAAAATGGCCAATGATTGATAAACAATTTGCTTAGATAGGTTTTGATTGATAATTGATAATTATTAAGCGGAGACAGGTGATTATTGATAACCATTGAGCTGAGATAGTTGATGATTTATGATTGACAACCCTTATGCTGACCATTAATCGGAGATAATTGATGACTGAATGATACGATAACCATAATGTGATGTTTGATAGTCATTAAGCTGAGACAGATGATGATTGATTACCATTATGCTGTGACAGGTGATGATTGATAGCCATTAAGCTGAGACAGGTGATGATTGATTACCATTATGCTGTGACAGGTGATGATTGATAGCCTTTAAGCGGAGTCAGGTGGTAATTGATGATTGATAACAACTAAGCGGATACAGGTAATGATTGATGATTGATAACCATTCATCGGAGACAGGTGATGACTGATAATTGATAAGCATTATGCTGAGACAGCATATGGTGGATGATTGATTACCAGTAAGCGGAGATAGGCGATGATTGATAAATATTAAGCTGAGATAGTTGATTTTTAAAGACCATTTGAATCTCTGAACTTTTATTCCTCTCTTTACAGGATGTTTATACAAGGTTTAAAAATTACTGACTTTTTCGTTTAAACAATGTGGGATCAAAATCGCAATCATAACGTAAATATCTATTAATATGGTCCTCAATCGATTGCATTGCTTCTGAATATATTTTTTATTAGTTTATTATGTGTCCTTGGCATTCGAGCGACCTGTCAACTGTTTATTATCAAATTACCTTGCGCGAGTCTCAAAGTTATTTATCTAGGATCTAGGAACTACTACACGTTAGAATTGAACTTCTTTAGAATCACAAATACGCGAATGTACTTACACGTTACAAACAATTTGATTGACATATTTATTTTTCCCTTTTATATATTCAATAAAATTATATTCAGTTTATAAAAGCAGTTTATTTGTAAACAAGTATTGCTGTGTAATTATTAATATGCGTGACAACTGTTTCGCCTTCTGATGGAATTGTCTTGGTATAATGATTAAAACTATTTTTATTAATTGAATAATACAAGGTGGGGCAGAGTGGAGTTACTAGTTTCAAAGGGATAAAGCAGTTACGATTGCATCTCTACGTTTCACAAAATCTTGTGGGCCTAATTCCCGTGTATGCATCATCTTGTGGAGGTACAGATGAAGGTCTGAATGTAAGATTTGCCTTATAATTCTGGACGATATTCCAAGCGCAGCGGCATGTTTCCGTGCTGCTCGGGTTGGAGACTCTTCAATTGACGCTCTTACTACCGCAATGTTTTCAGGTGTTGGCACACTTTTAGGTCACCCAACTGGTTATTTAGGATCTGCAGTTTCTGTCCACCTTACATTACTGATCTATTTCTGAATGCATTTTGGGATCAGGAACACTGTCATTACGATTTAACTCGAACCGGAACCGGAAAGCTCCATGCGTAGCCACAACGCATAGAACGTCTCCACAATAAAGCCCCGGTACTTACTTGACCACGGCATGGTCACTAACATTTAACGGCATCATTTTACCGACCTAATGGCACCCTCCCCGCCCCTCTACTCGGTCTGGGGGGCCTTCAGTGATTTTTTGAAATTAGTAACTTCTCTCTGCCCCACCCTGTATTATTGAATACTTAAAAGGAAACAATAAAATTAAATGGAGTTGATAAGTTAAACTTGACAAAAATGATCTATTTATATAATAATATTTTGATTGTATAATATATTTAAAAAATATATCTTCTTTTATTTTTGTTGTCTTGATTACCTAATATAACGTTTAGTTATGTAAAAATAATCTCTAGATGTGTCTATTATTTTTTATGAATGTTTTTTGTTTTCTTCACTTTTTACTGGGCTGCTTTAAATATTTGCTTTGCATCATGTAGATTGCTTTTTGTATCTATCTACTTTTTAAATTTGTTTTATTTGCCCTTTATTATTATTGTATAATAATATAATGCCAATATTCGTTTCATTTGATAAAAGAAACCCATATTGGCATCAATTTGCATGATCATTTAAATTTGACTATCCTAAAATGGAAAATTCTTCCTATTTGGAGAGTCAAATTATTTTATTTGTCAAATATAGTTTTCCGTTTAAAAAATATAAAATTGGTACTTACTCGAGATAGGGAATGCTTCAATTTGTGGCTACTTTCCGACTTAATTAAATTTAAAACGTTCTCATCATGGAGTCCCGCCCTACAGATTGCAATATCCAAGGATACGGGAATGAGATCCGCCACCCACATATTAATTATTGTACTTGGGTTTATAAATTCAAATGGTTTAAGGAGTTTTCGAATTTGCACTACACCGCTACTATAATCATGCCGCAAAAAGCTATGTGTTGTTTTGTATATTTAGTATAACTTTTGTAATATTAGGTAATGAGCCACTTGGGTTTTAAAAATTATATACATTTTATGGTTCAAATAGGTCTATTTGAAACACATCTCATAAATTTTTTAGCATATTCTAGTTAACCGAGAAAACAATATCTTTCAAGGTTTTGCTTAAAAATACTAATGGAAACCTTTGGCCCATGATTAAATTTTCCTTACGGTCCATTTCCTTTGCCTTTGGTAAATAACGTTATTCAAAGATCTTAAACGAAAAAAACCCATCTGTTACTAAGGTTAAGTGAAACAATAAATGTATATAATACGTGATGTAACAAATAATATAAATATACGTTATAATGGAACAAAAGTTAATTAATTTAAAATAAAACAATAACTTTGTAAACACCACTTTTATTTTTTATACTTTATGCCGACCGGGTTTAGCTACTACTAACATTAGGTTACATGTGTGTTATAATATATGATTTAACAAAATGGGCTGGACTCCTCAAATGAAGGAGGAAGAAGGTATAAGTGTAGATGGAGAATTTGGAAGGGAACGGGCGTATAAAAAATAAAAGTGGTGTTTACAATGTTATTGTTTTATTTTAAATTAATAATGTTACATCACAAAGTATCCGCTTCATATGAATTAAAAAAAATAATTAGCTCCCACTAAAAAAAAATAATTTCCCTCATGGCCTACGTCATATTACGGGATGTTCTGTCGAGGGTCTTTTTAAGCAAAAGAAGGAGAGGAATGTCTGGGAAAGTTGTAGTCTGAAAAACTATATTTAAATAAATTCTCTGGGTTCAACAAAACACTGTGGACTTTATTGTGATAGATTAACAATTAGCTCTGATATCTTATGTATCAGGCGGTAGTAATTATTATGAACCTTGTTTTATAATAATCATCACTTATGGCCGTTGTTCCCAATTCTAATGATCAACTGTGGAGCTGAAATTATGACTCAACACTCCTCAAATGCACAAATACGCTCTTCCCAACGCAACTCTCCGACCAATGTTACTAAACCAATCACTTAGCTGATCGGAGACTCAGTTTGATCTATCAAAAAGTTGGAAACAACGGCCGCTAGTAACACAATTAATTAACGCGGAGAAAGTGGTAGGTGTGTATTTTTTTTTTTAAATAAAAGAAAGACTAACATTCCCGGGTTACGAATAACCCAACAATGTTCGAAAATCTCTTACTACCACCACTGTAAGCGGAAAATGTTGCTTATGTCGCGATGGAGTTCTTAGCCAGCCGAGGAATCGAACACGCGACGCCCGGGTGGGACCCAAACGCGATACCCACTCAGCTACTGACCGGTCTAATCTATTTCTCTCACTGATTATTAACATAAAAATGTGAAATCACACAGTGTTTACTTCTCTAGAAAAACAAAATTGTAAATAATATTAAATGAAATAGCAGTAGTTAACCCTCAGGTACTACTGAAAACCCCACCTGAGTCTCGCCTTTGTTTTTCTTTACTTACGCATCAAACGCATAACTTTCACCGGCTCCAGCCGCCTTGATGGTCCATGTAGTTTGGTGGAAGCTCGGCGAGAGTCGGCGCGTTTCCTTATCCACCGGAGAGTTTCTGGCCACATTTTGGCCAATTTGCAAACACCCGCGAGCGTCCGCTGGCCAAAATGTGGCCAATTTGAAGAGATATTTTGAAACACTTATTGGAATTTTTCAAAAGTTCCCGAGCTTTGCAAACTTCGATTAATCAGAAAGCTAAATTAGTAGTCCGCACTTAAACCGCACACAATAGAAATCTCACATTTTTTTCTGAACTATTTATTATTGACATTCCGCGAACCGAAATTGATGAAATATTTTTTCATACAAATCATTGGTCATGTGTTTACATATTTAAAAATGCACGTTCGATTTAAAATTTATATCCCCGATTATCAACTAGGCAATAATAGACAACACACAGAAGTCGTAATATTTAATATTGCTCCTAATAGTAGGTATCAAGAACGGCAATTTTTAATAATTTTTTAAAGAATCCTAAAAATAAAGGATAATCGGTCAAATGTAGGTGAATTTAGTGGCTTTTTAGACCTACTCGTATAAGTAAATATATATGCAACCAGTGGCGGTCCGTGAATTTTCAGTGAGCTAGAGTGCTAAGATTGAAAAATACGACGTTATTGATGTTGTTGAAGCTGAAAACGATTTTTTTTGTTCAAAATTTCAATTTTTTGTATGAAGATATACTGAAAATCTTCATCCAATATGTTGAAATTTTGAAAAAAAAAATCATTTTCAGCTACAACAACATCAATAACGCCGTACTTTTCAATATTAGCACTGTAGCTCACTGAAAACTCACGGACCGCTACTGATGTCTCCGTACCGAAATTTGGAGGCATGAATTTTGAAAGAGGGCGGGAAATTTCTAAACTGAACGCGAAAATTTTCCGAGCGCTCAAGGCTGAAATTGATTAAATAGCGGAACTAGTGAATATCATATCTCTCTTTAACAAGTGACACCTTAAATATATATACATATTACGTAAGGCGTTATTAACGCATAAAATGATAATTTCAGGCGGAATTACTACGTGGTTCGGCCATCAAAGACAGCCACAGCGGATCCCTACCGTTACTATGACCAGTCCATGTCTGCAGCGGGCGCAGTCTGAGCGGGGAATGGTCCTCCTGTTCATCAACTCCAACATCTCGTCAGCAGCCGACCACGCCATCACCAAGAGATCAGATTCAGATCTGATAGCGTTAGAGCTACCACTACGAAAGCCGTGTATATCGATACATAAAATCGACCAAGGCGCTATAAATTAATACATAAATTATGAAATACTCCCGACCGCTTAAAACTGATGTCTTTTATTTTAAGTTAATTTATTTATTTATGTCTGTTGTATATTATTTATGTCTTTTTATTAAAAAAAAAACTGGGTATGTCGGAGTTTTATTTTGTCTGCAAAAAATCTCGTTCACACGTGTTTTTCATTAAAATTCAAAACGTGTTTTTCATTTTTCATTAAAAACAAAATAATTACTTAATCGCTTACTATCGAATTCTAATGTTAAAATAAATAGAAAAATATTTTATGTACATTGTCGGTATACTTTCGATGTTTAGAATGCAGTCGATATTATTTCTATTCCACTAATATTACATACCTAAATAATTCCTACTTGCTGTGGTTTTAGATAAGTATTAGTATCAAACTTCATTCACCAAATTCGCATTAGTATAAAACTACCAGAGAAATCTTAATCAATCTGTATAAAAAGCCTACATGCTGTGTAATCATATTAATACGCCAATAATAGCGGTTGATCGAACATAATGACGGGAAAACATAAAATCGATACGTTAGAATAGAGAAACAGATTAATAATACGTATTAAACGATTCTTGTATTGAATTTCACAAAACAAAGCATGATAGTATTCTTATTCAGAGCGTTAACATTGGAAATCGGTTTACGAGATGTGAACTAAGCACGAGGAATGTGCAGTGGACTATTTACCGCTGTCGCTGACCACCTAGACAACGATATGCACGTCATCAAGCATATCTCTCAGCGAAAACAATACATGATCTTTGCATGTATGCAGGTGCATCGCAGTGCACTTTTTGTGATGGATGCCATTAACGATCTGCAGATTTTCTGCAGTTTCACATCATAGTCGTTTATAACATTCTTACTTAGTCGATGTCTCATTTTTGAGGATCGTGAACCCCACTTCCTTGGCGAACAAGGCTCCTCCAATCCTACGCTGAGAGCCAAGGACCCTGCCGATATTCCGGACGTCTGTGATATTATTTTGGTCACTCCAAATGCTGAATAATAAAAATAGATATATATATATATATTAAAAAAAAATACATTACATTTTTTACTCCACACAAAGCATGATGCTGGAGGTGTTTTTTTGAGAAGAGCTGGGAGTAAGAGGGAGGAAACACAGAGTTGTTGAACTCAAGAACGAGGCGTAGAAATGACCCTTTATTGAAAGTGGAAAACTAAAGTAGACAAGAGTGGGGAGACTACGAAGCACCGCACAAAGAGGAGACTGATTATACTTTTTTACAATTTATTTAGTCTTAGTACATTTACATTACAAAGGTATAATATATTGTCCTCCACACTAGGAGTTCACCTGTGTTGTAGAGGACATTTTTCAGTTGTAAATTATAATTTGTAAATTGTCAATAGTAAAACAAAACAGTGTTCATAGATAAAATAAAAAAAGAGAAACAATAAAAATCAAAATATGAAATCGACTTCAATTCGACAAAATTATAAATTAAAAGTTAAAAGGATTGTAGCCAGTTCCTTATGTGTTTTTTGTATTCAATAATATTAGTTGCTTTATATTGTGTTGGAAGAGAATTGTATAGTTTTATAGCCTGGTATCTGTGGTGTTTTTGTCCAAAGGATGTGTTTGTTTTTGGTATTTGTAGTTGGTGTGCATGTCTTGTTCTAGTATTGCGAGAATTTTGTGAAGTGTTAAATGTGTTTAAGTTCTTGTAAAGGAAAGTTAGTATTTGTTTTGAATATCTTTTTTGAATTTTTGGCACTGGGAATTTTTCGAATATGGTTGAAGTAGGTGTTAGTATTGGTAATTTAAGTATTACTTTTATTAGGGTAATTGGGGGACAATCGCATGGGGTTTGTGTTGGCTGACAGGAATGTATTTTAAGGTGGATGTTATTGGAGGGTTGTCCTGTCTAGTTTATGCTGAAAGTTATGCATTTTGTTTTATCTATATTTAAAGTTAATATGTTAGAGTCGAGTCATTTTTTAGTAATATTTAAGCCAAGTTCGGCTTTTGTGGTTAGTGTTTTCCAGTCTTTGGCCTTAAAGAGTAACACGATATCATCAGCAAAACTCTTAATTTACCTGTCTATTAGGAGGTGACACAGGTCATTAATATATATATATATATAATAGGATTGGACCAAGCACGCTGCCTTGGGGTACTCCGTAGGATACTTGTACCTTGTCAGTACACGTGTTTTCTATTGAGGTATACTGTGTGCGATTTCTCATATAGCTTTCAATTACTTTGAGTTCTGTTCCCGTGATTCCGATGTTCTTTAGTTTATCGAATAGGTTTGGATGGTGAATTGTGTCAAACGCTTTTGCCAAGGCATTTTTTGCCCTGATCTATATTTGTTTTAAGGATTACTATCCTATATTTTAGAAAGAGACAAACACATATTGTATGTTTGTCTCTTTTCAGTGTCACTATTTTTCGTTTCATCTAGTTTCAAATCACAACGGTGCTAAATTTCATGTGTCGGGATGTGCACTGATGTGCAGGTTTACAATTACAATAAAAAAATGTAAACTAATTATTAAGCATATTATGTAATAATTACATTACTATTATTTACATTTACTGAAAAGCGCTGAAATAATTTGGCTTTGAATGTATCAAAATTAAAATCGAAAATAAAAAAATATTTTATATATAAAAAATATTAGCGATATTTAGAACTTCATTGCCCTTGTCTATGTGTTCATGTATTCTCTCTATAACAGAAATGAACACCCGAAGTTATTGTCGTGAAATAATATATACATATTTTTTTAAAAAGAAAAACATACATTCCCGGGTTATGAATAACCCAACAATGTTTGAAAATTTCCTACTGCCACCACAGAAAGCCAAAAATGTTTCTTGGGTTGTGAAGGAGGACATAGCCAGCCGAGGAATCGAGCACGCGACGCTCGGGTGGGACCCAAGCGCTATGCTCACTCAACCACTGACCGGCATATATATCCATCGAAGGTAAATGTAAGGTAAATCAAGTTTATGACGTCACGGCAGTTAAATCTTGAATTAACAATTCTAAACAATAAAAGGAGATCAAATATTTGAAACATAACGTATGGGAAAGGACACGCATGGAGAAGCAATTTCATTCTTTACATGGCCACCTCATCCCATGGGTTCATGGGATGAGGTGTGTTTAGGTCTGATGACCAGGACACACTGAACCCCAGATTCCTACCCACCCCTTAAACCCTTTTCCTTCCCAGAACCCTCCTCTCCTTCCTTTCCCTAAAAGACCCTCCACACAGCATCCCTAAAGATGACATAGGCCCTCAGGGAAATTATTTGCCTCAGGGTCTCCTGTGTGGAGCTTATGTAAAAAAAAAAAAATGCGACGCATGCCGGGTACTCGCTAATTCCATTGCTATCATATAGTCTGAGCTCACAGTTCAGGAGTCACAATTTCTCACAAACATATTTTTTATCCTACAAATAAAAGCAATTATTCTATTTAAGTCCAAAATCTATTATACCCGCTTAAGTATTTAGATCGTAGGTACCTACGTAAGCTAACCTACATAATGAGTTAACAGAAACCCACGTACTTATATATTTATATTGCCAGCTAAAGCAATCTCACGTTACCACTAACTTTACGCTACAACTTTTTGTTTAACATTCAAAACCGATATTTGCATATCGGAGAAGGCTTCCCCTTTCCTGTTACGAGCGGATGAGTCTGGCGGGGAGGGGTGGGACGGAACCAGGAGGGAGGAGGTTGGGGGAGGAACTAACAAGCTTAATTTGACGAATAACTGTGTGTTATTTTGGTGAATACGTGTTTTGCTTTTGAAATTTCACGTCCATGTATACATACAGACGCTACAAGAAGTGAACAGACGCTATTTGTTTGAATCTCTGTTTTGAGGAGCAAAGTTTGTACCGGGTATAATAAACCTACACAGGAAATGTTGAACATCTTTCCACATTAATTTATAAAACACGCGTGCTTCTCAATTTAAATACATATTGGATTGTGTTTTGTATGTTTATTATTCGTATATTTATATTATTATACCTGTAAAATGATAAAGTCTTGTTACCATGGTAGTCTGCATGGTAGTCTGCAATTTGGGAGTCGGGAATGGGTACCGCCGCCCCGGGAACCTTTATTGGATAACCAACACCTCTGCCATAGGTCACCCCAAGTGGTTCGCTACGTTTGGTGATTTAGCAGGGGTGCCCGGGTTCATGGGGTGAGGTTTGTCTAGGTCTTGGAGGCGGATGACCAAGACACACTGAACCCCAGATTCCTACCCACCCCTTAAACCCTTTTCCTTCCCAGAACTCTCCTCTCCTTCCTTTTCCTAAAAAAACCCTCCACACAGCATCCCCAAAGATGACATAGGCCCTGAGGAAAATTATTTTCCTCAGCGCCTCCTGTGTGGAGCTCATGTAAAAGTATTTTGCCGAATAATTCATTAGTAATGCTCGAAATGGTTGAAAAACTTTAATACTGATAAAATAATTATTAGATAATTTAGAAATTTTAGAAATTAGGAAAAGTTTGCAAATAGTCAATTAAATTTTCTATTATATTATAAATAACCAAACACTTTTTTAAAATAGCCATATCTTTAATTTATTTTCATATTAATAATTATATTTATAATAATTTATTTTGTTATTTAGATTTCCTGTATTTATTGTTAGTTTTAAAAGTTTTTTTTTTATGTATATGCAATTTTTACACATCCTAAAATAATTTTTATATTTAATTTTATAAAATTGTTTTTTATGAGTTTCAAGTAATGAATCTCTCCTTTTAAATATTTTGTCTATGTTCTTATTTGTCTATATTTGTTTGTTCTTTTGTTATTTTCATATTAATATTCTTATCCTGACAAAGAACATTGTTTTTGAAACATGTCGATAATGTTAATAATATAGCGGTGTTTAGAAAGTTATTTTTTATTTTTCTTTCCTAAGTATCTGATTTATTTATTTTTCTTTGTTTTACAGTTTTTTAGAGAAAAATGTATCCTTACTGGGGTACCCCGTTCTAAGAACAAATTGTACAAGTTTTTTTATTTGAATTATAAGTAAATACCTATGTTAGAATATTACCGAGGAAAATTTTGAAGTTAAATCTAAAAGAAAGTACAAAACAAGCATTATTCTTTGTTAGGTTGCAAAATTGAATCTATATTCTTTCTTCCCAAGGCTGTTATTTTTTTTTGTTTTTTTTTTTGCAAAAAACTAAAAAACTAACTAACCATCACGCCGTTTCCCCGCAGGGGTCGGCAGAGAGGACAGACCGCCAAACAACTCGGTCGTGGCACACACTATTTGTCTCACTCACATTCGTACATCGTCTCATACACACTCTTCTATTATTCTGACTTTTGTTTGTTTTCATTAAATAAATAATTATTTGTTTGGGACCGGAACGGCATCACTCTTTTTTATGTGAATACCCTATAAGAGTCCCAACTGCTTCTAACCCTTTGAAGACAAAGGGACCATCGCATCCCGGAAGGGAGTATGTTGCGAGGCTGAAGATAATGGGGAGGTGAAGAAAATGGGAAGAGGAAGGTGGGAAGTTCCTGATGGTGGTGTTTCACCAGAGCTATTTTGAGAGCATCTTCCGCTCTGTGAAATGTGGAAAAAGAAAGAGTATTTATTTGAATTATCAAAAAAGTAAACATATAAATAATTGATCAAGTTACCATTGTAGAATATCATCTCAGAAATAAGAGATATCCCCAGTCCCCAGTCCCCAGTCCGCCCCCGGACAAACAATGGTTCGGCTTTAGGATGAGATACGATGGAAAGGGTTGCCATTGCGAGATAAAATACCTCCATCCGTATTGTAGGATATAACAGATAATGTAGTTACTGCTGAAATTGTGCACAAGAGCAGTGGCGGGCCGTGCCCCAAGGCAAAAGGCCATCAAATATGGAATGTTTCTTTTTGCTCTGTTTAAGTCATGATTTTCTACGGAATTTTTTTTTTTTTTACAGATATTTAGAAAACGAATTTCCTATATCGTGTACATTTATAAACATACCGAGATGTGCCATACTTATCAATTAAATACAAGTTAGGTTAGGTTAGGTTTATTCACTATTCGTTGTAGGGAAATTAGACCATTCACAATTTTTAAAATCTATTATTACCTTACTTTTATTATAAAATTCTTAGATATTTATTTCAACCCACCACAGTACATTAAACAAAATTTTGATGCCTGACCTATTTTAACCTATATGTATATCTTCATTTTATTTCTTTCTTATCATCCTTCCTATATAAATCATTAAAAAGATTTTTTTTTCAAAATCTTTTGTACATCTTACATTCCATTAAAAATGTTTGATGGTAAAAATGTTTGAATGATTATTTATTTTTATTAAATTGAAGATTTTTCGTTTTAGGTCTGCGCAAAAAAAATCACAAAATATTATGATGGTAAAGCTAGTGAGTTAGTAAATAATGCTTTCTTGAAAATGGAAAAAGCGCAAAAAAAGATTATATTATTGGTAGGTACTGAATCGCTCGTCATAATTAGTTAAAATTTTGAAAATGATACTTAAACCAAAACAAATCAGAGTTCATTGTTCAAGAGTTACAATCACCAACAGACAGACTCACAACCGAAATCAATATGTGAGTTTAATTTTTAAAAATTTAAAACTAAAAACAAAAAAAAACATTTCTGAATACTTTTCTAACATGAATACTCAACCAGGACAATAAGCCAAAATATATTGGTTATTCACAGTTTGAATACATCTTTTGGACCGAGTAATATTCAATTTCAAGTGACGCGACGCGACGAATCTATGTACCTAATGCTCTACCAAATCAGACAAAAAAAATACAGAAAATTATATGTTATTTAAAATTTTAAATATAGGTATATATAATAACATTTTGCTAAGGGAACAAAGTGATACGCGACTAGCAAACGCTAAGAAGAGAATGTGAAGAAAATAGGCATGCCTTATACTTAGATCGTGCACAAACTTAGCCATACATTAGCAGATATCTCAGGAAATGAAGCACCGACTGCTCCTGATATTATGGAATATGATGGACAAAACGTCATCTTTTCTGAAAATAATATAATGAAAGCCATCAAAGCTACTAAGGTCGGTAAATCTCCGGGACATGATAGTATAAGTATTGAACACAAGAGGTTAGGAGGTGGATACGTACCTAAACTACTAAACAACGCAATCCTCAAACACAACCATCTACCAAGTGCAATGACGAAAACCATTATAAACCCGATCCTGAAAACAGGAAAGCCCGACACGACCAACTCCACCAATTTTCAACTATAATTACAAGACTATTTGAAAGGGTAATTCTGAATGAAATTTCAGATGGGCTTTAAGTGCAGATTATTCACTAATATGGCAATATACTCCGAAAAAAAGTTATGGAATTTTACAAGAAACGAAAAATTACTGTAT
Source organism: Limnephilus rhombicus (assembly GCA_929108145.2). Taxonomy (NCBI): domain Eukaryota; kingdom Metazoa; phylum Arthropoda; class Insecta; order Trichoptera; family Limnephilidae; genus Limnephilus; species Limnephilus rhombicus. The sequence continues at coordinate 32,843,808 of OV815272.1, read as the reverse complement.
ACGGATGCTTCTTAGATCTTAGTAAAGCATTCGACAGGGTCTGCCATAAAATCTTGTGGCAGAAATTGAAAGCTAGAAATATACCTACCATGTATATCAACACACTATCCCGATGGCACTCCCAGAAGGAAAACGTTGTACGATGGGCAAGTACGTACTCCCAACCGATATACTTGCGATCAGGAGTAAGGCAAGGAGGGTGTATGTCCCCAATCCTGTCCAATGTAAACATGGACGAATTATTAAATTGCTTGGGCACCAGAGCTGGCTGGCTGGCTGACAGAGGAGAAGTATCAGTGTAGTTCTGGGTCGGTCGTGAATAACCCGCTCATTGAAACCCGTTCACGGACCACCAAAGAGCGAGCGGGTCATTTTTTCGTCAGCACCCGGGTCTCGCGACCTACTTCTCGCAACCGCTCTACTACTGAAACCCGAGTTTCGGGTGCGGATGTGGCGGGGCGAGCGACGATAGATACATGTATGAGAGATCAAACGGTTTGTCAACACCCGGGTTTCGCCACCCGCTCTCTCGACTCAGGTAGTAAAGAAAGTAGCTGGGTGAAGCGTAATCGAGTTTCATATTTTGTGTCGCGAAAAGAGCGGGTCTTCACGACCCGCTCGTGACACCAATGTGTCGTGAGCGACCCGGGTCGTGTAAAACGATCGATCGACCTAGGACTATATCAGTGTATTGTCCAATATGATTGCCCGAATATTCTTCCAATGCAGTAACCATGTAAAAAAAAAACATTGTTCAATTCCTTTTTTCACTAGTCTATACATCGATGGAACGACTCCGGATCCAATTTAAAAATGCATGCAGAATAATATTTGGATTCAGAAGATATAGCAGTGCATCGACAATGTTTACGGAACTAGGATTGCACGGATTCGCCGGTCTGACTGGAGCCAGGAATAAACTAATGGCCTCCGACAATACAGTGGTGACCGTAGCGTTCCAGCACCAAACACCACTCCCGAGTGAGCGCTGGCCACGAGATCACCCCAGACCACGCACTACGTACGTTGATTATTCACTTATTTTATTTATTTATTCATTTTTTTTGTTATTTCGTTTTTTTCTATTCTATGTACTTGATGCTTTATTCAAAAGCACTGTTGTGTAAATATGTATAATATAGAACTCCAGTCCAATTTTTTTTATTTTTTTTAATGAATAAAGACCTTCAAACTTAAATAACTGCATTTTAAATTTTTATTTTTATAGTTAGTTTTAATAGTTAAAATAATTGTCAAAGTTTTAATTTTTCAAGACCCCCCGAAAAGCACCGTATCTATGGTGGATTGTGTTACGTATTCACCCACCGATAGTTTATTTACTTTCAAGTTGTCATTTTGAATCAGTGATTTTATGTCTATGGAAATTTCCCTAGATCTAGGGGAGAAAAATATTTTTTAGGGAAAAGGGAAATCAGGACAAAATCTAGGGAAATTTCGAACTCTGGCAAATTTTTTATTACATATGACAATATTACTGGTATTATTTTTATATATATATATATATATATTATATATATATATATTTTTTTTTGGAATTCCTATGAATCTTAATTATTGTTCATGCACTTACAAGCAATGTTATTTTTAACACTGACAACTCAAAATGATATTATGTATCTAAAAAGATAAATGGGACCTCTGAGAAAAAAAAAATTTAAGTTCCGTTTTATCGGTGATTGCGGTTGATTTTTATTGTAAAAAGTGTTTTTTAGTAGTAATAGGATTAGTGTTACACAATCAGGTGGCTACGTAGGTAATTTCGTAAATATGGAATTCTAGGGAAATATCACTTCGAAATCTAGGGAAATAATTTTTTTGGGCAGAACATCCCTGATTTTTAATGTAAGAATTAAAATGGCGGAATGAATATGGCATGACTCGATGACTTTTGTGTGAGAACAGAAGGCGTTTTTTATTCAAGATTAACTGCTTTTAATATAGAAAAACATTGGTAAAATGTCCACGTACCACCGCTATTGTTTTTGTATTTTAACAAAGTGCAATATATAAACAATAAATCATCTTTTTCATACCAAATACAGACATCGTCAGCCATCTTTGTACATTGTTTTATGTATAACGCATACAGAAACACTGGTATTTATAATACACTGATCATGACGATTGTGTAATAACTTGTATAAAAAGCCCTTGACACTAAAAATAATTCGAAAATACGATCGATGTATCGTAAACCAAATGTCAAATATGACCTGTTTATGACTATACTTAACCTCAAATATAGCCCTTTTCCGTCATAATTTTAATTGTCGAGAGCCTAAATAATGTTTCCAAAAAACACAATAATCATTATTTATCTAAATCTCTTTAACAGTATGAAAATAACCAAAAAACACGAAATGTTGAATGGCGTGCGTGTCTTCCGTGGCGTAAGATTTCAAATGTGTCAATACATCTTGATACACTTCGGCGAATAGTTAGCAGATTAGCAGTGACGTCACCACTAACCATTTCAGTAATGCCAACTTGACGCTGTGTTTTGAGGAGAGGTTTAAAAATGCACTTTTTAATAATTTTTTAAAAACTCTACGTTTAATATTATGAAATAAAACTTATATATTCAGAATCAGCGTTTATTGGTCTATATGAACATATTTTTTTAAAGCCATAATATTTTTCACTGGAGTTCCTTATTATATGGGACGCGTGGATTGCACAATCCTCCCCACATCCTGGAATAAAAACATTAATTTATTATTAATATTATTATTAATTTAAAAAACAGTTCATTGAACCAGAGTTACAATCACTAAAACACACCGGAATAGTATGTTTGATGATGGTTTATTTTGATTGAAACAAAGATTTAAAAATTTATCCGATATTATATATTTATATGAATCGTAACTGCCACTGCGTCCCGGCCACCGGGCGAGGCGATTCATTCCAGTCACGTCTCTTCTTGCGCGATTTAATTTCCAGAGAAAATGCGAATGAATGATATCGGGGTGTGGGGTGTTGGCGAGGGGTGGGGGTTGCAGCACAACTCCCAGCTCCTTCGCTGGAATAAAAAACCCCTTGCCTTTGTTCTGTGGCGCTGTTTTGACGGCCTGACGCGTAATAATTGTTTTAATTGCACAGACGGAAAGTTTTCAAATTAAAATGAATGTGATAAATGGGTAAAAGTCCGGCAATAATAAAAGATTTTACTTAGGTAACGGTAACTTAGGTAAGCTGGGCTCAAAATAGTAAAAAAGCAATATAATTTCAACATTTAAAAAATTCAAATGTGTCAATACATTCCTCCAATTGATATGAATAAATTAAGCGTAAAATTATTTGCATAAAATTAATGACCATATTTTTCAATCCCATAAAAAAATCGCGATAAACCTATTTTGCAATTACAAATTGAAACTTATACATATTTGTAAATTGAATGTAAATTTTAACGTTAGAAAAATTACCATTGGATAGCACCAATTTCCGCACAAAAAACTCGTACTCCTACATAGCGAAAATTAACTTAACATTTTTGAATTGAACACAAATATAATAAGACAGTAATCAAAATGATGAAAGTGCTTTACGCTTGGTTCATATATCGTATATGTATTTTCCTTTCCTTTCAAGATATGATTATTATTAGAGTAAATACTTAAGTACAACATAAACCATCATGCGGAAAATCGAGGTTTATAAGACAGTCATAAAACGTAAAATGAATCTAGGTATAATACGTACATTATATTATATAAACATATCATACATCAACTTCCAGGGTTCTTTATTGTTGTTAATATAAATTATTGTGGTAAACAATTGATCCATTATTGCTTTTTCAAATTATTGCTTTCTGAAGGAACATTTCCCGACAAGTCCCGACAAGTGGGAAACAACAATTACCCCAATCTTTAAAAGTGGCAGTAAAAATGATGTCTCAAAACTTTGACCAATATCCAAATTACCGATTATAAGCAAAGTAGTTGAAAAAAATGTTCACCATCAATTATATTTTACCATCTCACCTTCTCTTAAATAATCAACATGCTTCATGCAAAAATCGCTACACAACTTAAAAACAACTTGCTTTTTTTACAATGCTTAAATGAATGGCGATGTCAGGTAGAGGCCATCTTTACGGATTATTCCAAAGCATTTAATCATGTTAATCATTATATTCTTTTATAGAAGTTATTAGGTCTAGGAATTTACAGTGATCTCTATAGATTATAGATGGATGAAGGCACTAAATCATAGTTGTCAATGGATTCGCATCTTGCTTGTCTCAGGTGTGCCCCAGAGATCGCAACTGGGACCACTCGTATTAAATATTTACACAAATTACATTTATATATGCTTTTAAGATAGTTACTTCTTGTTAAACGCGGATAACATGATTTTTTTAAACCGGTACAGTCTTTATCCGTTTGTATGGAATCAAAGTGCTTTTAATAATTTTATTTTTATTTATTTTTAAAAGACAAACGTTCCCGGGTTACGACAAACCAATACAATGACAATATTTGGAAATCTTCTACTATTTCCACAGTAAGCGAAAAATTTTTGCTTGTGTCGTGATGGAAGACTTAGCCAGTCGAAGAATCGAACACGCGATACCAACTCAACCACTGATCGGACAACAAGTACGCATCCTGCGAATCAAACTTATTGTCCAATACATCTAAGTGTCGATTACGTTTACTGGAAAAAAAAACAACTATCCTTACAACTTTAACAATAAACCTTTTCAATCTACGTCTACATGTAAAGATCTAGGTGTTTATCAAAACAGCAAATTAATTTTTCATAAGCGCATCGAACCAATTATATCAAAATCCAACAAGATGCAAGGGTTTCCTTCAGAATATGTAAAGTTTTATAGAAATGTTGTTTTGTTCATTGGTCAGAAGTCCACTGGAGTATAATTTTTCGAAACATTTACTCAAGAAATACAACAAAACTACAATTAATAACATGTTAACTTTTCAAAAAAGACGCACATTGTCAGATCTGTTGTTTCTACATAATCTGCTAAATAATTAAATGGATATTCCCGAAAGGCTATCCGTCAAAAAAAGTTCCAATTAGACCTAGCAGGCACACTTCGCTTCGCGAAGCCAACAACACTAATGCAGCAAGTAACTCGCCAATTACTCGCGCAATTACAAACTTAGGACAGGTTATCAAATTTTTTTTTTAAATTCTTCAACATTTTAAAGTTAATTTTCATGTTTGTGTAAGTACAATTCAAGTTCGATATTATATCATTGGTAGCTTCATAAAACTGAAATAATCAGAGAACTTGAATAGAACATTCATAGATCGTGAAAATTAACTTATACGTTTTGATGAATTGTTCAAACTTTTTTTTTTTTTTTTACGTTAACTCCACGCAGGAGGACCTGAGGAAAATAATTTCCCTCAGGGCCTATGTCATCTGGGATGCTGTGTGGAGGGTCTTTTTGAGGAGAGGAAGGAATGAACATTGGTCTTGAAGAGACCCATGTTGTAGGAAGGAGGAAACATAGAGGCCGGCAAATCATTCCACAGCCGAGCTGTTGAACACAAGAACGAGTCGAAGAAACGACCCGTTCTCATGTGGCAAATGTCAACCGTGTACAAATGTTGGGCACGCGTTTGGCGTGTTTCCCGACTATGCACCGGTGCCGAAGGGATCAATGATGCTAGTTCCTCGGAGCATCTTCCATTGTAATACCGGTAGAACAAGGATAGCATTCCCACCCGACGCCTGTGCTCTAAAGATTGCAATCCGTCTGTTAAGATGGGAGAATCTATCAAACGGACCGCCCGTTTCTGCACAGAGTCGAGGGAATTATTGAAATATTGAAAAGTCGAAGGTTATTGAAACAACCCATTCTTAGACATTTTTCATGATTCCTTACTAACATGCAAAACTGATTTATTAAATTTCTAAGCGTTTATTTGCATTATTTTAAAATTACTTACACTTAATTTTTCATTAAACTTTTATTAACAGTAAATTACAGTTTGTGAGCAAATAATTCTTGATTTCAAAATTTCTCTTTACCTCTTCACACACTTTCTTCCTTTTTATTACTATTAGATACTCGCGCATTCATTAGTTAAGTTTTAAGAACCGTTCACATCTCAGGCGAAATTGTCTACTGATATTCTATCGACTTAACATGTAATAATTTAATTTAATATTCCTATAACTTGTATCATAATGTTCTGTGGATGTCTTAATAAATAAATAAGCAATAAACAATACATAGGTATTGAACGCAGTTATCTAGCAGTAAAATTTAATAAATCGAAGTAATTCTAACTAGTGAGTGCCAAAGCCTGCCATTTATGTATCTCTTTATAGGGAATACAGGGAAAAGAAAACAGTTAATAACTTTTATTAAAAGAAAATAACTTAGTTTACATCACTTTATTTTTTATATTTTATAATATCAACATGTTTCGTGAACCATGTTCACTTCTTCAGGAATAAAAGTATACTAAAGTTAAAAAAATAATTATAGATTACATATGGAGAGAAGAAATTGAAGGAGGGGGAAGGGTTGACAATGGTGGGAGTTTCGAAGAATTGGGGATTACCAAGCTATTAGAAGTAAAAGGCCGGTTAAGTGGGAAGATATTTAAAACAGGGTTAACAAAATTTTTTTGCTTATTAATTATGTCAGCTTTGGAATTTACATTTTTTCTTATTTCTAAAATTTCTAAATTATTGATTTGCGATGTTTTATATCCTGTATGTAATATTTGAAGACCTGAATTTATGTCAAAGCTATGATCATATTTTAATAAATGGTCTGCGAACTCAGAATCGCTATTGCCATTTAGTGCTCTGAGGTGCTCTTTAACCCTAATCTCAAAGTTTCTATAAGTTCTACCTATATAAAACGAACTACAATCATTACAATTGAGTTTGTAAACCCCTGATTTTTTTGTTTTAATTTCGCTATCTTTATTGTTGAGTTTATATTTCTTCAATTTGTTATTTGTGTAAAACGCTGGTTGAATAGTACCGGGAATATTTTTACTAATAATTTTTGATGTATCGTTGTCGACAAATAAAGTTCTACGCCAATGTTTATTGTTATCTTTAGAAATAGGGTAAATATATAATTTGAAAAATTCTGTTTAATTTTTTTATTTAGTATTTCATCTATCAAATTAGTAGAATAGCCATTATTAATTGCTATTTGCTTTATGAGATTTAATTCAAAATTATAGTTAAGAGCTGACAAAGGAATTGTAATTAGTCTATTAATCATAGAGTGGAAAGCCGCTAGTTTTTGAGAAAAGGGATGATTTGAAGAATTATGTATCACAATATCAGTATACGTATCTTTACGGAAAATATTGAAATCTATTTTTGTACCTGTTAATAACTTCCGAAACTAAATGTTATGAATGTAATTTAGATTTTTGATAAATAAATATGCAACTTTCTTGTTTACTAACGACAATTTGTAATCGCAGCGTTAATTATTATTTGCAACCTTATTTAATTTATATTTTTTAAACATTTACTTAGCGTTAACAAGACTATATTTATAACAGTAACATTGGGATCTGCGCAAGAGCCAACAATCCACTTAAAAATTCACGGCGTGCATAATTATAATTTATGGTGGAGATACAAGAACAATAAAACACAGGTAGGCAAAAGAAGGAGAAGAAATAATACTTCCATAACACAAGATTTTCACTGGCGTTACTGCCGACTTCGCCTGAGATGAACAGTGTTTTCTGTAAAAAATTTCTAAAAAAAATTGAACTTGCCTTAGTTTTTGGCCGTCAAATGAAAGGAAACGTTCCCTGAAGATATTATATGCGTTGAGCTAGAAATTAGAGATTGGAAAATCTGTGTAAGTTTCATCATGCCAAAGAGTTTTTGCCACTAGATACAAACACATTTGCTGGTTTGCAGTCAAGATTGTGAAAGCGGTTATTAAATAAATAAATGTTTATTCCGGTATGTGGGGAGAATAGTGCAATCCCATACATTCCATAAGGGTATTGTTAGTTGTTAATTAATGATTTATAGTTTTGAAAACAATGTAATAAATAAAGCGGCAAACATTTTGATTGAAACGTGTTGCGTTGGATGAGCTGAATACTCATTTCCTTAGGTCACCTGATTGCATCAATATCGAGAATTTTTCAAATGATGCATTCGAAGGGTACACCAACACATTCATTAATTATGAATAAGTGTGCATGTATTGATGTTTGATCGCTCGAATTCTGTGTTTGTAATGCAGATATGTGTGTGGTACCGTTGTGATCACGCTCTGCTGGTTATATTGCATCGCTAATATGGGGACTGTGTATGTATGTAGTGTGTAGTGTGCACTGCGTAGGTAGAATAGTACCATGGCTAGGCTGGTAGCTGGTTGCCAGTGGCTGGTGGCTGCTAGATAGCGGATAGGTGGTTGGTCTCCCTCTTTGCATAAGCAAATGAAGGCCGCGGGTGCAAATGGATCAAGTCCATGTAACACTTTTCACAAAAATGTTTTGCTTTGATGGTTAAAATAATTTTTCTTTCGAATGTGATAAGTTCTTTCTCTAAGAAAGCTCGAAAAAATTTCTATTGAAGATCAAGCATAATCGTACTTGTGCACAAAATATGTATCAAATACATTGACATTTTTCCTCGATATATAACAGCCTAGCGTATTTGAAACTAAAGCAAATTTCAGATATTATCATGTCATCAAATTTGGTTTTGATATTAAGTTTAAGATATACTATAAAACTTAAAATAATTCTTCCTGTGTAGTTAGGTACTACAACGATAAAACACAAAATGATAAAAAAAGTGTTAAACAAAAACTCCAAAATGTTATTGAGAGTATGATAAGAGGTTGAGCGTATTTATTATATTCGTGAAGACATTATTTTAGAATGATTGTATTATAATTATTATGTATATTCAAAAAAGTTTCGAAGTTTTTTCAATCCACCATCCTTTAGTAACTCTGTCTAATTAATTGCTAATACTTTTGATTATTTAAAAAGAAATTGTGGACTGTGAGAACTGTGAAGAAAATTTAAGCAAAGATTATTTATTTTTACTCTCAGTCTATTTGGAAAATGATGTACATAGAAACTATGGAAAGAAATATTTCACCTCGAACGCTATTCTCCTCTGGAAGTCAGCATAGGAGGTTCTGTTCTGTAATACAGGCTGCGGTGTAACAAGAGTGGGCGGTGGAGGTCGTGGGTGGATGGGCTGGGATGGGGTGAGTGGCTGGGGTGCATTGAAGGCAGGTCATGTTGGATGACGATCAGCGGTCTGGATGCAGACAGTTGGTAAATATAACGAGCCCTGGCCACAGAACACACAACAGCGGCTAACGGAAACTTTGCGATGAATTTTACGAATTTTAGAAGCGTAGAGGCAATAATACGAAAAACCGTGCGTTTTTTGTTTGATTCGCCTGGATATTGTTTAAGCCCAATATATAAAGCGGGCATTATAATCTATATAATCTAATCGACAGCAAGTATTTAAATATTTACATAATTTATAATTTTTTAGGAACCTCAAATTTACTCTTTTGCATAAACCTCTACACCTCTACTCGAACTGCTGGCGATCTACCTCAATAATATTAGACTCCGATCGATCGACTCTGACATGATGTAGCGCCGGAGGGGGGGGGGGGGGTAGAAAGTTTTTTTTTATTGCGACCTCATTTAATGCCGATTTTTATATCACATGTGACTTCCAATAAAAATCATGTTCATAAATTCTACTCTAATTTATAACTGCTGGGCAGGTTTTAATTTAAAATCGTTTCTGCGTAAGAGTCCCAAAGCAACACTTACACACGGAACAGTCAATTTCTCAGAATATGCGGCAAGCAACTCAAATGCAAAGCTTCACTCGGTGCACGGTGAATCGACAACTTGTTATTTAATTTATCGTTATATTGTGAAAACAAAACTCGTTCAAATTAAATCTGTGTTGGGTGAATTAAAACTACACTCAGTACATAATTAGTCTGCAACTAGAATTTTATAACTGCACTTCGATTAATAAAATGTTTTCCACCAAAATGTGTCAGCAGATCAATTCACTACTGGAATTATACATTCTGAACACAAATCTGGTTTAAATTAAATTCTGTGTGGGGTTAATTAAAACTACACTCAGAACATAAAAATGGTTTTTCTTCGATTCTGGCGGTACATAAATAGTCTGCAACTAGAATTTTATGACTGCACTTCAAATAAGATTATGTTTTTCTTTCGAAATGTGGCAGCAGATGAATCCACAACTGGAATTTTACATTCTGAACACAAAACTGGTTTACATTAAATCTGTATGCGGTGATTTAAAACAACACTCAGAATATGAAAATGGTTTTCTTTGAATCAGTACATAAATAGTCCGCAACTAGAATTTTATAACAGCACTTCGAATTAGAGAAGGTTTTCCTTCGAAATGTGTCAGCAGATGAATCCACAACTCATATTTTACATTGTGAACACAAAACTGGTTTAAATAAATCTTTGTGGCAAATTAAAACTACACTCAGAACAAGAAAATGTTTTTTTTTTATTCTGGCAGCACATGCGTAGTCAGCAACAAAAATTGTATTACTGCACTTCGAATAAGATAATGTTTTCGTTTGAAATGTTTTAGCAGATGAATCCACAACTGGAATTTTACATTTTAAACACAAAACTGGTTTAAATTAAATCTGTGTTCGGCAAATTAAAACTACACTCAGAACATGAAAATGGCTTCTCTTTCATTCTGGCAGCACATACATCTGCAACTTGAATTTTATGACTGCACTTCGAATAAGGGAATGTTTGCCTTCGAAATATTACAACAGAAATTTTATATTATGAACTGAATTAAACTAAATCTGTGTGCGGCGAATTAAAACTACATTCAAATGATTTTTCTTTATTCTGGCAGCACATGCAGAGTCTGCAACTAGAATTTTATACGTCGAATAAGAAAATGTTTTCCTTCAAAATATGTCAGCAGATGAATCCAGAACTGGAGTTTTACATTCTGATCACATTACTGGTTTTGAATTAAGAGTGAATCTATTCACCGCCCTCATTTTGAATTATTTATTAATAAACTTTGTATCGCCTTCAAGTTACAACTCGGACTGACTGACTCATAAATAAACCAAACCACATACTAGAAACTAGATCGATAACTTCGAGCTTTTGAAGGGGGCAATTTTCAACAATATTTCACCATGAATATGCAATAATTTTAAAGTTTTTTTATGGGGACTTCTGACGTCACACACCACAAATGAGGATAGAGTATACAACAACCAAAATGCGCGACCATTGACAATATAAGTTACAAATAATTTTTAAACAAAAAGGCGTGAAAAATGGGCGGTCTCATTAATTTAGGATCAACTAAAACAAAAACTGTGAATACATCTATTTACATCGGCAATTTTTTCTCGAGATCGACTCAAAAAGCACTCGCGATCGACCGTTTGAGCATCCCTGCTCTACACTAAATTTTCATTTTAATGACATGTAAAAATAAAATGTTCTGAGCGCATTGTGCGGTTAGGAAAAAGTCATAATACGTACAGTAAATAGAGAAAATAAACCTGGATTTATCGTCTAAATCTTCGCCTCCATAGTTAAAAAGCTTTTTTGGTGAGGTCAACCTATCTGAACGTCGGAACATCTAATATCACCTGTTCCAATAAATGCAAAAACAATAATTTATGTGTTTTGTGCTGACCGCGAATCCAACCCGCGACAAGCCGATTCAAAGTCAAATACGGATGATCAAGACAAGACGACAAATTCACTTAACTTCAATTCGACTTCAAGAACGAGGTTGAATTTGTCAGGCCGATATGTGCGGAGAGGGGAGTAAGGAGAAGTAGATGGCTGGGAAGTACCCGAAGAGGTTATACACTGGAAGTACCTTACTATTCTGAACACGTAAATAAACAAAACCTATTGGCCAACTCAAGAAACGTTTCGACTCTCAATCTTTCAGGATCAATTATTAAATTCTTGCTCTGATATGATAAATGTTTTAATTTGTAATTACAGGTTTATACGGATGGTAGGTTTACCTAACTTCTAAACTGGAAAATACACATAGAAGTAGGCATCGCTGCAAATTATGATCCAAACACGGTGCTCACACAGATGCACTGTTTGCAAATTGCACAATGTTTCAAACTTATTACTTGACTTCAGAAAAGAAATTTCCAGGCAAATTGAAAACACGTACTCTTTAATATGAAATATAAAATCTTTATAATAAGACATATATTTTTTTATTTTAATATTTCATCTTTCACTTTTTTGTAATGGAACGTACTTACTGGGATACCCCGTTCTACGTCATATTGTACGTGGTTACAAATTTTAATTATAAATACGAACCTGTGTTAAAATATTGCGGAAGAAAAATTATGAAGCTTTTTTAATATCTGGAAGAAAACACAATATAAGCTTTAATCTTAGTAAAATTGCACAATTGTATGTATATACTTCCTTCCCGTGTCCATAATGCAAATTCTTTTGAAGTCGGTTATTTTTTTAACGTTTTTATTGCAAGATATGAGAGGATGTATGAATGTGAGTGAGGCAAAGAGTGTGTGCCAAGACCGAGTTGTTTGGCGGTCCGTCCTCTCTGCCTACCCCTGCGGGGAAACGGCGTGATGGTCAGTTAGTTAGTTAGTTATGATATTATTGGATAATTTTATAGAGAAACTAGCTGACCCGACGAACTTCGTACCGCCTCAGAATCAATAACTGTTGAATTAAATTAAGTATTTTTATTAAGTTAAAAATTACACAATGAAGCAATTATCGATGCCCAACTGTCCGTGTTTTGTTTTTGTCAGTATCAGAGATGGCATTGTGTATGAATTTATATTTTTTGTGATTTTCTTACTTTTCCACTTACTTACGGGAATTTTTGAAAGGAAGCGGGTACGGGTGTCGCCGCCCCGGGAACAATTTATTGGATAACCAACACCTCTGCCATAGGTCACCCCAAGCGGTTCGCTACGTTTGGTGATTTAGCAAGGGTGACTTTTGTGCGGGTCTTGGCGGCGGATGCGTCTGCCCACCTGCTGCGTGGCGGACCGGATCGAGAGAGACTGGTTGAGGGAGGCCTTTTGACCTTTCCAGCCGGATTCTCTCGACCAATGGGTCGAAAGAGTCCGGCTGGAAAGGTCAAGGTAAAAGGTCAATTCCGGTCAAGGCAATGGTCTTGCACCGCAGTTGGAGGGATGGATTCACTCCCGGATACAATGACCTCCAGATTCCTACCCACCCCTCATGCCTTTTTCCTTCCCACTTTTTTACTCAACAGAGGTGCATATGGTACCACCCAACGATTGTCCGTGATTGGACCGTGAATCATGTTTGTAGTAACAATATCAAACAGTAATTGGTTAGTAAAAAATTTAAAATTAGAGAAAAGAGGCCGGCTTCGTTCTCATCGGGTCAAAAGTGACACCGGTTTGAATTACTAATATCACTTTTAAAAAATAGGGGTTAATGGTAGAAGGGTGAAAATTTAGGGTTGCATGTATTTTTTAATGCCTCACCATAAAAAAAAAAATAAATAAAAAATTTGTCCAAAAAAAAAAAAAAAATTCGGAGTGGAACACCCTTTACTTTTAGTGGTATGAAAAATAGATGTTGGTCGATTCTCAGACCTACTAGATAAGCACATAAAATTTCATCAAAATTGGTCCAGCCGTTTCGGAGGAGTATGATAACAAACACCGTGACACGAGAATTTTATATATTAGATATTGCATATTTCTATTAATTTTTGGGGATCGCTGGCAACGGTTAATAAGCACTTTTTTAAAAAAAAACCTTTTGATTCACCTTAATTACATTAAAAGGCAACTATTTGCATTGGGGGAAGTGGAAAATATGTCATTCTAAATTTCGATTACGTAAAATTAAAATTAGCTTTTGTCTTGTGAGATTGTACGCCATTAGTAATTAGCTCATTCGCTGTCGCTGTCACTTTGGTGTTGGTATTCCTGATACACTAGAATGTATAACGAACGGCTAGAAAATTTTGAAGGTACCACGAAATCTGGAAAGGTAAGTACTAAATTATCGGAGTTTTGGGAATAAAATGACGGAAAAAAACATGTTTTTAATTTCGGTAATAATTTTTTATAAATAATACATTCACTTTTATATCAAAAACCGTGTTACACAAACCTAGCGTAGCCGTTAAACTACTTGAAAACTGGGATGTTTTTCTTGCCTTGACGCGAGTAGGCGTTATAAAGGGGCACTTTCTTTTGAATCACAAACCATGTTACACAAACCTAGCGTAGCCGCTAAACTACCTGAAAACTGGGATGTTTTTCTTGCCTTGACGCGAGTAGGCGTTATAAAGGGGCACTTTCTTTTGAATCACAAACCATGTTACACAAACCTAGCGTAGCCGCTAAACAACTTGAAAACTGGGATGTTTTTCTTGCCTTGACGCGAGTAGGCGTTATAAAGGGACACTTTCTTTTGTATCACAAACCATGTTACACAAACCTAGCGTAGCCGCTAAACTACTTGAAAACTGGGATGTTTTTCTTGCCTTGACGCGGGCAGGCGGTATAAAGTGGGCACTTTCTTTTGTATCATAAACCATATCACATAAACTTAGCGTACGTAGCCGCTCAACATCGCAGAAATAGTTGACTTATAAAAATAAAATTTTAATGTCAAAAAAAATTCAAGCTAATAAATTTTAATCAACGCACGCAATACATGTGTATTAGGTAAGTACCTACTAATTAGGCGGAATTTTAGTTTTATAACATTAAAAAAAAACGCCCGCGCGATTTTGTCTCTAGCCGTTGGTTTCCGTTTGCAATTAACGAAAATTTTCATTATCAAATTTAGTTCAAAATATTTTTCCCTCCGAAAAGACTTTGAAATCTAAAAAATGTCGTGCCAATCGTGTTTACTAACTGTGGTCGGGTTTTTGGATATCGTTAGAGAGGAAGAAGTATTTTTATATATAATCTGCTATGCTTTGCATCTTTTCTTACAGTAACAAGAATACCAACATAACAAAAAATGACATTTGAAAATAATGTTTGAAAATGGACGGTCTCGTTTCACACAATGAAAGCTAATTTTAATTTTACGTAATCGAAATTTAGAATGAAATATTTTCCACTTCCCCCAATGCAAATAGTTGTCTTTTAATGTAATTAAGGTGAATCAAAAGATTTTTTCAAAAAAAAGTGCGTATTAACCGTTGACAGCGATCCCCAAAATTTACCATATTTCTTTATCCAAATGTTGTTTTAGTTGTATGTTGGTAGAATGCATGTTGTAATATGGATTGTGGATCTTGTGAATCGCCTCGAGTTTGTTTGCGTAAAGTTTTATAACTAGCCCAGATACGTGAAAAATCACGAGGAATTTATTACGCTAGGATTGACGCATAGTAGCTTAAAAGCGCAGACCATTGCAAAATCACGAAATATGACATTAATTGTCAAGTTAATCCTAAGAAATTTAAACAAAAGAAAAACGCAATTCAAATGTAGAGTTAAAATTCTTTTCTATTAATGACATTATGTTATAAGTAGGTAGGTATTAATGAAAATGAAATTAAAATAAATTCGAGATCATTGAATCACAGTTACAATCACAGGTAGACAAAAACATTTAATCATATTATCTTTAAACAAATACAAAATACTGTTACTGAGGCAGTTCAGTTATGTACAATAAATACTGTATATTTCTTTGCAAAAGAAATATTTATTATTTATATTTTATTTAATCACAGTGTAATTTGTAAACTTCATGTGTAAAAGCCCCGAAAAAGGACGTAAATAAATAAATAAACAAATAACAATAGTGTTTTGCTAATAACAAAAGCTAGATTTGCAAAAAAAAATATTTCTCGATAACGCTTCGCGAGGACATCGCTGCCCAACGCGTATACGGTTACACCCATTCACACAACCCTTATTATGTGTTGTTCGGACCTATAAATAGTTATAATTATTTAAATACCAAATAAACATTGCGTTCAATGCCCTCTGCGGTAAAATGAATTCTCCTTGCCGCCAGCTATATTTGTATTTTTCTGACTTTAAAATAGATTTTGAGCGGAGAGCGGGGTTGATGGCGGAAAAGGAGGTGGGAGGTGTCCGCTCCCACCCCGTCTAAACTTGATGTGGGGCAAATTTCATTAAAGTGTGTACGCGGAGCGGGATGGCTTAGCGATGGCGCTGTAATTTCCTGTACTGAGCTTATCACAGAAATGACGATATATGTGCGACGCCGAACCCACCCCCCCCTCCGACAGGAGCGTATCAGGTAACCTGATGAAACAATTGCATTCAGAATGTTGACTTTAAATGTTTTGTATTCTGGGATAGGTTTCAATTAAATGAATTGCAATTAATGGTAGAAGGTGTCGGGGGTGTCGATGGAGACATGGCACGATGAAGTCAATCAAATATTTGAGTCATCTCATGTTAGGAGTCATAATAACAGAAGAGAAGGTATGTATCGATCTCTGCATAACCGTGCAGTGAAACGGAATGATGGTTAGATAGAGCAACATTTTTTTTCTTTCTAAATTCGTCACTGCTTCAGATAAATATTTTCGGATATATGTATATATTCTGTAGGTACCCACCTATATTTGTAAGTATTGAATCTATTATTATTTTATTATGCAGTAGTTTTGTTAACAGTTGGCTTCGGGTCCAAAATGTTTTTTTCTGTTTTTCTCTTATTTAAAAATAAAAATAAAACATTTTCAGCATTCAAATTTTATAAAATTTCACTAAATGCCACTATCATTTCAAGAAATCAGCTCAAAGATATTGAAATTTATGTCAAAATGTCAATGAAAAGCTTTGAATAATATTAATATCTACTAGTACATACATCATATATATATATATATATATATATATAAGTACAATAGCACTTGAAGTTAAATAACACAAAACTGCGCTACACAAATAATACGTTATTATTATTATTATCAGGAGAAACAAATACCTGTTTGAGTCAAATAATATCCAGAGTCGGTACATATAACAGAATAATATCTAAACAGGGTGTTAAGGGACGTACTCGACTCACTTTAACCAGTGACTTGACATTATTTGGAGTGAAAAAAATTAATGGAAATTTTGGTCTCCGGTGACATTTATGATGTTTTTTTCAACTAAAAACATTTAAAAAATCAGTAGGTATTGGACAGTTAGGGTCGGGGTGAGGGATTGGTTGGTTACTCTGGCTGAGTGACCAGTGACGATAAGTGGAAAATTTTTTTGTTGTTTGAATTTGAAGAAAAAAATGTACCAGAAGTGTTTAGTAAATCAGTACCTACATATTTTTGAGAGCACAAAAAAAAAACATTACTTTAACAGTTGTTTCACTGCAAAATTTATTTATTTAATTATAATATAGATATCTATTATCTACAAAAACATGGTAAGTAACACATTATTTCCAATGAGTTGAGAAAAAAACTCGGAAGGACAGACACATATAAGTACATTTTACACAGATATTACACGTTTTAAAAATACATCATGTTGAAAAAGAAAAAAAATGAATTGTCAAAGAATAGAGATTTTAGAAATATTGAGAGACATCCATACACATAAATCATAAAAAGCAAACGTATGAAGGCGAGCGAATGTTCACTGGTTTAAAAACATTTTCAGGAAATATTCTTTAAGCGTTTTAACTAATATTTTTTGTTAGCTACTGGTTGCTTTATTTCATTGTCTATATGCAATATATTATGATGAGTTAATACCAAATTTAGTTGTGTGGGTAGATGATGCTAGGTGTATTTGATTTTGGTATTGTGTTTTGTGCTGGTTTATGTCTGAATTAAAGGCTGCTCTGATGTTAGTATGTGAGGATCTATGTATGATTTGTAATATTGCACTAGTGATATTGTATTTAGGTAGAACCGTAAAAGGAAGTATGTTTGTCTTTGAATATATATGTTTGATATGTGGATCCCACGGTAGATGGTAGATATTCCTTAAAGCTCGATTTAAAAAAATACTTTGTAAACTTAAGAGAAAAATATATATGATTAACTACGAAAGGTTAAAACCATTTGAATAACTTTCGTTTGTAAAAAGAGAAAAACAAGCTTTCATTTAAAAAAAAAACATTCATTTGTACCGCGTGAAGTCAAATAAACTCTAAGCGCTTGTGTAGGATTTGAACCGGCCTGTATATATAGATACACAGTTCAGTCAATATAGCAAAAATTTGTTATCACAGTGATGTTAATACCAAGTTTTCAACTTCTAAGAACTCCCGCACCCGGCGTTACCCGGTAAAAAACCAAGCAAAATTATTCTGAAGAGTTACATTAGTATGGCGATTACCGGGAAACAACTTATTAAAAAAACAGTGATTAAAGCATGCACTTATACAAAATGATCAAAGCATGCACTTCATAATTTAGGAGATATTTAATAATTAATTATTTATGAGTAATAATTAATAATTATTAAATAATTTATGAGCTTTGATATTTTTTGCAATCGTACCTATTAAAGAAATATTTTTTTCATGCATTCGTTTAGAAATATTTGCTCCTTGTATTTATGTATTTATTGGCCTTGTTATCCCCATCTATTTCCGACTCATTAAAATTGATAAGCATGTCCGTCAATAGGGTGGGCAGCGGACATATTGGAGTGGCCCCCGAGACGCGGGCCCCCGTGAGCCCGGGTCCCGGCGACAGCCCCGTCAATACAACGGCGGCGGGGGCGCTGGACAGTTGGGTAGAGCGCGTTGAATACTTTATCCCACCTGTATTGACACGTGTAAATGGACAGAAAACAGAAAGATCAAAATTAGATGTTTGTCTCGATTTATGCAAGATCTTATTGTATTCTTATTATTAGGAAGAAGCACTTGCGAGCTCACAAATACCACAGTGTATACTTTTATTCTCCAACCTCTTCTCTAAGCCTACAATACCCAGGTAACATTTTAAATACCCACATGCGGTAAAAATTGCGATGCGCTAATGGCGCCGTTCTATTTGCATAAAGAACATTAACTTAAAATTCAATAAATTTAATATTTTTTTTTATTGCCGGCAACCCGTACGTTTATTGAAAGAACATTATCATAATACAAACAAGTAAGTAACCCGCCTCACTAGACGATGTCTATTCTGAGACGGGTACATATATATGCATACATGTACACACACATACACACATAGGTTCACATATCTATACGCATGCATGCACATAATAATAAAAACATACGTATATAAAATCTAGATAAAATTATTGAAAATTGTTAAAAGGTTACCATAAAACCAAAACTCTGAAAAGAATTATTGGTAATTGCTAAGTTATCATGGGATGTACATAGTGTCGTAAAATCAAAAATATAGAAAGAATGATTGAAAATTGTTATAAGATTATCATGGAATGTACATACGAGTAGTACCATACAACCAAAAATCTTAATAAAATGATTCATCTCTTCAAGAAATATAAGAATCTAGTAAATGAAAAAAAAAATTCTTCAGCGTTATCAGTAAAATTTAATATCATAAAACAATTTTAAACTTTATCTATGTTATTAGGAAGGTGGAGGAGAGGTATCTACTACTTAAAATGCCAATACAAAATATAATAATAGTTCCTCCTAATTTTAGTAACATGAATTCGAGGACGTTTCAAAGTTACCTTGAAATCCTACCTATAATAATCTTTGAAATGTGTGAAATGAAAGCTATGTGCATATCTGCATGTTCAATATGTTCATGTGTATACATATGGGCATATATTTTCATATTATTTTTAACCTTTTAATATATATATTTTTTAATCTTTTTATATAAATGTCTACTTTGAAACACATCTTTTTTATCAAATATAATATAATATGTTATTTAATAAAATTGAACACTTTTTTGTTTAAAACCAAGAGATTTATTAATTTATGAACCGACCGGTTTCGCTTTACTTAAGCATCTTCAGGGTACAAATGCTTGAGTAAAGCGAAACCGGTCGGTTCATAAATTAATAAATCTCGCGGTTTTAAACAAAAATGAATTTTATTTTATTAAATATGTCAAACCACAAAGTGATTGCTTTCTACGATAATATGTTATTTACCCACCTCGGAACAGACTTTGTCTAGTGAGGTGGGTAAAAAAAAACTATGTACATAAATGAAAATAAAACAAACGCCCGGGTTTCCGGCAATGAAACTGAAACTTAAATACAATCATTATTCTTATGCTGCGTACATATTTGCGAACATAACCGCGAGCCGAGCCACGAAAGGATCGAGGCAACCGCAAGCGGCATTTCTTAATATTAGAAATTACTGTAAGTGTGTGTACCTAACATTTCCACATGTTTCGATTTAGGTATACTTTATCAGCTAGTACAGGGTTTACCAAACTTTTTCTGTAATGGAACATTTCGAAAATCCGTAAATTTTAACGGAACACTTGGCTTATTTTTTAGGTTGGGTACAAAGCATTCTTTTTAGGGTGAATTGTCTATTTCAAAAAATTCCTAATAGTAAAAATTAAAAAAAAAGTGTCATTAAAGACATATATTTATTTATTACACAAACGAACAAAATGGAATATAAACCCAAAAGTGGATTAAATAAAGCACTTTGACGAAAGACTTTGACGATTTTGAGTCAGTGAATTGCATATCTTCTTGAGATCGAGCGTAATATTGGTAAGTTGGATTCTAATATCTGGTGTGGCATCGAGCTTGTTTAGCATATTTAGAAAAACCCGCTTCGCATAAATAGGTTGTGGAAAACGGAAGTAAAACAATAATAGTTTATTTCGATAAATTGGGGTAATCTTCTGACAAACTCTCACAGAAATCATTTAAAGGCCGATTTTTGTTTCAAGTTAGTCATTAATTAAATCAATTAGATTTTCATATTCACTTGCGCTTAAGCCTACTGATTTAGCTGTCCGGAAAATGGATTCCGAAAGCAGAAATCGTCCTTTCTAGTTTTCTGAAAATATTGCGAAAGAGTTGTTTTGGAGTTATGTAGATATTCTTAAAATTATTTGGAAACCTCTTCATCCTCTTCAAAATTTAATTCATTCAAACATTCAGGTAAGGCAGGAAAATAATCAAAATGATTAGGTTGAATTGATGAAATCCAAAGTTGTAATTTTTTTCACTTTTTCACTTTTCCGCTTTTTCAACAACATTTACGGCACCATGCGCGTTTATAGTTCGGCTTATTGTTAACAAGGATGTAAGAATGATTGATTTTTACATTATTTTTTTTCCAGGTAAAGTCGATATCTTAAAAAATAAGTTTGGGTTCCTTGGGAACTGAAATTTTGTGAAACACACGCAGATCCGTTTCCACATCGCACGGAGGTTCTCATTATTGACTCTTATCACAGTATTATAACTTCAGAGATTTTTTTAGTATGTAAAATGAAGACTTATTGCAATAACAGCGTAAACGGCTCTTTCAACTTTCATAAAGCTTAGTCTTTCTACCTGGAAGGGTCCAGTACCTAACTTAAGAACTATTGTGAAATATTTATATTATACAAGTAATAATTTATTGTGAATAATACCAGTAGTGTTGAAATATGAATATGTGAATTTTATAATAAATGAAATTCTTCCGACAAATGATCGCGGAACCCCTATTCAGGTTCGGCGGAACCCTAGGGTTTCGCGGAACACAGTTTGGGAAACCCTGAGCTAGTATATGAAATACATTTTTTCCCAGTAAGTTTCTCTATACAAAGTTACTAAAAAGTAAAAATTTTATTGTTTTTTAATACTGTCGCGTATAAACTTCAGATACCAAACAAGATTTAATCATACCGAAACCTACAAACACTAAAAATCATTCACCACACTGTGTATATTGGGATATTGTGAAGAAACGTGTAGGGTTTTAAAAAAAAGTTTAAAACCCGTTTAATCACAGGAGACCATATTTGTCCCAACGCACATAGGTCTCACATAAGACGCCGTAACTCCCGTACTACCATAGTTAGAAATATGTTCTAATCGGTGTTAGAAAGGAAAAACATCATGCTTTATATTACAATCTAAAAAATAGCCACCAAAAAATTAAAATGTACACTTTTATGTACATAAAGTTTTGAATCGCAAATTGAAAAAAGAATTTGAAACTTCGGGAATTTTTTATAAATTATTTTTCATAGAGCGACAAAAAAAGTGAGGTTCAGTTCAGTTTCAGTTTCAGTGCCGGCAACCCGGGCGTTTAAATGAAAAATAAATAAACGCCCGGGTTGCCGGCACTGAAACTGAAACTGAACTGAACCTCACTTTTTTGTCGCTCTATGAAAAATAATTTATAAAAAATTCCCGAAGTTTCAAATTCTTTTTTCAATTTGCGATTCAAAACTTTATGTACATAAAAGTGTACATTTTAATTTTTTGGTGGCTATTTTTTAGATTGTAATATAAAGCATGAGGTTACAATGTATTTGTTATACATTTGTCTAATAAAATATGTATGTGTTTTTATTTTTTTTTATTATCAGTAACTTTAGTTAGAAAAAACATAAAGTGAGCCATTTTGAAAACTTTTTTATTTATTTATTTATTTATTAATTTACGGACAACAGTCCATTAAAAAAATATTAATAACACGAATAAAAATAAAAAAAAAGAGATGACAGTGAAGGGAGAGCACATAAAAATTAATAGCAATGACAATATAAAATATAAAAAGTACATATAGAGACACTACAAGTCAAAGCATGAAGAAGCATTTAAATATTGCGTAACGACTGCCGAAAGTCATTTAGTTTTACACCAAAAAAATCAATGCTTTGACTTGCGTTGACAAGTCTCGACATTCTGGATAAGGGAGAATGGTATCCGTAATTAGTAGAATGTTGATTGAGGAACAGCAATTCATTATTTCGAAGCCTACGGGAAGGGATGTTAAACTGGATGAGTTGTAACAATGCAGGTGTATCTGTAATACTGTTGATAATTTTAAATATGCAAATTAGATCAGAGTCCTTTCTACGTTTTTCTAAAGAAGGCATGTTTAAAATGTGTTCAATTTCATCATATGAGTACTTGCCTCTTTCAAGACCCAACCTCCAAGCAATTCCTCTTAGGAAACGATGTTGTACGGATTCGATGTGACAAATGTGGACAGCGTAGAAAGGAGACCAAATGACACTAGCATATTCAAGGTGAGGGCGAACCAGCGAACAGTAAAGAGTTTTAAGTGTACTTATATGTTTGAAGTCAGAGGTAATTCTATGAATGAAGCCGAGTAGTTTAAGTGATTTATTTACGATATTATTTATGTGATCACGGAAAGAAAGTTTGCAGTCTAGAGTGACCCCAAGGTCCTTGATAGATGTGACAGTAGATAGACAAACACTATTTAGTTTATAATCAAACTGAATAGGTTTTTTGGTTCTATAAAAGGACAAAATTTTGCATTTATCAACATTAAGTTCCATGCAGTTAATTTTGCACCAATCGTTAAATGAATCAATATCAAGTTGAAATAGTAAACAGTCAAGGTGGGATTTAATAATCTTAAGAATCTTATTATCATCAGCAAATAGCCAGAAACGTGTGTGAGAAAAAACTTTTGTGATATCATTAATAAAAAGGTTAAAAAGAAGCGGGGCCAAATGGGCTCCTTGGGGAACGCCGGAAGTTACATCAATGTTAAAGGATTCAAAGTTATTTATTTTAACCTTTTGTTTTCTATCTGTCAAGTAAGAGTGAAAGAATGATAACAAAGGGTTTCTAATGCCTATAGCATAAAGTTTGGCCATGAGAATACGGTGATTAACTTTGTCGAAGGCTTTGGAGAAGTCAGTGTATAGAACATCAACCTGAGTGTTATCTTCTAAGGCTTTCACAATGGTACTTGTAAAGGAAAGTAAATTTGTTGTTGTAGATTTCGCCGATCTAAATCCATGCTGTTCCTCAATTAGAACACTTTTGAAAACAGGAGTAATTTTCTTTCGACTCAAATATTTTTGGAATATTAGATATAATTGATATCGGTCTGTAATTTACAATATTCGACTTATTTCCGGACTTAAAAATGGGTCGAATATATGAAATTTTCCATGAGTCAGCAAATGTTCCAGATGAAAGTGACAAGTTGTACAACATACAAATTGGGTTAGATAGTGTATATTTACATTCTTTTAGCAAGATTTCTGGAATGCCATCAGGTCCGGTACTTTTTTTGTTAGAGAGATTATTTAAGGATTGGTAAACCTCCTTAAGTGTAATTTGGCAATCATTTAAGTCAATATTATGGTCATAGTTAAGTGGAGGGATGTTGCATGATGCATCAGAATATACAGAGGAGAAGTGTTTGGCAAAAAGGTTGGCGATATCATGGCCTTTGGTAGCATGAGTTTCATAATAATACATACTTGAAGGAAGATCATTATCAGTACGCTTTTGCGCAACAAATTGCCAAAATTGTTTAGGATTTTGCAGTAACTTTGTCTCTGTAACTTCTACAAAATATTTATAACATTTGGCTGATTCGATTTCCCAGTTCCCAGTGTCTTTAAATAATTTATGAGTCTTCTTTTTTTCAATTATTAACTGTTTAAGTTTCGTGCTAAACCAATTTGGAAACTTAGGTTGAGAGTAACACCCCTTAGGAACAAACAATTCTACAGCATGTGATACACATTCATTAAATTTAAGTACAGCGTCATTAATATCAGAATTTAAAAATAGTGTCGACCAATCAATCTGGGATAGATATTTGTTCATATTAAAATAGTCGCCGTTAAGATATTTGTAGTGATAAGAGACATTTGGTTTCAAGGAATCAAATTTGAAAAAATGTGTAATTTTAATAGAGAGAGGTGGATGATATTTATCCAAAGGTAACAAAGAGACATCAGCTTCACTTACTATGACATTTGGTATGCTAGTGAAAATCAAATCCAGGCAAGAGCCTAGATAGTTAGTGACTGGATTTACTTGAAACATATTCAAATAGGCAAAAAAATTTACAATTTCAACAGCTTGTGGAGAAAGATTACTAGAAGGAGTTTTGACACCTTGATCGTCATTCAGCCACAATATTTTAGGTAAATTATAATCGAGACAAATAAATAGGGAATCAGCGTTTCTAGACACATGTTCAATTGAAGCAGTATGCGACTTATAGACTTCTACCGAAGAGGAGGGAGGAATGTAAACACAACCAAGTACAAGCTTTTTGGTACCAAGTAGAACACACAGGAACAATTGATCAGAAACATTGGTAAATGTTTCTAGAATATGGCAGGGGTATTTTTTGTTTACGCATATCATCACTCCACCACCTTTACACTTAAAAGAAGAAGTAGAACGGTCACTGCGGAAAACGTTATAGTCAAAAAATCCAAGTTCAGCAGATGAGATATTTTCAGATAGCCATGTTTCGGTTAAAAATATAAAGTCGTAATTACATACACTGACGTTACAGCGAATAGTGTTCAGTTTCGTATTTAGGCCACGAACGTTTTGATAATACATTGAGAAGGAATTTTTCTCAGAACGATTATTCAAGTTCAACCTAAAAAATTTATCCGAGAAAGTTCACGTCTTTCAGCAGCTTGGCGGGCGGGGCAGTCTTGAGCTCCAGTTTTGTGGGAAGCCGGTTTTCTGAAGAAGGTGCAGGTGGCACATACTGGAGATTTTTCCTTTTTGGGGCAGGCATCACGGTTGTGGCCAACTTTAGCGCAGTGGGGACATTATGTTTGTATGCAAAAATTTTATAATTAAAAAAATTTCGAATTCTATAATTTGAAAGCGTATTTCATCACCTTTATAAAACAGTTTTTGGTTCTTGAATGTGTTTAGAAATATTCCAAATATTTGCATTTTATTGTAAAGCGAAAATATTTTGACCATCCGAAAAAAATGCCAAATTTTAGAAGGGTTAAACGAATAGAGATTTCTCTTATCAGAACCATTTTCCTTTTCGATCAGCGTTCAACATTTTAAATTTTTTTAATAAGTTGAAAAAAGGTAACTATCAATATAATCTTTGTACCTAAGGATGAGAAAAAAATGTTAACATAAATTGAAATAAAAAAGTTGATACAATACACGTCTATTATAATAATATTACACGTCTTTCCATCATACCTTGGAAAGAATTTAATTCATGGAATGGGAAATCCGCTGCTTTAATTTATAACGCAACATTTGTAAATCACTTTTATGTGTAGGAACACACATAAAGTAACCATGCACATAAACATGCAAGCCTTCAAGGCGAGGTACCTTGATGGTTGATGTTTCCCATCAATATGTATATTGTAGGTGGAGTTATCCGTCTCCCACCACCCTCGGAGGCTTTATTAGTTCTACCCCCATCCTGCCTGGAGTCGTCTTCCTTTGAATAAAACATACCCTGCTTATATTAACGCCAGGCTGTTAACCTGTAACAATTTATATTAATTTTTAATGGATAAATTTCAAATGTGTATAAAACCAAGATTGTTGTACTTATAAATCAATATATTGTTTTTGGTTATTTAGCCCTTCGAATAATAAGAAAATAATTTTCTGTCAACTTTTGCCTGTCAAGGTTTGCGCGCAAAAATTCCTGGTTCATCCCATGCATTTTAAATGTTCCTATTTATTGTTTTTTTTAAACGCTTTTGCAAAAACAATTTTTTTTTCTAAAATGTAGATAAAATAATCTTTCCGATGTGTTTATTAGAAATCAACATTTTTGTTTCTAAATATTAAAATTTTAATATTGGAAATGTAAATTGGCTAAAAAATGCACACCTGCGAATATTTGAAATAAAGTAAGGTTATTTAACTAAGCACGTTGGTTTAAAGTTCTGGCATAGTTATTTTTACATGTACCAGATGTATCGTTTACCTTAGGCTTTTATAAACTTGTCAATATGAAGACAGAAGGTGAATCAGCTGACAGTCACCTGCAAGAATAAGCAGAATTATACGTATCAGAATTCATTTTTTAATTATTTATTATTCTTGTAAACAAATTGTTTATTTACTAAGTTTGTATATTGTTCTCAACGCTGGGAATTCACATGTATTACGGAGGACACTACAGTGATACGTATAGTGAAAGAATTTAAGGCAATAATTTAAAAACGGTTTAAAACATCATTTTAGATTAATAAATCTTACTAATATTATAAACGCGAAAGTTTGTATGGATGTATGTGTGTTTGTTACTCTTTCACGCAAAAACGACTGAATGGATTTTAATGAAACTTAAGAATAATATAGCTCATACATCAGAATAACATATAGGCTATAATTTATAAAGCTAGCTAGGAAGGGGACACGGGAGGATAACGGGGACGCACGGGAAAGGTGATTCTGGGAGAAATAATGTATTTCTTTGAATATGGCATTGCAACACATGCCGGGAACCAGCTAGTAATTTATAATAGTAAAAAAAACAATTACCGTAGATCGGTGCTTCTCAAAATAAACTCAAAAATGATCAATATCAATACAATTATTTATGAAAACCAGGATACCCATTTTACCAAGGTTTGTAAAAAATTTGATGAAAATGGCTGAAATGAGTTAGGATTAAAACATTTATGAATTTTATGCAAATCTATTCGTGAATTTTGTGAGAATTTATTTATGAAATTTTTGTTGAATTTTTACGAATAAAACTAGCTGGTACCCGGCATGCGTTGCTATGCCATTAAATAAAGAAATTGTTTCTCCATGCGTGTCCTTTCCCATTCGTCCACTTCTCCTTCCTCCCCCCACATTTCTCTCCCGAGTCCTCTTCCCCTCTCGAGTTTCCACAGACCCCCCTCCCGAGTTCCTCTCCCCCCTCCCAGGGTCCCCTCCCCCCCCGCTCCCGCGTTCCATAAATTAATTCCCGGTAGATTTAGTTTTCAAACAGCTCGCGTGCCACCTATTGCAATTTTTTATACAAATTTCATAATGCCAGAGCTCACCAGACAATAACGAACACAACAAAAAATAATTATCCAATTTGGTGCAGTCGTTCGGAAGTTATGCGCGTACATACATTTCGGCGATTCATTTTTATACAAATTTCATTATGCGGGGGCTCTCCGCTTCTTTTATACAAACCTTGTCCTGAAAATAACGAACACAACAAAAAAAGAATTAACCAATTTGGTGCAGTCGTTCGTTACATACATTTCGGCGATTCATTTTTATTTATATAGATTCATTATACCAGAGCTCACCGCTTCTTTTATACAAACCTTGTTCTGAAAATAAAAAACACAACAAAAAAATAATTAACCAATTTGTTGCAGTCATTCGGAAGTTATGCGCATTCATACATTTCGGCGATTCATTTTTATTTAAATAGATTCATTATGCCAGATTCATTTTTATACAAATTTCATTATGCCAGAGCTCACCGCTTCTTTTATACAAACCTTATCCTGAAAATAACGAACACAATAAAAAAGAATTAACCAATTTGGTGCAGTCGTTCAGAAGTTATGCGCATACATACATTTCGGCGATTCATTTTTATACAAATTTCATTATGCCAGAGTTCACCGCTTCTTTTATACAAACCTTGTCCTGACAATAACGAACACAATAAAAATAGAATTAACCAATTTGGTGCAGTCGTTCGGAAGTTATGCGCGTACATACATTTCGGCGATTCATTTTTATTTAAATAGATTCATTATGCCAGATTCATTTTTATACAAATTTCATTATGCCAGAGCTCACCGCTTCTTTTATACAAACCTTATCCTGAAAATAACGAACACAATAAAAAAGAATTAACCAATTTGGTGCAGTCGTTCAGAAGTTATGCGCATACATACATTTCGGCGATTCATTTTTATACAAATTTCATTATGCCAGAGCTCACCGCTTCTTTTATACAAACCTTGTCCTGACAATAACGAACACAACAAAAAAGAATTAACCAATTTGGTGCAGTCGTTCGGAAGTTACGCGCGTACATATATTTCGTTCATTTTTATTTATATATATTTTACATTCAAATGTGATTCATTTTCATACAAGGAGCACAGAAGATCGAATAGTAATTTTACAGTCCACTGTCTGATGTTAGGTGAACATCTGATAATACCGAGGGCCTTTTGATGTATCGTATTGTTCAGTGCACGAGAATGATTGCAGTCATTAGGTGGCCGCTATGTCTGCCACCGCCGCCGCCACCGCCACCGCCGCTCTGTATTCAATTTATACATTTCGTAGGGGTTGTATTACGCTTCGGCTCACTGGCTCCGGATGCAGCCAACATCTTATATTAAATAAATTAAGATGAGCGGGGGGTAATTCCGCGCTAAGCGCCCAAATTAAACGATTTGGAACTCGGTGGGGATGCAATCATATGCGGCGCTTATTGTAATTGAATTGGTTTAGCGGTAATTTGAGTCACGCTTGTTGCACGCGTGCCAATCTTGATGAGAGAATTTTGAATAATTACAAAAAATATTTGTTATTTAATGTTTTTAAATAAATAGAACCGAGCAAAATCAACAACATTTTTATTTAAATTTGTGATAACAAAGAGAGGTTCGTCAGTTTTGATTGATTTATGAGATTTTTTTAAGCTTTATGTTTTTATTGCAGAATACCCGTCTATATTTTAAGTTAAATTGTATATATACCTACCCACTGATAGATTTTATAAGGTCAGATATAATATTGATAGTGCCGAAACCGATTGGCATGCTCGTATTAATAAAGGATTTCTTATGCAAAAATTCACAGTGTTTCATTTGATAAAGTTTTCCTCAGCGCGGGCCACCCAGTGAAGCCAAAATGATGAAATTTTACTATACATATAATGTAAAATATTGCATAAAAATAAAATTAAAAAAAATTGATGACCAGAAAGTTACAAACATATTTCCAAAACATAAAAGAGCAAACGATTTTCACATTTCGTACGGCAGAATTAAACTATTCGTCAAGAAGATTATTACTAAACTTCATTTTGACCAAAAAAACACACTCCAACAAACACAAAATATCACTAATAGACTGGTTAGGCAAGAGTACAAAGAAAAAATAAAAACGTCGACGGTAAACACCACCTTTGGACAAAGACACCATAAATACCATGCTATAAAAGCATTCAACAATCTTTCACTTGAAACAAAAATTGAGGAAAACAAAAATAATTCCAGACACTAAATAAAAAAATGGATTAAAGAACAAAAAAGACAATATTACCAAAATTTTATAACATAAAAGAATAAAACATACGTACACGCAACACACAAAACCAATATAAAACACGCAACACTCACAAACACATAAATCATAATATACGCTGATTTTCTTTAGTTTGTTAATTTTATTTTATTTTTATTTTTAGTTTAAATTCATCTTTATTTTAAATGTTTTTTTTGTTTCGTCACCAACATTGTATATTTCTTTTTTTTTCAAACTGCATTATGTATAAATTCTTATATTATTAAATGGGGGCCTCAGCACGGGTAAACAACCCAGTGAGGCCAACATTACTGGATTGTACTATGAAATTTTGTAAAATAATGTATCAACAATAAAAATAAATAAAAAAATACTTTTATATGAATGTGAATGAAGCAAGGAGTGTGTGTCGAGACGTAGTTGCATGGTGATCTATCCTCTGTGACTACTTCTGTCGGGAAACAGAGTGATGATTAGTTAGATTTTTCTGGTGTCTAAACAGATGTCAGTTAAGTAGTGCCTTAAAAGAAGATCATCTATCGTCGTTCGTGTCTAATGTACTAACGGTTACGGTAATAGCGGAAGGCATGTGGTAGACGGCTGGACTTCGTCAGTGTTGCGAGTGCAGCCGCAGAATAACTTAGAGCCTCCTGTAAAAAGGATCAATATTCTATGCTCAGTATAGCTCAGCTTGACCGCGAATGATAAAATTACGAGTTACGTACAAAACATTCAGAATTATCATTGGTGATGAAAATTATAATACGTGCTAAGTGGAAAGTGTTATTTGGACAAGAGACATCCTTATCCTGTATTGTTAGTGAGCTTTTGTGCTTCCCTTAACTTCAGAAAGTTTCCAACAATAATTATAAAGGTGTGTTTATCAGTGGCGGTCCGTGAGTTTTCAGTGAGTGAGATCGAAAAATACGACGTTATTGATGTTGTTGTGGCTGAAAACGATACAATTTTTTTTTCAAAATTTAAACTTTTTGTACAAAGAAAATACTACAGAAAATCTTCATACAAAAATTAAAAAAATGTTGAAATTTTGGAAAAAAATAATTTTTTTTTTCAGCTAAACGCTTTGTTAACCACACAAATATATAAAATTTATCCTATTTTTCATTTGGGCACTAATGAAAGAAAAAAGTCTAAAGTCTTTTTAAAATTTTTCATTAATCATCCCCCAAAGTGTTGCGGTATTAGCGTGGAACATGGTGTACAATATAATAGAAAATGAGATATTCAAAGCCTATCAATAATATGTAAAAGCGGTGGTAGAAAGCCTTTGTTTTAGGCCAGTTTTATTTGTATGTTAATGAGCCCTCAGCACGTCCATTCATTTGATCACTTTGCCGAACAGGAGTCGATTGGCCGATTGACCGCTCTGACAATCTGTCCGTCTGATTATATAAAAGGAATTAGTGCCTACGTTGGGTCTCCCATACTACCCGCTAGAATGAGGAATGAGAACGAAAGAACCTTCTCACTTATTGCTTCAGCGACCTTATTCTGAACTCAATTTTGGGTTAACACTAGCTCTAAGTATGAATTTATTTGAATAATAAATGGTTTTGTACGTCAAATTGACGACTATCATGAGCCTAGTATGGTGGTTGAAAGACTTCCAATAATAAATTCGGTGGTGTGTTTCTGTGTAACCACGTTTCAACGGCGCCTAGAACCGGAATTTGCATTGATATTCAAAATTGGAACTGATTGTGAAATAATTCAAACAAGCGATAAGGTGAGTACCAAAATTATTTTAATTAAATAAAAAATTATTTTTGAAATATGTAGGTATTTCTTTCGTAAAATTTTTGATAGAATTTAATTAGTAATTTTTAAAGTTAACGAAACTAACAAAAGGTTAACATCCTGTGACTGATCGGAGGGTTCAAACAGAACTTAGACCGCTACATATATATTTTAAATACTCTCTTCAGCTTCACAAATTAAAAAAATTGAAACATCACTTGATTTTTCAGGGGTCTGCGTTCGTGCTATGTCGTATCCAAAATGAAAATAAAAAAATATTAATCTGTGAAAATAACTAAAAAAATAAAAATAACTCTCTGTGTAATTAAAATGTTATTTCAGGCAAGTTGTTTATGTTATTAAGTTTTTTGTTTGGGTTGAAAAAGTGTTCCATGACAACTCAGAATCAACTCAACTCAACATTCAGCACCTCTATAAAAAGCTATAAAAAATAATTGAAAAATAGCACATAACCTAACCTGACGTAATCTATTTAACCAATTTTTTCATCACTCTTAAAGACTTTTAAAATAAGTTGTGTAGAGTTGAATTCATTCTGAGCTGTCCGGTCACCGAAAAAGAATAAGGAACATGAACTGTTGAAAATTCAATAGAAAAACGGTCAAATTATCGATAGATTTATCAACCGGACGGTGCACACCCCGTGGTACAAGCTTACTAGCGTTAGGTTCTAGTCAGTTGCGACATTTGATTTTTTTAATAGAAAAAATGTCACCGCAGATTAAAATGCCATCGGCATATGGAGAGGGTCAATTCGGAATGGGCCCAAAAACAAAAAAAGTTTGTAATAATATTAAAGTAAATTCTGGCCTAAAAGTAAGAAATGTCTTCCGAAATTTTGCACCTTGATGGTATTATTATATTTTGTCATGATATGAGTATTAGGCATAAAAGAAAAATCCTCAAGGATCATTTTCTCAATCAACTCTATTTGGTTCACTTTAAAACTGCGTCCCAATTTTTCACTTTAACTTTAAAACTGTGTCCCCAGTTTCTTACTTTAAAACTGTGTCTCCCATTTTTCACTTTAACTTTAAAACTGTGTTCCCCGTTTCTTACTTTAAAACTGTGTACCCCATTTTTCACTTTAACTTTAAAACTGTGTACCCCGTTTCTTACTTTAAAACTGTGTCCTTCATTTTTCATTTTAACTTTAAAACTGTGTTCCCCATTTCTTACTTTAAAACTGTGTCCCCCATTTTTAAGTTTAACTTTAAAACCGTATCCCCCATTTTTTACTCAGGAATCTCTGGGCTGTTGGAAACGTCCTGATTCACCCTGAAAAGATAATCTTGGGAGTAAATATTTATTTTTTTTCAGAACCAAATTATAATTGTATGTTGAAAGTATTTGTTTATCTGAAAATGATCCGTTCCTGAGAAAAGTCAGAGTTGTATTAGTTTCCCGGTGGCCGGTAGCGGTATTTGAAGGTTAAAGGTTAGAATCAGGCCTCAGACGAAGCGTCGATTCACCGGACAGATTTCTCTCCAAGGTGTGATTTGGCCTGAGCGTGATGCGATCTGATAATAAATGTCTCGCGCGGACTGTGATTTGTTTTTTCTTCTCTTATTTATGGCGACTATTTACGGCTTGTCGCAAATTATCGGTAATGGTCTTACGTTGGCCGCGTTTAGTGTTGTAAGTGGCATTATGCTAGCGCCATTCTTATTCTATATATATACGATATTATATTACTTCTTACATATAATAATGTGGTTTAGTGTTGGTACACACACACTTTTATATGAAGACTTATATCATTAGTCCCAGTTGCAACCATTATCTTTTTCTGTTTTTATGTATCTTGATCTCTTTCATTTTCTCGTTTAGACTATTATTATTATCTTTTTCTTAAATGAAAAATTTGTAAATTATTAATTAACGCCGATTAACGACTTTTACATAGGAATTATAATAATTTGAAAAATAGATACAAAATATACATAGATATGAAAAATATAAGTATAACAAATAAAAATAAGAAAAATCCAAGGGGAAAGTGCATGAGAGATAGATGAAAAGTTCATATGACAAAAGATTAAAAAAATAAGAATTCGTATATAGTAAGACGTAGAAACAACATAAAAAGTACAAAGAGTAAGCTATTATAAAATACAAATATGAAGAAAAACAGGAAAAAGAAAAATTATTGTTAATTGCACGTTTTCGGTTAACAATCATTGAACCTTCCTTATTACGTATTACACAAGGCTTCAATATATTTAATGTGTAATTTGTGAAAGCTTTGATGGCTTCCGTGGTCGAGGGATTAGGCTCTTTACTATCAATCCGGAGGTCGCGGGTTTAAATCCCACTATGTCACAATTTAATCATTTAAAATAATATAAGGTGCTTTCAGTAAGGTGTAAGACAATCATTTAGAATTGAAGAGTTGCTTGAAATGACTTTAGCCGTTCTTCTCAGACCTGAATAGCCAAGTACTTCCCCATCTTACTCTTCCCTAGCTCCTTCCCCTCCCCACTACCTTCAGCCTTACAAGATACCCTAATTAGGGATATTGATAATGCCATACTCATTAACTCCGTACGGTAGCAGTTGGGAGTATTTTGCGATATTCACATAAAGAAAACGGATGTGAAGAAACGACAACAGAAAAAAAAGGTTTTGTGAGAATAAGATTTAATTTTACGTCCATTTTAAAAATGGCATTACGTGATTTACATTTTTACAAATTATTTGTGCATATTAAAAAACAATATACAATATGGGACGAGGGATGGATATATATGGATATGACGACGATTGGATATATATTTTAAAAAATTTGATTAAAACAAAATGTATTAAATAATACCAACAATAATGAGTCAGGTATGTTCTCGGAAAAGGTTTCATTTCATCCATTCAGTATAAGATACGTTCCAGGGAGTCCCGGGATAAATAGCTGACACCACTCAAACTATAACCATAAGAAAGGGCGCGTTATCATGTTAGGACCCTTATACTGTAGGCCTAGTAATAAATGACAAAGGAAGGTGAACGTCCACCTGATGCTCATCACGTGTGATGTGTTTCCATTTCATCGTGCTGAGCTGTTTTTCTTTACCTAAACAAGGGTCGGAAGCTGGGTTGGACGTTTATTAGCTCAAATAATAATAAGTACCTAGAGAATTTAAGTCACTTAGATAAAGCCCGAATAAATTTAGGATACGTTTGCTTGACTAAAAATCGTTAAATTAAAAAAAAAAAAATCTCGAAAGGTGAGCTCCGATATCACACAAACATTACGGATTTTTATATCTACAATTTCTATGATAACACAATTAAATGTTTTGAAATATTAAAATTGTTTCCTGTACCAAATGTCGATTACATATTTAAGCAAGCTTCAATTGTGAAAATGGCAAATAAAAAAATAACAAAGAATATCAAGAATTTTAACAAATAATGAGAAATGGAAAACAATTAATTACACCTAATCTTAAAACAACTCGAATGCAAAACCATTACATTTACCAAGCCATAAAAAAACTATAATAAACTCCCCTCTGCGTTGCTCTGTATTCTACCACCAGAAAAAATGAATAAAATTAAACAATTAAAAAAAATATATATATATATTAAAAAGCAAATATTTTATACAAAACATTTGACGGTCGCCGTGCGTCGTCCAGGGGTAAGGCTCGTGATTCACAATTCGAAGGTCGCGGGAGCGAATATCGATCGATAAGATATTATTGTCTTGCGAAAACATACAATAAAAAAACTGATTGTTAAAATTTACAATAAAATTAAAATAAGATATAAAATTGTTATTTACAAGAAAATAACAATTTCATATCTTTACTTTAAAATTGATTTATTTTTGTACCAGGTGCGAATATTTTTATTTTTGTAATAATTCTTGGAGTTTTCTAATAATGAATTTCGGGTTGCTGTGTATTTGTATTAAAAATGCAATAATTAAATTTATTACATTATCTCACGAGATTTTGCCTCATTAATTTGGCGAGAGATGCTATTTTGAGTATTTGAAACTACCCTCAATAGATGGTAATATACACGTTTAAGATACTGAACAATAGTTCATCCAGTGACCACTAGATCTAGCACATGATTATTTTTTGGTACTAACCTCGCAAGTTTGACAGTAGGTTGTCTTGGAGCTTTGTCAACGTAATTTTAGTGTTTTATTTTTATTAATAAATAAATAATTATGTTCTAACAATAATACAAATATACGTATGTTTGCACCAGGGGTGTTACGGAATTATGGATATTTGCATCCGCATTCGCAAATGCCAAATATTCGCATTAATTCAGACATCTTCTTTCGCATTCGCATTCGCATTCGCATCCGCATCAATAATGCGGAGCTTTTACGGATGCGGATTCATATCTGTATCAAGCAAAGAAGGCTGCAATATTGCTATTTATTAAATATAATTCACAAATTTTTAAATTAAACTGTTAAACAAAGTTTTTCATTGTAAAACTCTTGGATTAAAATGCTAATAGTTAAGAGTAAAAACTGTTTAAGTTTTGTTCTCGAAATGTGATTAAATAAAACATATTAAAATTAAATCGATTTTCATTTATGTACGTATGTGTTCTTAAAATTGAAATATCTTTAAAAAATCCTGAAATCCGCATACGCATCTGCGGATGTCAACATTTTTGCATCGTAACAACTCTGGCTTGCACCTAAAATTTTATTTTGGCAGTCCCTACAAACTGGACTTATTTTAAACAATAACTTATTTTCTAACCAACCCGCAACAGCAAAAAAATTTACTACATTTAGATCGTAATACAGAATACCATAATTCACAAAAAAAAACTTCCTACTTTTAAGAGGGTTAATATTTTCGTACAAATCTTTGTTGCAATGACCACTCAACAGTGGTTGAGTGGGCATACCGCTTGGGTCCCACCCGAGCGTCGCGTGTTCGATTCCTCGACTGGCTAAGTCCTCCATCACAACACAAGCAACATTTTAAGCTTTCTGTGGTGGTAGTAGGAGATTTTCAAACATTGTTGGGTTATTCGTAACCCGGGAATGTTTGTCTTTCTTTTTAAAGATTTTAAAGATAAAATGCTACTACAAGCTAATTTAAAACAAAAACTCAGCGGACAGAAATTAAAACAAGAAATAAATATAGTAAAGTTTGGACAGAGAACAATGGAAACTCGGAAAAGTCATTTGATTATTAATGAAAACTGAAGTTACCCTCTTGTAAGGTACATGCTCAATGCTCGGTGTATAAATGGACACAGGTAGGTAGGTGGCTGGTTACATCTGGTACATGGGGTATATCTGCTGTATAGGGTAGCATAGCGTATAGCCAAGGATATCGAGTTAGGGAACTTTCCTAGACAGATGGGGGCGCACACGTTACATTATAAGGCTCACTCTGCGATATAGTTATAACTTTCCTCTCACTGCCACTGTGGCGCTAGTATAGGAAGTTGCTGAACTAATTAAAATAACTTTACATTTTGCCATTTTTCTGATGGAAGGAATTATATAACTTTAATGCTAGAAAATTTTATATACTGTTATAAGTAGTGAAATAAAAGAAACCTAATGAAATCTGACTTACAATGTATACCTTACTAACACGACAATATTTTAAAATTTTATTTTAGCTTACGCCTATAGTATGAAGTTGGAATAGAATGTTTTTAAAGGCTGTTTAATATTTTACCTTATAAAATTGGTTTTCAAAACGGTGGGAACTCCTCTCCTATTAAAAACCACTGTTGAAATATATTATGTACACATACATTTTTTTACGTGAGCTCCACATAGGAGGCCCTGATGAAAATAGTTTCCCTCAGGGCCTACGTCATCTTTGGGGATGCTGTGTGGGTGTTTTTTTAAGGAAAAGAAGGACAGGAGAGTTCTTCGAAGGAAAAAGGTTTAAGGGGTGGGTAGGAATCTGGGGTTCAGTGTGTTCTGGTCATCCGCCTCCAAGTCCTAGACAAACCTCACCCCATGAACCCGGGCAGATGTAATAAAATTAATATAACTGGCTTACAACTAAGATTTATAAAATTATGGCTGTGACTTACATCTAAGACTTGTAGCTTACGACTAAGACTTATAACTACTTGCTCAAAACTAATGACTTAATGACATACATATTTACAATTATGACATACAATTTACAAGTTAGAGATTTACATCTAACGCAGGTAAAGGTAATTTCATAAAAAAAAATGGAGGCTTTACTACCCACCTGGCTTTGGCTGAGCTTAAACACCATTTTTTTCCTTTCGATGGAATGAAAAATTTTGCGACCATTTATTTTATAATATTTCATTACATTAATATAGTAGATGTATCACTAAAATATAAGATCAAAAGTTCACGCATTCGTGATAGCCTGGGTGTCACAGACATAAATAGTAAGCTGGAGGAACGACAGTTGAGATGGTATGGACACAAAAGACGGAGACCATCAGACCACACAGTGAGGCAGGCTTCATCGACAGTCATCCAGAGGAAGACCGAAGAACTCCTGGATGACTCAATGCTCCAAAATTCTTCAGAGAAACGGCCTGGATGAAGGCGATACCCAGAACAGAAGAAATTACAACCAGAGAACGAGAAGAGCCGACCCCAACAGCCTACCTAGGCAATGAGTTGGGGCAGCGCAAGGAAGAAGAAGAATAAAGTAGATGGGAAAAAATATGTATTTTAAAACCTTTACTACTATATTTTTTAAAATCTTTATCATTAACTTTCAATTTGGGAGGCGGGAATGGGTACCGCCGCCCCGGAAACTTTTATTAGATTACCAACACCTCTGCCATTGGTCACCCCAAATGGTTCACTACGTTTGATGATTTAGCAGGGGTGCCCGGGTTCATGGGGTGAGGTTTAAAATAAATAAAAATTAATCGATTTATTTAATGGTCAATATTTTCTAATTTAAAACCGAAAACAATTAAAAATGCTTCTGAGCAGTTCTACATATTTGCTAAAACTTTTTGATTAAAGGTATATCAATCAGTTTAGTGGGGTATTTTGGCCCATGGGAATTTTGAACATGGCAATTTTTATATATTTTTTTAATAAGACTTTAAAAAGTTGTCCAACATTTTTTGAAATCCCAAATAAACGGGGCATAAAACACGTCACCAGAAAAAGTGTTATATTAGATATTAGATGAATAATAAATTTTATATTATTTCAGTCAGTTTTAAAACTAGTAGGTTTATTTGTTGTGTTGGTTCTATCTATAAGAATAAGATGAAGTTTTATCCTGGTCAGCCTGCTTCGAATAAGGCTTTCGCTCAACTCGAAATGGAAACCTATCTGTAATAATGACCGGACTGCTGGGGTCATTTCTAACTAACGAACTCGGCCACCCTACCCGCCTGCTCCCCTGGTCCATACTTCTACCGAAACCACCCTGTAACACCTACTCTTATTACGTAAGTGGAGAGGATGTAATTTTTTTACAATTATGTTTTTCTAATCGAACAATGGAAACATGTTCGACGACCTCCGTAGTCCAGTGGGTAAGACTC
This sequence comes from Limnephilus rhombicus, assembly GCA_929108145.2. NCBI lineage: Eukaryota > Metazoa > Arthropoda > Insecta > Trichoptera > Limnephilidae > Limnephilus > Limnephilus rhombicus. The sequence continues at coordinate 32,804,350 of OV815272.1, read as the reverse complement.
TTGACTCACAATCCGGAGGTCGCGGGTTCGAACCCGGCATGCGCAAATAAATTTTATTTGATTAATTTGTATTATTTCACAATTAATTCATTTAAAATAATATATAGTATATATGCGGCATGTTCCAGAGTGGAAGATACTATCAGTATCGCCCTGGTGTAAGACCACCATTAAGAATTGAAACGTTGCTTGAAAATGGCTTTAGCCGTGTTTAGTGACCAGATCTGAATAGCCAGGTACTTCCCAACCTTCCTCTTCCCCACCTCCTTCCCCTTCCCACTACCTTCAGCCTCACAACATACCCCAATTGGGGATGCCATAGTCTCACTGGCTCCAGACGGGAGCAGTTGAGATTCTTGTGCGGTATTCATTAATATATTCAAGTACAAACTATTGAAAGAATAAAAAATAAATTCTTAACATTTAAATTGGGTATTTCAGCGATTTTGTTGAATTATAATATTCTTCAAAATGATATAAATATGCTTTAATTGCCAGACAGAATGATTTTCACTGACTTGATATTTCTATATAAATTTAAAATGATGTAGGTAATTAATGTATTCCAGAATTGCTGCATTGATAAGCTTTCGCCACTAAGTAATATTAGAAGTCAGGATTTATTTCAATGCAAAAATTCTGGGACTAACTACCTTATGTATTCCTCTTTGCCCAGAATACTATTGGAGGGAAATAAATATACCAAGTCAAGGGACAATCCCCACAGAAGAATAATCATCACACCCACACGATTAGACCCTTCCCATTGGCATACATTTTACGTAAGGTGAGTGCTCATACACACTTAGCGGCAGACCGCATCTCGAGACATATTAGATTTTCTTATCTCTACGCCTATTCTGCGGCCCGCTGCGGCTGGCAGCGGAGAAACAGCCCGTGTCCGATAGCGTATTTCAAAAACCTATACCGGTTCAGTCGCTTTACATTTTCAATATCAAAATTTAAATATTTAGAAATAAAATTATCAATTTCTAACATACACATTGGAAAGATTATTTTATCTAGATTTTAGAACAATTATTTTTTTGCAAAGTGATAAAAAATTATCCATATTGGAGGTGTATTTACAATATATGGGAATAATTTTATTTATTTTTATTTTATTTATTAATTACATGTTACATAATTAGTATATTTGCTTGGGAAGATACATTAGGTCACCATACTAGGCAGCTGCCTGTATCATGGTGACCAATGGAGGATAGTTATTTCGAAGTGAAGTCTAGTTAAGTGTTAACATATTTAACCCGCCCCTTGCCGATCGTACACCGGTGATAATTGTATGAAAAAAAAAAAAAAAAAGTTTTTGCACCCGATTTTGACCCTAATGTATAAAGAAAGTGTATGAAGAATAAGGCCAAAATCGCTTGCTCCATTCTCTCCCTTTACCATAGCGAAACCTGCAATGTTCCTAGTCACTTGGAATAATTTATAAAAAATACTCTATGGATACCCGGCGTCAAATTATATATCAAAGTCTTAGTTTTGTTCGCATTTCGTTTAGAATTTACAAAAAATAAAATTCCTGGCCGGGACGCCAACATATTTACGCGGGTAAAAAGCGTCACCTTTCTAGAACAATATTTACGTCAATATTCGATAATATTATAAAGTTTCTTCGTAATTATTTAGAGAAATCTATCGGGATTATGTTTCAAAGCCTTTGTTTCGTAAATATTTAGCCGAAATATTATAAATAAATGCATTCTCAACGCCTGTCGTACTCACGCACACATTGATATTTCTTTACATGTGTGTGTGAGGCCTCCTGCCGTCATTTTTCGAACATTTGATTTTGTCAGTGCTTCCATCTGTTGGTCCGATCCGAGAAACGCAATTTCGTATGAAACAGTACAGGATGGCGTGAAACTTTATTATTTATTATTTTTCAATGTTTTATGAAAAATAGTAATGAATATCAAAAAAAATTGATCAGATAGGGTGTGCTAAAAATTTTTTTTTGTTTATTTTTATATTACGGAAAAAACTTTTCTGCAAAATTATAAATACAAGCGTTTTGATGATTATATTATGTGATGGTGATAATCATGATTGAAGAAGAAGATAATAATAATCTAAAGGAAAATATGAAAGAGAACAAGACACATTCTTTCATATTTTCGTTTGGATTATTATTTTTATCTTCTTCTTCAATGATATATGTATTACATTGATGGGAATAACCTTCAAAAGTTATAAAAAGAGAGTTTTCTTATAAAATTGAATAAACATGATTGTTTGTATTGTTGTAGAATGGCCGAGCAGTTTGATTTTGCCGAGCAGCACGACGTTGAGGGCACCGGAGAAGAACAAGCGGTCCTCGCGACGGTATGTTGTCTATTAGTATGAGTTCATCCTTTCATCCAAAATTGAAAGACATAGTGTAACAATAAATATTTATAGTTTCAGATGCCGGGTTTGAAGCGAAGGAGGGACGACGGCGAGACAGGGAGCGTGTCGCCATTTGTTGTGTTTATATGTTTTTGTTATTTATGGTTTTTTTTCGATGCAACATTTGAATAAAAAAATTTACTGAAACAAGTGCATTGTGCATCTTTGCATTGGTATGTTTTTGTTATTATAAATAATTATATTTTGTTATTTTAAAAATGTATATTTTGTTATTATAAAAATGTATATTTTGTTATTATAAAAATGGATATTTTGTTATTATAAAAATGTATGATGTGTATTTTCATTGTATGTGAAATTGAAATAAATATAATTAAAAAATATTATTATTTTTATTTTCATGTTTTTTGTGCCACTTTGTACCTTTGAAGCTCATCTGTATAGGGAGCGGCGGCCATGTTGGATTACACCAATGTCAAAACATGGCTAAAGTTGGTAAAGTATACTGTACATTCTTTCATTGTTTTTGATATAAATTCATTGTGGAAAAAATAAGTTTGAGGTATCATCAGAAAGATCGTTTTATCTACATTATTTTCATGTATTTTCAAAATATTTCGCAAACGAAATGTCCTAAATATTCAGTTCGTAAGATTCTCCTAGAAATGTCAAATTTTTTACATCATAATGACTAATTATATTTTTAGCATTATTTGTTTACGGGTTTCTATTACAAAATAATATTATTAGTAACAACAATTGTATAAACTATCAAAATATGAAAGAATTCTTATCATAAACTGAAGAAATCTGACCCAAAAAAAATGCGAAAGTGCACACTTGGTTTTCGAATTTTTCTTGAAAAGATGAAAATATTTTACTTTTAAGAAGTACCAATGTCATAACTTCTTCAAAAACACCTCTGGATTATTTTTTTTCACGTAGGGTGTTTATTCAGGTTTGTGTAGAAATAAAAAAAAACAGTTCATTTTTGTATAAATATATTTTTTTACCATTTGTTTCCGGAATGGGAAAATTTTTACATCATTTTTTTGTTAAAGTTAGCTATTCTAGGAAAACTTGTAATGATATTATAATGTAATAAATATGAATATTAAGATACATTATCTGGCAAACAGAATTAAAAAAAAAAAAATAAATACACATTTTTTATACCGATTATAAGCAAAAGTGTCAGGGAGGAAATTTCTGAGTGATTTTTCCAAATAGCCTGGCCTTCAAAGTAAAATTATTTAAAAAAAATATAAAAAAATATAAATTAATATCATTCATTTCTTATGACAAAAATCTTTTTTGAAAAAAAAAACAATATTTCTTTAAGTACGAACTAAATGTAACCTAAGTAAATATAAAGAGAGTATGTGAGTTTGAAGTGTGATAAATAGGCGAGAACTAGGTAAGTACTGGAGCAAACTGAATGCAATAAATATTTTAAAACAAGAACAATCATTACAATATTATGATAAAAACCGACTTGAGAATTTGCAGTACTTATATTTTTTCCAAGTTTTATTATTATTGTGATATATATTACTGTAAATGTTGTTGCTAGTAGATAGTATATGCGTGTGTGGTATAATTGATTCCTGTTTACAATCTGAGAAAATTGGCAATACTATAAGCATTAACACATTTTAACACATTTTATCGTAAAATATCTGTAAAATATCATGGTGGTGGTGTGACTAATGAGACAAAACAAAAAACAATCGATCTAAATAGTAATAATAAGAAGGAGGATAGTACATTATTTTGAGTATGTGTTATCTTGTCGAAAATCGTGGTATGAATCATGAAAAAACCAGGGAAAAAAGTTATGATTATAGAATTAACAATATTAAAGTATATTAAAACAATATAATGCATAATAGCAAGGTAAGTATATCTGTTGGGAAAAGTTTGGTGAGAAGGATGCAACTAGATTAATAAGCGGAACATACCATAATGCGAATGGAAAGGTGAAAATGATTTTGTAGTGAGTTTGTTTATCAGATTTAAGTTGTACAGATTGAGTATAATAGAATAACGGATAAAAGCATATAATGCAGACATTACTATCTAGTATAGTGGAGTGATGTAGCAGCACAGTACTTTGTATCGTCAGTCACTAAATTAATTAAGTAATTGACGTTTTTCACGGACCAGGTCAGCAATATTATTTATTGAAATTATCTTGGAGGTATCAGTTTGTCTCAAAAGTATGCGCCCTCCGGTGGACCAATAGTGTTTATAATTATTGTCTTTAGCAAATTTTTTTGTTTGCGATAATAAAATTTTTCCTTTTTGAGTTAATTGGTCTGATACGTAAATGTGTTTGGCGGCTTGCGATAATCCTAGGTCCCTTGTATTAATTTTATTTGTCATACTGGTTGTGGATTTCCTGTAGGTTTTGAATTTGGATAGGAAGTCATCCCGCGATGTTATGGTATTGAAAGTCGCTACGATAGGTCTTGGATTTTTATCGGAGAATTTCGATCCCAGCCTGAAGATTTTTGTTATTACAGAATGCACGTCGGTATTTTCGTAGTTGATAATTTTAGAGATTTTTTTGACAACTTCTGTATTATTTTCAATGTCGGACTCCGGAACACCTCTAATCTCGATGTTACAAATTTGGCTTAGATACTCCAATTTATCAATTTTTTCATCTTGTTTAGAAATATTATTTAGTAGTATATTATTGCGATTTTTTTGAGCAGTTAATTCTTCGTTGACTATTTCTTGTGCCTTTTCCATAGCATTTATCCGTTTTCTTAGGTCTTCTTGTTGATCTGCCATAAATTGGATAGATTTTATTATTTCGTTATTTTGTGAGATGAGAGCTTCATATTTATTTATATATGAAACAAATTTGTCTTCCACGAATTTCATTATGGATGTTTTAAAATCTGTCAGCTCTTTTATAAATAATTGGGAGGTTAAGAGACTATTGGCGCCATCTATATTTTCAGATGTTAAGTTTTCTGTGTCGATTGATTGATTTGATAGTTCAGGTTTCGGCGGTTGAGTAAACTGTTTTGCTTGTTTGATAATAGATGGCGGTTCTTGTTCGCTGTTTGATAATATGACATTATCTGTATGCTGGGGTTTATTATTTTTAGCATTTTTTACACATTTTTTGCATTTCCATTGCAAACTCCTGGCTCTGCGGCGTGTCGTTTCAGTAATTTCTGCACATATAAGGTGGTAGTTTTTTTCACAGACACCACAGCATATAAAGTCTGATGAATTGTTAATGTTTTTTTCGCAAACAATGCATTTTGTATTCATGATAATATTGTTTAACACGATCTTTACGTAAAAATGTGATTTATAAATGGATAATATTATTATAGGATAGTAATATAACGATATTAAAATTTAAATATTTAGAAATAAAATTATTAATTTCTAATATACACATCAGAAAGATTATTTTATCTAGATTTTAGAACAATTTTTGTTTTTGCAATGTGAGAAAAAATAACCAATACAGGGGTATATTTAAAATGTAAATTGTCGCTACCGCGACTGAATCGGTATAGGTTTTGGAAATACGCTACCCGATATGCCGCACCCGCTTGCGCTAGTGCGTATTAGCCCTAAGTTGAATCAACGCTTTCTCAAGTATTCACAAATTAATATTAACTTAACAAAGCATTGACTTTTTTCTGTTGATCAATGTACATGACGTATCCATCTTTGTTATTTGATCATCTCCACCGAATGTTTCCAAAAGAATACTTGTGGATTCTGAAGATAATATCTGCGGCAGAGGAGGCCATCTTATTATACAATGGATTAAGTGCGAAAATGAGCGCCTTTTGTTTTTCCACAAACCGTCGTTTTCTACCTTAATAGGTTTTAGTTAGTTTTACGACCCTTTTCCAGAGATATATTGCCACATTATTTTCTGATTAACTTTCATAGAAGTACGACCTAAGAGGTACTTCAATTTTTGTTAAACTTTTTATGGTAGTTGTAGGATTTTTCTAACTTTAATTTAAATGGAAAGAAGTTTAAAATGTTGTATTAAGGCATTCATCTTAAATGTTTACATTGCTTAAGTCATCAATAAATTTTCTGCCTTCGTGATCAGTATTGTCGGTATATATCGGTATCTAGCTTTAAAAATATTCTTAAATTTTATTAAAAATAAACTAAGATTTTAAAACGCGCAACACTCAAAGATGGATCTGCAATATTAACGATCATCATATACATATTAGAGTTTCCTATTATTACACAAGTTTGAGAACTGATCACATTTTAGCTTGTGCCATTGTTTACCAATACATTTGGATTAATTTGACGATTTTTAGCATCGTTTTAATGTTATATAATGCTACCAATATCGACTCCGGTCAGATATTGATAGAATTATTGACTGGAGTAAAAGAAATCGGATTGAGTTCAATACATCTAAATGTTTAATTTTGTCATTCACTAGGGCGTGTCATACCTGGTATTACCGGTATACGATGGACGCCCGAAGTCTAAAACGTGTCTCCATCATGAAGGACCTTGGAATCATGTTTGATAGTAGGCTGACATTTCATACTCATATTAAGATGGCTTGTAGCACTTCATTGAGAATGCTGGGCTTTGTTCTGCGTACTGCAAGGAATTTTAGAGACACCCGGGTTCTCATAATCCTATTCAATTCCTTAGAAAGGAGTAGATTTGAAAGTGGTTCGGCATTTTGGAGTCCACACCAAGTAAAATATTCTCTTAAGTTGGAGAGAGTTCAGAAAAAATTCTGAGATTTCTGTACATGAGGGAGTATGGCTATTACCCGTGGCTCTATCCTACAGACTGTCTTTTGGGTATGCTCGGAATGAACCATCTACGGGTCAGAAGGGATGTACACCTTGCTACGCATTTCTTCAGATTGATTCGTGAATGGTTTGAAAACTCAGCTATCTTGGAGAGCATTAATTTCTACGTTCCCGATGGTTTCTTCGCCACCGACAGCATAGACTGTTCTATCTTCCGGCCTGCCGGACTAACTTGCCAATGGTCATGCCGGTCGGGAGAGCAATCTTGCTGTTGAACAGAATTAATTCGGATATCGACATGTTTAGCGTTAGTGAAGCTGTTTTAAAATTAATGCTTGTATATTTTGTAGCCTACAATTTATGTTTAATGTAATACTGTTACAATTGTATTTTAAAAACACATTAAAATGTTTAATTTTGTAATGTTTTTGAAAGAATAAATAAATTGGATTGAAATATATACCAGTCCAATAGATAATTATGATGGAATATTATACAATACTTATCTAAAACCCCGCTTGTCAAAACCAATAAAGGTATTGTGAGATATCAACTACACCTGTGTACATTTGATTAAATAATAAGTAATTACGATTTTGCTTTGAATTTTTAATGAAAACGCCTTTCTAGATAATAAGGGACTTCAACTTTAAAAAAATACAAATACTAGAAAACTAGAGTCCCAATTGCTCCCAACCATCTGGAGCCAGCAAGACTAAGGCATTCCCAATTGGGGTATGTTTATGTGGCTGAACGTAGTATGGAAATGAACGCAATAAGGAAGAGGAAGATGGAAAAGTACCTAGGTAATCAGATCTGGTTATCACACTTGGTTAAAATGATTTTAAGAAACGTTTTAATATTTAAAAATAGTGCTGATAATACGCTGCACGTACTATTTTTAATTGAATACTTGTGAAACAACACAAATTCGTTATTACTAATGAAATTAAATTTACTTGCGCACGCTGAAATTTAAACCTGCGAACTCCAGATTCATAGTCGAGGGTCTTACCGATCGACCTCGGAGGCTGTCAGAATCTTCCCCATTAAAAATAAATATTTTTATAGCGCTTATAGCCTTACGTCAATGAATTAAGGGTTTATCGGTGGTGGGGGAGTGCGGGGGGCGGGGGTAGTTAAGGGTGGGCGGAACATCCCACCTTATTTTTTCTCGTTTCTCTATCTGCCGGCAACAACTTTTGCCTGGAATTATGTTGGTACGTGCCAAAGCCATTATTGCTGCGAGGAAAGTTCATCAATTTCATTTCTAAGTCGTGCTCACGTATTGGGCTAGCGTTTTGCCGGGCTTTATCTGCCACCGCCAGGGGCGGGGTGAGAACACTAAAAAGATTAAGGGATAAAAAATATAACCCTATAAAAATGTAAAAAATAACAGTGCAATTTAAAATCGTTCACTACTCTTTGATACACAAATAGTTCAGCTACGCTACATCGCTCAAATTTTCTCAGGAATGTCACCGAATCTGCAGGTATGTTAACAACACAATATTTAAAGGACATTTAATGTTCTGTAACTTTTTTTTTTAAATTGTGAATATTGCATTACATCCTTCATAAACGTTGATTATTTAAACTAATTTAAAAAGTTTTACAAGTGAATTAAGTGATATTAAAATACAAATGGCGCTATAAATAACAGCCAATTATTATTATTAAAAGTGGTTAGTATATGCTTATTATTTATTAATTAAAATTATAATAAATAGCTTGGTAAATAAATTAATCAATAATAATTGCGATTCATTTATTTTATTTATTAACGCTCCTTAATATGAATCGTAAAAATTATAAAGCATTCAATGTATATAACTGAACTGCCTCTATAACAAGATTTTGAATTTGTTTAGTGATAAATTGAAGATATCTTTCCCTCCATTAGTATTCTGGGCATAGAGGAATACGTATGGAAGTTAGTCCCAGAATTTCAGCAATGAATTGTGTTTAATTGAATACGTTAGCTTTAAAGCTCGTGAGAAATTTCTTTCAATCATATTAGGTTCGCAACTGAAGTGAGGGTTCGCTTTTCTAAAGCCACAATTAGTGGGATCATTTGGACTTGTTGAAAAAGCCACCGATTTTCCTCGAAAAAACTCATCACAGTCGATGGCATAAACATTGAATACATCATTATTTTCCGATAATCGTATGCAAGAAGTAATGAGTTGAGATTTCTAGTCTACTTCGTTCTGTTTACCTAAGCGAGCTAAGTGCGGTGCCCTACAAAGAGAATAGTGAACGAAATAAAACAATATTCTCCATGCGTGCGAGGGCCTGCGTCATGCTACTAGTATTTTCATTAACACATGGTGTTGTATTGGAGATTGCTGATGTGGAATTTTTTTTAAAAATGTTCATGAATATGAAAAGACAGGTACCTACTTATTAGATATTATAGAAAAAAAGTTTGCTGAAGACCTCATTTTAATGACAATTCCATCCCGAAATTCATCTGCTAAATTCTAAAAAGTGATTTAAAATGCGTATGTGTGTCTAGCATCGTGAAGAAAATCTTTCTGTGTAAATGCCTAGACACTGACAATCAAGTTGGCGGCTAATCTTGATCAAACGTGATATCTTGCATGCTGGATTTATTAATTTGAAAAAAAAATGTATGAAAGCAAAACCAGATAATCAAATGTACGATTTCGAATAAGATGCATCTAATATCTACCACTGGAGACGCTGTCAGTTTGTAGTATGTAGGCGTTAATGTCGAATGGTTTTGTTTACTTTGTAGGTACTATACGCAGACCAAGAAATTTAGACAGAAGAAATACACATTTCAAATTTCGAATCAAAATATTTTTCTGATAAAAAAAATATATACTACTAGTTTTTATTTTATCTCTTGTCTGAATTCTTAATACATCAGTTTCAATTTTGAAAACGACAATTAAATTCAAATTGAATCCAAGTTCATTGGGTTGAGATTTGTCTAGGTCTTCGCGGCGGATGCGTTTGCCCACCATGCGTGGCGGGCTGACCGGGAGAAACTGGTTGAAGGAGACCTTTTGGAAGTGATGAATTCATTTACAGGTTCGTCACTCCTGGATACATTGACCCCCAGATTCCTACCGCCCCTCATACCTTTTTTCTTTCCCAAAAACGACCCTCCACACAGCATTTCCAAAGATGCTAGAGCTAATGCAAATAAAGAGTTACCATCACCCACACCCGACACTGTGTAATTTTTGTAATTTTTTTTTTACAATAGCTCCACACAGGACGCCCTGAGGAAAAAAATCTCTTGAGGCCTATGTTTGATACTTGGTGACCAAGTATCACTAGATTCTTCAGAAACATTCTCATGTTTTAAACAGTCTCAAACATCACCCCCGGTGGTTCGCTACATTTGGTGACTTAGCAGGGGTGCCTGGGTTAATGGGGTGAGGTTTTTCCGGGTATTGGTGGCGATGCGTCTACCCACCAGCTGCATGGCAGGCCGGATCGAGAGAGAATAGTTGAGGGAATCCCTTTGACTTCACCAGTCGTACTCTCTCGGAATATCGCCTTGCACCGCAGTGACAGGGATGGACTCATACTTCCGTCACTCCTGGACACACCGATTGACACTCCCAGATTCCTACCCACCCCTCATACACTTTTCCTTTCCAGAACTTCATCGCCTTCTTTTCCTATAAAGACCCTCCACACAACCCCCAAAGATGATATACGCACTCCTGTGTGGAGCTAATGTAAAAAAAATTAGAGATTTCGAATCAGTGTATCCACTCGTCTTCCAACGTCCGTAGTTTTAATGAACATGGTTTGTAATTACCGCGTGGAATATAAAAAAAAAACTCATCGCTCATTTCTCCCGAGATACTGGAGCTCCGGGGACTGGCTGCTATACTGAACGCATTAAATCGGTGAAACTCACTCAGCTATGCCTCTGCTTTGCGTGAGAAATGTAAAGCCATTTTCATACATGTGCGCAATGTGTTGAGACATCAACTTTCTCTCTCCACTACGAATTACCAGAGAAAAATAATATCTTCGATGTAATTATAGCAGTCTTCAATTACAAAAGGTTTTTTTAACAAGTGATGCCAATGGTTAAAAATACTAAATGCACTATGAACACATAATTATTCAAATTTAGATGTTAAATTAAAATTACACAGGCGAGAATTTCAAGTACCAACATTACACTGCCAGAATTACACACGGACGGAATTGCATATGGATGAAATTAAACATGGAGAGAATTACACCTATCGACTGCTCCAAGAAAGACTGCATTAAATCCAAAATAGAGATTTTTGAGTTGATTTTATTTCCGGGAGCCATAAATATTCATCTATCTCCCAAGAAGACACCCTTAATCTTAACTGTAATCAGTTCGAAAATAAACCCATTGGAAAATAGCTGTATGTGTTATCACAAAGTAGTTTTTTTCAATGTTCCAAAGAAAAGTGTGCATAAAAATATGTTCATAAAATACCCTTTTCTTACGAAAATAATTTTTGTCTAAGGTTGTAAGTCAGACTTACTTCTTATTACGTGGACCGGTCAATGGTTGAGTGGGCATCGCGTCTGAGTCTCACCCAGGCGTTCCGTGTTCGATTCCTCGGCTGGCTAAGTCCTCCATCACGATTCAAGCAACATTTTCGGCATTCGGAGATTTTCAAATATTGTCGGGTTACTCGTAACCCGACAATATTTGTTTGTCTTTCTTTAAAAAAAAAAGTCGATATCGCCGTTTGAATTTGAATTTACTTGTTTACATATTATGTGTACTGGAATTACACATGCAAAAAATATGTATAAGTGTGAAAATAAAATCCATACTTAAAAACAAAAAAAAAAAAAACTGACGAAAGTTTTTAAATATTTAGTAAAATTTCGACGATGTGATTAAAAACATTTTCTGATGTTCCCTCCCTCTCTTATATGCTCTCTCTTTCTATTTTTTTTACCTAATGAGCTTAACCCTGTACTGTAATTTAGTTTATATGTTTATTGTCCTGAGGAAGGTTGAGGTCAACCGAAATCGGTCGACAAATATAAATCAAAATGAAGTGGTTTTAAACAACGAACTTTTTTCATTCTGTCTAAAAATCTAATAACTAGTCACCGCATTTGTTCAAGTATGGTATTTTTAAAAAGCGCCTTCGTGTCCGCATTTAAAAAAATCTCCTCCGTTAATGCTTGGGTCTGTGTCCATGTTTTCCAGGAAAACTTAAAAAAATAATACAAGACATAATTATACAATATTATAACATTTAGTTGAATTGGATATCAAATATTTAGAGGTTTATCCAGGATTTTTTTCTGGGGGGGGGGGGGGGGGGGGGCACAAAGGGCGGACGGGCAAAAAAATCAACAATTACTGTTAGGATTTTTTCTGGGGGGGCACAGGTTTATGAAAGTGTCAAAACGATCGAAAAATTAAATGTTTAAAAAAGACAGTTTTAGCTTCTAAGTATGTACTGTGATGGAATCTCCACAGCCCTTGGTGGGTACCTATGATATGTTTCTTTGTAGTGTCTTATTTCTGATACGTATACTTAGTATAGATATGACTTTACTGTTATTGACAGAGATATTCAGGTTGATCTGAAGGTTCCCGTTGTAAAGTGAAACTACCCGAATCAGAAATCAATAAACCGAAAAAAGTTATTAAAACAATTTTAACACATAAAAAAGTAATATTAAAATAGAATTCCAACTTGAATTAAATTAAATCCAAAATAAAAAGAAAAGTTACCAAAAACTTATTAGCTATTCAACAAAGTATGGTATCTGCATCTTATACTTCTGAGAGCTAGATTTTCACATGTGACATGACAATGAACTTTGTGTAGATGCCTATAACATTTTACATGCGAGTAATGAGGGTGATTATGCGAATATCAAACGAACAACTAGCACGAAAGTTTCACAAAGAAATCAATGTTACAAAAATGAAAGGAGCACGTGAGAAAATTGACATAACAATAATATTACGTGAAATCTCTCTTTGTTAACAAGATTCACCGACGTTTCAAAGGTTATCCTCATAATAATTATGCAGGCATCTTTTTACATGTGTTTTATACGACAAATTATTGAACGACACAGTTTATTTCTCATCACATTGTGTTTCTATAACAATGCTAAGTAATTTCTTCTGTCCCGTAATGGATCAATCAATGTAAACATGCTACATATTTATTAAAACATTGATTAATTTCAGTTTATTTGTAAACAAGATATGATCAACGTATTTATCAATCCACTGGAAAAAAATGTAAACAATAAAGTAATTTAATTACGTAATAATAACTTTACAGACAAGATAATAAATTGAGTTTAAACAATTATACAGTACATGAACAGTACACGCTCTTAGCTTCTCAAAATATATGAACTTTTTCTAGAGTGTTGGTATGAAATATGATTTCAGGAAAATTAGTTCTCACAAGTTTTCTCCACCTCTGGTAAAAGTGGGTGCAGAATCTAGTCTGAGGAGGGTGGGGTCGGGGTTTGGATGGGGGTTGCCTTTGAGCTGAGGAAGCGAACAGAGTTTTGTGTTATCAGAATACCAATGAGGAGGAGAGATTTTTTTGTGATGCGTTCAATGAAGAAAACGATCGTCATCTAGATCAACATCAATAAAGGGAGGCGATTCGAAAATAAATATTGAACATTTTACACGGCAGTTTTCTGTTTGCAATCAGGAATCAGGGAATAATCTTTTGTGTGATGATATAAGACGGATGACTAGGTGGTACTAGATGATATAAGACTATGACTTTCTACCAAGGAAACGTGTTAAAGTATAGTTACGTGTTAATATATGTGTACGAAATATTTATGAAATCCTTGTGAACATTTTTACGGAGCTCTTGTCTTTAAAAATTTATCAGAATGACTGAATCCGAAGTATTTTAGGTAACCTGATTTATGGCAGTGTTTAAGTTCGCGTAATTTGCAATGTAGGATACCATTGATGGAAGATTAATGAGATAATGTGTTTAGTTTATTTCTTTTTAGTTCTGTATCATTAATTTTAAATTATTATAAAATATTGTCATATAGCCCAATCATGGATTTGTTCCCCTACCCACCCACTCTACACTAATACCTACCCACCCAATCTACATTATTAACTAACAACGGCTCCAACCCTACCATAATAAAACTTTGTTCTAAACTGTCAAATTAGTATAAGCTTTCCCTGACGAAGGAACGTTTGTTCCGAAACCGGTCGGATTTGCACATTATATAAGTGGTTTATACAAAGTTGTAGTGTTTCATTTTTCTATTATAAAAAGTATGTAAAATTTTAACCTTAATCATTATTCATGTATCTACAATTATTATCTGATATATTTATTTTTATCTTATACAAAATAAAGTAGACTACGCGCACGCGGCCCAAGTTAAAGTTGCAAGTAGGAAAAATCAGTAAAATGTGTCAGCAAATTTATTTTGTGGCGCCATTTTAATTAAAAATTAAAAGATTTCTTTGTTTTAACCACTTTTAATGTCTATAAAACCGACATGTTTCGAGAGCGATGCTCTCTTCCTCAGGGAAACTTAAAACATGTTTAAACAGTAATAGTTTCTCGGAATTTGCCAATCATTTGTTGGAGACTAATCACACTTTTGACTTTAATAGTGGAATCGAATTATTACATTGTAATTTTAATGGCATTCAGTTAGAGAAATTGGAGAGATTAGAAGTTAGAGAGAGCGTAAATTCAAAACTAAATATTATAAATAATCAGACAATATTTTTAAATGACCCACTATTGAACCTGTCCCTTTGTAAAGTGTGCCCTCAATTACACCCCTTCCCGCCTTCCAATCCTACCTTTCCATTGACACCGTTAAGTTTATTGTTATAATTAGTTTTTTGTAAATCCTGAGGAAGAGAGCATCGCTCTCGAAACATGTCGGTTTTAAAGACATTAAAAGTAACAATTATTATAAGCAATAAGTATCAGCCTGAAACACTCATCCACATTGCAAAATCTTCCGAGAAAAAATACATGACGCCAACGGGACATGAACCCGTGCCCTTCTGATTGCCGGTCAGCTGCTCTCCCAATTGTGTTTAAAACAAAGATATCTTCTAATTTTGAATTAAAATGTTTTTTTTTTTTTTTTTTTTTCATAAGATGCAATTACTTTGTGGTTAGACATTATATTATAAAAAATAAAACAAACACTTCGTATTTAACCACGAATTTATTGTTTATATATCTACCGGTTTCGCTTCGACAAAGCTTCCTCAGGATAAAATAATAACTGCGAAACCGGTAGATATATAAATAAGAAAATAATAGCGAAACCGGTAGATATATAAATAATAAATTCGTGGTAAAATACAAAATGTTTGTTTTATTTTTTGTAAAATGTATCTATTTTTGATACTAACAATTTGTAGTGGAATTCCATAATAATAACATATTAAAACAATTTTAAACGTTTTTACATTAAATTTATTACCACGATTGTTGCATCATACCAACTAGACACTACATAATAAACTCTCGTTTAGCAAAGACAGAGATGTTCTCAAAGAAGGACAAAAACTAGATAGGTTAAAATCATTAGAAATAACCCGCCTAACAAAAAAGTGGATCCTAACTTTGGAATGCATAAAAAATTAGAATCATGTCCTGAATCTCCGCTCCTATATCCATTATAATGTTAGCACATGTTATAAAGTAAAATATATATATATTTTTAAATTATAAACCATTATAAAATTATTCCTACTCCAATGTAAAATATACATCCTTTTAAAATTTAACATCGCAAATATCAATAAAGAAATCCAGGTTACCATACATATAATAATGATATTTATAGACATCTATATGACAACAGTGAAACGGTAATGGATGTTAATAATTCATGTAAGGCGTGGGTCGGCAACATTTTGTTGTTAAAGGGCCAAATATTTTTTGTGGGGATTAGTGCGGGCCGCACTTGGGTCACATGTCAATACAGTATCCCTAATATTTGGTGACTTAGTAGGGGTGCCCGGTTTTATGGGGTGAGGTATGTCCAGGTCCTGGCGACGAACGCGTCTGCCCACCTGCTACGTGGCGGGCCGGATGGAGAGAGACTGGTTGAGGGAGGCCTTTTCACTTTTCCAGCCGGACTCTCTCGACTCACCGCCTTGCACTTCAGCTAAAAGGATTGGTTCATACGTCCATCATTCCTGGACACACTGACGACACCCAGATTCCTATCCACCTCACATACCTTTTTCCTTCCCAGTATTTCCTATCCTTCCCTTACTTAAAAAGACCTTCCACACGGCATCCCTTAAGATGACATAGGTCCTGAGGAAAATTATTTTCCTCAGGGTGTCCTGTGTGGAGCTACTGTAAAAATAAAACTACAATATTTGTGTGAAAATATTTGTGTGCATTTTTGAAGTAGAGTCCCGTATGCGTATAAATGTGATTCCGATAACCTAGAACAGTGTTTGTGTTTCCGATAATTCAGAATTGAAAAAGCTTGCTCACAATTTTTTTTAAAATTTTTTATTTCATTTATTTGTTCATTTAGCACAAGATTATACATTTACATACATAATTTATTATTTTTTTTGATTGCCCAACTAGGAGTATTCCCGTTTTAGGACAGTCAAATTTATGTACCACCAAACTTAAACTTAAATAGTAATTATTGGCTCAGCAAACCATTTTAACTTTCAGAAGACACACTGCTATGGTAATCCACCAAGTTTTTCATTTAAAAGCCATTTTAAGTGTGGTATCACTTTGCATCACGTTGATTTTCAAAACGCTCCGCCTTTGCCATACCTTCGCTCCCTTTTCTCGCTCCCTTTCACTCTGTTATGTATGATATCGTCCGTAACATGCGTTGCGGCGAAAATCTTGCGGGCCGCACCAACACGCCTCGCGGGCCGCAGATTGCCGACCCATGATGCAAGGCATTCCTCAAATAAATATCTCTAAACCTTAATTACTCCCATTAATCAAATAAATGAAATTTCAGTCGTGACGTGTCATAGCGACAAATATGGGAAAATCCATCCAATTTGAATAAAATCCTATAATCCCTAACCACCCCTAACCACCCCCAACCCCCCTCCCCCAAATGTTAGGTATAAATAAGATAGTTTAAGGAATAATTGTATGTACCATACGATAATTGTATTGAACGGTCTGAAGAAGGTCTCAATAGTATGAAACCGTTAAGGTTTTTGATTGTTTTAATACGAGTATTTTACAATAAAATAATAAATAATGGAACTCACAAAAAAGTTATTATTTATTACTTAAATGAAAACAAATCACTTTAAAGTAAGATTTTAAGGACGAGTCTTAGGAACTTGACTATACGAAAAATACATTTCAGTAAATGCAAGCATATTCCAGCGAGGTTAATACGGATTATCCTATACCCAACGGTCTTTTTAAGATTCGATGAATATTTAAAAATTGTTAGCTAGTTGTATCTCCAGCTATCAAATACTACAAAATTGAAACATTGTTTTATGTAACAAAAATACGTCTTAAATGTTTCACCATTTGCCAGAGTCTTCACGATCAAACGGCGACTACGGTTATAATTGTTTTTAGATTCGCTGAGAAAAAATGAACAATCAAATTGGTATCGTAAACACGTTCCAATTAACATACCAATAATACTTTTCTCACTCTCGCTCTAAAGTTTAGTGCTTCATAGCGGCAATTTTCTACTTGATTTCACAAATGGAATTATTACTACGAGTAATGTCGTGTTTTCTTGAAACAATAAAAACCATAAGAACGTCTCTGGAAAACCGTTACTGGGATCATTGAAATTATATTCTACTTCAAAACAAGTAATATGAATATCTCTTTACATTCCAACATAATTTTTTTGTAATTTTATAATCAGATATCCATTGGGGATTAATTACTATGGGTGGTAAAAATGATTTTTTTAAAATCAAATAATGTTGAAGGTAGCTAAAAAGTTATTAGTTTTTAGTATTCCAAATCCTAAATTTGAGATAATCATAATTAAAGTAGGTAACGCTTAAAGGAAACAAAAATCTTTTGAAGCTAAGATTTGTTGCAAAAGTGTTAACAGTTTTGTTCACAAATATAGATAATTGTTTTAGGAAAACAAGCAGCAGTTTTAGGAATGTTACAGTTTTTTGACCAAACGGTTGTAGGTATATACGTAACAATTTGGGAGGCGGGTTTGGGTATTACTCCAAGTTTGAACCAGTACCAGGGGTGCCCGGGTTCTTGGGGTGAAGTTTGTCCGGGTTTTGGCGGCGGATGTTTCTATCATCCAACTGCATGGAAGGCCAGATTGGGAGAGACTGGTTGATATAGATTTTTTGGCCCTTCCAGCCGGACTCTCTTGGCACATCGCGTTGCACCGCAGTGGGAAGGATGGATTCATAATACGTCCGTCACTCCTGGACACATTAAGCCCTAGATACCTACCTGCCCTTCATACTTTTTTCCTCACCATAACAACCTCTCCTTCCTTTACTAAAAAGACCTAGGCGCTGAGGGGAATTACTTTCCTCACTGTCTTCTGTGTGGAGTTAATGTAAACAAGTAACAATATTAAATAACGGTTTTATTTTCGAAGTTTTAAAATATTTGATACTGGTTTCTGTTTCTCTAAATCACATGCTGCCTAATATCAACAAAATTGTTAATTAGACGATTTCACAAATAACAAGTTGATTTTTCAAAAAAAATGTAAAATCAAAAAGATCTTAACATGCAAATGTAAAATTTAAATTCTGCAAATGAAAAAACTAATACTTTCATCAAGCAGTGTATTTTGCAAGCCTAAAGATAAAACAATACCATAACATCAGCAGAACACTAGTTATAATATATGCACCAGCTGCATATTGCACTACATGCCAAGAGCAGCATGTCTTGTTGGGCAGTGGCGGTGCAAGAGTTAGTACGGGGCTAGCGAGTGGTGTCGTGATATCGTGGCAGGTGCACCGGACTGGCAATTAGTTCTGCATTGTGACCACTGCGGCCACCTTACTCTACTCTGTCCTCCCGCCTGCTGGTCAATATGCGATACTGTTATTGTTCTGTTCTTTTTTTAAAATTCTGTTTTCTTCATCGTCGTGGAAATCAAGAAATGGAAAATTGGAAAAAAATGGAAAGAAGTTGCAGCCCACTCGTCCACCGCTATATTATATATTTCAACCAATTTTCACAATACCTTGACAAATTATAAACCTAAACCTTTCTCATGAATCACTCTATTGGCGAAAACCGCATGAAAATCCGTTCAGTAGTTTTTGTAGTTTCAGAAGTTCTTTAATTTATAATATGTAGAAATTTCTATAAACTTAACTCTTCAGCAGAAAATATATGAAACAGTACAAACTCTCGAAGGGTGAGCTCTCGCGTGATGAAGTCAGCAATGTTATTATCATCATGAGATTCGAAGCCCTAAAGTATAGCAAAATCATATTGTGTTTTTGATTTGAAAATTTGATTGCCTAAAAATCCATTATAATAAGTTTTAATTAAATGCTGACAGTAGAACGCATTTTGAACTTTGCTACCGTCAAGTTTTTGTTTGATAAAATTTTCTATAAGCCTGGAAAAAATAAAATGTAAAGCCTATGAAATGTGCGGATGACACAGCACTTGTCATCTCACACAGGGATCTGCTCACGGCCATGAATATGCTACAGCAGGATTTCATAACATAACTAAAATGGTCCCACGACTCTTGCTTAGTTATAAATGCACAAAAAACCAAAGTAATGCACATAAGATCGCCTCATGCCAGATATACAATAGCACCCTCAGTAGTGTCCCATAACTTTGACTGCATATAAAATAACTGTATACAGCCCTGCGCCTGTGGAAGTATTGACAAAGTCAAAGAATATGTCTACTTAGCGGTGACGGTAGATTGTCATATGAAATGGGATATCCATATTGTTAAGCTATGTAAGCGCCTTCGAGCGATTGTAGGCAAACTGTATAAACTTGAATATTATGTGCCCATCAAAACCATGAAACTAATCTGTCTGTCCCTGGCTGAACCTAATGTGAGATATGGTATAACTTCTTGGGGGCACTCATGTAAAACAAACATCCAACATGTATCTACAGTCAATTCAGAACGCCACGGTCAAATTACTTGACAGCAAAGCAGTTTATGACCAGTGGCAAAATATCACAATGATGTATAAATCCACAAATGTTTTACTTATTTGAGCTCTTTTTTGGAATAAAATCTGTTTGCAACATATATCCTACATAGCCCATACAAAACAATACTGGATCACGTGTACAATACTAGGCTTACACAAAATGAAAGGATACCTAGATTTTCTAATAAACATGGACAGTGAACACTTATATTTAATATGCTGCCATATGATTTGAAAAAATGTTGTTCGACACCTAAATTTGCACTATTATTAGAAACTTGGCTAATGAATCAGATTTTCTGTATTGACTGACTCCTCGTGCATTTTTAATTTTTTAAGACATATTATTAATTTTTACACTTATTTATGTTTTTATTATGTATTTTATTAAATTGCAATATTTTTTCTTCTATTGTAATACATTTTGTACTATGTTTTTGTCCACACTATTTTCCTGCCCACAAGCTACTTGAAGTAGCTTTGCAGGTATAATGTAAACAAGAAAAAAAACTATTTTTTGTAATTAAAAAAATACAAAAAGTGGAAAATATCCTACTTGCCAACACTTTTTTGAAAATGGTTTTTATCGTATAATGTGGAATATTTAGTTCTTCAGATTATGATCAGAAAACATTAAAATATTTGTGCCTGAATTTCACACGCAGAACGCAAATTTTGCATAATTATGCATTTTAGCGATGTTTTTTATCGCATAAATCAAAACAGGCGGCCGATAAAGCGGGAATTTAAACTTTCCATCTGCGTAAAGAGTGTTTTCGTCCGATTACGAATATTACATGACGAGGTGAATGACCTTAAAATATCAATTAATCTATAAAAAATTAGACCGGAGTTACTTAATATGTTTAGAAACTGCTAAGCAAGAACAAATGTTTTGAAAAAAGGATGTTGTAACTGAATAAAGTCTAAGTCTAGTAACAAATTCAAATGACATATAAAATATCACTTTACATAAAATAATTAAATCTACGGCTGAATGATGCCGATGTTGAAATAATTTTGCTAAAAATTCTATTATTATTCATGGCTCTTTCAAAAATATTTGAAAGAGCCATGTACAATCGCATTTATAACTTTCTCGAAAACTTTGAGATAATATGTCCACAACAATTTGGATTCCGTAAAGGCCGTTCAACAACACAGCCAGTATTCAATTTTTTGAACAAAATTCTAGAAAATATTAATGTTAGTAAAAAAACCGTAGGTATCTTTCTCGACCTCTCAAAAGCATTCGACAATGTTGATCATGAGCTTCTTCTTATTAAACTTGAACATGTAGGTATTAGAGGATTAGCATTAAAATGGTTTGAATCGTACTTAAAAAATTGTCAGCAGAAAGTTCAAATTTCAAATATCGATGAAAAAATGGTCCAGTGCATGGTAGAATCCAAATGGAGAAAAATAAACAAGGGTGTGCCACAAGGAAGCATTCTTGGGCCTCTCCTCTTCCTTATCTATATAAACGAACTCCCAATAATTGCTGGCACAGAATGTTCAATGTTCGCTGATGACACCGCTTTGTTGTTTGAATGTAATGGAGACGTTGACGAATTTAACAAACAAGTTAACGAGACCTGCCAATTAATAGCAAACTGGTTGTTATCGCAACATCTATCACTCAACACAAACAAAACCCAAATTTTAAAATTTTGTCCAGTGCAAGCAACACCTATAAATATAAATGTAAACATTAATAATAATATTATCGAACCTTCCCAAACCTGTTCACTACTGGGAATAGAATTAGACATAAACATAAACTGGAAAGAACATGTCTCAAAAATTGTAGCAAAAATCAGTAGTTTTTCTTATGTTTTTCCTTGAGAAAAATATTGAACACCAAATCAGTAATAGCCGCATACTATGGTTATGTATATTCAATAATAAAATACGGTATTATTTTTTGGGGAAACTCGGTAAACGCCAAAGATGTCTTCATCATACAAAAGAGATACATAAGAAAAATTACAAACTCCGGTCGTTTAGATTCATGTAGACCTATGTTTTAAAATCTGAAAATTCTAACAGTCACAGACATATATATAATGGAGTTATGCATGTTAGTGCGATCATCTACAGACAAGTTCCCACTAAAAAACTCAACACATAAATACGCTACAAGGCTCACAGAAAACCTATTAATACCAAAAGCAAACAAAACAACATTCCAAAAAGGACCATACTACATGGCCATTAAAGTATATAACAACCTTCCACATAACATAAAACAAATACAAGATACACACAAATTCAAATCGTCACTAAACACTTTCCTTGTTAATAAATGTCACTAGACGTTTAGTGAATACCTCACGTAAATGAAACGCCTATTTTTATTCGTATATATATTTGTATTTTTCATTGGAATATTGTTATTTTATCTGTATAAACATTGTAATTATAATAAAACAAATAATATTATATAAACATTGTAATTAAATAAATGTGGTTAGCTGGAAGAAATGGGGTCTACCCATAAGCTACACCTTTTGCAATTTTTATTTTACAATAAATATTTTTTGATTTGATTTATGCAAACCTTCACGCTTCACTTTTCAATAACCGTAACTTCAAGACTAACTTTATTTACTTTCTTGAAACCACAACAAAACCAAACCTTTACTTTAAAATTAACATTTTTTACTTGTATTTGTTGATATAATTTAACATTTTTGTTTATATGTATAACCCACGCACAGGCAGCGCCTTAGTGGATTCCCATTACATATTTTGGTCGTATATATATATTTACTTTTTGCTACCTTTTTACTTTACTCGTGAATTATTGTATTTAGAAATTATGTAAAAAATATTTTTGAAATGTTTGTAGAAATAATAGGGGAAAAAAAGAAGAAAAAAAATCTACCACCGAGAATATTATTAAAAATCTGGAAGAATACGCAAATGACCACAACATGATGTACAACCCCAAGAAGACAGAACTAATCGCTTCCCACCATGGAAAAAATCTCGAGAAGATGAATGAGGAAAACATAAGCACATCTACGAAAGTAAAATACTTAGGCCACATCATCCCTGAAGACCTCTCGAATGATGGTGATATTAAACGACAGAGGAGAAGTATCAGTGTATTGTCCAATATGATTGCCCGAAGATTCTTCCAATGCAGTAACCATGTAAAAAAATATTGTTCAATGCATTTTGCATTAGTATATACACGTGTGAAACATGGTGTCACTACCGAACCACCTCGATGGAACAACTCCGGATCCAATATAACAATGCATGCATAATTATATTTGGATTCAGAAGATATAGCAGTGCATCGACAATATTTACGGAACTAGGTTTGCACGCACGGATTCGCCGGTCTGATGAGACACCGGGTCACTGGAGCCAGGATGCGGCTAATGGCCTCCGACAATACAGTGGCTACCGCAGCGTTCCAGCACCAAACACCACTCCTGAGTGAGAGCAGGGCCCGAGCTCACTCACTAACAATTGATTATTTACTCATTTATTTTATTTTATTTTATCTTTTTTTTTCTTCTTATTTTCTTTGATTCTTTATTTAAAAAATCTGTAAATATGTATAATTATATGGGACATGTAGGTTTGCACTATCCTCCCCACATCCTGGAATAAAAATATTATTATTATTATACGTAAAAAAACGCACCTCTAACTATTTGTGAACTGTTGTTTTCATCACTGGACAATAAGATTCTTTCGTAATAACGGATGAAAAAAAAAGTTGTAAATAAATGCCTTTAATTTAACATCTTAAAATACATTGAATAATTAACAAGTGCCCATAGGTTGGTCCGAAGCATTAATATTCGAATACCTCCAGTATAACATTGACCTTACTGACAAATTTATGAAGGTTCTTTTATTAGTTTTCCTGACCAGCCCCTGTACGCAATCTCCCTCTCTGAATCTCACCTCTAATTATGGGGCAGCTTCCGAATGGACTATCAGATATAAAAATCAATCATTGTGATTACGCGATAAATATTAGTTACCAAAATTAATGTCCATCTACTGCATTGGAAACCTCCGTAATTCAAGGGACAAGAGGCGGATTAGGACAAAACGATTGTTTATTTTAATTTTAACTCATTGAGTAAAACATCAAAATGTTAAATTTAATGACTAGAGACAATATTAGTGATTTATGATTGAAGAAGAAGATAACACTAATAATCTAAACGAAATTATGAAAGAGAACAAGGCACAGAAAAATAGAAAAAGATAATAGTCGAAACTGAGACTTTATTGTCCCATTTGCGGCTGTTATCTTTTTCTGTTTTTCTGTGTGTTGTTCTCTTTCATATTTTCGTTTAGATTGTCAGTGTTATCTTCTTCTTCAATGATATATTACATTGATGGGAATAACCTTCAAAAGTTATAAAAAGAGTGTTGTACAAAATACAATATTAGTGACTTACATTATTTTGTATATGATATGTATTTTTCAAATTTTCGATTGAGAGTCGCTAATATCAGTGATTAACTTTAGTGATATTTTGTCGAATGAAAAAAATATTTCCGCTTTGCAATAAAATCCAAATAATTGGATTTTTTGGCTTTGCAAAAAAGAATTTTTCTTTTAAAATTGAATATTCATTTAGACTTTTATAAAAAGTCAATAGTTCCATGTAAATAAAATCGGATATATTTTACTGTGTCGCTATCTAGGTTACAAAACCAATTCTCAGGATGATTGTTTCCAATAAAAAGGGTAGTTTCCCATGATATGGAAAATAAATTAGTTGAAGATAATATTGTTAAATCTAAAATTTTAAATATGAGATTGATTTTTAAGACGGTTTTACAGTAGGGCGCAATGGCGGAATTGGTAAACGCACGTCCCGGATAGACGAGAGGTTCTGGGTTCGAGTCCCAGTTGTGACCAATATCTTTTTCATTTTTTATGTGTCTTGTTCTCTTTCATATTATCGTTAAAATTATTATTATTATCTTCTTCTTCAATGATTTTATTTCTTACAAATAAATTTTTTTAATGCAAACATAAAAAAGTTTTAAAAATGGCTCTAACTAAAATTACTGATAAAGAAAAAATAAAAATACAAACATATATATTTTATTAGGCAAATGTATTATAAATTTTATTTTTTATAATGTAATCATTATTCCTGTAAAAAAACAAAAAAAATCCTAAAGTTTCTTAATTTTTTTTTCCGAATTGCGGTCGGAATGAATTCATAAAGGCGAACATTTTAATTATTTTGCGGTTATCTTTTAATAAAGCGTGGTGTTTTCTCTTTCTGCCACCGCTAAGATCATATTTTTAACCATAATAGTAAGGAAGGCACAACGATTTCTAAGACACCTATGTGAGTTGTTACGAAAAGAACAAATTGGCCTGAGGGGTTAAACAAAACGATCACATTATAATATTAAAATCAATGGTTTCTTTCAGGAATAACTACATTTGTCCTTAGAAAAAAAAAGTTTAAAAAACAATTCGTAATCAAATCTTGTCGGTTTCATAAAACTTACTTGAATTTAAATTACAGATTTAATTATTTTTTTTATCATTTATTTTTACAAAACTCTTTCTTATTTATATGAATTATTTCATGACAAAAATAATATTTCTAAGGGAAATCAGCAGACATTAGTAGCCGCGGTGGAGCAGTTAAGATTCTCCACTATGAATCCAAAGGTCGCGGATTAGAATTATATGCGTTTCATATGGAATACAACATGGGTTTCTTCAAGACCGGAGGAAATTTGGGAGGCGGGAATGGGTACCGCCGCCCCGGGAACCTTTATTGGATAACCAACACCTCTGCCATCGGTCACCTCAAGTGGCTCGCTACGTTTGGTGATTTAGCAGGGGTGCCCGGGTTCATGGGGTGAGGTTTGTCTAGGTCTTGGAGGCGGATGACCAGGACATACTGAACCCAAGATTCCTACCCACCCCTTAAACCCTTTTCCTTCCCAGAACTCTCCTCTACTTCCTTTCCTAAAAAAAACCCTCCACACAGCATCATAGGTGAGCATAAAGATGACATAAGCCCTGAGGGAAATTATGTTCCTCAGGGCCTCCTGTGTGGAGCTCATGTAAAAAAAAAAAGAAAAAAGACCAATGTTCATTCCTTCCTCTCCTCAAAAAGACCCCACACAGCATCCCAGATGACATAGGCCCTGGGGGAAATTATTTTCCCCAGGGCCTCCTGTGTGGAGTTAATGTAATATTTTATTTTTTTATTATTAGATATGTGTAAATAGGTACATTAATTAGTTAAAATAATACAGGCGTGGTGTATTTGCGAGGTGTATTTGGTGAATTTCAATTTGGGAGGCGGATATAGGTACCGCCGCCCCGGGAACTATTTATTGGATTACCAACACCCCAAGTGGTTCGCTATGTTTGGTGACTTAGCACCGGGTTCACGGGGTGAGGTGTGTCTAGGACTTGGCGGCCAATGCATTAGTTCACCCACTGCATGGCGGGCCGGATCGAGAGAGATTGGTTGAGGGAGACCTAACCTGGACCTCTTCAGCTGGTCTCTCAACTTATCGTTTTGCACAGCAACGGGAGGGATGGATTCATACATCCGTCACTGGTAGACAAAATAACCCCCAGATTCCTACCCACCCCTCATACCCTTTTCCTGCCCAGAACTTCCTCTCCTTCCTTTCCCTAAAAATACCCACTACACAGCATCCCCAAAGATGACATAGACCCTGAGGGGAAGTTATTTTCCTCAGGGCCTCCTGTGTGGAAGTAAGGTAAAAAAAATGCGGCACGTTCTAGAGTGGCAAATACTATCAGTATCGCCCTGGTGAAAGACCATCAAGCAGAATCAAAACAATGCTTGAGATGGCTATCGCCTTGATTGGTGGCCAGATCTGAATAGCAGGGAAACCATCCTCCTATCCCTAACTCCGTTCCTCTCCCACTTATTTAGCCTCACAACGATTCCGGACACAAGTTAAAAATGCATAAAACAAAATTGAGAACAGAATGTTATCGTAAAATTAATTGTATAAATTCGCCCCTGTGCAGCATTGTCCGAGACGCACGTACGGAATGGTCAGCTTCGGCCAGCGGCGGAATATAATCGTAGAAATGTAATTTATATTGTCTGCAACAGAGCAAGGCCTCCCCCTGCCATCGCCACCCACCGCCCCCATCTGCCACCGCCACCCCCAGGCCGCCCCACGAAGCACGTTCATTTATTTTATGTGCCATTTACAATTCTCGGCCAATGGTCAAGGGAAGGAGCCACCCCGTGAGGGGGGCGATGCTATGTTTCATACAAGATTCTGCAATGTTAATGTTATGAAATATTTACAGCATAATTTTATTTATTTACTAATTATTTTGTGATATGTTATTATAATATACATGTATTCAGATGATTTTTTATTACACGGAGATTAGGGTTGTTACTGATTCACGGTCATTCAATTTGAATTCTTTTGTAGAAATTTATTTTCTTTGATTATTTTGATTTATTTCCACGGAAAAACAGCAGATTTTTTCATTTCATTTCAGTGCATTTCGTAAGAAGTTGATGGCATTTTTTAAAGACCTGTATGGTGCATTATTTAGCAATGTTTTTGAAATCAAATACATTATTTCAGAAGTACACATATTTTTTATTTATTTATTTAATCGCCATAAAATGGCTTTTACATTCAAGTGATACATGAGATTACACAATGGTAGGTATAATATAATAATTATTATAAATAATATAAAAATAATATAATAATAATTATTTAAAAAAAATTCATTATTATAATAATAGCAAAATAAGAATGTACATTAAACAAAATATGATGTATGTATGATAAAAGGTAGTATTTAGATAAATGATACAATTATGTGTTACAACAAAAAAAAATGATCTCTTAAGGTATAATTGCATTTGACTTGATTTAATTCAACGAGAAAACGTGGTCTATGACGTCTGCCTGTATCAATACAGTGGATTATGTGATCACTGGTTTGGTTTAAATACTAAATAGACTTTTAACAAATCTCAAAATTCATAATTATACCATTTCTTCTTCTTTTGGTGCCTTCTCCTATCGGAAGTTGGCTATCAATGGAGCAATTATACAATACCGAATGTTAATTTGAACAATTATCCTACAAAATAAAAGCTAATTTATACCAATATCGGATCGATAGGCGTAACTTCCGAAGATTTTATATCGATATACCGAGCATGGTTTCAATGTCGATAGCCGAACCGATATTGACAAGAAATAAATTCGAAATTCATAAACGCTGGCAAAACTGGCGGATCTGTCTACGAATTCACGTTCACAAAGTCAAACTTTAATCAATTACGTAAATATATTCATGAATTGGCAATTTTGAATTGAAATTACTAATCTAAACATACATTGGCAGTCCGCATTTACTTTTTGACACTAAATTGTAATTAATTAGTAAATGAGGTCTTTAGTTATATTTCAACCATTATCATTTCTTTCAATTTTGCATAACGAACGGCATTGTTAAAAAATATGTGTATATTGACAGTTTAAACGAAACTCATCTGATACTATGGAGGTCGCGCTAAAATTTATCAATCTTTGATCGAAACATCTGTTAACAATCGTTGACCGTGCTCGCAAATATTGATAAGTGACCATAGATAGTCAATTTGGTTTTATCCATCGTTCATACTAGATCTCCTGTAAGACCTTGCGCAGTTAAGTAAAGTTTGCGACGTTTTGCAGCGTAGCCGTTGGGGGACTTTTCTGCGCAGTGTCTTCGGTTTATGTCGATTCCTTGCCATTTCCTTAATGGGATGACTGGCTTATAAATTTAAAGATTATGTTTATATCCAGTTTACATTAAATAATAAAATATTTTTATATTCAAATTAATAGATAACTCTGTATTAACCACTTAATTATTTACAAAAACCGACATGTTTCATCAGCAAAGCTGACTTCTTCAGGGTTTTGACAGAAGTAATTTAAAAAATAGACATACATAGGTAATAGAGAAAAATAATAGACATAAACAATAATAATAAAAAAAAAAAAAAATATATGTAATATAATGTATATATATATATATATATATATATATATATATATATATATATATATATATGTTATGATTAAGGTTTTCACGGGTGTAAGATGTAGAACAATTTTCTCGGTTTACCCGCGTAACGTAGTCCTTAAAAGGACTTTTTAACTCCTGACGTTTCGGACAGATCACACTGTCCATCTTCAGAGGCCTTATGTCTTGAGTTTTTGTCTCAAACTGATAGCTTTCGCATGTCTGTTCGGTCCAAAAGCTAAAACTCTTTTTATACCTGATATAATTTGACAAAATTAAAAAAATAACTTATATCATTGATGTAGCTATTCCAAATTCCTGTAATATTCAAAAAACTGTTTCTGAAAAAATTAGAAAATACACAGATTTAGGAAATGAGATTAAAAGAATTTGGCATTCTCAGACTATAAAAATATTACCATTTGTTATTTCGGCTACTGGCATTATACCTAGGTCTCTGATTCAAAATTTAGGCGTATTATATTTGTCAAAGAATTTATATATAAAAATGTAAAAATCCGTAATTTTAAATACATGTAGGATTACAAAAGATTTTTTAAATATTTATATTGAGGGATCAGTAGGATTTATAGGTTCAATTAGGAATTTCACAGAGCCGTAGCCTCTGGTATGAAAATATCTGGAGTCGGTGAATTATTTTCCCATCTGGTCTCTGGTAGGTTGACATGTTGTTCTTGTATTGTTTTATAATAATGTGTAGGAGACAAGGGGCAATATAGAACAATAAAAATTTTAAAGGGGAATAGATTTAATAATGGGTCATTTAAAAACAAATGTTACCACAAAATAATTTTGCACTATTAGAAGAAGTGAATATTTTTATAGTTTAAAAACCATAGAAGTCAGTCAGGCTCCACCGTTTTGCAAACTCCACGTTTCTGAAATCCTATTATAAAATTGTCCGGTCATCTGTGTTCTTGGTCTGAAAGTCCCCGGTCAGTTTTCGATGAAGTCCGGAGGCCGCACAGACCCGGAACTTCCGACCCCATGTCGCAAAGTAGCACATGGGGCGAATGATTTATTTTTTCCAACTAATATCGGCCACTTGACGCGTGTGACTGTGAAAAATTTCTCAATACATAAATTATTATTTGAAATGTTGCGCTTCGGACCTTAATGGGAAAGGGATCCATGTAACTTTCCCTAAATAGGGAGTTTATTTGTTTAATCTATAACTATTATATAATTTAATCTATATTTCTAACACTATGGAAGATCTACAGTCTCTCGTATCTAGGATGAACGAAGTATGTATGAAGAATGAGCTAATGATGAATGTAAGTAAGTCTAAAGTCATGGTGTTTGAAAGGGAGAGTACGAAAACAGTATGCAACATAGTTGTGAATGATGAATATTTGGAGCAGGTGGATGAGTTTGTGTATCTGGGTAGTATGTTTACGAGAGATGGGAAGGCTGAAAGAGATATTGAAAGAAGGGTGAATGCCGGTAACTCCATTAATGGTGGACTGAATGCCGTTGGCGCTAATAAAAAACTGTCAAAAAAAGCGAAGCTAGCAGTCCACAATGGAGTCCTGGTACCTACCCTGATGTATGGCAGTGAGGCATGGAACTGGCAGAGGAAGGATGAAAGTAAACTGAATGCTGTTGAAATGAGATCCCTGAGACGTATGTGTGGTAAAACAATGTATGATCGTGTGAGAAATGTGGATATCCGCAAAGAATGTAAGGCTGATGTAAGCATAATGAGTAAGATTAAGAAAGGGACCCTCAGATGGTTTGGGCATGTAGAGCGAATGAACGAACGAAGTAGTGTAAGAAGAATATACGACGCGAATGTGAATGGTAGAAGAAGTCGGGGACGCCCGAGGAAGACATGGCACGATCAAGTGAATCAGATACTTGAGTCGGGTCATGTCAAAAGTCAGAATAATAGAAGAGAATGTATGAGACGATGTATGAATGTGAGTGAGGCAAAGAGTGTGTGCCAAGACCGAGTTGTTTGGCGGTCCGTCCTCTCTGCCTACCCCTGCGGGGAAACGGCGTGATGGTTAGTTAGTTAGTTAGTTAGTTAGTTAATCTATAATAATATATTGTTCGAGTTTCCGTAATTATCATGAGTGGGTTTTGATTTTTTCAAGAAATATATTGATATAAATATATCTTGATCCAGGAAAAATATCTTGGGCTGTGCATTGATGAGCATTTAACATTTAAACAGCATATACAGGATATTAAAGATAAAATCACCTACTTAATTAGCGTATTTAGTCGGTTATATTATCTGTTACCAAATAAATAAATAAAAAGTTTATATTATATTCTTGTTCATTCACATTCAAATTACTTGATTGAAATGTGGGTAAACACATGCGAAACATATACAAATGAATTACGGGTAATACAAAACAAGGTAATCACAAAAAAATATATACGGAAACAAAACTTTAAACATTAAGAAAACTATATGAATACAATACATGTCTTCTCATTCACAAAAAACAGAATTCATTAAAATGTCCCAAGTAGAAAAAACACTTTACACGACAACACGATAATATGCTTTTAAACACCATCAAAACTATGGTAAGCAATCCATTGGTTACCGGGGGGGTAACTTTTATATATATATATATATATATAAATTTTCTTTATTCATTTTGTTTGTTACAGGTTTGTTTTACTTGGTTTTTCGACTACCAAGCTAGGCAAATGCCCGTATTATGGAAGTTGATTGCCTTCCAAACGATATTAAAAATGGAAAAAGCCTGAGTAAATTAAAAAAAATAACGTATATTTTTATAAATGGGAAAGTTAAAACTTAATTATATTTTTTTTGGTTCAAAAACTTAAAAAAAAAAATAAAACAAAAAACTTTAGAGAAAACATTTGTGCGGGTATACGAATCACCAAAACTGCAATCGGTGGGTTCTGACGTAAGGAAATTTTTCGTAGGTTTTGCGAATTTAGTTTCTAGATTAAAGGAACGTCATTATCAATCTGAGCTATAAAGCAGATATAATATGCATTAATTTAAAAAAACAAATCATAATTCGCCTCAGTTTTCATTGTTTGATAAGAGAAATCTCTAAAAGTAAATAATATTTCAATTGAAAACTAAATAAAACAACACAAAAATGAAAACTTCCAAGGAACACATTACATAAATAGTATGGATGGATAATAATTATTTGAACAACGAGCGGTTCATTTCCAAGGTTTTCCTTGTCTTCCCTCATCTGTGGAAAAAACCTCTTAGCGAGCCCTCCCCTTACTCCCCAACCCCCTGCTTCCCTGCTCCTGCCTCCCCGCAGTCCAGCTTGTTGGGTTATTGTTTTCTCAAATAATGTTACGTCCTCTTTTTTTATCGTCTCAAGTAGAACTGGAAGTTGGGCTTGGGGAGAAAAGGGGGCGAATGGGGTGGTACAGTCCTGCCAACACATCTCTACACGGCGAGCACAATAGCTCTAAGCTTTACCCGAGCTCCGAAGCTTTAGCTCACAACCAAAACTTATTCAACAACCTGTGGTCTTTTGAGCGTCGTAAATATAATAAATATCGGATTTTAGAAGAGAACTCCATCCGCTAACCCAGTCTCGCTCTGGTTTGTTGACCGGTATAGGGCTTAGAGTGAGACGGTTGGGGACAGCGGTGGAGCAAGTCATATAGCGAGATGAAGGAACGGTAGGTGAGGGTGGCGGGTGGTAGGAGGGTGGAGTGGGGTGGGGTGCGTCGGTAGGTTGAGAAGGGGGACGGGGGTTAGGACGTGACCACCGTCCATCGATATATTGAGCGTCGGCCACTGGCGTCGCGGGAAACGCGCAAGCTGAGCTTTCTTTGCTGACCGCCACGAAATGATTTAAACATGAAAATATTTATATTGCTTTTTTAGATGTACTAAGCATTTAATAACAATATAGACACTTGATTAGGGTCCTATTGTTGAAGTTTGGTAAATATGATTTTAAATATTCTCAAATTGTTCTGCAAGTTATTCGCTAACCAGTAAACTATCATGTCAATAAGTACTATGTCATATTTCACTTTATTTTAATTAAGTACATATGTAATTAATCACAGAAAAAGTAATAACATGTAAAAGCCCAAAAGGGCGTAGATGATTAATAAAAAAATAATATATATATATAAAATAAAGTTGTCTGTCAGAATCGGAAGTACTCTTCGTGCGAACATCTACATAATACCAATACTAGGAGTGACTATGTACTAGCCAATCCACAAAGTAATATTTTTTTTTGAGTATATTACATATAATAATGTTTCGGATGCGTCTTCGCTCAGCAAATGCTGCGAAAATAGTTAATATATCCGTGTTAGCTTGTTTCACAGAAACAAGTAATTTTCATAAATTGAGTTTGTCAAATCGATTTAAATAATGAAATAAAATTTCAACCTTGCTTTTCCAGAAAGTCCGTCAGCCAGGATGTTCTTGATGTACTTAATAATTATCTTCACGAATTTAATCCGCTGGGTTTTCATTTTTTTTATTTTAAATGTTTTTTTTTGTATTTATCTTTCGTCATTATTTGATAAAATAAATAGAATTTCTTTGGTGATTTTCACGAGTCCATTGCATTCGGCAAAATAATAAATAATAATTAAAAAACGATCAAAAACAGCATTGTTATTGTTCAATCTATTGATAACAATCTCGTTGTATGCCATCTTAATGGCCGACTACATGCATTATACATTAGATGCACGCAAGGAGGCAATAAATACAAGTGATTAATTTTGCGAAAGTTTTCCGCCCCAATGAATGATGAGAGCGAACACAATATCCCGCCATTATTATTGATTCCTCCGGTTCCTCTCCGTTCCACGGCCGGCATTATATTTCCTAGACGCTCCTCGCGGGAGAGAAATACACGATATACGAGTACGTTGGCCGGAGCTATAACGATATACGGTATAACGACGGTCGTAAATATAACGGCCGCTCCGACCTTTAATATCGAAAATAACAGGGAAAATAAGGGAGGGGACCTTCGCTACGAACTTTTCCCAGGAAAAGCCGACCAATCGCGTGCTGTTATGATATTATATCAGGCTTCGTCGGCCAATGGGAGGGCGTTATGAAATTGGGAGAAAGGTAGAGAGACTTAGGTATTTTTTATAGAATATTGCGCCATAGGGTGTGGGCGGTAAGACGATTTTGCCCTGCGAGAGGGAAGGGACTAGATATGATATTTTGAAGTACGGGTTATGATATCGGAGGGGAGGTTGGGCCAATAGAAGGAGGAGGATAACGAAGTTATGATTTGAGCTATGTATAAAACGTCGGAGGGTGGAAATTGAAGTGTTTGGAAGGGTGCCAAGACTTTTAAGATTGTTGGATCGATTTTTAGTCATGTAAGAAAATGCTTTATTATATAAGCGTCTTACCATTTTTACAAGGAAAACACTTTAAAATTATAATACATACTCTCAGTATCGTTCTGGTGTAAGACCACCATTCAGAATTGAAACGTTGCTTGAAATGGCTTAAGTCGTATTTGGCGACCAGATCTGATTAGCCAGGTACTTCCTTCTTCCTCCTTCCTCTCGCCACTACTTCTTTCTCAGAACATACCCCTATTTTGGATGCTGTAGTCGCACTGGATTCAGGCGGTTTTTTGTTTTTGTTTTTTTTTTTATTGAATACCGCACAAGAGACCCCAACTGCTCCCGCCTCGAGCCAGTGAGACTCTGACATCCCCAATATATGGAGTATGCCATGAAAATGCCTGGCTATCCAGAACTGGTCACCAAACACGGCTAAAGCCATTTCAAGCAACATTTCAATTCTGAATGGTCTTTTACACCAGGGCGATATTGATAGTGTCTTCCACTCTGGAACGTGCCGCATATATACTATATATTATTTTTAATTAATTAATTGTGAAGTAATTCTTAATTAATGAAATAAATTTTATTTGCGCACGCAGGAAACCACGACTTTCGAGTCGAGAGTCTTACCTCGGGACCACGGAGGAGTTCAATTGATTGGGAGAAGTTGGTACTCTTGTGCGGTATTCACATACATGAAAAAAATAACAAAACCTTTCCATGGCTTTGCCTGAGTTTTATCGCTTCCCAGATTTTTCTCTTCTTATGTTGAATAAATGAACAAATATTTTGACACCTCGTAATTTTTTCCACTAAAATGAATTTTCCAATACTTCAAAATCATGATAAAAGAGGCTGAAAAGAGTTGACTCTTACCATGACCTAAGTATTTGGTTCACTTGATCTTGCTATGTCTCCTTGGGCGTCCCCGACTTCTTTGACCATTGCGTGGATCTAAAAATAATTGAAATTTTCGTATGTATCTATATATAAGCGTACATATCGTCAAGTCGTGTATTCATGGAATAACTTAGTTATTTGATCTTACCATTTAGTTACAGTTTAGTACATTATTATATTATCTAAGTTGATTTGCATCGTTACCACTTGATAAGTCAAACCCAAAGTAAGATCCCATATTCAGTCAATGAAATATATTTCACACAAACAATGTAGCTGAATGGCTGCTCCGATCACAATGCTAAGTCCAAAGTTTGGAGTTAGCATGCTGGCTGCTCGCTGGTTTGGCTGCTCGACGCTCGCTGTTATGTAAAGCGCGACGCCTCGCCTCGTGTAACCTTATACCTAATAGAGTTGAGCTTAGCATTTCAGGCAATCCTGCTGCTATATATCATTTTATACGTATCCCGTCACCAAAGTTCCCGCTCGTTGTTTATATAATATACCGAGTCGAGAAACAAGCTCACAATATCTTGACTCGAAGACAAAACAGGAAACTCAAGCACGCCTTTTGGCTGTTTCAGCCCGCTCCCCCGTGTTTGTGTTGTGTGTGTACTGTGTACTTTGCCTACAAGACCAAGTTTTGCTTAGTTATTTACGGATATATCGAGATTTCCCAACTGTTATAGTATTGCATACCTACTATTCGCCGGCGTGTTATTCGACTCGGATGAGTTTTGCATATGCTCTGACGCTGACGGCGGAGGAGGCGGGGAGAGATTTGTTCAACTATTCACTAACTGTTCACTGTACTGAAAATAAATTGATTCTAACTATTCACGTGAATGTTCTTAGTAATCTTAGTGCTTCCGAATGCAGTCGAATTTATCACCACATTAATTTTCTTCATAATTATCACAAATTTTAACAAAACATAATTAAAACATAGCCGGATTTAACTCAAACTAGCAGATCCGGCCACACGTTGCTGTGGCTAACAAAATACAACGTCACGCCATTACCCAACCTTTATAACCAATGCCATCTGTAAAATCAATTACACACCGCTCGTTTGCCAGCTCGCTGCCCGCTTGCCAGCCCGCTCCCTTTATTTATATATTTCAACCAATTTACACAAAACCTTGACAAATTATATACCTAAAACGATTCCTCATTAATCACTCTATCTATTGGTGAAAACCGCATGAAAATTCGGTGCGTAGTTTAAAAGATCTAAGCGCACAGACAACGCGAGCGGCTTCATTTTATACTAAAGATGGTAAAATGCTCATTTTTAAGGACTTTATGTAGAAATGACAGTTAAATTGTTATAAAAGCTTGTTAGAAAGACCATTTAGGTACTAGGTCAGCTTCCGCATTCCACTGGGTAAATATTATAACAAATGTTTGTCCAGAATTCACAAAACTCATAAATACCGTTTTTTAAAGCATTCATCCACACAGGAGGCCATGTGGAAAATATTTTCTCTCAGGGCCTGTGTTTAGGTATGCTGTGCGGAGAGTCATTTAAAAGGAAGGAAGGAGGGGAAGTCAAAGGGTCTCCCTCATTCGGCCTCTCCCAGTCTCCTCACGTAGCTGGTGGGTAGTCGCATCCGCCATCAAGACCTGGACAAACCTCACCCCAAGAACCTATGAAGTTTATAAATTATGAAATGAATATGGGCACTAAATAATTAATAATTATAATAATTTGAATAAAACAACTTAGTTTTAAAACCATAATAGTGTTTACAACCCTTCTAATAAAAACTGTTAAAATAAAAACCGGTTCGACCGGTCAGTGGTTGAGTGGGCATAGCGCTTGGGTCCCACCTGGGCGTCGCGTGTTCGATTCCTCGGCTGGCTAAGTCCTCCATCACAACACAAGCAACATTTTCGGCTTTCTGTGGTGGTAGTAGGAGATTTTCAAACATTGTTGGGTTATTCGTAACCCGGGAATGTTTGTCTTTCTTTAAAAACAAAAAAAAAAATTATCGCTCATTGTTATATTTTTGTCTGTCTTTGTCTAGGCCCTTATTTTTCTAATCTTATTTGGCGATTCTTATGTTTCAATATTCTTTATAATACTTTGTATCCTGACAAGGGAATATTTGATTCTAAAACAAATATGTAGATAATTTTGGTAAAAATAGTTGTGTAAACAAAGTTTATTGTTTCGATTTTATTAAAATGACGCAAAGTCAATTTACTATTTATTAAATAATTTATTTTAACTTCCTCTCTACTCCCCTTTTAAATATTACCTATAGGGGCTATCTAGATTTAAAAAAATATATATATTAGATGGTGAAGGAATTAAGTAAACTAATTGACCTTTTTTTCGAACCAATATCACAAATATGTTTACATTTAGGTTCACGGAAAACAGTTGGAGATCTTCCTAACAGTGGAACACTGAAAATAATCTATCTAATTTATAGGTTATATTTCTGTAGTAGGATCGAAATTCATGTTTTCGAATTCTGAAACAAGGCCGTAACGAGGAAAGATTGCAATGAAATTTGTCTTAGGTTTCTGTGAGGATATTGTTGAAATGTTCAGGGGCGGCGCCAGATATCAGGCGGATGGGGCCAAATGAAGGAGGAAGAGGAGGAGAAGTAAGCTGGGGGTGTTTCATTATGCAGATGATGTACCTTGAACACCGCCTGCGAGTCACAACTTGAGACGTGAGTACAAACGAAACTAAAATATACGCCCGGAAGAAACGCCTAAAATCTGCACGTTCACTCATAAATAACCAAACTGCGGGACGTGAGAGCCGTGTGAATAGCCCCGCTCTTGTTTATTTTTCATCTCTTAAGAAATGTGTTCGTGATATTTCCTCGTCTGAATTGTAAAAATCTCAGCGAGGAGTTCATTTCGTGAGAGCTTGTGGAAGAATGCGTATCTTTGCAGGTTGCTGGAATCGCTTTGGGAATATTGAATTATTTTTTGTTAACCTCTCATGTTAATTTTCAGTTTAAATTTTAATGAAAGTTTGAATAATTTTGCATAACATGCCAAGATAATATACGGTGTGGATGCCTTGATATTTTTCAACTGTAAATTTCAGATAAGGAGTATAAAAAATAAATAAAAAGAGTTATCTATCCAAATTTTTTGTTCTAGAATGACTAGACTAGAATGGACACGCGAGAATTTAGTTCATTAAAATTTATTAAACCTCGCGCCGACACCAGCAAGGTATTATAATTGTAGGATTTGCGAAGCTGATGGAATTCATAAAAAATATATACCACGGGATCATTGTCTTTCAAAAGAAGAAATTTCCTTTTAGATTGTTAGTAAACTTGAAACTACGATATCTGTCAAACATTTAAACAAAAGAAATACACATTTCAAATAAAAAATATGAACTGACAAAATAATGTTGGTACGTACTTTATCGCCTTCTGATAAGAATTAAAAAAAAAAACTTATCAGTTCTAATTTTGAAAAGTTCATAGTTAAAATAAAAAATTAATTATTGAACAAGAATTATTTTTATTTTTAAATCACATCAAGTATGGGCCGAAAACGTATGTTTGAATAAAATTAAAAGTTATAAGCATTCTGCGCAGTAAAAAAATATTTAACTTAGAGTGGAAAGGTATAAATATCTATCAATCATTGTAAATGGAGGCGTTCAAAGTCAGAAAAATATCAACTAAGATATAACCGCATTTCAAAAATATGGGCATATTTGATTTTGAAAACACATATAATTATTCAACGTATTAAGTAATGATAGAAAATGACAGCGCCCTCTGTTCAGACTCGGCGCGACTGAGACTACGCGTAGTAGTTCTCAGTTTCCCCGCTAGAAAGCGCTGCGGTGCACTTTAGCGTCGGCTGAATTTTCAGCTGTAGCGTCTTTGAGTTCACTTGATATGCGGTCTTCTCGTCTGAATTGCTTGCAATTTAATAGGACAATGCAAAACGACCCCGTGAATTTATGTTTGCTTGTCAAATGCGCGTACATTGTATTGAAGTGGTTACAATGTAACAACTTGCTCTCGCATTAATTCCATACATTCGGTTTTGAGTACCGAAAATAATAAGAAATTTTTAACATAAAATACACAAAATATTTATAATGATTATAAGTCAGATTAATGTGTACCCTAGATATAATTACTTATATTTTCATTCAGGCAGAAAGAAAGTACACTTTCTACGTGAAAGTTTTTTTTTTATTTACACACCATAAAATGGGTTTTGCATTCAACTGATACATGAGATTATAAGTATACAGTAATGCACAGTATTACAATAATAATAAAAAATAAGAATTTATGAGTACACAAAAATTACATCGCCCAAGTGATGTTGTTATACCAATAACAACTAAGTATAATGAGATAAATTTTAAAAGAATTAGAAGTATGTGGATGCTCTATTTATGGATGTAATGGAATTGGCTAAAATTTTTAAACAATACCATAATTGGGAAAACTTTAAAGGGTAATAACCATTAATAATTTTCAAGATTTTACAAGGAAATCAACAAGGGCTTAGGTAATAAAAATAAAAACAATACCTATGTAGAAATGATATAAATGTACCTGCTGTTATTGATCTAACGACAGTTTGATAATGCCTTCAGAAGGCGAAAAAGTTATCATGTGTAATAATAATTATACAGCGGAACTTGTTTATAATAAACTGTCTTTATAAAAATAAATTTTTTATGAAATATATGGAGGAAATAATATAATAATAGGTGTTCTGCATATTAAACTAGACAAAACAAAAATAGGTTCAGTTAAAAATGAAAAAAAAAAATATTTAAAATAAATCCTTTTGAAAAGTCTTCAACATTAAGTTCTATGTTTAAAAAATAATGGGCACTTTATTTTTGGGCATGTGCGGTTAAAGCTGTTTTATGTGTGAGCCCATAATATAAAACAGGTACACCAACAAAATCTTTCGGGTATAAAAGAACTTTCGTTGTATCGAAATTGAAAATATATCCTCCCATATCAAGCAGTGGCGTGGAGGAATACACCGTAAACTCGGTAAAAGAATTTTTTTTTAACAATAATACGATGTCTGTTTAATAAAAAAACTAAATTTAGCAAAAGGAAAATAATTTTCTTCTTCATTTTTATTGCTCGTCCTGTGATTTGAAGAGATTTTGTTGATACATTTTTACTTAACTTTATTAATTAACTGGGCGTACTGTACAGGGCCCGCAGATACTTTAATAGTACACAACTGCTAACCCTGTACAAATCGCAAGTGCGCCCCACGGTTGAATTTGGCAGCCACCTCTGGTCTGGAGCTCCAAAATACCTAAAAAAAACCCTTGACTCTGTGCAGAAGCGGGCGGTCCGTTTGATAGATTCTCCCATCTTAACAGACGGACTGCAATCTTTAGAGCACAGGCGTCAGGTGGGAATGCTGTCCTTGTTCTACCGGTATTACAATGGAAGATGCTCCGAGGAACTAGCGTCATTGATCCCCTCGGCACCGGTGCATAGTCGGGAAACACGCCAAACACGCGCCCAACATTTGTACACGGTTGACATTAGTCACATGAGAACGGGTCGTTTCTATGACTCGTTCTTGAGTTCAACGGCTCGGCTGTGGAACGATTTGCCGGCCTCTGTGTTTCCTCCCTCCTACAACATGGGTCTCTTCAAGACCCGTGTTCACTCCTTCCTTTCCTCAAAAAGACCCTCTACACAGCATCTTCAAAGATGACATAGGCCCTGAGGAAAGTTATTTTCCTCAGGGCCTCCTGCGTGGAGTTAATGTAAAAAAAAAACTCATTTATACGAATATATACAAAATAAGTTGAGAGGTTTAATACTTTTCTATTAATTTATAAATAAAACAGTTGTGTTGCAAAGTTTTTTAACAAAGAAACGACATTTATGTTAATTTATATCACTTTCCTTTCAATGGTTTCTTCTAACAAAATCTTATATTTTACAATAAAATAATAGAATAACAAAACAAATGACAATTGATGATTGCATTCTAACTGACACTATAGGATTCAAATTTAAAGGGAATATTTTTCCTTTACATATATTTTTAGTAACCAGTAAATATTTTTTTTCTTTTTCAGCCTATCCATCAGTTCTGAGGATTATATTTCTCATCCCAGATTTCTCCCGTCCTCACACCTATGAGCTTTTTTTTTTTTACACTGAATACCGCACAAGAATCTCAACTGCTCCCGTCTGGAGCCAGTGAGACTATGGCATCCCCAATTGGGGTATGTTGTGAGGCTGAAGGTAGTGGGGAGGGGAAGGAGGTGGGAAGAGGAAGTTTGGGAAGTACCTGGCTATTCAGATCTGGTCACCAAACACGGCTAAAGCCATTTTTAAGCAACGTTTCTATTCTGAATGGTGGTCTTACACCAGGGCGATTCTGATAGTATCTCCCACTCTGGAACATGCCGCAAATATACTATACATTATTTTAAATGAATTAATTGTGAAATAACACAAATTAATCAAATAAAATTTATTTGCGCATGCCGGGTTCGAACCCGCGACCTCCGGATTGTGAGTCAAGAGTCTTACCCACTGGACTACAGAGGTCGTCAAAACTGCATGTAGATCTGCGAACTAAAGCAAAAAAGCTGCTCTAATAAAAAAATATATTCACCCTAGGTACATGAGTACAATTTGTAATCGAATAAATGGTTACCGCCATCCCGGTAACCATTTATTATAACCAACACCTCTTCTAACGGTCAGCCCAAGTGGTTCTATACGTTTAGTGACAACAGGGGTGCCCGGGTTCATGGGGTGAGGTTTGTCCGGGTCTTGGCGGCGGAGGCATCTGCCTACCAACTGCGTGGCGGGTCGGATCGGGAGAAGCCAGTTTGGGAAGATCTTTCACATCTCCCAGCTGGTCTCTCACGACCCATCGTCATGCACTACTGGACCCAATAACCCTTAGATAATTACCGCTCATACCTTTTTCCTTCCCAGAACTTCCTCTCCGTCCTTTTATTAAAAATACTCCCACACAGCATCCTCAAAGATGACATTCTTCTGATGGAAATTTTTTCTTCCTGGGGTTAATGTAAAAAAGGAAAATCGTTTTACGGGGGACACGTTTACACACCGATATTATCGAAAGTTTCAAAAAAGTTTTTAAAAATATTTTGGAATACCTGCCCGCAGTCCCCTCTTACCCCGCAAATGCTCAAAGCTACTGGATGAGTAGTTCAATTTTGATTAAACATTGACTCGGGATTCAATTGGACAATGTTTTTTAATGTTTTTTTTTGTTTATATAGAAACAAAATAATTTTTTAATTAAATATTTTTTTAATCTCAGCAGTACACCACCACACAAGCTAGGTACTATTTAAAATAATTCACATGCATACACATTATGCTGAAAACCTTTCAAATAAATTAAACGAAAAGTAGAGATTAATTGGACTTATTTTTAAATTATACAGTGGAATGGCAGTCAGACTAAAACAAATATTACAAACCAACGACCAGTATTTAAGTATTAATTTATGAAAATATAAAAATATTAATTTTCGTGCAGGTTAAACACCAATTATTTAATCCTCAATATATGTCATATGTCGACCTGCCTTCAAAAGAAATATTTTTTAATACATTTCCACGTGGCGCCGCTGGATAATCCCTCGGTTTTATGCGTTCAATTTATTTTGCTGAATGCGCGTAGCATTTATTGAAAAAGATATCGAATAAACCCCTGAAACTGAACCATTCAGGCTGTATGTTATAGGAGTATGTTAGCCGCCATTTTCAAACACAAATCTTTATTTATTCTATTGGATATGAATATATTATGTTAAGTTATCGAACTAGGCAACATTTTTTTACAATGAAATGATATTTTATAACTTACATCGAGCTTAGTAGTTAACTTCAATAAATTTAGTAGAAGCCATGACGTTAAATTCTGAATCACAAATCTATACATATAAATCAAAATGTGTTTGCTTGGGGTTATATGAGTATATGAGACGTCTATGTGTTGCTATATTAAGCATAGGAAATGTTTGAAACTTTCAAAATACCTTATTTAACCCCCCAGCAAGGTTTCTGAATTATTACAAGCACATGAAAATACATCTGAAAAGTTTTTTAATCATTACAAAAACTTTTGCAAAACTGCCAAAAATGTCAAAATTTGAGAATGACATGTGGCATAACAAAATTCAATTTTCGAAACTCTTGAAATTAATGAATTTATTTGAAGTACTCGCGTAATACTTTGAATCGAATCAAGAATTATAGATATTTTAAATAGGTATGTATGTTATTATTGATTGATAGAACGTATAATATACAAAAATGAATATTTGTAAAATATGAAAATTTAAATAAAAAAATTGTGATAGGTGGATCGCGAGCTTTTTGAAAACTGAATGTACTGCGACTGAATATATGGAACGCGGGACGGGGGTTGGCGGGACGGGGGAGTTGGAGAGGGGAGAGGGAAGGAGGGGAAGGTGGAAGGTGAACGCGGGAAGGGAAGGGGACGCGGGAGGGGAACGGGGATGCACGGGAAAGAACATGCAGGGAGAAACAATTTATTTATTTGAATATGGTACTGAAACGCACGCCGGGAAACAACTAGTTTAAAATAAAACAGTTTCTTTAAAACAGTCTACATCCAGATATGATTTTAGATTTTCACGGCCAAAAGTATTTTTGTTGTATGTTTTTGGGGTGTTATGCCGTGTTACG
Organism: Limnephilus rhombicus; assembly: GCA_929108145.2. Classification (NCBI taxonomy): domain Eukaryota; kingdom Metazoa; phylum Arthropoda; class Insecta; order Trichoptera; family Limnephilidae; genus Limnephilus; species Limnephilus rhombicus. The sequence goes on along the minus strand of OV815272.1, from coordinate 32,760,085 downwards.
CTACCTTCTCCTTTAGCCAACGTTTCGGACAGCGTTACAGTGTCCATCATCTGCCCCGATGGCTAAAGGAGGAGGTAGCGTAACACGGCATAACACCCCAAAAACAAACAACAAAAAAGTCTACATCCAATCTAACCTAATATAACTTTTTCCTATTCTGTTTTGAATTCGAATCCGAAATGGGATATAAAAATAACCTTTTGCCTGATATAACTGTTTACTGAGTTTGACGATTCGTTTTTCCGTTAAAGAAGTGAATGAATGTGAAGTATAAACCAAAGAATAATGCTTGAAACCGGAAATTGAAAATTGCCGAGGCAGGATCCCCATCCAGAGGTTCTGTTGCGAGTAGAGCCTGAAGATACCACGTGGAGGGTAGCTCCTAGCTAGAGGTAGATACCAGCTAGTATTAGTATAGCAATCCTGGGGTAGGTACCGGGGTAGGTTGTGGAGAAAAAACATCACAAGAAAAGGGGGGATAGGCTGCGAGTGGCGGAAACGCTGAAAGAGAATTAGTAATGAACGAATTATTGCTGAGAACGAGTTCTGAAAATACAATAAATGTATTGTAAAAATGAAGAAACGAGAAGGATCAATTCTTCCTGGGATAGACCGCTCAATGTTCGTATGTTAAGTCATTACGTTTATTGTTTAGCTAAAAACTTTTCTTAAGTGAAATAATATTTTTTCGTGTTTATATTGGAGGCGGATTCATCTTCCAACGAGTAGTCTCATTCTTAATGTTTTGTAAAATAAATAAATTCCAAAAACGTTAAAGTATTAAGGAGAACGACCATTATTTTTAATAGCTGGTGGAGATCCCTATTAAAAAGATTTGACGAAATTACCTACATATTTGCTACATCGATGAAAGTTTTATATCTTCGAGCGATAAAATCATGGATTCCAAAAACACGATTCATCACAAATTCAGAATGGAATGCAGTAAATATAAAACACTGTTCAAAATACCTACAAATGTTGGAAAATGAACAAAATGAATAAAAACGTCATGAAAGCGTGTTCATCTCCATTTTTTATGACCTTGGTAAACATCGACACATGATGCGATTTTGTTGAGTCATACAAAATGCAGCACACAGTTACTGCAACAATTCCCAGCAGCGTCCATTTGGCAACGGAATTATTTATCAGCTTGAAAAATGACTGTAAATTGAATGTAGTAGCAATGTTTACATCTTTCTTATTCGCCCTCTTGTGGAGATGTCCAGTTCAAAGGGATTCATAAACTGGGGGAAACAAACGTCTCCCTTGGGCTTCTGCTTCTGGTACCTCCGCACAACTTCTGGGAACTAAACTTACACGTTTCATCGACAGAGATTTATTTTTCAATATTACAACTCTTGTCTTAATAAAATCTCTATGCTTTACTTTGTATGGATTGTGGAAGTGTGAACGATTTAAAAATAGTGGAAGGGTTGGGTTTACGAATTATCTATTAGTTTTAATAAGAATGTAGGCATAAAAATAATGGACAACTTATATCATAAACACTACAGTATCACTATTAAGATACCTTCTGAAAATTTCAGTGCTGGTTTCATTGAATAAAAAATTCAGAGTGTGTAATTCACACGCGGTATAAGTGAAACTAGAAAGTAGCTTTCTTTTATTTTGCTTTTGTTTTGAAGATTGGATATTGATTTTACTAAATAAAAATGTTTTTTTTTTTTAGGATTTCGTAGGATTTGAACCCCCGTTCGCTTGATGTCTGTCTTTCTGACCGCTGAGACTTGTCAGGCACCTTGCGAACTACGCTATGGAACGCACGCGTCGAGTTGCGAATTTACCTCCTTATATTAGAATCGAGTATTTGTGTAGAACTAAGTTACGCATTTCCGTTTCACCCGAATTTCAAGTCACTAACGTCGCTAAAGAAGTTTCACTTAAAAAAAAATTGTGATGATTTGTATCTAATTTACCTATAATATTTATAATGCATTATCAATCAAGAAAATGAATTGTGAAGTTTGTTTATTCATTTTTGGTGTCTTTGTACTCATAACAAACAAAATCCATTTGAGATGAAATACAATAAAGAGCGCCGCTCTTTCTGGTATGACGTCAATTCTGTTTGATTTCGCTTGGTCAACCTTTTATCGGCCGCGCGAGAGCCTCCACACTCCACAACTCCGCACCCCCACTAGCTCGCTACAGACCCACTTGTACTCCACAATCTCAACAGGAGCACAGGGCCGTATTGCAAGGGTAGGTATACAGCAAGCCCAGCTGTACAGGGTACAGTGTACAAGTAGAGAAGTATGGAGGTATGTCCACGCCGAGTGTGTTCGATGCCCCACACCTATGTGTCCGGCGTCCACCGAGTCTGTGTGAGGAGCTACACAAAAGAAGCAATCACAAAAGTGAAAAATGTAGTGCCATCTAGTAAATTGTATTCGCATCGGTATTGTGTGTACTCTGGGAAACTGGAATCGAATAACCATTACGGCGGGGCCGGCCCAGGATAATAGAGTCCGGCGGCCGCGGAAAAATGAGGAACGTGCCCGAATGCCAGAGACAAAAAGGCGCGCAATCGGCCGCTTGGCGCGCGGACCTTTTCCTTTGTGCCGGCTTGTCTATGGCGGCGCTTATGAAGCAATACCAGATAAAGTGGCGAATGGAAATGCTTTATTTATTTATTTCAGAATTTTATTTGACCACAATTATTTTTTCTTTTTAATTTTAATAATATTTTCAAGAACAGAAACATTAAAACCTGCTACCTATCTCAAAGTAATGTAATAATAATTAACCATACAGTAATGAGAAAAACAAAAATACGGTCGTATCAAAAACAGTTTTCATACATAGAAATATAGTTCAAATATTTCGCAGGTGTATACGCAAAATTGTATCACAAAATTTTGTGCTATTAGTCAGGATACCTGTAATAAATTATTTATAACACCAAATGAAGAAATGGTGTTCAAATAAACCGAAATTTTCTAAAGATGTTATTGGAAAAATATTAAGTGATTCATATTAACCCCTCCGAATTTTCGAGAATATTAGCTTTTGGTGTCTTAAACGAAATGACATTTTACGAAAACTTTTAGTTATAACTGCTTCACAATTAAAGCTCTATAAATGAAACATTTCTGAACGTAGCCGAATAGTAAAAACTGTTTTAGATAGGTTACAAAATAAGCTTTCGAATTATTATATTACAAATAAATATTAAAATTTAGAATGCAAACATTAAAAAAATGTGAAAATGACTCACGTGATGTTTTTATGTGAAAACGGTACTAAAATCACAGATTATGTAAACAACAATATTTATTCTATTGTATAAATGTGTAATAAACACTTTTGTCATCTCACTTTTTTATCATTTCATATAAAAATATTTAATAGAAATGATAAAAAAGTGAGTAAACACGCTTATTGTACTTGACTGCTGTCGTATTTTTAACGCATATATCTGCTTACGTTGCGGAGGGGTTGGCCTAAAGAAAAGGGGAGTTTAATAGAAAGAAGTAATATTATTCGACTTTTAAAAAGTGTAATAAAATAAGTATTTTAATAAAAAAGTTAGTGAGTAAAATAAAAGCTTGCCGCGCCCCAGGCTCTGGCAGCCAATAATGGCCCTGTAGTGTCCGGCAGATGTTGATATTGCATTTTCCCATAATGCGATCTCCATGGACTAAGGTGCTGGACAAACCAACATAAGCCCTCCCCGAAGCGAACCATTTGTTAAAGAGGACTTACCAAACGCATTGTGTGCTTTTGGATAAAGTATTGTTAATTTGACCTTTTATATAAATTGTTGTTTTGTACTGACTGACCATCTTTCGGAAATTGGAGAACTGAACAAAGATAAATAATGGTTTCGAAGAGAAAACGTAAAAGAGAAATGCCGTAGGAAAGATTGAAATAGAAATGGTTTAAATATTTGCTTGTTGTTAAGATACTTTTTTATGTTTTTTTTATTAAAAATAAGTTTAAAAATATATATTTAAAAAAGCTAAGGAGCAGACTTAAATTAAAACAAGAACATTGTTTGTTAAACAAAGTTCGATAGTTTCTATTTTCGCAGTTTATTGGCTTTTGCTTTATGGATGAGATTATGAATCTGAAAATATTACTTTAAAAAGTAAAACATTAAATAGAAATCGTACCCGGGAATTTTTTTTAACTATGGTAACAAGTAAAAAAAATATCTCTGAATCTTGCCTAAAAAGTACGAACGAATTATTTTTTAATTGATTCGTGTTTTTTCTATTTTTCCATGCCTTCTGTTCATTGAAAAATCTAATAAATGGATGTTGATTTTTAAACGTTACATTGAAGAATTATGTTTCTGACTTAGAGCATCTGCATTCTTCCCTCGTCTGTAGCCCCCTCCTTCACCCGCCTCCTCCCCCCGCCCGATGTATGGTCAGTCTCCCGGGACCACCCCTTAAGGCCCCTCATCCCTGCTAACGTACAATAAACATCTATCTATACAATATCACGTCAATACAAAAGGATATGTGTGTAGGGTGGGGGAATTTCACCCCAGAGAGATATGAACGATGTTCAAACGTTTGTTTCTTGTATCGTTTTCCATAATTTAAGTTGTTCATGTTTCTTACAAATAAACGTGTTTTAAATTTTACGCAACTGATAAACAACCGTTTTCCATTATTTAATGGTTGTTTTTTCAGATGTGTAAAATTTAATACGTGATGGAAAATATGGAAATCAGTACTTACGTGATGTTGGCTTACTTATATTTAATGATTATTTATACTTATGTTGACTTACTTTTAGTTAACATAAACTTGGCGAATTTTGTTGATGGTGCAAAAAACTTATTCCAAAACTATTCCTAAACATATCTGAATTTTTGTAAACCTATTAAATTGCTGTATTTTTGAATTTTTATGACTTGCGTGCTTTTTATCTAATTTTATTTTTATTATTTCTTTATCTGTTTAAAAATCATCTGTCATGAACTAATAATTGTAAGTAAGTAACTAATTATTATAGTACTACAAAACATGTAAAAGCCCTTCGGGCGTTAAACAAATAAATTAAAAAAGGGTGAATCTAGAGATTAATAAATAAATAATTAACTTATCCTTAAGTACGCCCGCAGACGAGTACTTTGGAAACTATTCCAAATTCAAAAAATGTCTCCCACTCTCAAATTCTCTTGTTCGCACCTCCCTTTACCACAATGGATTCTTATGCCCGCAACTGTTGCAACGCAACTGTCTCCGTAACTAAAGTCTCTCGTCTGCGAGCGTTTTAAGAGCGCACCCTAAAATGGCACCCTAATATACCTGACATATTTTAGCTGATCTGCTTTTGTTTTTGGTCCACTTTTTGAAAGCCTTCGCGGTTGGGGGTCAGCAATCCGAAGGTCGCGGGTTCAAATCCCGGTGTTCGCGGAGATATTTTATTTGATTGATTTGTGGTATTTCACAATTTAATAATTAAGTTAAATTTTTGCACGTTTCAGAGAGGAAGATTCCCTCAATACCGCCCCGGTATCATTATTCAGAATTAAAAAGTTACTTGAATTGGATTTAGCAGTGTTTCGTGACCAGATTTGAATAGCCGGGAACTTCCTCACCTTCTCTTCCGTAATCTAACCAGGCGGTTGGAAGCAATTGGGTCTCTTGTGCTGACTTTAAAAAAAAGATTTTTTTGCTTATGGCCATTATGTAAAGCACCTAATAATAATCCATGTAACACAAAACAATCATATTATTAAATGTAGTTGTTGAATTGAGGAAATTGTGAAAAAGTCTAAAATGAGAAAGTATTCAATGTATTATGATAAAAGGTATTTTTCTGTAATGGTGACAGGAACCCATAAAAAATCCAATTTCAGATCTCCCTTTCGCACACTAAAATCTTTACACTCTGTAAATGATCCCATTACGTTCACGATCCACAGGTTAGCGCTGTATGGGCCGCAATAAAAAGGCGGAAATAAAACCAATATCCCTGTTCATAATGATCGGTCAGATATGGACACGTCAAGATAGGAAAGCGGGCTATCGATCGATAGAGCCTTCGATACATACCGCACACGATTGTACCCCGACTGGCCTACCTACCTAGCCATACCTACCCCACCCTACCCCGCTCAATATAATAAGATATGTGAGCCATCCAACCCCATCCTCCAACTCCTCCCGTCTCCCCGACCTCCCCCTCGGCGGAATATCCTCGGCCCTCCCCACGAGAAAACCATAAAGGAGGCATCTATAAGAATTGAAAAAAGTATATCTTACAAAATGGGATATAAGTGTATGGGGTCTGAGGAGAGAGACGTGTGCACTGATCCAGTTACGCAGGATGATGACTTGGTAGGAGGAGAATAATACTTTGAGGTACTTAGAAATGAAAGCCTCCTTCCGACTGAATATGATTACCTACGAAACACTTTGTCAAAATAGAAAACGAATAAAATATTCTCACACGATATTTAAATTTGATTACGGTAAGCTTTTAAGGTGTTAGTAGAATTTAAGGGATGAAAAATAAATTATTCTTTATTTTGGTAAATTGACGGAGTAGTAAATTTTGTTAAATACGAGATTTGTATAACGTATTATCGATTAATAATCATTTTAATGTGAGTAACGCATAACAACTCATCCCAATTTTATGGAGCCTGTGAGCTATGATATCTAAATGAGGGGGGGGGGGAAGCGGAGAAGTACTTGGCTATTTAGATCTAATATATATCTTGAGTTCGTCTTACATATCTTGTTGTTATTATTTGCAATGCTTTATTATTTACTTACACATAATTGAGCATGAATTCCCTCACTTAACACTCTCTTGTCTCTTTATGGTGAGAAAGGTTCATTTTATATTATTTTACATCACGGTATTAACATGTAAAAAATGTATAATTATTATAAAAACATACAAATATAAAATAAATAATTTGTTTATAAATATAGGTACTAAATATTCTTATTGAATAAATGAAACTCTTATTTTCGGACAATTAAATGGACATTTCAAAGCAATGTAACGAATGATTATAAAAAATGTGTATCCAAAAGATTGTTGAGAAAATATTTAATAGAGAAGAAAAAACGTTGAAAGTTGGACCCGAAAATCATAAAATGGACTCATTTTGCTGCTTCATTCTAAAACATATTCTGATTACAGAATATTAAATTTATGATTAAAAGCGTGATATGATTAAAATCAATAATAATAATGGGCATTAGCCTAGTGTGGTAGCCAAAAAAACCCAAAAATCTGTAACAAATAAAATATTATGAAATAAAAATAAATAAATAAATAAAAAATCCAAAATAAATATTTGAAAAGAGAGAGAAATATTTTTTAGGCAGTAAAGACTCGTAGTACTAAAAGCAAAAGAATTACACGGTGAAAGCTAATAATTCTCAACGACTACAAAAAAAGCAAACAAAAAACTGAACATCTTAATTTTCACAGAATTTTCCCCTTAACGTCACCATCCGCCGCGTGAGGTAGATATAAAGTTCCGAGTTTTTTGAGAATTGAAAAGCTTTTTTATGACGGTATCAGGACACTTTTGCAAAGGCATTGTATGGGCATCGAGGGGCCCACCTCCGCTCCTGCTCTGCCAAACAATACCCCTAAGGGGGTATTCTACAAATACTACAACTGATGGAAACTCCACTTGCCGGATATAAATAAACCATATAATACAACTTAAATCTATCGCTTTTCTTAATAACAGTGAGAGTTTGCGTATCGCGGGCTACATACTTATAAACACTTAAAAAATCATACTTTGTAAAACTTTGAAGGAACGACTACTTTATACTCAATGTTTAATGAAATCGTTTTATAAAATGCATTTGCAATCTTTTTCGGTCTAGGACTTGATTCTCAGCGAAGAATTTATCTTATGTGATTACCGGTAACGAAGTAATGATAAAGACTTATGTGATTTGTCCCTGCTCCCATTTGTAGTTTAGATTTTATTACATTTCATTAGTTCAAAAACAAATATTAAAAATCAGGAAAAAAATGCAATTAAAATAAAATTAAAGTAGGTACATACTCTTTCTTCAGAGCTTCCAGAAGTTCTTAATTTCAAATGTTGATAGGACTGAAGTTTGAATGTTAACACAAAAATAAGTTCTTAATTTCAAATGTTGATAGGACTGAAGTTTGAATGTTAACATGAAAATAAGTTCTTAATTTCAAATGTTGATAGGACTGAAGTTTGAATGTTTATACAAAAATAAGTTCTTAATTTCAAATGTTGATAGGACTGAAGTTTGAATGTTAACACAAAAATAAGTTCTTAATTTCAAATGTTGATAGGACTGAAGTTTGAATGTTAACACAAAAATAAGTTCTTAATTTCAAATGTTGATAGGACTGAAGTTTGAATGTTAACACAAAAATAAGCTAATCGTAATAACGAGATTTAAGAAAATCTAAAACTATTATGGAATATAGTTCATTTATTGCCCTTGTCTTTTCTCGTTTGAATGTATTCATAGTAATAATAGTACTTAAAAAAAGACAAACGTTCTCAAGATACAAATAACCTGAAAATATATGTAAATCTCCTTCTACCACCACAGTAAGACGAAAATGTAACTTGTGTCGTGATGGAGGACTTATGTAGTCAGCCGAGGAATCGAACACGCGACGTCCGGGTGGGACCCAAACGCGATGCCAAATCAGCCACTGACCGGTAAATGTGATTAGTAACGTTTTATATTTTAACTAGCAGACCCGTCCACACGTTGCTGTGGATTACCCAATCTTTATAACCAACGCCATCTGTTAATTTGCACACATCAAATTCACACCGCCCGCTTGCCAGCTGCTCTCTGCCTGAATTGAATCTTTGAATTTCTCGACTTTTCTCTAGTATAATATGCATGTATTATACATATAAGCCTTCCTCTTGAATCATTCTATCTATTGGTGAAAACCGCATGAAAATCCGTTGCGTAGTTTAAAAGACCTAAGCGCACATAAAACGGGACCGACTTCATTTTATACTATGTAAAGATAAATAATGATATAATCAAAATTTAATTACATTATCCCCGATCTAGGAACCAATTCAAGTTTTAACTTTTGAGAAAAATAATGACGAACTAGATTACGTGAAATGTACGAGAAAACAAACTAACATTATAAACGATACGTTAGCAGCAGGCGAGCTGTAAAGCGTCAATTATAAATTAGCGGTTACCATTTTTAAAGGACTCCCAAACCTTTCAGGGGTTGATTAATTATGAAAACCCCCCTTCCCGGCAGCGATCCGCCGTCTTTATCCCGACCATTATTTTATCTTTCTATCTTTCTGCACGGTGCGTGAAGGGTTCACTCTATCGCGGGTCGTCGCACCCTGGCCGTGGGTTGTGGGACCACTAAAGAAGGGAGACATTCATTCGAATTCACTACCGTTTCTTTACGGGACTTATCGGTCACATTAATTTGGATTTCTTTCATTTGGATTTATTGTTTTCATTGAATATCTTTGTTCTTTTATTAATGAGGCATATCTTATACATTATTTTTAATTAATATAAAACAAGCAAACATTTTGATATTACATATGTACGTCGATTTCAAAATAAGTAATATACCCTGAGAAAGGCCTCCGGGAGCCAGGCCTATTTGAAAAAAAAAACTGCGCGAAAATAACCTCCTGACTTTTGCTTAAATATCTGTATAAATACGAAAATGAACTGATATTGTTATTTCAACACAAACCTGGATAGACATCCTACGTAAAAAAAAATACAATTCAAAGGTGATTGCTAATAAATAAATATCTTTATATGCATTTGAAAAAGGAACAAAAACGCGAAAAGTTCGACTTTTCGGTATTGACAGCGTTTGCAAGTCACAGATAATGCAAACCCAAATAGTGTAGTGTTGTCACACGAATGAAATCTTTGAATCCAACAAGAAAGATACAGAATATTTGTGACATGTAGGTCCTATCATTTTCATTCAAACTTTTCAATCAAAATGAAACATCTGTGTCAAACCGCTTAGATCATTGTCTCTGAAGGTTTTAGATTTAAAATCTGTACTGGTTAACGAGAAAATTATGCTTCCACCAGAATATCAGTTTTTTAATAAATAGATTAAGTACATCATCTTCTTTCAGTTTCTCAACATTCCGTTAATATGAGCTTAATGCAGTTTATTTAACAGTTATAGTTCCATTCGCGTTATAACACAAGAATTACCTTTATTTAATTAATATATTTTCTATATTGGCATTACATTAAGCGTTTCATTAAGGGTCCTTAAGTCGATGTGTTGACGGTTTACAAAATAAAAGTTTTGTAGAACACTTTATTGTATCTTGAACACCACATCCCTCAAATAAAATATTTTTCTCCTAACTAAGTCAAGGATAAAAGTTTATAATCAAAACCGAAATTTTCCCGAACATACGAGGCAATAAAAAAGTAAAATGCCTGGCGCATGGCGTGACAAATATTCATTTCGCTCCCGCCGAAGTATGGATTCTTTCAGCACGCGCTGGAACGGCTCATTTTCCAACACATTAGAAATAACAACCCGCTGGAAAAATTCAATATTAATATCAAGGCGGGGTAAGGAGCAGAGCCTTCCGCATTGCGCCACCCCCTCCCCCCGCCCAGCCAATGGCGGGCCGGGGCCTCGCCGCATAACAGATACGATATGAGCAATTTATGGATGTAATAAAACCCCGGTACATGATTGGAGGAGCTCAGCCGGCCTTATGGCACTACACCGCTTTCCCTTATGTTCATATCGCGTACCTTGGTGTGTGTGGCGGGAGGTGGAAAATACCCACCCTCCCCATAACCCGCAGGGTGGGCTCTCGCCCGGGGATGGGATTTTTACGGAAAGTATTTTTTTATTGCCTCAAAGGAGGGGAAAATAAAAAAAAAACTCCCGCGTAGACCGGTAAAATTTTATATGATAGTTTTTGTCAGAACTATAGTTTTACCCTTAAGGCTAAAGGGGTGTTTAAGTTTTCTCCCGTTTGAATGAGATCAATAACCTTTCATTGTGTCGCAAGACGACTTGAGGGATCAACATTTAGAATATCTTTGTGGAAACATTTCGTCTCTTCTACTCTCTTAATTTATTAGTTTCATCACACTTTTTAAAAGATACATTTCGTAATATTATTTAAAACATAAAATTTTCGTTATTTTTTACCTTTGTGTATTGAAATAGTTCAACAAATGTCTTGAATATTAATACTTCATTTATGAAAAGAAAATTCTTCTTGCTTTAATATTCTTAGCTTGGCCTCTTTTCAATGTTATTTTTTATTTTATTTTGTTAAGGAGACCAACAGTTTACTCTTATTAATAACAGAGCGTTATAGTAATTGAGTCACAATAATTGAACCATTTACAGGTTTCCACATGGGTGTTATATACAAGTGAAGTAATTCCATAGATGATAATGAATAATTACATTTCAAGAAACAAGTTATTTAGGTGGGAATAGGGAGGGGATAGGACGGGGGGGATCGGTTAAGTTGAGGGATAGTAATAAAAATATGCACATTTTTTTTTTAAATTAAAAAAAGGACAAGGAAGTTCATAGGGTGGTGGTTGCATTAGATGGGTATCTATGGTTATTGTTATTGTAAAGTATTAAGAGACCACCCGTGTGATTTCAAGGAGTGTGGTGCGGAGTTAAAAATGTCAAATTAAGTACAGTGTTTGTTGAAAGTATGTGATGCATGATAAATGAAGGAGTTCTACTTATTAGAATTAGTGTTGCACCGAGGGAGGCTAAGAATCGTATCTGATCTTGTTCGTCTGTTGGGAACTCGTATCTGGATTAGTTTTAAGGGGTGTTCAGACATGTAATATAACCGCTAGCAGGTATCTATCTGTTGAACCGCGAGCGCTTATGTTTCGTGCCGTTCACACGGCGCAGATAAAATATTTCTTCCGATGGTAGGAGAGGGGGTCAGTTGAATTAGCGAGCGGCCACGGAGTGCGCATTTTTTGTACTGAATCTATCAACTTGACATCTGTCATCCACCGGTCTTGGCAGCTCCGTAATTAAAATGACCCCCTCTCCTGTTTTTGTCGGAGTGGGGGGCGCTTAACTGTTGGCATATCGCCTCAGGAGCGGTTACGGTGTAAGATGTGCATTGTCTATGGTTGATGTGCGCATAAAGCGCTCAGGTGTGAACGGTCTGAAGGGATTGTATGGAGAGCGATATGTGGCGTGCTATGATCTTTTATATTTATATGCTCAATGTGAACGAGCTCTTAAGAGTTCTGGGCGGTCTACAACGGATCTGGCTATTTTTTGTAGAAAGAGTCACCGGCCGAGCTTCTTCGATCTTCCAATGATAGTATATTGAAGTGCGCTGCTGAATCTTAGTGGTTTAAGTGGGGGCGGTAGTATTTCCTACATAATATTTCATATTACTTATATACGTATATTGTTGGAACATAAACACAACTTTTTTCTCTATTTGTACATAAAAAGTTTGGTTTAGCAGAATTTTATTGATAGTGTGATTCTAAAAACATGACTAAATGAATAACACTTAAGAAAACAAGTTGCATTCCATATTTATTACAAACTACGTGTACGAGTGGGCACATGTCCAGAAACATAAAAAAGTTTATTTAAGTCGTTTAATAAACTTCCTTTAAACCAGTCCACTTAGATGCCATGAAAATCCTGTAATTTCGATTATTTTGACAGGTGGATTTAGATTCCGGCAGTGTGTCCCTCTTTTCTACCCTTGCTAGGGGTAAGTCCATCCCTTTCATTTTACTTTCACGGAGATCTTTTTGTGGCCGCTGATTGACCCACGTGATTGCGGCGACCGTCTTGACTGACTTCACTTATCTCCGCAAAACTCTACAAGTTGATTTCAGGGACCTGTATTGGTGAGTTGATAAATTTAAATAGTTCAAAGTTTATTGAAGTATTCAGATAAACTTTCGGTGTTTTGATAAGGTAAGAAAAACAGATATTTTCATAGGGCAGATAAGTGAAGGTTTCAGTAAAGTTTTTTCCTTCTGAAATTTTAACGTCACACAAACATACATTTTCACCGTTACTCAATCCCACTTTTACCTTAAACGGTACACGCTTTTAATTTTTACATCAGATCCGCACTGGAAGCCAGGAGTAAAATAGTATCCCTCAGGGTCTATGTCATCTTCAGGATGCTGTTCCGAGAGTCATTTAAAGGGAAGGAATGAAAGAAAGTCAAAGGATCTCCCTAATCCTCAAAGGATCTGCCTCTCCCGATACGGCCTGTCATGCAGCTGGTGGGCAGTCGCATCCGCCACCACGACCTGGACAAACTTCATCCCGTGAACCCCCGAAGAAAATAGTTTCCTTCAAGCCTTATATCATCTTTGGGGACGCGGCGTTGGGGATTTTTTGGTGTGTTTGCCAACTATGCACCGGTGCCAAAAGGATGAGAGAACTAGAAAAGCATTCCCATCTGCCACATATTCTCTAAAGATTGCAATGGGTTTGTTAAAAATGAGTATCTATCAAACGGATTTTTTCATGGTAAAGTTCTAGTTCAATTGCAGTTAGGAAGTAGTGTCATAACAAGTTTTAACTTTTTTTTATACTTCTAGTGTTAGCATTATATACATTAAAGTAGGGTTTATAAGGGAGTGTATAAAAGCGCTAAGCACAATTTTTGTAAGGAAAATATGATAAAATGTATATATTTTATACGTGTCTATTCAGAATCGAAAACTTACAATTAATTCGTAGAAACCAGAACGGGAGATGAACTTCGTAATGAGACGAGATGATGTGTGGTCGAATAGTACTCAGTGTGGCAATCTGAGAAAATTAGTAGTTGGTGATTGACCCCCTACTGCTAATCGAGTATTTTACCAATTTTACCGACAATACGAAGTGACTCGTAAAACACTCCGGTAGTAAATTTGAGGAAAACGAGGGTTTTTTCGTCTTGGGTTGCTTGACATTTATTGACTTAAAACACAATTCTTATATATGAATTACTAGCGAGTTCTCGGCATGCGTTGCAATGCTACTTAAATAGAGAAATTATTTCTCCCTGAGTATCCTTTCGCATTCGTCCTCGTTCCCATTCCCCTTTCGCCTTCCCTTTCCCTCCTGGCCCTCCTTCCTTCCCTGCCTCTAAACTATATGAAATTCACCATTTTTTCACATCTCGTGCGAGTTAACTTTTGATGGTTTTCTATATATCTACACCAGACACGTTAAATGAATGTTCAATTAACTTATTTTATTTATTTGAAATTAATATACAGGACAGTGAGTTATTACAGTTAGAGTATAGAGACGTGTAGTCCCTTTAGTGATGAGTTGAAGATAAGCATTCGATACCAATCGGTGGTCTCTTTTATAGGAGCAGACGTCCGGGGTGCGTACGAGGCAACCATGCCTCGAAATCAACACAGGTTTGTAACGCCATTTCTCCTCCAAACCCTTGTCCAGTAGAAGGCAAGCGGCATCCTACTGTGCACGAGTTTGTTTTGTGCCAATTCCAAGTGCCAATTCCAAGTGCCAATTCCTTTCCCAAGCCCATGTTCAGTACGAGGCACGCGTCTTCCAAACGTGATTATAACATAAAAAGAAGCGTGTGCATACACGCACAATATAATGGATGGGCAATAAAACGCAAACAGCCTTACTATAAAATTAAAAAAAAAACACTTTAAAATATAAAAAGTAAGTATAATTTAAAAAGTAAATAAGTATAATTTTATGTAATATTTTATTAATAATTTTTTATTATTATTCATTTTTTGGAAAAGGGAATTTAATTATTATTTTTATTGTTAAACTAACGTTTAAGACAAGATTTTATTACAATGATAATGCGGACCGTTCGTGTTGTCGAAGTTCAATGCGCGGATAAAGGGAATATTACCTTTTTACTAATAGACAATTAAATATTACATTTGTCGGAAGTACCAATGTTATAAATTAAATTCATGTTAAAATAAAAACATAAAAATACCTACTTCGAATTATTGGGTTGAGGTTCAAACTACGAAAGCTGCATGTCATCATAATTTAGATATACATCCCAGGTTTTGAATGGTTTGTTTGGCAAAGCAGGGTTTGTCTAGCGGGTATGTGTAATTATTCTCATACGTCCTTGCGTGTTCTACTGTTATAAATACATGTACAAACTTGTCTATAATGCATTGTCTTAATTTCATGAATAAATTATTGTTTTATATGGCAATAATATTTTTTTATGTTTGATGCACCGCCGAGGACGCGTGCCTCGTACTGAACACGGGTTTGAGAAGGGAATTGGCGTTACAAACCCGTGCACAATAGGATGCCGCTTGCCTTCTACTGGACACGGGTTTAGAGGAGAAATGGCGTTACAAACCCGTGTTGATTTCGAGGCATGGTTGCCTTGTATTGAACACAGAAAAGGAAATACGCCATCCGGTGCTGCTCATAACCTGACAACGCAACAAAACAAACCAACAAATTTTATGAGGTACGATGGACCCCGGACGCGTATATTATGGGTGGTGGGTTCGGTGTTATCTTCAGGTCGGTCGAATCCTTGATTAGGTGACACGCGCCACCTATTGCAAATTTTTTATACAAATTTCATACCGCCAGAGCTCACTAGTATATATATATATATATATATATATATGTAAAGGAAATATATTCCCTTTAAATTTGAATCCTATAATGTCAATTAGAATGCAATCATCGATTGTCATTTGTTTTGTTATTCTATTATTTGATTGTTAGAAAAAACCATTCAAAGTGATATTAATAAACATAAATGTCGTTTCTTAGTTAAAAAAAACTTTGCAACACAAGTGTTTTATTTAGAAATTAATAAAAAGGAATTAAACCTATCAACATATTATAAAACGACATTTCGTTTTAAACCAAAAATGGAGAAAATTCAATTCGAATTTACGCTATTACCTGGATGCGATGGCAGATCAAATATTATTAGCATTACAAAAATAGTCACAAATGATGGAAAAGTGTTTACAATACCAGAAATGCTACGATCCGCCAGCTATCACGAGGAGATAATGAAAACTAGTGCTTTTGGAAAAATAAAAAATAGTTTGAAAAAAAGATACCAGGTTAGAAGAGTCTGGTTAACCATGACAGAAGAACTAAAAAAAACATATGTAGACGAAGATGGAAACCTACAGTTTGGAGACCAATACCTCGAAGAATTGGACGAAAAAAGTTTACAAGTACATCAAAAAGAAGATGCATTAGGAAAATTAATTGAAAAGTTAATGGAAGATAAGCAACAGAGCTTAAAAAACATTGCTGAGAAGTTTGTTATAGAAAAATTCTGCACTAAAAATACAAATGCAAGCCAGTGGATGGAAGTGTTTGAAAAAGAATGTTTGCGGTTTGATGTGACCATGGATGAAAAAAAAATAGAAATACTCAGATTGTTCATGGATAAATCTTGTATAGACTGGTACAGTTCCATGATTATAAAACTAACAATGAACTCAGAGTGGTCAACATGGAAAAACAAATTCTGTGAATCATTTGCAAACAAAGGATGGAACCCTGTCACATACGCACTATCATTTAGATACAAAGATGGTTCTCTGTTGGATTATGCTATGAGAAAAGAAAAACTTCTATTGGATGTGAGAAGATCAATTGACACCGGTACTTTGATAGATCTTGTTGCTTCCGGACTACCAGAATTCATACTTAACAAGATCGATAGAGAAGGATTACAAGATACTGTAGATTTGTTTAATGAAGTAAACAAGTATGAACATATGGTCAACAAAAAAAGATTTATGAATAAGAAAACATTTGGAAATGCAGAACATAATAAAAATGGGGGTAAAAATCCATGTAAAATTTGTGAAAAATTGAATAAGGGCATTCGTTACCACCCTGAAGCTACATGCTGGTTCAAAACAAAAGAGGATGAAAAATTTAAGAGAAATGCCATTAAACATGTAAACAATTCAGTGATAGAAACTGAATTAAATGAAAATGATCAAAAAAACTAATAGTAACACCATTAATAAAAGTCAAACTATTACTAAATGATAAATTAAAAATATACGGAATTTATGATTCAGGTTCAAATGTTTCTCTAATTAATTCTAAATTATTGAAACTAAAAGGAAAAGGAAACAATTTGAATGAAGCAAATTTAGTAACGATTAATGGTGTTAAAAAGACGAGTGGTTTGACAACGTTAAACATAAAAATTTTTGAATTGGAGAATAAAGTTGATGTGTACATTATTGATGAACACAATTTCAAGTATGATTTTTTGATTGGATTAGACATGATAAAAGACTTCAAACTTATCCAAAGTGAAGACTTACAAATATCACAGAAACTCTGCCTAAATAATACAAATAAAAAAGAAAAATATTCTACAGATATGAAAACGAATACTAAATTTAATCATATAGAAAAACACAGAATTAATTTTAACGAACATGTTAAAGAAGAAGATTTTAAAATAACAATGAATCATTTAAATAATGATCAAAAAACAGAAATAAATGAACTAATAGACAAATACACATCAGTGTTCGCGAAGAGTAAATATGATGTTGGCACTGTCAATGGATATGAAGCGAAGATAGACTTATTAGTGGATAAATATTGTAGTAAGAGGCCTTACAGATGCAGTGTAGAAGATAAAAAGGAAATAGAAGAGCAAATAGCAAAATTATTAGACAATAAACTGATAGAAGAGTCGTACAGTCCATTTGCTGCACCGGTCACTCTAGCATTTAAAAAAGAAGAAAACAAAAAATCCAGATTATGCATAGACTTCAGAGACTTAAATAAAATAGTAATACCTCAAGCTCAACCATTTCCATTGATTGAAGACCTAATGACAAAGACCAGAAATTGCAAATTTTTTTCAACGCTGGATATAAACTCAGCCTTTTGGTCTATTCCATTGCGGATTGAAGACAAAAAAAAAACAGGATTTGTAACACAGGAGGGACATTATCAATGGACCTGCCTGCCTTTTGGATTGAAGACTTCTCCGGCAATTTTTCAGAGGATATTAAGCAATATATTGAGAAAATATAAACTAAACGAATTTGCTGTCAATTACATAGATGACATTCTTATTTTTTCAAAAACTTTTGCTGAACACATTGATCATCTGACAAAGCTGCTGAATGCAATCAAAACAGAAGGTTTTAGATTAAAATTTACAAAATGCACATTTGCATCAGATATGGTAAAATATCTGGGTCATATAATTCAGAATAATTCAGTCAAGCCAGTAAAGGATAATTTGATTTCAATAAAGAATTTTCCTATTCCAAAAACACAAAAGAATGTGCGACAATTTCTAGGAAAAATCAACTTTTATCATGAGTACATTCCGAAGAGTGCAATAATACTAGATCCTTTGCATAATTTATTAAGGAAAAATCAAAAGTTTATTTGGACTGATAAATGCCAAAATGCTTTTGAAACGATGAAAAACCTAATATGCTCACAACCGATCTTGGAAATTTTTGATCAAGATTTACCAATTAATATATATACAGATGCTTCTCTAGAGGGTGTTGGAGCTATTTTAAAACAGACACAATCTGATGGAAAAGAAAAACCTGTTGCTTACTTTTCGAAAAAATTAAACAGCGCACAGAAAAAGAAAAAAGCAATTTACTTAGAATGCTTAGCTATAAAAGAGGCAGTGAGATACTGGCAATACTGGTTGATAGGAAAACCATTTACAGTTTATTCAGATCACAAACCGCTGGAAAATATGAATATCAAATCTAGAACCGATGAAGAGCTTGGTGACTTAACATATTACTTATCCCAATATGATTTTCAAATTAAATATTCTCCAGGAAAGTACAATATTGAAGCTGATTGTCTAAGCAGAAACCCAGTCTTAGAACCAGATGAGAACCAAGATGAGCAATTAAAAGTTGTCAACTTAATAAAATTAGAAGATATCTTAAAAGATCAGGTCAAAAATGAGAAGATACAGTGCAGAAAAGATAAATTGATATCGAAGAATAATGTTTATTACAAGAAAGTAAAAAAAAAAGAAAAAATAATTCTATCAGAAAACTTCAGCATAGATTTTATCAAAAATGTTCACACAGACCTAGGTCACATAGGAATTAATCAAATGCAAAAAATGATAAGCTCATGGTACACATCAGAAAACATGACAAACAATATAAAGAGAACTTGCGAAAGTTGTGCAGTATGTTTAAAGAACAAATCAAGAGGTCAAAATAAATATGGATTGATGTCCTACTTGGGTCCCGCAACAAAACCTTTTGAAATATGTTCTATTGATACGATAGGTGGTTTTGGGGGTTCACGGTCAACAAAGAGATACTTGCACCTGCTATCAGATCATTTCACGAGGTTTGCATATATTTTGACGTCAAAAACTCAAAATACCAACGATTTCATCAAACTCTTAAACTCCACAGAAACTAATGACATTGGCATGATACTATCAGACCAATATCCGGGTCTTAATTCTAGAGAATTCAAAAAATTTTTGGATGAAAAAAATATTCCAATCATTTTTACTGCAGTAAACTCGCCTTTCTCAAATGGATTAAATGAAAGATTAAATCAAACGCTAGTCAATAAAATTAGATGCAAAATCAACGAAAATGACTTAAAAGTGGCTTGGACAACTATAGCCCGTAATTGTGTAAAAAACTATAATGAAACGGAGCACACTGTCACTGGTTATGCGCCTCAGTACCTACTTAACGGCACAGATGTTACGATTTTGCCAAATGAGTTAAAACTTAAGAAGACTGACATCGATTTGATTCAAGACAGAAAAAAAGCTCTGGAAAATACTATAAAGTCACATAATTACAACAAGATGATTTACGATAAAACCAGGAGACATATTAACTTCAAAGTTGGTGATACTGTTTTTGTGGAGAATGGAAACAAACTTAACAGGAAGAAGCTCGACGAATTGAGAATCGGACCCTACAAAATAATAGAAAAATTATCAAACTCAATTTACAAGATAAATACTGGTCGAAAAAAATTAGAATCAAATTTTTTCCACATCTCGAAATTAATTCCAGCACCTGCATTGATGAACCATGAAGAGGATATCGAAGATGAATGAAAATTTTTGCAATAATTTTCTTTCCCGCGGGGGGGGGGGGGGGAGATGTAAAGGAAATATATTCCCTTTAAATTTGAATCCTATAATGTCAATTAGAATGCAATCATCGATTGTCATTTGTTTTGTTATTCTATTATTTGATTGTTAGAAAAAACCATTCAAAGTGATATTAATAAACATAAATGTCGTTTCTTAGTTAAAAAAAACTTTGCAACACAAGTGTTTTATTTAGAAATTAATAAAAAGGAATTAAACCTATCAACATATTATATATATATATATATATATATATATATATAGAAACCTTCACGGGCGTGCGCACAATAACTCACCAATGAGATGGCGTTATACGATGTCAGGCAAATGCATGTAAGAGACACACAATGTGTGCGAAATGCTACAACCAAAAGGTGCTAAGTTAGTTGCGACCTTCATTTCCATTTTAATCTTGCATATCTAGTGTTAATTATCTTTCAGCGGTACCATTTATTGCAATGTATTAAAAAATCTAATTATTGATTTTAGAAATACATGTCATTATACTAACCACGATTGTAAGAACAGTGTTCGATTAACATTCTTCCAATAAAATTACGGTTTTAAAAGTTTAAAAAAAAATTAAAAAAACGGAATAGTAATACTATGCCCAGCATCGCCAACCACGGGACCGACTTACTCGTGAAAACCAAGACGTCGTCCACTCAATTTGCATGCCACCCCAACCCACCCACCACCCCACATCCCTTCAAGCTCCCCCTCGCTTCCTTCGCTTCTCCCAGGGTCCCAGCAGACGGAGAGGGACCTTTGTGGTCCGCAGTCCTTCGTACTGCATTTTAGATAAGTACTGGTAAGCAAAGTCACTTGATTGTAACAAGTGCTCGAACGAATGTAGTCCGAGTGCTTGTATACGCAATCAATACGGGAATATAAGTACTGTAAGGCAATCTTTTAGATTAACGGGATGTTTTCTTGATTGTTTATAATGTATTTAGTTTAACGTGGAGTAAACCAAATTGTAAAGAAAGCACATATTAAACTATCATTTTGTTAATTGTGTAGGATACCTATTGCTTTAGAAAAAATATGATTAATGGTTTTTGTTTTGTTTGGTTGAAACATTTTATTTTTAATTTTTATAAAAAAATAAAACAATTCAACTTTGTATAAACCACTTACATAATGCGCAAATCCGACCGGTTTCGGAACAAACGTTCCTTCGTCAGGGAAAGCTTATACTAATTTGACAGTTTAGAACAATGTTTTATTATGGTAGGGGTGGAGCCGTTGTTAGTTTATAATGTAGATTGGGTGGGTAGGTATTAGTGTAGAGTGGGTGGCTAGGGGAACAAATCCATGATTGGGCTATAAGACAATATTTTTTGTTTGTTGATAATAGATTCATTATTTTCAATTTCCAAGGCTTCTAAGTTATCTAAACGTTTTCCTTTATGATTAATATGAAGAATATTTATCCCTGTATTTTTTTCAAAACTATGATTATTTTCAATGATATGGTCAGCGAACTCAGAAAAATTATTATTATTAAGACACCTTAAATGTTCTTTGATTCTGATTTCAAAATTACGAGCTGTTTTTCCAATATAAAATGAGGGACAATCATTGCATTTGAGTTTATATATTCCGAAATTAGTCAATTTATGGTCTTTATCTTTGGTATTTATCAAAAAATTACCGATATTATTTCTTGTATAAAACGCTGGTTTAATATAAGAAATATATACAAGAGATAATGTCGGTAATTTTTTGAGAAATACTATTTCAAATCAAGCAATTATAATATTGGCATATTTTCAAATAAATGTGAGTCTGGAGACATATTTAAAAAGGTTTGTAATATATGTGGAAATCGATGGGTTCGGTGCCCTCGGAAATGATATAATAATTATAAAGATAGGTACACATTTATAAAAAATGTTGGTCAAACAGATCAAATCAATGACGTACTGCTTTTTTCTTCGTTAGGTTACTTAATACTTTTCCGGAGATTTTCATGAAATATCAACCTTTGTTTAGCTATATGTAAAATATGACTAATACTATTATTGTAGTTGTTCAACTGTAAAAAGTGTGATATAAAATAATCGCAAGATCAAAAAAACTTTTCGCAAACAAAACAGAGCAAAGCAAAAACAAGTCCTCGATAAATATAATAAACACACAAATATTCCATGCATGCTGTAAGTGAATTTTACCGCCACCAGTTCCTTGTTCTTTGAAGCGACAACCAAAATCGCTTTTGAAATGGAAAAATAAAACGGGAGGCCTGGATTGACATTCGATATTACGTGGAGCGTAAATGTTTTGGTAAGGACAGGCGTTCAATTCTTGAACATTTTTTCAATTATATGCTGATCTGAACAGGTACAAGTTAAAGGTGAACAATCTGCAGGGGACGGATTCACAGCCCCGTGAAATCATTCAAAAGGAATCAGCGGAATGATTATTTTGTTTTTACAGTGTCAAAAACATGGGACGTTTCGTTGGAAGGGTGTAAAGTACTGTGGAGGATTTAGTTTATAGTATTTTAGGACTATTTTGTTGATAAATATCTAAATAATAAAATAAATTTAACAATCTTAATGAGAAATTCAAATTAAATAATAAGAATTTATTCTTTTATAAGAAAAACTCTATTTTTTATAACTTTTGGTGGTTATTTCCATCAATATAATATGTATTGTATATCATTTTGAAATATGAGATTTACAAATACGACGGTTTGATAGAAGGTTGCGTCCCGGTAGACGAGAGGTTCTGGGTTCGAATCTCAGTTGCGAACATTATTTTTATTTTATTTTTTTTTTAAAAGAAAGACAAACATTCCCGGGTTACGAATAAACCAACAATGTTTGAAAATCTCCTACTACCACCACAGAAAGCCGAAAATGTTGCTTGTGTTGTGATGGAGGACTTAGCCAGCCGAGGAATCGAACACGCGACGCTCGGGTGGGACCCAAGCGCTATGCCCACTCAACCACTGACCAGTAGAATTATTTTCTATTTTTCTGTGTTTTATTCTCTTTCATATATATATATTTTTTTTTTTTGAGGAAAAGGGTTTAAGGGGTGGTAGGAATCTGGGGTTCAGTATCTCCTGGTCATTCGCCTCCAATACCTAGACAAACCTCACCCCATGAACCCGGGCACCCCTGCTAAATCACCAAACGTAGCGAACCACTTGGGGTGACCTATGGCAGAGGTGTTGGTTATTCAATAAGGGTTCCCGGGGTGGCGGTACCCATTCCCGCCTCCCAAATTGTCGTTTAGATTATTATTGTTATCTTCTTTTTCAATAAAAATAATAATTTATTTCATTATTCCGCAAATTATTCTATTTGCCCGCGGGTATAGGAAATATACTTCCCCATTTTTTTTAATAAGGTGATTACAGCAGAGAAATAGGATGGTAGAGATGCTCCTGACTATTTAAATCAAAACACTAAACACAACTAAAACCTCGTAGCTCTTCCAAATGGTGCTCTCCCAACTGGACCAATTCAAATTTGGTAGGCGGATTTGGGTACCACTGCCTCGAGAACAAGTAATTGGATAATCAACACCCTTGCCATAGGTCACCCCAATTGGTTCGCCACGTTTGGTCACTTAGCAGGAATGCCCGGATTCATGGATTCATTCATTTGTGTAGGTTTTGGCGGCGAATGCATTTACCCACCTACTGCGTGGCGGGCTGGATTGGGAGAGACTGGTTGATGGAGACTGAACTATCTCTTGAACCATCGCCTTGCACAGCGGAAGGGATGGATTCAAACGTTCGTCGCTCCTGACATTGACCCCTAGATTTCTACCCACACCTCTTACCTTTTTCGTTCCCAGATCTTCATTTTCCTAAAAATACTCTCCACACAGCATCTCCAAAGATGACATGGGATCTGAGAATTTTTTTTTTCTTCAGGTTCTCCCTTGTGGAGCTAATGTAAAAAAGGACAATCTTGAAAGGTACGAAATTAAACAAATAATTTATTTATTTTCAATTTAAATGCAGGAAGATAAAATAACATCGTAATAATTTAAGTTTTTTTGCTTACACCAGAAAATAAGTCGCACTGCCAAAAAACCTGCCGGTGTGCTAAGGTACTAATCATATAATGGACCAGCTCATGATTTGATCAATAACATCATATAGAGCGATTACAAAAACATCTATGAGAGTGAAAAAAGTGTTCTTTATCGCAATCATGTGAGCTAGAATTGATTAATGAAAACCTGCGATTATGTTCTAAACCCATTCTGAAATCAGATAATCTACTAGAGTAAAGCATTTCTGATATATGTTTCTTTCGGCAAACAACCATGAGAGGCTTCTCGTAGTTTCTTGCTTTATTTATTTCCGCTAAGTTTAGTACCATCTTCACGGCAGGAAGAAGTTCCACAGAACGCCTGGAGGCAGCTCGCGCTAATATATTGGAACACAGCTCGCGTACAGGTATTTTTATGTTCGCTTTGTAGTTTCCCGCAAATTGTATCAAATAACAAATCCAATTAATTGATTTTATGAAGTAAAAAAAAATAACGCCTTCTCTTACTTATTTTCTAGGAAACGGTAAAAAAATATAATGATTCATAAAATAAAATTTAAAAATAACGAAGAATTTAAACAGCACGGTTTTAATTAAATGAAAACAATATTAGCGAAACTCAATGGAAAACCTGAAAAAAGAAAAATCAGAAAAAATACACTGTCACATCTAGGACTCTAACCCAGGATCTACGCATGCCGGAGCGGAGCTCTACCAATTGAGCTAATGTGTCCCCATCAGATTCGGTCATGTATAACTGTATCGTTCTTCGACTAAGATCTACTAACATTATCTTCATTTTCTTAACGCATATTTTTATTGGCTGCTATCTTTAAATATGATTGGAAGATTCAAAACTGATCTAAATGTCTTGCATAAGTTTTATCCATTTTCATTTTTAATATGCGACATCTTTTGACTTTTCTGCAAGTCTAGGATGAATATTTATTGTTATTTTTTAACTTAATGAGTAAAACCTCATATAATAAAGTTTCAATTAAATTAACACAATCTGAGCGAAACTCAATAGAATATCTGAAAAAAAAAACAAAAAATCGCACGGTTTTCTGAAAAATAACCCCGAGGGTGCACTTAACTTTCCTATATACCTACAACTAATATTTTGTGACATGTTAAATGTATTTATGCTATATTTATATCGTTAATAAATAAATAAATAAACTTATCTATAATATAAAAATGAATCGCTGAATGTGTTGCTAAGCGCATAACTTTCGAACGACTGCACCAAATTGGATAACTATTTTTTACGTGTGTTCGTTATTGTCAGGACAAGGTTTTTATAAAACTTCCGGTGAGCTCTGGCATTATGAAATTTGAATAAAAAAATTGCTATTGGTGGCACGCGAGGTTTGAAAACTGAATGTATGGAAAGCGGGAGGGTAGGCTTGTTGAAAAAGTATCGATATATCGATACATCGATATTTTTAATTCAATATATCGATGTTTTTAGCCGATATATTTTGATCCGATATATCGATTCAAAATATCCAATATCGAAAATTGTATCAAAAACGATATTTTTAAAAATTTATGTATTTGAAGTCACTAGAATCCAAAACCGTATAGGAACGAACGGAAAAAAGTAACTGTATTGGGTCATAACATCTGGCGGTTGAAATTTTAACTATTAATAGCTTACAAATCTATTGTCTTTGCATTAGTATTTGTGATCACCAATACTATCTTATGTGTGTAGGTACATACATAGAAATGTATGCTATTTTTCGCCATTTTTTTCTAAGCCACTCCTATGTGTTGGTTCCCAATTGTCTATGATTATTGACTATACCTTGTTCCAAACACGACAGATTAATACGCCAATAGAATGTTACTGAGACGCATACAAACTTTGAATGCGTATCAGTTTACATATAAGTTAGAAGACAGCTTTTTAGTTTTTGATATTTTTGTTATTATTACGTAATAAAAATGAATAGTGATAAAAAAACCTTCATTTTTATTGAGATTTTTGTACATTAAAAAAAGAAAATTGTGTACAAAAATTACTATTGATAATATTGAGCTGAATACACCATTATTTTAAAAACGCAAAATCTCTTGAAAATTTGACCGATATATCGATATTTTTTCCTCGATATTGATATTTTAATAAATATCGATACATCGATATTTCGATATTTTTTTTTTCACTTTCGACATCCCTACGGGAGGGAGGTAGTGATGTGGGGAGGGGGGAGGGGGGAGGGGGGAAGATTCGGGAGGGGGGTGGAAGGGAGAGGGGGGAGGGGGGATGGGGAGAGGGGAAGGGGGACGGGGAGGGGTAGGGTGGAGGGGG
The DNA here is from genome assembly GCA_929108145.2 of Limnephilus rhombicus. Lineage (NCBI taxonomy): Eukaryota > Metazoa > Arthropoda > Insecta > Trichoptera > Limnephilidae > Limnephilus > Limnephilus rhombicus. The sequence continues at coordinate 32,733,624 of OV815272.1, read as the reverse complement.
GAATTGATATATATATATCAATTCAACTCCCGATGAAAAAACATGTTTACGATTATTGAATATGATAAGTACTGAAAAAAAAAAGATAACGGTCGCAACTGGGATAAACCTCACCATTCGAAGGCCTTCCATAAAATAATACAGAAATATAATAATTGATACCTACTGTCAGTATTGATTTTAAATGAAATATAAGACTAATAAAAATGACCGAATTTAATTAGGTAGAGTGTTAATTAATTTAATTAGGAGAATGCTTTATCTCAATTGTTGCACTATCTCAATTGGTAGTGTATTGGTCCTGGTAAGATCTGGGTTCGTGTCCTAGTTTTATTATATTTTCATTTTTTGTTGGAAATCATCATTTTCAATAATTAAATATTACAGTGAGGTTCAAACTTTAATAAGTTCATTTTACTAATTTAATTTTATGTGTAACAACTTGTAAGTTATATGTTATAACTAAAAGCTTTACAGTAATACACATTATACAGGATTTTAAGGGATGTACTTGAATTAATTTAACCTGACATTATTTGGAGTAAAAAATGCACATGATATTTTGATCTCCGGTGACATTTTTGAAGTTTTTTTTTCTACAGAAACATAATATTAAAAACGGTAGGAGTTGGACAATTGGGGGCGGGTTAAGGGGCTAGTTACCTACTCGGCTGGTTAATCAGTGACGACATGCGGGAGAATTTTGTTTTTAATTATGAAAAAAAAAGTCACCGGAGACCATAATTTCACGTTCATTTTTAAATTCAATAATCTCAGGAATCACTGGTTAAAGTAATTCAAGTACGTGCCTTAACACCCTGTATAACGATACCGTCAGATAAATTAAAACTAAGAATTTAAAATTGTTGTTACATCATTATTTCCAATGTTATAAGTTTGGTGGATAATAAAAGATGATTCATAATCATTGATAATAAATATTTAAGAAGAACGTAATAAATAGGTACCAACATGGAAAGAGTTTGGTAAAAATGTTTTGAATTGGTATTACCGATCAATAATTTGAAAAGAAAACCTTTCCAAACAAAACATTGAATAATCTATTATTCAACAAAGGAAATACGATTTTGCATAAACACCTTCAGATGCAATATTTGCTACCCCTAAGCGCCTTGCCGCTCCGAGTGTCCGATCTTAAGAGGCATGTGGGGTGGAAGTGCCTCCCTGCTGGAAAGGGTGGGGGTGGAAGGAAAAGGGTTGGGGAAGGGGGAGGGCCAGAGATAGCATTAGATAAGATTTCCACGATATATGTATGTTATGTGTACCTACGATAAGGTTGTCCAGCTTCGGGTATCAGGCAGTGGTGGTGAAACGTCACAACTCATTTTTTTGGTTTTATTAATGTGTTTTCAAGCATCAGGATATGCCTGTGATATTTAATTCGAACTCCTTAACTCGTTTATACTACGACTTTGTAGCAACACTAACTCGATGGAAATGCAATAAAAACAACCCATTCAAGATGTGAAATATTTTCGGTCAATAAAAAAAAGGTTTTATTTACTTATGATATTTCGCATGAATACAAATAATAGGCAGGTTGTTTCATGGTATGCATTTAAATGGATTAAGACTTAATTTATTGTGCAGATTGAAGAAAACTTACTATAATAATTTTATATGTTGATATTTTTTCGTATGACTTCGTATATTTCGCATTTAAATAAATAAGTAAACCAAACGAATCAAGTTTAATTGTTTCAAAACTTAATCTCGATTGTCATGTTGTATACGATGATATTTATGTAGCACATTGAAAATTTATAACAGTAGCGGGGCTTTGATCTACAGGAACCACCGTGCGAAATAAGGTACAAACGCCGAGGGTTGTATGATGGCTGTGGGTGGTGGGGGGTGGTTGGGTGGGAGGAAAGTAGGGTTGGTCAGGCGGGTCCAAGAAGGGGGAGGGAGCATAAGTATACCAGAGCAGTCTTGCTTATTCTATCAACTCACTACCAGCAAGCAACGGTCATCTCCTGAGATACAATACTTGTGAATTCGCAGTACAAGGATGAAATTATTTACTTTGAAAAAAACACTACCAGTACAATTATACGTTGCAAATTTGCAATAATTAGATAAAGTCGTATAAAAATATTGCAAAGTAGAATTTTAACAACTTTCTGAGAGGTTCACCAAAGCGTAACAATTTTGGAGACTGACTTATCAATCCAAAACATTTCTACTATTCGATTTAGTAGATAACTATATATATGTATATATATATTTTTTTTTAAAGAAAGATAAATATTCCCGGATTACGAATAACCCAACAATGTTTGAAAATCTCCTACTACCACCACAGAAAGCCGAAAATGTTGCTTGTGTTGTGATGGAGGACTTAGCCAGCCGAGGAATCGAACACGCGACGCCCAGGTGGGACTCAAGCGCTATGCCCACTCAACCACTGACCGGTCAAATAAACTGTATAACCTCCGGAAATTGATTTGCCATTACAATTCCTTAATTAAACCGAGTAATTAATCAAAACAAAGGATTTGATAAGTTTTTCTGTGCATAGTATCTACACAAATATTATTTCAAGTAAATTCTAAGATGACAGAAGTTTTCTAAGAGTCAATTGTTATCTTGAAGTTTCTGAAGATCGAAACATATTTTTTAAAGTGCCGGAGTAATTACGAAAAACACATTTTTACAATTTACAATTATTTTTACGAAAAAACCATTAATGATTAAGTATATGATTAATATTAAATGTCTACCTCATTCTGAGCAAATTTTATTACCATGGGGTGCGGTTCATAAAATACAGCACCTAAGTTTGTTGCTTGTTTTTATAACTAGCAATACCATAATAACTCTACAATTCGAAAAAAAGATACATTCGTGAAAAGTCTATAGGATGATTAAAGATATTCAACATTCTAGTTTCTTCTGCCTTTTACGTTTGCATACAAGACGCGTGAGAAGGAGACTTTTTTATGAACGGCTTTTAGGGCGATCTTCGATGACGTAGATACGATCTCTCACAGGGATGAATATACCAGAAAACTTATCATCCTGAAATAGATTCCCAGGCGAAAAGATGTAACACAACCTTTAAACAACTTATTTCAACCTTCGGTCATCCCACACATCCACCCAAACCTTATACTTAGTGCCCTACCACTCCACTATGTCAATACCATACGTACTTCCTTGTCGGACTTAGATTATTTAGAAAGCTCTCTAATGTTCATATAAGAAGTTTCCCGTATTTCTGAGATATACATTTTCCCTCGGCACACACAAAGCTTTGTTGATTTGTAGTCGTTAATTGTTATTCTGTGTAACTCCGCTCAGACTATCTCGAGTGTTTTATTGTGATGTCTAAATATTATGGGATGAAGCGATATATTATTATGAATATATTCGTATTCTTGTTTATCATTGAATTGACATTATTAATTGAAATCCACTCTCTTTAACCACAAAACACATAATATTATTTTAGTTTACCATTTTTTTACCCACGTATATGAATATTTTTTTATTTATAATTTTTTTTATGCTGCTGCCAAATCGAACCTACTAGATCCTGACTCGAAATCGTATGCGAAGATCGTTGAAATTTAAAACGATCGTATCGGACGCACACGTGTTTTCAGTTTGAATGAATTAATTTTGGAATAGGAAGACGACCATTATGCAATGGGGAATTAGGCAAGGACGCCCCTTCACTCGCAAGTGCTGTGGAATAGGGTTCAACTTTCAAAACGGCTTCAATCCCGGACTTAGCTAGGAAACGGTCAAGGTTCGTAGAAAATGTTTTTTTACGGCAACGTTCTTTTTTTTAAAGATATACATATCATTCATACGAAAAAATTACGAAAAATAAATCCAATTTGTTTTAAGAGTAATATTCTAAAAATGCTTTAAAGTTCATAGTGTTTTATTCAAAAGAAGAAAATAGTTTCGAAGGAGCAAACTTGCATAAAATTTATTACGAGGCATTTTGGTGTTACCATTTAAAACCTTCTAAACCCGTGGTCATCAAACTGCGGCCCGCGGCGGAGATTAGTGCGGCCCGCACAAATATCTGCTGTTTTCTTTTTAAATATATATTTTTTCATGTACAAATTATATTATCCGTTTTCTGCGCCCCCTCAGAAATATCTCTTGTTTTCTTTTTAAATATTTTTTTTCATGTACAATTAATTATATTATCTGTTTTTTGCGGCCCGCACACATATCTGCCGTTTTCTTTTTAAATATATTTTTTCCCGTGTACAATTATATTATCCGTTTTTTTCAAATATTTTGTGTACGTATGATTTTAAAAATTCGATTTTAATTGATTGACATTTGATTTTAAAACGTCCAGCTGGTTTTTGAACATATCCTAAGTCAGATACATTTTCAGATTGTCACTGCCAAAAGTATTTTCCTTATTTGTTTTTGGTGTGTTACGCCGTGTTGCGCTACCTCCTTCTTTAGCCAACGTTTCGGACAGCGTTGTAGTGTCCATCATCGAGGCAGATCCGGCAGATGTGTAATTTAGGCAGGTAGCGCAACACGGCATAACACCCCAAAAAACAAATAACGGACATCGTCGAAATCGATTTTGAACGCGCGCATGGTGTGCGTCACAGGTTCTCAACGTGGGCGGTAACGCTCCCTTGTGATCGTTTGAGGCTTTCAGGGGGGCAGTAGAAGACACAGAGAAAATTAGAGGGCGTAGAGATGGCACAGTGAGGGCGTGGGTAGGTAAAAAAAAAAAGGTCTAAAAAAGACCAAAAAAACACGCTTATCACTTACTAATAAAGCAAATAATATTGGTTAATTTTTGTACGTATTGTGATCAGTTTTATCACGTGTGCGAGAAGATTCATTGACAATATATCATGAATACAACATGAAAGGAGGTAGCAACCCGATACTTCAATACAAAATAATTGCTTTTTAACTTGCTACAACCCCCCCCCCCCCTCCCCCCCCTCCCCCCCGAAATCATAAGTGTGCGGCCCGCGGTGATACCTCACATTGTCCTATGTGGCCCTTGACCAGAAAAGTGTGACGACCGCTGTTCTAAACGATCGCAGCGCCACAAATTTTTGTCTACTATTAAATGTCTGACTAAATAAATACACTTATTATTTAATATTCGAGAATGATAAAGCAAAATAAAACCCTTCAATTAGTATAAAATTATGAATTAACATTTTGGAATAATTATCAAATTTAATCATCGCAGGCAAAAGGTTTCATTTGCAATACACTTAACTGTACACTACTATTTTCAGTACAATATACCACCTACTAAATTACACTTATTTTTTCTTTATATTACCGAAAAAACTATTAATAATAAATATTTTATAATTTTTTTTATTAAAACTACGCACAAAAGATTTCTTTTAAGATATTTTTTTATTATCACGCCTACAATTTTATTTTTGAAATAAATAAATGAGTAAAATCACAAAAAATCATTGAAGACGATATATTAGCGACTTGCAAACGAAAAATTGAAATATAAAAATCCTAAAAAGATAGATCGAATCTAGGAATTGATTCCAGGACCTTAAACTTGCTTTCTAACCACTGAGTTAATTCGACCATATTGCGTTCGGTCATTTTTAATTTTAAATTTTTTAAAATTTTTATTTTTATTTTAAATTTATGTATATATTTTATATATTTATATGTATATATTTAACTCTATTCTACTTCGAATAAGAACTACCAATATCATCTACATCTTCTAAAGCTTTTTGTTTCTAATTTACATTTGTACTTTACTAGATTGTCTTTAATGATTAAATTTTACAATTCGATGTTTTACTAATTTAAGTATAAAATAAGTTTTCCAAAATGAAAAAAATTTCATTCAGAAAAGTTAATAGATGTCGCATATTAAAATAAAAAGTGGATCAATTTATCCAAGACACCATCTAGATTACATTTACGAGTAGTTCAGGAAGAATTTTGCAATCATACATATAAGATGACGGGCAATAAAAATATGCGTATACAGAGTGTTAAGGGATGTACTTGATTAACTTTAACCATTGATTCCTGACATTATTTGGAGTAAAAAATGTAAATGAAATTTTTGATGTTTTTTTTTCTACAAAAACATAAAAAATGGTAGGTGTTGGACAGTTGAGTGTCCAGTGACGGTATTTTTAAGATTTTTTTTTTGTATGATTTGAAGAAAAAACTTTTGAAAAAAAAAGTCTTCAATGAAGTCACCGGAGATCAAAATGTCTGTACATTTTTTACTCCAAATAATGTCAGGAATCACTGGTTAAAGTAAGTCAAGTACGTCCCTTAACACCCTTTAAAATAATATTTATAAATCACGTTCTTTTTGTTTATTGAAAAAAAAAATCATTTAAAAAATTGTTATTGACGTTTCTGAATACTTATTCTTTTTCAGGTGATCATTTTTGTTTTTGTTTTCACATACTTTTTTATAAAAAAAGCTCATCTTCCTAAACACAAGTGTCAGCTTTTATTAGGAAAACTTATAATATTGCATAAAATAAATTATTCTTGTAAAAACTATTATTCTTGTAAAAACGTAAGATTCAATTTGTAAACTCCGCGTTAAAAATAACGTTTAACGTTTAAGGGCACCGACACCGTTCACAGTTATGCTTCTTTAGCCATTTACTTTTATCGCGTACACCTTAAAATCCCAGATTATAAATCTCATCTGAAATAACATGGTGGGAGGTGGGCTAGGGCGGCCTCCATCCCGATTAGGGTGGCCTGGGGGTGTTTTGAGATAAACCTTGTCGCTATTGTGCTCGCCAAACCTTTTTATTATGGAAACTTAAGCTCTGAACAGCTCGTGCAGATTTAGCCGGTGAAATATGTGCGCGATGGGTTTGCGTTACATATGAGATATCCAGCACAGACTTTTGGTATCTCCTTCCTAGCGACCTATTACAGAACACATTATTTATTGAGGGATGGAGCATAATTATGCGAAAGGAAATTTGTTTAATCTTTAGAATAATTCATCGCCATACATAAAGGTACTCTGAAGGTCTCTCGAAAGGCTTAGTAAAGGCCCTTTAGTCTGTGAGTAATTTAATATATAGAAATAATAATAAGACATGTAATTGGTACAGGATGTCATTATACATACTAATATTATAACATTTTTGAAGTGAAAACTTTTTTAGCATCGTTGTGATTTGAAATTCGATGAAACGAAAAACAGCGACAGTAAAAAACACTAATAATCGAACTCCTCCTTGTGCGGTGTTTCATTTCCTCTCCACTCTAGTCTACTTTAGTTTTCTGAAGATTTCACTTCTGTTGCGTGTGAATTGCACACTCTGATTTTTAATTTTTTAATTTTTTTAAAATTCAATACGAGAATATTATTAGCGAATAAGACAATTATTTTCATACAATTACATTAAAAAAAGAAAATTAAATTAAAAATCAACGGAATCAGTTGGCACCAAGCCCTTCACACGACGCAAGCAACATTTTCAATGGTTACCTTTTTTTTTATTAAACTGCACGACACAAGAACATTTTCCGCTCACTGTGATGGTAGTTTAGGAGATTTTCAAATTCTTCTTAGGTTTTTCGTAGTTCGAGATGTTTACTTTCTTGAAAAAAAATAAAATAAAAAAAGAAGACGTAAAACCTTATAGGTAATAATAAACTAAAATAAATAAAATTAAATGTTAGTCATTCGGGTTGGTCTGTATCCATCGCCCATTACCGAACAAGTACATTACAGTGTAATCGTCAAAGATACATAAAAAAACTTAATATTATGAACACAAAACTGCTAGCTGAACTTCCAGAAAGCTGTGAAATTTCTTATGGCACAGCTCACGAATAAAGGGTTTTAGTTTTTGATGCTGCCACACACAGATTTTTTCCACATAAATATTGAAATATTTGAAATACTACCTGAATACAGATATCTGAAATACTACCTTAATACTGTTGTTTCTTTTTACACATGAAGAATCACGAGAGTTGTTTTTATTTCTTTAATCAAGAAAATAGGGGTTCGGATCGATACAATATAGAATAAAAATACTCCATAAGCAGCATAAGGATGTACCCATAAACAAATAATCTCATTTCGAAGACAGAGCCCAACTTCTTTGTTTCGAGGGGAAAACATCTGAGGAAATATAGCATCTTGGATGAGCGCGGAGGCTGTATTCCATGTGGGTAGGTGTGTGTGTGCTTTCATAAATCTGGTTGGAGATATATGAGGGCGCAATTTCCTGTATCCGGCCATTAACGCCCGAGCTTTTATAAGCTTAAGCCCTGGTTAAAGATTGGCGGGAGGGGGAGGGGGCTCGATTTATATTCTATGTGTTTCGAAAGTTATTCGCGACCTCCTCAGTTAGCTACCCTCCCAGTGCCACCAGAGGAGGGGGTGGGAGCCGTGAAATCAAGATGGAGCACGTGTGCTTAGTGCAAGTTCAATTATAGATATGGGTGATGTGTGGGCCTCTTATGAAAATTTATTATGCTGCGCGGTCATAAACAAGCGAGCTATGTACGAATTAATGAAATTATGTATGTAACGGATCGTGACAAATATAAGGGTTTCCTGGGTAGGTTATCCAAATAAATTAAAATATATTTTTCTCTTTATTGCGAGGAATAGCTATTACGTTTGCACTATAATACAGAGCCCACTAAAAAAGCGCTATTAAAATTTTCCAAAATATTATTTACACCGTGTTAAGCGTGTGTGGTTCATTTATTTTAAAATTACTACAAACTACAAACCAACCACATCATTAAGACCCAATTTAAAAAGCTAACAGTTTACAACTCTTTTTCCTAACTGAATACTTAAATGAATAATAAGGATGCCATTTTACAATTTATATTTTTTGTTTTAATCTATTAAAATGAATTTTCATTAAGTTCTGGAGTTCATAATAGAAAATACTTCTTTCTGAAATAATTTTATTGAAAATCAAAACAGGCGGAAAAAATCTGTGCAATTTTCATAAAGCTCAAAGTTCCAAAGACTTTCAGCTTCTAATGGTTAGGTTTCGATAAACGTTTTAAGATTTTCACGGCCAAAAGCATTTTCCTTATTTATTTTTGGGGTGTTATGCCGTAGCGCAACAAGGCATAATACCCCAAAAACAAATAACGAAAAAAGTTTCGATATACTCATTTATGAGTAGCTTTAATTTTTTTCTCTTCTCTTATGAAATATAATATATAATATAACTAATAATATTTAATAAAGTTAAAAATAACTTTTTTGAAATTGTTCTAAGGTGTAGTTTTATTACCTAGTTAAAAATGAAACATTATAGTGAACACAAAATGGTGTTCAGAATAGCGTCGGAAAAGATTCCGTTATATTTCCGCGATTTTCACATAAGAGCACTCACACGCGCTCGAACGTACACCGTAGTAAAACAAAGAGGAAAGAAAAATGACATCTAACGGGAAAGATAGAAACTAAAGTAAAGAAAAATACAGGAGAAAAAAATAACCTCATAGCTTAGAGCTTAAGTTGGAGAGAGCTGTGAGCTGAAAGAAAAGTAGATTGAAAACTCCGAGGAAAAATGACCGCTGTCCGTCCTTTGTCTGCCCAGGGCTATGTTGGGGGGTGGGAGGGGGTGGAAGTGGGAGGTGGGGGAAGAAAGGGTCGGGATCGAACGGTATTCACATATTTTTTCCCTTAACTTTAGCGTATTTATGTATGGTTATTTACTTTCCTTTATTGAAATTGTTATCTATAAATAATGAGCGGAATATCAAAGAAGATAGCATATACGGAAAGGCAAGCGTAGGTAAAATGTTTTTGAAGATGGATTGATTTTGTTTTCTTAACACTCTTAACACAGGCTTGTCGAGTTCAAACTCGGAGCGTGTACTTCCGTGTACTAAATCAACAATAACAAAAGGTTATTGCATTAAATTGTACCCAACAGACAATAAAAATTCGCTTTCGTGTAACATTAATTTTGCTTGCATTAACATTTTTTGTACTTTTATCAAAAATATTTGTATTAAGAAAACTGATTTTATAATATCGAACACCTTACTACGTGAACATAATAATATTAGAATATGTGATTTAATTTCATATCTACAGCAATAGATGTCTGTGTTACCGTTGTGTTACCTTTGATTTTATTAAATTAAACTTTTAATGACTTTAGTTCGCGTTACTGTTAACAGTCTTTGAAGTTTGAATCTAAATTAATATCAAAATTAGAAATAAGTAAGTTTTTTATGAAGTATCGAATGAAATATTGTCAAGACCGGTATGTTTATTAATTTGACGTAGCCTGACAGCGCCAGCGGCCAGTCCGGGTGGCCGCAAATAACGTCCCCTGCTGTTTCTACATTATTAATCGTCCAGGAATCGAACCGTATCACTCACGATTAAAGTTAGCGTTTCCAGTAGGTACCAGTTCCAGTTCCAGTTGCAGTTCCGCAGTCGCATCTGCTACATGACTAATTAGTGCCGCTAAAATCACCGCGTTACGTCATCCCCTCCGCCAGTCACTGCAAAAAATGAATGAAATATAAATTACTGTCACGAACGTCGTATTATTTCACCGAAAAGCGTAATTTATTCAAATCAGTGACATGTTCCGATCATCGAGTTAGTGTTTTGTACGAAACTGACACCCGCGTTTAATTTAAATTGGCCCGCAATAAAATTAAAATTTCATCGAGTAAAGTCGACGGATAAAAATCGCGAGTGTACGAAGGTATCCAATTCCGGACGGAACAAGCCCGCAAATGACTTCTATTGAATTATGCAGACACGAGTCAATTTAAATATGGAACGGAGAAGAGCATTTCCGAGTGGGAATCGAAAATATTGGAATGGGACTTCGGTAGAAAAATCTTCTTAATAATTACTGAGACACAGCTGCCGAAGAATCCAATATTCTGACATCGAATTATTCAAATTTCCGTTCCGCGCCGGCGGCGGCGGCTAGGGCCGGGAAGGCAGCGGGAGAGGGGTAGAGGGGGGTGAACTTTTTCAGAATCGACGTTATTTCTTTGATTTTAATTTTTATTCGTGTAGGTAGGTCCTGCCCCGCACCCCTTCGCATAATTGCCCCTCTAAGGAATTAATTCAGCGGAATTGTACGGAGCACTCGTTACCATGGCGCAGGACAACTTTTTCCTTTATTCCCTCGATGTAATTATTATAGAAAACGCGATCGGGTAATTTCCTTCTTTCAAATTAATTTGGAAGAAGGATGAAAATGAAATGGGATGGCCATAACATTACTTTTTTAATACCAATTTCCTTTAATGCGCTCTTTGTCCGTCACGATTTATTGGATTCATTTCAACGTGGGGTTTTACGTGGTTATTACGCTTGTGTTTATTAATACCATTATTGGACGTGGAATTAAAAAGAGATTTTAATGAAATTATTACGAAAACACATTGAATAAGTGTTAGAATTAAATTAATTTGTAAAATGACTTAGTCTTTTGTTATCTCCTCGTTTCACATATAAAATGTGTCACAAAAGTCATCACCCCGTTGGAAAATGCTCTCATTTTTGTAAATGGCGTCTTATGTCATCAAGACTGAAACCGAATACACATTGACAAACTTTGGATCATTATACTCTAAAAGAACAATTGTGTTATTGGTTTAGTTAGAAAAACTTTTAGTAAGGACTTTTGCAAAACTTTTGTAATTTTTGTTGAATGACATTATCATAAAACGCGTTTTTTAATTTATTTATTAGTACCTTCAATAAACGCTTAAGAGGGAATAATCAGACAAAACCGGAAATACGTCTTTTTAAAATCCAATTTTAGACGTACAGACTGTTTTTCACAAAAAAATATAAATTGATTTCGAAAGACTGTTTCTTTATGTAGTAAACATATGTTTTAAATTTTGAAAAAATATGTTAATTTTTAGTACAAAAAAGTTTTACCCTAGGTCGCTGGCAGATTTGTTAAATTTTCAAACAAAATTTTGTATAATACAATACACATTTCAAATCATGTAATTATGCAATAAAATAAATCAATAAGTTATCTGGGAAAGATGTGTTTCAGAATTTTAATTTTAGTTTAAATAATATTATTTAAAAAAAGATCCGCGCAAGTGTTTTGTGACAAAAAATTGGTCTATTTTTTGCGGTCTTAGAAACTAGTATTTTTAAGGTTTTTTTACATTCTTATTTTGCTTAGACATTTTTGAAAAATTAAAAATACTTATGATCGAAAAATAATTACAAGAAGTACATAATTTTAATAGTTTTATATAGTTCATCACGCTTTTCAGCATTTTTGAATGTACGTATAAATTAAAGCAAATTTTGAATGAAATAAAATTGGTATTGAGTTATTATTTTAAAAAGCTGGTGCGGAGAATAATTAATCGTTCTCATTGGAACCGCCCTGTACGATCGTAAGAACATCTTTCGACGAAAAATAAATTCTCGGCCGCTGTCTGGTTAATGTCCCTTAAATAAGCCGTTAAATCTGTTAAATATTCACATATGTATGTGGGTTAAAAAGCGCAGGATATGCTGAAACAGATTGGCGTTTTATTAGAAATAATATGTCACTTAATCATAAAAATGTCTTAAAAATTAATAAGAAATTGTTCTTTGTACAACACACGTCAATGCAAAAATGTCAATGCTTAAAGAATTCTAGGAACCCCCAAATAGAATCGCAATATTTCTTATTCAATAAAAGTTTGGGGAGGTTCGCAAAGAAAAAAAGAATATTTACATTAATTCTCTCTCATTACGTTTTGGAGAATAATCACTGAGCGGATTTGGCCTGTCCGAACTGAGTTTTATTAGACTGTATTTTTATTCGAAAAGTTTCCCCTCCTTTTTATTGGCCACTTAATGATTTTATGCTGGAACAAGTTCAAAATTTAGCAAAGAAAATTTTCTGGCTTAACTAGCCAATTTGGAATTCCGTCTCTGAAATTTGATAGAACTTGATGAACCTCCTTATAATACTATACTTACTGAAGGCAGTATATCTACTCAGTAGGTACTAAAAAAACTTTACGAACAGTTTCTGTTTATATTTAAAATTTAAGAGGGTAGATACTTAAATAAGTATTATAAAAGAGGAATAAAATAATTTTTTATTTATAAATAAATGAAACAATTTAACTTTGTTTGAACCACTTTTATATTTGAGTAAATCCGACCGGTTTCAGAAAGACCGTTCCTTCTTCAGGGCAAATGTATACTGATTTGACAGTTTTGAAATATGGATGGGAACAATATATTATTATGGTAGGGGTAGATCCGTTGCTGTTAAATCAGTATACATTTGCTCTGAAGAATGAACGGTCGTTCTGAAACCGGTCGGATTTACTCAAATATAAAAGTGGTTCAAACAAAGTTAAATTGTTTCATTTATCTATAATGGATAACCACAAAGTTATAGTTACATTAAAAAGTAAAATTTTTATTCTTTTTTTTTTAAATTTGGTCAACAGAGGAAAATAATTTCCCTCAGGGCCCGTCATGCCATCTTTGGGGATGCTGTGTGGAGCAACTTTTGAGGAAAGTAAGGAGATAACGTTCTGTGAAAAGAAAAATAATGAGGGATTGGCAGGAATCGGGGGTCATTGTCTCCAGGATTGACGGACATATGAACCCACCCCTCCCACTGCGGTGCAAGGGGAGAGGTCATATTGGAGAGGTCAAAAGATGTTACGTCATGTTGGAGAGGTTAAAAGATCTCCCCCAACCAGTCCGATCGGGCCTACAACGCTGCTGGTGGGCAGATGCATCTACCGCCAAGACCTTGATAAACCACACCCCTTAAACCTGGAAACCCCTGTTAAGTCACCAAACGTAGAGAAACAATTGGTGTGACCTACGGCAGGGGTGTTGGTTATCCACTAATTGGTTCCCGGGGCGGAGGCACCCATAACCGCCCTCTAAATTGTATATTTATGTAGATTTTGATTCCTCATCCAAGTTAGAATAATACAAGACTTTTAAGACTTACATTTTATTCAAAAAAACTTTTTTGCTTGCTACACTTATATTAAGACATACTTGAGTCCCAACGCATCACCACGCCTGGAGCGAATGAGACTATGACATCCCCAATAGGGGTATGTTGTGAGGCTGAACCTCAAGGTAGCGGGGAGGGAAAGACGATGGGGAAGAGGAAGGTGTGATATTCAGATCTTGTCACAAAACATGGCTAAAGTTTTTTTAATGCAACGTTTCAATTCCGAATGGTGGTCTTAAGGTCTATACTAAGAGTATATTTCTCTCTGTAACGTGCAGCAAGTGTACTGCACAGTCGCTTAATTGGTAACCCGTTTTATCGGGACAGCCGGTTATTTGGAACAAAACCCAAACCAAATAAAGGTACTAATGCTAATTTACTTCTGTTATCTGGGAAACTATTCCGCTTGTCGGAAAGTCGATGCAAAACGTGTCCCAGTAAACGAATTTTAGTTAAAAAAAAATGACAAGCATGGGGTGTGGTTGAGGTGAAATTCTTTTAGAAGATAGTGTAAAAACTAATTTTACAGCGGGAAAAAGAAGGACGACCTCCAAATATTTATTAATATTAATAATGATTTTAATGTACACAACAAATAAAAATAATGGAAGTCTCTCTGCTTTGTGTGTGTTTTTCAGTCACCTGGATTTTTTTTCGCTTTGGAGGTGTAATATATGTAAGAATAGTCATAAATATTTTTCTGTAGTCAAATATATTTTTTCAAATATTTTTTTAAAAACACACTCGGAGAACTTAAATAAATGTAATAATGGTTTCACGATAACTCAAGAAAGTGGAATTTAACCCCCTCTTGAAAAGTTATTAAAAATTATTTAAAAAAAGTAACCCACTTTTTTCCTCACGTTAAATGACTTCAAATCTTTTCAAAGGTGTTGAAATCCCACTTTATTGAGTTGTCTGGTCACGGTGCAGGTATTTGTGAAGACCTTTGCAAATGTATATTTTTTAACTTCCTTAAACTTCCCTTATTTGGGACAGCCGCGTATTGGAGACAAAATGTTTAATTTGTTAAAAAAAAGACCAATGTGTCCCAATTAAGCGGAAGCAACGTTATATTCATTTAAATTAATAAATTGTAAAATAACACAATCAAAGTCAGATTTTAACACGCGATCTCCGGATTGCAAGTCGAGAAGGGATATAATACATGACTCAACCAAGGATATTATATACGAATTAAAGTAGAAAAAAGTGTAGTAAAGATTTTCTTGAAAAATAATGACTGGCATAAAACTGACATTTTTGTGTTGTATAATATACCAAGTCCGTTGAAAATTGAACTAGGAAAAAAAGAAGATAGGAAAATTTTTTCAGAGTGGATGTTTTAAATTATTCAATGTCAAAAAGTGTACGGAAAGGGATGTACCTCCTGGTATATAAGTTCAGGTCATGGCTTTAATTTCAAGAATTAGTTTCTTTGTGGGCAATGCAGTATTTTAAAAAGCAATAAAATCTACAACAGCCCCAACTTCATTTCCCCGCGGTCTACTTGAGACAAAAATCTCAATTATTTTCCTTCTGGATTCTTACGCACCACAAAATAATTATTGGCAGGAAAATGAACATGACTGGAGATTTTTCCTACGTTTCGAGTCTTAGGAAAGGCTATTATAATTAAGTCACTTTTTTCGTTCTTCTTTTAATTTCCCTGTGGCGCCTTAAATAAGGAAGATGTTAACTCAAATTGAAAGGAAGTTTCTCTAAATGGTCGAATAAAATACTTTGGTCGCGAAGTGGAACCGGCTACACGCAGAATGATACATTGATGGCGACCTCGCTTATAATGGCCGAATTCTGGATCGCTCATTTAAGGACCTTTGTTTATACCAAATTTATAGCACTTTGGGAATCAAAAATGAACTCTTCTTGAGAATATGTCCGTAATATTGACTCTCTTAGTAATTTTGCCATCGTAAAACTGACGAAATGCGAAATCTTTTATACTGACGATAAATTCACTTATCTTGTTTTTTTCCAGGGTGGGTTTTGGAGGAATGATCAAAATTATCATCGCGATGTATTATTTAAGTCGCATTGCGATGAAAGGATAACCAATAGTTTATCTATCAATAATAATCTAAACGAAAATATGAAAGAGAACAAGACACAGAAAACAGAAAAAAAAGATAATGGTCGCAACTGGGACTCGAACCCAGACCTCTCGTCTAACCGGGACGTGCGCGTTAACCAATTTCGCTATTGCTACCTTCTATATATTACTTTGATGGGAATAACTTTCAAAAAGTTATAAAAGAGATTTTTTTTTATAAAAAAATTGAAAGGTTTATTTATTGATTAACGCCCCTTCTAGGGGCTTTTACATATGAATGGTAAGAAATATACAGTATTTATTGTACATAACTGAACTGCCTCAGTAACAATATTTTATATTTGTTACTGAGGTAAATAAAAGATGAATTGAAGATGTCCACTGACTTGGTATAATTGTTTCTCTCCAGTATTCTGGGCAAAGAGGAATTCATATGGTGGTTAGTCCCAGAATTTCTACACTCAAATAAATCCTGACTTTTAGTATTATATAGTGGTATCCGGAAGCTTATCAACTCAAGTAATACCGAACTATCAACTAAATCATTTAGAATTTTATAAATGCCAAGTCAGTGAAAATTCTTCGGTCTGACAATTTGAGCATATTCATATTATTTAACAGAGTGTTGTAGTGTAACATAATTGCTGGAGTACACATTTTAAAATTTGGAAAACGTAAGAATTTGTTTTGTATTCTTTCAACAGCTTGTACACGTATATTATAATGCGGGTTCCAGACGGGAGAATTATACTCAAGTTGACTTCTTACATAAGCAAAATATAAAAGGGATGTGGTTTTTTAATGAGTCACTCCTGCTTGAAGTCGGTGGATCTATGGCATCATCAAGAAATTCTGAAGAAAAATAGATGTTTAAGGTGAAGTTTGTGGTGTACATGAGCATGGCTACCCAAAAGGCAATTGAAGCGAGGTTTAGATTCTGAATGGTGGACTTTCAACTGGAAGTCTTCCACTGCGGAGTGAAATAAACAATGTTTTATTTCATTAAATTCTGTATAAGCAAAAGATTTCTAGATCCAGAGCCGCTGAGCTTACCGTTTTGTCACGGAGGCCATCAAAAGCAGATAATCTTAAAAAAACCTTCTTATTTACAGATAAAAATAAATGAATAAAAATAAAAATCACACCATAAAAAACCTGTAAAAATATCGCCAACAGACAACCAAATACCCTGTGACAGTTGAAAGAGTTTTTCCGCTAAACAAATAAAGGCCTGTTAACATGTGTAAATAAAGACAGTTCACACGGTGCGACGCGATGATTTGGTGTTTTGATTGGGCCGCACGGCGCCGCGTGGCCCCGGACTGCGGCCGCGGATGTGTACGGCGCGGGCGGGACGCGTGCCGTGCGGGGCTGTAAGCTAAACGTTCGTGTTTAACGCTTTAATTGCCTATTTCATACGGAATCGGGTTGATTGTGAAATGATTGAGGTAATCTTAGAGCGTTTGTGTGCTTTGGGGTGCGGAAATGCTTTTGACTGAGATGATTGAAAGAGAAAATGTACGAAACAGCTTAGAAATAGGTAATTTAATATTTTGTACCAAATAAAATGTTCTGTACTTGTATAATACGTTTTTCTTGGTCAGAATAGTTTTTTATACAGGGTGCCCGGGGGTAAAATGCACAAACTTCGGGAGGCGATTTTACATGATGGTGGAAGATAAAAGTGACTTTTTTCGAAATTCTTTTTTTCAATCCAACTTTTTCCCGTACAAAAATATTTTTTTCATAGAAGAATATTATTTTTTTTCCGTAAAAACAATTCAACTTTTTTACCCGAAAACTTCCTTAACCCTAGAAAGATAATCATATTTTGATGTACGGTAAAGATAATTAAACGTAAAACTAGCTGTAATATTTTATTTTGTTAATTCATTTGAATAAACCAATCGGTATTATATTTTTACAAACAAATGATATAAGAAATACAACATTTTGTGAATATTATGTCTGTTACAGGAAAAAATAACGAAACTTGAAACTTCTTCAATAATCGAAACGTGAAACTACACAGGAATAATTTTTCTTTTATCTCAAATCACTTATTTCTTACTAATAATCAGCCGTTATGACTAATGTACTAAATAATTAAGATATATTATATTTAATAATAACATATAGTTATACAAAAATCACTCAGATACACTTTGGAACGTATCAATATTATGCTTTTTAACTCGCGACATGCGGTTTTTATATCTCAAAATTGGTGACACCGACCTCAGCGATGCGACGGAAGGTCCAAGCAGCGAGTGAGATGTCTGCAAAAGCACAGCGACGGATTGGCACTAATTAGACCGAGAGAGCAATAATTCTAACATGCTTGCGTAAATTTTACGTAGACTATCTTTCCAGGGTAAAAACGCTGGAATTTTGAAAAAAGTTTTTTTAACTTGTACTATCATGTACATAGAATCACCTCCCGAAGTTCCCCCGGAAACCTTGTAAACTTCTGATTTTATTATACTTAGCTTACTTACATAAAAATTTTCTTGATATAATTTTTACTTTTTATTAGCGATTTAATCAAGGCATGGGATCGAACCAACTTTCATATTCTTTGGAATAATGAAATAATACGTACTTAATTTATTTAGCTCTTTACATAGAATTATTTAATTTACGAAGAGTCGTCAAGATTCAATTAGTTTAATTTTTAATTTTGTCTGTTCTCATAAAATTCATTTTCTTCAATTCAGAAAAAATCTCATTTCTTTTGTCGTAGCGAAATGCACCTTTTAAAATTTTAATAAAGGAGACGATGCAGATATAAAAAGTAACAGCTTTCTTCGCCGGAGTACAAAAAGTATTTAAAAAGGAGCGGAGTTAAGCTGCCTCGTGTAAGATACGGCAGACGCTGGAAATAATGAAAATCTAGACGATTTATCTCCGGAATATAATGTAGCTTTGAAATAATAAGATAAAATTATCTCCGCTTATCTCCCCCCACTCCTCCCGTCCCTCAGCCCCTGGACGGGTCTCTCACTCGTTCCTTCATATAAAGCGAGCATGAAATGAGCGAGCTAAAGTAATATAAAATGAAGACAAAGCAAGAAGGTTATAATTCCATTATTTTAGTCCCGCGAGAATGGAAGATATGTCGGGACCAGTGACAGGACACAGGAAATATTTTGTTATAGTCTACGGCAAATCATGCGGACAAAGTTGATCACCGGAATTTGTATATAATATAAACGTATAATATGTCATATTTGAATTAAAGGAAGATAATATTAGCGATACTCAATTGAAAATTTGAAAATAGAAAAATCTGAAAAAGACACGAGCATCTGGGACTCGAACCCAGGACCTTGGCCTTGCCGGGGCGCCACTCTACCAAGGCGATATGATTTGCTCGTATCTTTTTAGAATTTTTCTGTTTTCAGATTTTTGATTGAGTTTCGCTAAAATTGTCTTCATTTAATTAAAATATTACAATTAGTGGTTTTACCATTAAGTTCAAAATAAGAGCATAATATGTTAGTCGCTTTCTCGAATATGCAGTGACTTTACTTCACACAGAAGGCCCCGAGGAAAAAAAATTACCCCAGGGTCTACGTCATTTTTACGATGTGTGAAGGGTCTTTTTAGGGAAAGGAAAGAAGGAAGTTCTTGGTAAGAAAAAGGAATTTGGGGTGGGTAGGAATCTGAGGTCAATGTATCCAGGAGTGAAGGACGTATGAATCCATCTCTCCCACTGTAGAATGAGGCGATGGGTTGAGAGGTAAACAGCCTCTCTCAACCAGTCGCTCACGATCGTGCCGCCAAGACTTCAAACCAAACCGAACCTCACCCCGTGGACCCTGTCGCCCTGGACATCACTGATCAGTGGCAGGGATGTTGGTTATGCAACAAATAGTTCCCGGGGCGACGGCTCTCCATGAAAATACACGATAAAATGTAACAAAAATAAAGCTTTATGGAAAGATATGAATGCTCACACACATAAAATATTCTTGTACATTGTGCCGCGATCACTTGAAAAAAGTTCCTTTTTTGATATTCACAAATTTACTTTGTGGCATTATTTTAATCAAATGAACAGATGTTCTAGCACAGCAAAGCATAACAAGAGGAATGGTGTTGTTGAACGAAATATCGGAAATACTAGATATATATAACTGTTCTTTAGATAACCTTAAGATTTTTTGTATAATAATTATCTTCCTAGGTGTCAAGACTGTCAGAATGAGAAAATTGTACAGTAATTGGATAATAATCTGTTGTACAATTTAAAAAACAAATCACTTTTCTTCTCACGTCGGTTTCTTATTGCTGAGGATCGTGACTCACTCCGATTTCGATTGTGGACAAGGCTCCTCCATTACTCGCTGTCCTGCGCTGCGTGGAGAGCTGCTGACACCGAAGTACCAGACACCAGTGATTCTTGGTCACTCCAGCGCATTGGTGACCTTCCTCGGCTTCTTCTGCCTTCCATTTTGCCAGTGACTATCAGTTTCTCCAAGTTGGAGCCCTCAGCTTGGCGACCAACGTGTCCAAAGTATCATAAGACACATCGTAGACAGATAGTTGAAAGCGTCTTGTGGATGCCTAGCTCTTCCAGAATGGACACATTTGTGCGACTGGCTGTCCATGGATTCCTGAGCATTCACTTTGTATACACCACTTATTTATTAAAAATTTAATTTTTACTATTTTATAATATTTTTTTCAAAACCGATATAATTGATTTTTTTTTTAACCATTCTTAATTTTATCCTGAAGATGGAACCATTGGTTTCAAAATATGATGATTGATTAAATAAGTGATGTATGTAAAGTGATATGTTTTCTGTAATGAAAAAAGCATTTATTTAAACGTGCACCCTCGAACCATACATTTATTTCGGAAAAAGGAGCTACGATGATTAATAAATGTAACCTTCGTAAGTTGAGGTAGGCTTGTTCAAAAAGTATCGATATATCGATGTATCGATATTTTCAATTCAATATATCGATATTTTTAGCCGATATATTTTGATCCGATATATCGATACAAAATATCCAATATCGAAAATTGTATCAAAAACGATATTTTTTAAATTCACAACCGTATAGGAACGAACCGAAAAAAGTAACTGTATTCGGTCATGACATCTTGCGGTTGAAATTTTAACTATTAATAGCTTACAAATCTATTGTCTTTACATTAGTATTTGTGATCACTAATACTAGGTACATACATAAAAATGTATGCTATTTTGCGCCATTTTTTTCTAAGCCACTCCTATGTGTTGGTTCCCAATTGTCTATGATTATTGACTATACCTTGTTCCAAACATGAAGTACTTTTTGACAGATTAATACGCCAATAGAATGTTACTAAGACGCATACAAATTTTGTATGCGTCTCAGTTTACATATAAGTTAGAAGACAGCTTTTTAGTTTATGATATTTTTGTAATTTTTACCTCATAAAAATTAATACTGATAAAAATACCTTCATTTATATTGAGATTTTTGTACATTAATAAAAGCACATTGTGTGTAAAAATTACTATTGATAATATTGAGCTGAATACACTATTATTTTAAAAACGCAAAATCACTTGAAAATTTGACCGATATATCGATACATCGATATTTTTTCCTCGATATTGATATTTTAAACAATATTATTACTCTTGAAGTCTCGCTTTATGAGCGTAAAATACACAATGCATACTAACGGTGTAAAAAAACTTAAAATAAGAATGTAAAAAGTGTTAACTTAAATAAACTTTCCAAACTTTCAACAAGAGCAGCCACTGGCCGGGAGGTTTTTGGCAGAGGGTGTAGAATAGGAGGCAGGTGAGGGGAGAGGGGGGATGATTTAAATTAAAATGGCGCAGGAGAATGTCACTTTTATGCATCTTAACTAGATAGTAAAATTAAGGGGCAAAGTTTGCCAGGAAGGTGGTAATTAAACATCCACGAGTCTACAGTGTCAACTGCCTTATCTATGTGTTTTATATCTTTCAGGAGATAAATCAATAATGAAGCGGATGGGAATAATCGCTCGGAGAAAACTTACAAACAATTTGCATATCACGGAGATAATTCCGACACTGATATTTTGTTTTGTTCGCCTAAGATATATATTTTAATGGTAACTAAATTTCCATTTATATATTACACGTTTATGCTATCTATTATCTATGTTAAACAGATATGTTAAAATATAAAAAAAAGAAAGATAAACGATTTGTGGTATGTATTCTGAAAGATCAGATATCTTTATAACTTTTCTATTATGTGAAATTAATAAAAAAACAGAACTAATTCAACATAATTATCTATCTTTGTGCAACTGCAAGAAAGAAATAAAGTACAATTTTAGGCAGTAGAACGTACGAAAAGCACAATTTTTTGACTTCATATTTAACTAATAAGTAAATAAAAATAATTCAGATCCGGAAAAATTAAGGCGTGAAATATAAATAGTACCAGAATAACACTCATTACTTCCTGTACTGAATTCAAAATGTAAAGCACATATCTATTATCAAAGTCAAAAAATTTCATTCTTTCGTAAATTATTTATAAATTAAAACAGAAATAATAAAGAAGCAAAAAGATATTTGCTTTTCATTTCGATTACAAACAATAATTATTCAAATAAATGAAGACAATATAAGCGAAACTCAAATGAAAATCTGGAAACAGAAAAATCATATGGACACCTCTGGGACTCGAACGCAGTGGTTAGCGCGTTTGCCCGGAAAGCAAGAGGTCCTGGGTTCGAGTCCCAGAGGTGTCCATATGTTTTTCCGATTTTTCTGTTTCCAGATTTTCAATTGAGTTTCGCTTATATTGTCTTCATTTATTTAAATATTACAATTTGAGGTTTTACTCATTAAGTTAAAAATTAAAAATAAAATAATTATTCAGTTTAGTTAGCCTCAAATCCAAAATCCATTAAGGTCTGTATGAAAAAGACCGCGCAGTAAACAATACTATACAAAATCTAAAA
The DNA here is from genome assembly GCA_929108145.2 of Limnephilus rhombicus. Lineage (NCBI taxonomy): Eukaryota > Metazoa > Arthropoda > Insecta > Trichoptera > Limnephilidae > Limnephilus > Limnephilus rhombicus. Next base: position 32,710,616 of record OV815272.1, on the reverse strand, counting down.
GTTGAAGAAAGATCATTGCATCTCTTTCTAGCAGGCCCTGAAACCTGAGATCTCTTAAGCCATGCAGCTTAAAAGGTTATTCTTTTAAATTTTATATCTCCTAAAAAGAAATGTCCCCACCTTAGTTTCTTCCCCGTAAGAATGTCGTTCATTTAAATATCACATTTTTCTTGAAGATTAATCCTGAGCCGGCCATAAAACGGCCCCCATCTTCCCCTTATATAAAGCGACATGGCCCGAGAATTCCTCCCCTCCCCATTATGTTTTCATGAAAAATCTCTGGAATATAATAAATTTTGCTTGATTATAAAAACAAAGGAAATGAAATGGTGCATTTTATATTATTTTTAATTCTGTGCTGGTGCCAACAAAGAAGGGGAAAGATGAAAGAAGACGGAAGGGAATATAATCAAATGCTGTACAAAATATAATGGGAAGTAATTATTTCGATCTTTCTCATATTTTTGAAAATACAAATGTATATATAATTTTTCAGTTCAATGTTGCAAAAATTTCCCTTCTAATATTAAACCAGCGTTTTATACAAGAAATAATATCGGTAATTTTTTGAGAAATACTAAAGATAAAGACCATAAATTGACTAATTCCGGAATATATAAACTCAAATGCAATGATTGTCCCTCATTGGAAAAACAACTCGTAATTTTGAAATCAGAATCAAAGAACATTTAAGGTGTCTTAATAATAATAATTTTTCTGAGTTCGCTAACCATATCATTGAAAATAACCACAGTTTTGAAAAAAACACAGGGATAAATATTCTTCATATTAATCATAAAGGAAAACGTTTAGATAACTTAGAAGCTTTGGAAATTAAAAAATCCCTTAAAAATAATGAATCTATTATCAACAAACAAAAAATATTGTCATATAGCCCAATCATGGATTTGTTCCCCTACCCACCCACTCTACACTAATACCTACCCACCCAATCTACATTATTAACTAACAACGGCTCCACCCCTACCACAATAAAACATTGTTATAAACTGTCAAATTAGTATAAGCTTTCCCTGACGAAGGAACGTTTGTTCCGAAACCGGTCGGATTTGCACATCATATAAGTGGTTTATACAAAGTTATATTGTTTCATTTTTCACAAATGTATGTCTCGGAAAAAAAAACTCAGAAAAAGTATTTGTATCTATCTTTGTACGTATATAAGTATACATTATTAAACAATAAAAAATATGTATCTATGTTTGTGAACTCTTATTGATGTTGAGTATCATTATAGTTACAATAAACACTTGGACTTAGATATTATTTATTGACTGACTTCCTGAAAAATGAGTTGATTGACTAACATAATTTCAAACGGATTTTCTATTGAAACTCTACGTGGATGGATTTTTTATGGTGAAAAAATGAAACTTAAAACTATACTGCGACTTGAAGCAGGAATTATTATTATCTTTTTTAAATTATGTATTTAATTGTCTACACCTTGCGTAGGATTACTTTAGGTCTTTGGTATTTCGGAATTTCATTCTCAATAAACAATTTTGGGACTTTTTTTTTTTTTTTACAGTGAATACCGCACAAGAATCTCAACTGCTCCCGTCTGGAGCCAGTGAGACTATGGCATCCCCGATTGGGGTATGTTGTGAGGCTGAAGGTAGTGGGGAGGGGAAGGAGGTGGGGAAGAGGAAGGTTGGGAAGTACCTGGCTATTCAGATCTGGTCACCAAACATGGCTAAAGCCATTTTCAAGCAACGTTTCAATTCTGAATGGTGGTCTTACACCAGGGCGATACTGATAGTATCTTCCACTCTGGAACATGCCGCAAATATACTTTATATTATTTTAAATGAATTAATTGTGAAATAACACAAATTAATCAAATAAAATTAATTCGCGCATGCCGGGTTCGAACCCGCGACCTCCGGATTGTGAGTCAAGAGTCTTACCCACTGGACTACGGAGGTCGTCAGCATTCAATTCAATACGGTTTTGCGAAATTTTGAAGTTTTTTGTTGTTGTTCAAAGAATTTATTCTTAGTGTCAATAGATGTCACGCTAAGTAGTCCAAAATAAAATTTTAGAGAAAACTCATTCTTTAAAAATCAGTCCGAATAAATGGTTAAAATGGTATAACCAGAGAAAACCGGAACTATGTCATTTTTAAATCAAATTTTAGACGTATTAACTCTTTCCCACAAAAAAATTATAAATTGATTTCGAAAGATTGCTCTTTTAATTAGTAAACGCATGTTTTAAATTTTGAGAAAAATATTTCTTTTTAGTATAATAAGGGTACACCATAGGTCGTTGGCAGATTTGTTAAATTTTCGAACGAAAAATTTTATTTTACAAGACATGTTTCATACCATGTAATCATACATTAAGGTAAATGTAAATCAATACGTTATCTGGTAAACGCATGTTAATTAATTTAACTTCAAATAAAATCATTAAAAAAAATATCCGAACACTTATTTATGACGAAAATCTATTTACAGTCTTACAAATTAATATATTCAAGATTTTTTTGACATTCTTATTTTGCTTAGACATTATTGAACAATGATAAATACTTAGGAACAAAAAATAATTACAAAAAGTACATAATTTTTATAGTTTTATCATCACGCCTTTCAGCATTTTTGGATGTACTTGTAAATTAAAGCAAATTTGGAATGAAATAAAATCGATATTGAGTTATAATTTTAAAAAGCTGGTACGGAGAATAATTATTCTTTCTCACTGAAACCGGCCTGTACATCGTAAGAACATCTTTCGATGAAATGTGGATTTTCGCCGCAGGCTGGTTAAAGGCCCTTAAGCAATGCACGATTTTTAGTTCAAAAAAATTAGTATGATATTTTTTTTTTCATAAAGTAATACAAAAATTATCCATTTAAATCCCCGATTTAAGATTTATTCAAAATTAAGCAGTTTTATAAGTTTGCGCACTCTATGTCATGTTGAGAGTCATCCATCGTCCCCGATAACGACGCTAAAGGCTCGCATGTCCGCGATAATCTTCATCGCTAACCGTGGGGATATTGAAAGGGACTAGAAATTATATCCCCTATGGAGATTTCACAAAAACTGCTGCATAAGCCTTAAGTGTTTTTTCACGGTCTTTATCGTTTTGTGGAAGTATCAACAACCCCTCACACAGGGTAATGTAATAGTATAATGTATTCACTGAGAGTGTATGATGATTAAAGGCCTTTAACCAGTCAGCGGCCGAAAATCCACATTTCGTCGAAAGATATTCTTACGATCGTACAGGACGATTCCAATGAGAAAGATTAATTATTCTCCGTACCAGCTTTTTAAAATTACAAATCAATATCAATTTTATTTCATTCCAAATTTTCTTTGATTTTCACCTACATTCAAAAATGCTGATAAACGATGATAAAACTATTAAAATTATGTACTTTTTGTAATAATTTTTTGATCGTATTTTTCATTTTTCAATAATGTCTATGCAAAATAAGAATGTCAAAAAAATCTTGAATATATTAATTTGTAAGACCGTAAATAGATAGATAAAATAGAGAAATTTTCGTCATAAATACGTTCGGATATATTTTTTTAATGATTTTATTTGAAACAAAATTAAAATTTTGAAACATGCGTTTAGTAGATAACGCATTGATTTACAATAATGTATGATTACATGGTGTGAAATGTGTCTTGTAAAATAAGATTTTTGTTTGAAAATTTAACAAATCTGTCAACGACCTATGGTATGACCTTATTATAACAAAAATAAACATTTTTTCTCAAAATTTAAAACATGCCTTTACTAGATAAAAGAAAAATCTTTCGAAATCAATTTATAATTTTTTGTGGAAAAGAGAACTTCTGAAATTTGATTTAAAATTGACACATTTCCGGTTTTCTCTGGTTATACCCCCTTAATGAAGATGATTTCCACGTTTACAATTTGAAAACTCGATTGATATTACACCAATATTTGAATTTTTTGTTTAGAGTGCGAAAATAACTATTAAAGCGTGTATAACATTTAAAAAATTTTCTTGTGTTGGATTTCTCCTATTGGAGATTGAGTATCAGTAGCTATCACGAGGTTGACTACTAAATTTTACGATGATGACAATGTATTATGTACCTTAGGATTGTTGTCACGAACGATATCGTGACACTAGCGGGGATGGACTGTAAATCTGTAATTTGTATGATGTAAGACAATTGATGGCGTTTTTTTATAATCACTTACAGGACGAGGTAATTTGAAGGAAGACAGCTCTACCTTTGCTGTGGTCGTATAATGCTTTGGTCCAAATCTTGATGACGGCTTGTCTTCCAGAATGATACACAAGGGTTGCATACACTTAACCGTCACTTTATATATTAAGGGCAATTAACCAGCGGACGAGAATTCAAATTTCGTTCAAAGACGGTCTTTCGATTGTACCCTTGCAACTGTTCAGGGCGATTCCGACGAGAAGGATTAATTATTCTCCATACCAGCATTTTTAAATAATAACTAAGTATTGATTTTATTTCAATAAAAATTTCCTTCGATATACTCGTATACCTACATTAAAAAATTAAAACTGTTAAAATTATGTACATTTTGTAATTATTTTTTGGTTAGAAGTATTCACAATTTTTTAATAACATCTAAGCAAAATAACAATGTAAAAAAACAGATATGTGTTAGTTTGCAAGGCCGTATATAAATAGACAAACTGAAGTATTTTCGTCACAAAACATGTGCGTGGATCTTTTTTTTTGTGCATTTTATTTTAACTAAAATTGAAATTTGGAAAGTAGCTTTTCTAGATAATTTATTGATTTATTTTACTGCATGATTATATGATTTGAAATGTGTGTTATATAATACAAAATTTGTTTAAAAATTTAAAAAATCTGCCAACCACCTACGGTATTATAACCTTATTATACTAAAAGTATTTTTCCTCAAAATTTAAAACATACCTTTACTAGATAAAAACAACAATCTTTCGAAATCGTATGCTTTTTTGTGGAAAAAAATCAATACGTCTGGAAATTGATTTAAAAATGACAAATTTCCGGTTGTGTCGGGTTATTCCCTCTTAATTAGTATTTTTTACGAATTTTAAGCGAGAGTTCCAAGGGAGAGCTATTATCGATTTCACGACAATTTTCGACTGACTTAAAACGTAGGTAATTTCAATTTTGTGCAATAATATTGTGCATTTGTGCCAAGTAGGTAGTCATCATCTTCCTCTTCTTCTCATACTAAGTAGGGCCTTTCATGGAAGGAAAAGAACAAAAGGAGATGAATAGCAATGCAAGGAATTGGGGAAAATTGGGTTTCAGTTTATAAGCTGTTTCAGAAGATAACAAAGGTACTAAGATTAGTTTTCGGTATCTCCAAAAATTACAAATTTGTGAGCTTGAAGGTGAACTTGGGTAAAACGACAGCTCAAAATACCTATGACGTCGAGAGAAATAAGTCAGTACAATTGCATTAGCATTACCGCAAACCGACGAGACCATCAATTTATGTACCGTGACGTCACACGCTTATCGGCCGTTCGGCGATTCCCCTAATCAATACATATTTTGACGGTTTACGAGTATATCTTCCGTACAATTAGGAATTTTTCAAAAATTCTAAAAGATCTGCGTCTGCGTGCTCTAATTTTTGATATTATTGATGATGAATTGACATGATTTTTTGATGTAGGAGACAACCTCATCCCTGAAGACTGCAACTCGGAACAACTCTTCAATATAATTGCTGCCCATCACGAAGCTCAAACTGCCACTAAGATATTGGGCTTTTTTTATTTAATGGTAAAGTTTTTGTATTTTTTTTGTAATTCTATTATGAATCTTCTACACACATTAACCACACAGGCCTTTAGATACACGAGTACAGTTAAAAATCAAAAACGTAGATTGAAGCTTTTTCGTTGTTCCGGAGATCTTGATCATAAAATCTTTATAACACAAGAAATTGAATTAGACAAGAGAATACTTAGAAAAAAATAAGCATCAGTTAAAAGAATCAAAACGAACGATTTTTATTTTGGTTTGCATTCTTTATTTTCCATTGAATTCTTCGTGAAAAGCTCTCAATAGCCATCAGGCCGACACGACACCGAACACTGAACACGCCGGGCCTCTTCCCAAAGAAGATGCATCGCCGCCCAAACGAAACATGAAGGCTGCTTAGCGGCGGTGGATCCGAAATGACTGATGGGGCGCCTCGTCCATCATTCTGCTGGGAAGGACTTATCTGGAGGAGTGGGGGTGTAGGGAGGGGGATTTAGGGGTAGATTGGATCAACCACCTTCATAATATTTTATCCGCTTTTTCAAGCTCTCGTCTGAACGTTGCGGGATAGACGCCATTTTATCTTTTTTGAAGGAAATTAAATTTGTAAAAGAAATTTCTGTAAAAACATTGTTATTCGTACTAGGTATGTACTTATGTATATAAAATCAATTAAAGTATTTTTATTTTATCAGCGCAGGGTAAATTTTTCCTTAAATCACATTGTTACCAATTTGGGAGGCGGGTATGGGTACTGCCGCTCAGGGAATCATTTGTTGGATAACCAACACCCCTGACATAGGTCACCCCAAGTGGTGTGCTACGTTTGGTGATTTAGCAGGGGTGCCCGGTTTCATGGGGTGAGGTTTGTCTGCTTTTGCCCACTTAATGCATGGCGGACCGGATCAGGAGAGACTGGTTGAGGGAGATCTTTGTACTTTTCCAGCCGGACTCTCTCCACTGCAGTGGGAGTGATGGATTCGTATTTCCGTCACCCCTGGACATACTGACTCTCAGATTCCTACCCACCCCACATACTTTTTCCTTCCCAGAACTTCCTCTCCTTCTTTTCACTAAAAATACCCTCCACACAGCATCCCCAAAGATGACATAGTCCCTGAGGGAAATTGTTTTCCTCGGGGCCTCCTGTGTGGAGCTATTGCATTTTAGAGTTTTGAGTTGAATTGACTTCCTTCCCCTTGTACATATATTATTTATTTATTATAGATAGATACAAAAGAACAAATTACATATTAGGAAGCTTTGCCTGTCTAATTAGGAAAGTTTCCCGTTCCAGGACAGACAAATTGACAGGTTTAGTTCATATTATTCCAAGAAATGTACATAATTACATAACAAACAAAAAATAGAAAAAGTAACCTGGTAGCATATATTATTATATTCGGATTTACCGAATTAACCTGGTAACGAATAATATATTCGGATTTACAGTGTATGAGATAAGCAGGTAAGTTAGTAGTAAGTATTGAAAAGAATAAACCAGGTACCTGATATCAAGTTAGGGGAATTACGTAAAGCTTAACAACATAAACATAAAGAGTTAATTCTATTATAAACAATATTATAAAGAGATGAAGTGTTATGGGTAAAGTGTGAACTTATAATACATAGTACACTTATAAATTATGTGCAATTATTGTTAGGCTTCATCCGTTTACCAATTTATTAAAAACTGAACTATGTTTTTATTATATTACCTTAATCTCGCATTATTGATTTCACCCCATGAACATCTGTAGATTGGCATAAAGCCGAAATTATGTGAAATTCTTTTAATTACTATGGCTTTATACCACTTATTTTTCATGAAACTATAATTTTATCGATTTCAACATTGTAGACGATTTTACGATTGTAATCAGTAAGTATGATCAAATAGTAAAAAATAACCCAACTTTATTAATTCCAATTTCGGAATACATAACAAACCCCTCCGCAACGTAAGCAGATATAAGCGTTAGAAATAGGTCAGCAGTCAAGTACAATAAGCGTGTTTATAAGTCAGCGCGTGTGTTTCCATAGAAATCGTTCTAACTCCGTTATTCTTTTAGTTACATCCCTAAAACAAAAAGTAAAAGGTTGATAGTAGATCAAGCTGTACAGTACATTTCTATCAAGTTGTCTATAGAAATACATAACAGGAATCAGCTGTCAGTCGCGTAGCTGACAAAAATATTTTCCCGCGCAAATTTACTACCGGCGGCTCGTCCGCGCTCGACAATTTTAATTTTTATTAAATATTTTTATATGAAATGATAAAAAAGTGAGGGGACAAAAGTGTTTATTACACATATATACAATAGAATACGTATTGTTGTTGACATAATCTGTGATTTTAGTACCGTTTTCACATAAAAAAACCTCACGTTAGTCATTTTTACCTATTTTTAATGTTTGCATGCTAAATTTTAATATTTACAAATCTTAATATTTATTTGTAATATAATAATTCAAAAGCTTATTTTGTAACCTTTCTAAAACAGTTTTTACTATTCCGCTACGTACAGAAATGTTTCATTTATAGAGCTTTAATTGTGAAGCGGTAATAACACAAAGTTTTCGTAAAATGTCATTTTGTTTGAGACATCTCAAGTGCATATTCGCGAAAATTCGGACGGGTTAAGACTTACTTACTTACTTAGGCACGACAACAAATTTTGTCAAAAAGTAATTTAAGACGGACAATCCGTTTAGTTTCTCTGTGAAAAGTTCGGTGAGAATTCCAGAATGAATGTTATGCGGCAAGTGCAATGTATTTGTAATGAACACGTATACCCGCGCTACGTGAACTCAGATTCTACCTAGGCTAAGTTTTAACAAGTTTAAGAAACTGTAGACTCTTACATTATAGTTGAGAGGTAATTATTCTCCAACTAATGCAGATCGCTAATTACACTTCCTAATTCACTTTGTTTATTGAAATGTTTCTGTAGCAACATTTATTCAAACTATTTTAAAACTACTTGTAGTATTTATCCCATATTTGGAAAAAAGTCAAAAGAGTTCGCACAATAAAATAAAAAAGGGTGTATTTATCTAAGACACTCTCCAGATTTACATTTGAATTCGGGTAGAATCTTGCAATCATACATAAAGGTACTCGTAGCTGCCAAAAAATATGCATCAGAAAATTAAGATAATATTGGTAGCTCTCAGTCGAAGATTAAGAGATTTTTGTTTGATAAAATAGGTATCAAAATTTTACTTAACAAAATTTCGTTGAACTTTCCGAATAGTAAAAATCAATAGCATTTATTGGCTTGACCAAGGATTTTTTGTGTTCTTTTATTTAAGAAGAGAAAAAAAAAATAAAAAAAAAATCGCAGATATAATCTTATATATAAAAATCCCGTGTCACGGTGTTTGTGTTCGCACTTCTCCGATACGGCTTGACCGATTTTTATGAAATTTTTTAAGTATATTTAGTAGGTATTAGAGTAGGTTTTAAAGTATGTTTCATACCGCTAGGTTATTAGGGTGTCCCTAACCAGAAAAAAATATTTTTTTTTAGTAAGTATGTTTTTTGATTTGGCATAAAAAAATACCTACAACCCCAAATTTTAATCCTCTTACCCCCACCCTCCCATTTTTTAATCGCGATTTTAGAATTTTTGTATTTAAAACATAACGAAATTATTTATATTTTAATTTTTCATTTTAACTTTATGAGTAAAACCTCAAATATTTAAATAAATGAAGACAATATAAGCGAAACTCAATCGAAAATCTGGAAACAGAAAAATCAGAAAAACATATTGACACCTCTGGGACTCGAACCCAGGACCTCTTGCTGAGGTCTAGAGGTCCTGGGTTCGAGTCCCAGAGGTGTCAATATGTTTTTCTGATTTTTCTGTTTCCAGATTTTCTAATGAGTTTCGCTTATATTGTCTTCATTTATTTAGACATTATTTATGTTGTTGAATGACAGATGGCGCTACGTCCGCCTCACCTGTACAAAGAAAATATCATACACTCAATTCCGAAATTAATATTGATTTTCTTTAATTCATTTTCCTATAGGATAAAAATATATACTTTTTTTCACATTACATTTAACTTTTATGAGATCAAACAATGAATACGTCCTTTACTTTAATGAAATGTATTGAATTGAGAAAAGGAACGGTTGCCGTTTTTTTGTTTTTATCAGCTATTATTGTCTACAGCGCTCCATTCCCCTTTCTGTCATAGATTCCATCCACACACACACATTTACAATACATTCATTCGTTATTTTTTATTTATCAACCAAAATATTTACTACAAATAATTTATAGGCAGCACGACTGCCAGGTCAGGACATTATTTTAGATTTCCAAGGTTTATACGCTTACACGAGTTTAGGCCACTTTTTCTGACGATTTTTTTTCTTTCCTATCACTTTAAACGTGATGGAAAATATATAAATATGAAGTATCTTTTATTAATTCATTAAGCACCTGGATTTTTAATAATCATTACTTCCCTTTTTTGTGATAATTTTTCATGTGTATTATTTGCAAAAGCTTTAACAATCCACAAACAACGCGCTTCCCGTATAACAACCACTAAACCGATGGGTACACAGGGCGCTAAAGGCAAAGCCTAATGATAGTGGTGAGTTTCACCTGTTTTTTCGCAGTGAAATGTTAATATGTGCGAGGTATGTAGTTGGTCCGTTATTTTGATGTTATTATACCTTGTGAATAACGCCAAGTGGCGCCCAACTGTGGACCCGAAACAAACTAACTGTGCGCGGCACACGATATAATGTAACGAGGGGAAAAATGGCGCAGGAAAAACTTAACAAGAGGAGATGAAAGCTTTGTTAAAGCACGAGAATGTGGAAAAGCTCTGTGATATTCATTCGCGCGCTTCATAACTCAGTGAGTAGTATTTTAATTAGACCCTAAACTAAAAAATAAAGTTTTTGTTTCAAATGTATTTACGTATGAAAAAGTAGGTACAATTGCTGTTTACGTGTGTTTGAAAAAAAAAATTTTTTTTTCAATTTTATGAACTAAAACTTCTTTACGCACACTTGACTTGGGGAGTAAGCTGGTGAATGCGTGACGAGAACGTTATGAAAAGTGTGATGGGGCGAGGCGAACGGAAGTTGAGAGGGAGATATAATTTAGTGAAGTTTTACTTCAGTCGTGTGGTCTAAAGCACACTCGTTTTTTTTTATTCATTGCGGAATAAATAAAATATTGATTTTGTTTGTAGGCACTATTTGTCATTGAACGAATTACTTAATATTTAACAAAATCATACATTAGCCTAGCACTTAAATACTACAAACGAGTTATGTATTATAATCGAAATGTTGAGAAATAAAGAGATAAACGTACGTTTTCCACCATTTTGTGTTCGGCACTTGCTAATAATTTATTTGTTCTTCTCAGATAAGAAATTGTGCAATAAATATAAACAAATTGCAGCGTACCTTCCATCGCGCCTGATAAATATATCTTCGGATGCGATCGGGCAAACTGTCAGCTGCGAGAAATGGCGTTCCATTTTTCTTAAGCTTTTTTCTTCCATTTGAATGAATTTCACCGCCAAAATTTTCCTTCCCATTTGTTCCCATCAGACAAGATCTCCGCAATATGTATGAAGCATACGCCGCTATAATATATGACTTGGAAATACCCCGGCCATATATTAAACCGACCGACCTACGCCGGACAGAGCGAGCTACAATTTTCCGTTATGCGGTGGGCTCTTTCTCTTTCAGCCCCGACGCGGGGGTGGGCGAGGGAAAAGGATATCGGACATCTCGCACTCCAGCGGAATATGGAAAGCCATAGAACGTGCGATGTATAATAAGCATTTCATGCATGGACGTACATTAGCGCCATCAACTTCGGCCGGTCCGGCAGCTCGGGCCGGGCGCGGCGTGCCGTCCGTGGATGGGTCCAGTGTACATAAACGGACGGTACATTATGACTCGAAGGGTCAGCATACTTCCTCGCCCCCACCGATATAACATATAACACACCCCTCCCCGCGCTCCTGCCGCGTGCCCCTTTCTGAATGTTCGTCCCTCTCTGCCTGGCTGGAATGTAATAAGAGAAAAAGAAGCCTCGGACATTATTTTATCCGCTACACGGGCGATATGGCTACTCGGCCAGGCGCTCGCCTCCTCGTTACTCGGTATTCATTTGGAAAATTTCCTAATATAATTTAAAGGAAGACAGTTTAATGAATTGTATTTTCCGGAAGAATGCGCCCGCGACAGTAGACACTATACAGTAGTACCGGCAGTAGCAAGTAGCGACACATAAGGGCATTTGTTAATATTAATGAGGCCGATCTCGATATAAATTCGCCGAATGTAGTGTTACATTTTCGCGTTTCAATAGCTTTGGCAGGTTGTTTACGAAGCGGCACACGGGCTGGGCGCGCACGTATACAATGCAGGAGCCATAAAACCGAACAATAAAAACCCAAAACACCGATAAATTTAACCAATAGAAACCTTCTCCCTAGCCTTATCAATTCCTGCCACATTCAAGTGGAATTTATACAATATGACGCTGCCTTTTTACAACTTCTTAATATTCAAGAGCCATTTTCCATCGTAAATGGGCGGGTGAGGGTGAACTCCTCTTTATGGGAAGAAAAACTATGCGGTATAATTCGGCAATCCACACATGACTTAAACATTTCAAATTACCTAGCTAAAGGTTATTTTGCACGAAAACTTTCACATTATTTTACACCATTAAATGAAAAAGCGTGGGTGGTTTTAGGTAAAAATAAGAAAGGGCGTAAATGACCTTTCTCGGGAGAACACTTATTATTAATACTTTCAATGACTCAAAAAATCGAACATTTTTGTTGTACATAAGTATATTTAATATATGTCACTTTCATTGTAACATATGTACTGTTTTGATTCTGTTATTAAAAAATAATCTAAGGCCATTTTCGTACAATATTATATTATCGTGACAGCTTATTGAATATTAAATATTTAAGTAGTGAAACCGTTTAGCACCGTTGTGATTTGAAACTCGATGAAACGGAAGCGAGTGACACTAAAAAGAGACAGACACATACATCTATAGAATTAAGCCTGCGAGAGAATGAAATAGCAATCAAATTGGTCTCCTTTCTACGCTGTCCACATTTGTCACATCGAATCCGTACAACATCGTTTCCTAAGAGGAATTGCTTGGAGGTTGGGTCTTGAAAGAGGCAAGTACTCATATGATGAAATTGAACACATTTTAAACATGCCTTCTTTAGAAAAACGTAGAAAGGACTCTGATCTAATTTGCATATTTAAAATTATCAACAGTATTACAGATACACCTGCATTGTTACAACTCATCCAGTTTAACATCCCTTCCCGTAGGCTTCGAAATAATGAATTGCTGTTCCTCAATCAACATTCTACTAATTACGGATACCATTCTCCCTTATCCAGAATGTCGAGACTTGTCAACGCAAGTCAAAGCATTGATTTTTTTGGTGTAAAACTAAATGACTTTCGGCAGTCGTTACGCAATATTTAAATGCTTCTTCATGCTTTGACTTGTAGTGTCTCTATATGTACTTTTTATATTTTATATTGTCATTGCTATTAATTTTTATGTGCTCTCCCTTCACTGTCATCTCTGTTTTTTTTTTATTATTTTTATTCGTGTTATTATTATGTTTTTAATGGACTGTTGTCCGTAAATTAATAAATAAATAAATAAATAAATAAATATTTATTTATTCACGGGCACTCGGTTCTAATAAAATACAATAGATCCGCAGATCCACGCGAGCCTCTGATAGTGTAGCGGTATAAAGCGCCTGACGAACTTCAGTTGCCAGACATCCAGCGAACCAAGGGTCGAATCCTACGAAATCCAAAATATATATGTATATATTTTTTTTTGTAAAATCAATATCCAATCTTCAAACCACTCCAAAATGAACAGACAAAATAAAAGAAAGCGACATCTAGCGACTCCGAAGAAAAAAACAAAAATACCAAATCTATAGGAAAATGTGCACTGAAATTCGACGGCAAAAATCATTCTTTACATTGATATAAAAAATAGCTTTGTTGTTTCTTCACTCTTATCTACTTTAGTTTTCTGTAATTTTCACATCTACTGCGTGTGAATTCTGATTTTTTCTAATTTTTTAGACATAACGCAGTAATTTCCTTTATCTAAATAAATAGTTGTAATTTATGTACGAAAATGTAATGATTATTTTAAAAAATCAGTAGCATTGATGGTGTGGAAAACTGGGAACTGGATCCGGAACGGATAATAAATAAGGACGGTAATGCATTTTGACTTTTGTCTGAAGTCGCTTGTAGTTTGCAGTTCACATCCTCCAACGGAGAGAGACATCCTGCTACAAGCCATTAGCAGTCGCCTTCATACCACCCTTAACGTGACCTCTCGGAAACAACTATACTGTCATTAAAAGCAAATTACCTGCATCCCTTAATGCAAATGGATACACCCGTGTTGAAAACATCGCGTTCTTCATTTTCAAGCACCTGTGATTACAAGAAGTATTACGTTTCCCAACGGATCCAACAAAAAATCTCGTATATTGAAGTAAACAAGTTTTATGTTTTTGTAAGGAAATTCATCTTACATGCTTGTTTAAGTTTCTTAAATTCGTTAGATTTAAAAAAAATATATATCAGTCATGTATTGGAATAGAAAATAAAAGAAGTTCGAGATTAGGTTTTTCGGGTACGTTCTTTACGATACGATTCAGTTTCATAACAGATCTGTACCAATGTATGTACCTTACCGGAAATAGTAGTTAAAATACAAAAAAAACATCATCTATTTGTCAATAAGTGTCGTTAAACTGCATTATTTGTTTATCGTCGTATACCCACCCCTATACCCCAACCTTCTTAAATTAAATTATTTCTTTTGAAATGAAAATACATAAATAATTAAAATTTCGCTGTCATTTATTTATCTGCAATGGGTACCCTAAAAGTAAATTACTTTATTGTTTACTCTAGTACTCAATTATTAAATTGTATAAAATCTTTAATTTTTTTATTAAGGAGAAAATACAGATACAGATGTCAATTGACAAGAATATACAAAACAATAAATAAAGAACCCACCTGCATCCAAACTACATAGCAGATAAAGCATATACAAATATTTTTACTTATAAATATGGAAAAGACGTATGTATATATATAAGAATATTCTTTTTACAATTAGAGAGATGAAAAAAATGCGCAATATCCTTATAAAAGTTTACAAAATTATTTTTGGAAAAATTTTGATGGTAAGACCAAAAACATATAGATAAAAAATTATGTTATACAGAAATTTAAAAAAAGAAAAGTAGTTAAAATTATAAACCAAGTAATTTCTAAGTTATTTTACTTTGTAGGAAAACAGCTTTTAATTTTCTATCAAAAGTACTGCGTGTATCAAAAAATAAGTCGGAATCCTTCAAGAATTTATTGTACCCATTCTGGTTAAATAAGAGAAAAAGTATTTTTCCGGAAAAAATTCTTTTGTGTGCTCATGGAAACATTAAAAAATAATATATATAAAAGTTCCCAACGTATTTGAAATGAACGCTGTAAACTTAACTTATCCGTAGACACAAATCCATACTGTAGACTGTAGGCATAACGGTATTCATTGAATCCTCGTTGCATTGTGTTAGAAAATGAAGTTTATTTCATATTTTCTATAAAAATTATTATGAACCATATACGTATGTCTGTCATTCTTGAATCATTAAATTCGATTGTATAAAGGCATGGACCGTAGAAGGGGCTATTTTTATTTCTTGGGGTAAATTGAACACTATTGAGAAAGTATTCGTAATAATTAAAACACATTAAAAAATGCTGATAACAGCAATGGGATTTACATATAAATGTAAATCCCATTTTCGTGTTCTGATGTTTCAATGACAATTAATTTTGTATTGGTTTTTGTAATTTCGGTTCAAGTTGCAGAGAAACATAAGTTTTCCCATTCTAGTATAAATAACCCCGTTTAACAAACTTGCAAATAGTGGTAAAGAAATTTGAGTATGTGTAAATTATGAATGTAAGTACCCCCTGAATTAGAACAATACGTGGAAGGAGTTAGATGTATGCACGGTGTAAGCGGACAATCCAGTGTTCAGATTGTGAGTGGTCGTGCCTGTACATCGAGAAGTTGTTATTGGACTACGCTAGCCCCGTGTGTGCAAGACAAAGATGGACATACGGAGAAAGGGGTGAGCGGGACAAGGAGGCCATATCGTCTTTGTGATTGACCCCGCATTAATTATTAGCGGCGATACAGTTAGTGGCAAGAGGAAATGGACGTTAATAACTTAGAAAAGTTTTCTTTCTCGGTAGAGCATAGTCTTTTAGTGCAG
This sequence comes from Limnephilus rhombicus, assembly GCA_929108145.2. Taxonomy (NCBI): domain Eukaryota; kingdom Metazoa; phylum Arthropoda; class Insecta; order Trichoptera; family Limnephilidae; genus Limnephilus; species Limnephilus rhombicus. Next base: position 32,694,470 of record OV815272.1, on the reverse strand, counting down.
CGCTTTAGTATTGGTTATTTACAAAGATTCATGAAATATTCAGCCGTAAGAAGTAGTACCCGCTCGATCGCCCGGACTATCTCTAGCTAATCAATGTTTTATTATTATTGGACAATGAGAGAGGGAGATTCACGCTCTCCCGGCAAAGCTTTCGCTAAATTGTAAATTTATCGGCGGGCCGCGGCCATATCTTTGCCATTAAAGAAAAGGTTCAACAGTGAACCGTCCGATTTGTCGCGACGCTAATTATAAATGTACCGGGCCGGGCGAGGAGCAGAAACCGCAATCAGAGTGGGGCGGTAGCCGTAGCAGCAGCGGGAGCAGGGTGCGCAAACATTACTGTGTTGCACTCACGCTGTACTTCTTATTCCTTACAAAGTAACTCTCGAGCCGGCCGCCGCCTACTTAAACACGAGTTTAATTTACTCGATAGTGTAAATAAAGGCGGACACTTGGACCGCACGACACTTATAACCGAGTTTCTCAAAGCGTCCACTCCAGCCCCGGGCGGTGGGTGGGGTCGGTGCTGGCAACTAGCGACACCACCCGTTCTACCGACCCCGCCTGCGCCTCACAAGATTCCACTCAGATTTAAATTACACTTACAGTTAGTTGGACCGGAGCGATAACATCCACTTTGGGCCACCTTATAACAATCTGTACACTTACCGCATTACTAGTGTATAATTCCTCTCCGGGTGTCCGGACACTTTCTCCCGTACATTTCTCCCGGCCCACCCTGTGGGGTCTCTTATTAATCGCAAACGACAAATTTTAACGACAGAAATTAATGAATCTCGTTACTTGGGTTAATCCCTCGGTCGTAAAGTCTCTACTTTGGACCTACCCAGTACTGTCTCCCTCTCTCGCCACTCTTATATATGGAGCCGAGGTATTCTGGTACGGCTGCTGCTGGTGCTGGGCATTTATTCGTTGGCCAAATAATTACAGGTATTCTATAGGGGTACATTTTAAACGACAAAGTTGCATAGCTGTTTCGGTTAAACTTTATATGTGTCTTTCGACCTATTGTAAGAAATTGCTTATCTTAAATTAAAATCAAAACATTTGGTACAACGAATAAAGATAAAAGCATGTAAAACAATCACGTTTAAAAAATATAACTCTATGAGTGACTAAAGAATTAATTTGTGAACAAGCTTGCAAATCTAACGGACTCATAATATTTCTTTAGCCACTGGAGCGACAGCGCAATTTAAAACTTTTTTCTCCGATTGCTTGAGATTTTTTGGTAATCATTTTAAATATTTTCCGCCCACATTAAAAAAATCATACCTCCGAATTTTAATATCGAGACATACAAACTGATTATAGTTCTATACAGCTAATGAATTCACATATCTTTTGTAGATTATCACATATTCGTAGGATTTAAAAAAAAATTATGAAATTGTAAACGTCAACTTAATTACTTACAAATAAGGCAAAATTTGCCAAAATTGGCAGTAAAGCAATCCGAGGTATCTTGAATAGTGCCATAATGTGGCAAAAATCGCTCTAGTGGTTAAGAAAATAAAGTGATAAGAAAACTATAGAATTTGTTTGGACAGTAACAAAACCCTCGCATCGCCGTAGCACCGTAGCGATGGCGTAGAGCATCCACCATTCGACATAACATATAGAGAGGCCCTCGCATTATATGTGCGGTGGTTGTAAACTAAAGATAATGGCCTGTTGCCCTCTATTAAGACCCTGGGGGGGGGGGGGGGGGGGGGGGTTGGCCACCCCTGCAGCCGGGATGAAATAAGGTAAGGTCCGAATTAATGTAGCGGCATCGACATGTTATTATTTCCAAACTCTGTATAACTGCGCACGACTTTAGGAGGATTCCCTTATTTATGACGGTGGTCATACATTTACCATATGCGTATACCTCACACTCTACATTTTAAGTGAGTAGGTTGTTTGGATTAAAAAAAACTTACAGGATATGTGATAAGTAGCTTCCGACTGACAACATTTTTGTTACACAAGTAAAGATTACTTTACATTTATTGTTTTTGTTTGAGAATGTCACATTTAAGGGGGGGGGGGGGGGGGGAATAGGTGTAGGACGGCGTATATTTAGGGATTTTCATAATTTTTTTAAGGAATATACATATCATATTTATACCTTGGAGTCATTTTACATTCAAGAGTATACTCTAAGATTTCAAATATTTTCCTTAAAAAAAACGGAAATATCAGCTGCCACGCATTCATTGTAAGTTGAAATCCGGCTAGGCAATTTGCGTAATTCTTGAGTCCTCAATTTTCATCTGAAATCAATTTTTCAAAAAAATTTACTCTTTTTAAGCGTTTATTCTATTTGAACCTCATTCCTCATAAAAAAATCGAAAATATGTATTTTTTGAGGAATGTTAAAATTTAGTACCTACCTATGATTTTTACTATTATTTTGTTCGTTTTTTGCCATAAAAAAATAGTTAAAATAAAGATACTGTTTAGGATTGAGGTTCAAATAGAGCGTATTTATATAAAGAAACTATGTGCTGAGAACGATTGATCAAAAACTATAACGAGCTAGAGGTTACACAAATTCGAAAATAGTGGTTTCGAGAAAAAAGGGTTTGAAAATAAGAGTGCAGTAAGGTAGTAGATACGTTTTATGAGTTCTTTAGCCAACGTTACGGACATCTCTTTAGGACATCGGTGCAGTGTCCATCATCAGGGTAGATCCGGTAGATCTGCCGGATCTGCCCTGATGATGACACTGCAACGATATCCGAAACGTTGGCTAAAGAAGGAGGTAGCGCAACACGGCATAACACCCCAAAAACAAATAACGAAAAAGTAAAGTAGTGTTCGATCGAGGGACACTCACTCAAACGATTATAACTTTTAAACGGCGAAGAATTTTGGTTTGAAATCTTCAGAATATATTTTTAAATATTTCTACCATCGATTTATGAAAAAAAAAAATTTTGCAGCCTCTACACCTATTTAACTCGTCTAAAGAATTGGTAAACATAATACATATAAATTGACTAATCATTACCACCCGCCGGGAAAATGCCAAGATTTGTTGAATTATCGATGGCTGCGTTTAATAGTTTAAAAGTTGAAGACCTAGTCAGATGCACGTGATAATTATTATAAAATTTAAAACTCTCATCCATTGGCGAAGGATATACTTGGTCGAAACTCTAACCCTAATATCATCCAACCTAGCCTAACCAAAAATTGGTGAAAGCCTTCCAACCTGTTCTACTGTTTACGATGCTTTACTTTAAAATGCCCGATTTTTTCTGCACACTAGCTGATACCGTCGTTCCATTGAGTTTAGGTTAATCCTCTTATGAGTTTATTTTGGTTTCAAATTAGTTTTGTATTGGTTCCATGTTGGATCGATCTTGGTTCTCTCTTAGTTCCATCTCAGTTTTTTTTTGGTTCCTTCATAGTTTTCTCTTGGATCTCTTTTTCTTTCTTGGTTCTCCCTTAGTTTTCTCCTAGATTTTTTGGTTCCATCATAGTTTTCTCTTAGATCTCTCTTTTTCATCTTTTGGTTCTCTCTTAATACCCTCTTGGATTTTTATTGATTCCATCTTCGTGTTTTTGTGGATCTCTCGTTGTCTTCTCTTGGGTCTTTCTTGATTATCTCTTGGTTCTCCATTCTATGCTTTTAATGTCGCTTCTGTCTTAGATTTTTTTAGCACTAATGAATGTCTAGAATAGCCATCAGTTATCCACCTTCTAAGTTATGTATTTTATTAACTGAATTTTCAACCGCAATTTCAGTTAAAAATTAAAGAAACTTTTTGAAAAAAAAAGTCCGCCATCTTAGATTCATGGTATCTACTTGTGATCTTTCATTGTTTCGCTTCATCCTGTTACCGAGAACCAAAGCCGTAACAATTATTTCATCATTGACACAGACTAACATAGGAGGTGGATGGAAGATGTATGGCGCAGTTAACGATCGTGTGGGAAGCAACCTCTATTGTAATTGCTATTCGTAAAGATGGAGTTGCGGTGGTTTGAACGTTTCGTCAATAGAGACACATACTCTTAATATATGATATCGGAATTTGTTCGGGGGTGAGTTGATTCAGGTAGGAGCATTATACCAAGCACATTAAGGTGTTATGTGTTGTGTGTATTTGTACAGACAGTTTCCGGGTCAACATTTTTCATGGAGTGGATAATTAAAAAATAATAATATTGTTTAAGGTTTAGTTAAAAATAATAATATTGTCTAAGGTTTATATTATTATTTTTTAACTAAACCTTAGACAATATTTTAACTAAATATTGTCTAAGGTTTAGTTAAAAAATAATAATATTGTCTAAGGTTTAGTTAAAAAATAATAAAATTGTCTAAGGTTTAGTTAAAAAATAATAATATTGTCTGAGGTTTAGTTAAAAAATGTTATAAATTGACTTCCTCCATAATCTAATGATTCATGGTTTTACTTTTGAGATCGATGGTCGTGAGTTTGATTCTCGCAGTACCATGAAAATTATATAAATCGAGTTATGAAAATTATATAAATTAAGGTTTAGTTAAAAATAATAATATTGTCTAAGGTTTATATTATTATTTTTTAACTAAACCTTAGACAATATTTTAACTAAATATTGTCTAAGGTTTAGTTAAAAAATAATAATATTGTCTAAGGTTTAGTTAAAAATAATAATATTGTCTAAGGTTTAGTTAAAAAATAATAATATTGTCTAAGGTTTATTTAAAAAATGTTATAAATTGACGTCCTCCATAAACTAATGATTCATGGTTTTACTTTTGAGATCGATGGTCGCGAGTTTGATTCTCGCAGTACCACGAAAATTATATAAATCGCTACAAGTCTGGGTATTAAATCAGAGTAATTAGAGTATTAAAAATATTCAAGCAATTAGATGATTTACTCACTAAAAAAACACATATCAATTATGTAATATGCATAAATAAATAAAATAAATAAAATAAATAATTAACCCCGTTTTCATGTACTTTTTATTATACAATTATGATTTGCGTTCCACAGCGCAGTGTACCACAGCTGTCCAGAAGATTTATGTGTGAAGACAAGTTCGAAGATCTAGAAAAAAATTATATTAAAATGTTAATCTGATAAATAATAAAACAAGCGACTTCAAATTATTTGTATTGTGCTGAAAAATCTCAGATAGCGCCATTCCAGCTGCAGTGGTGTCCACTTTGGAAAATAAAAGGATAACGGTCGCAACTGGGACTCGAACCCAGAACTTCTCGCCTTACCGGGACAAACGCATCTAACAAATCGCCCACTGAGACCTCTATTTATTTAAATGTAATTTTTGTCAATCTCATATTTAAAATTTCGGAATTTCATATTTAAAATTTCGTAACTGGTTTATAACCTAAATTGTGTGTTTGATAAACATATACGATTTTATTTATATAGAACTCCTATTAACCTGTTTGTAAAAGTCTGAATCAATATATAATTTTCATTAGAACAACTCTCTTTACATAACTTTTTATTGTTATCCCATTAACGCAATAAGAGGTCTCAGTAGCCGAATTGGTAAAAGCGTTTGTTCAAGTAAGATGAGAAGTTTTGGGTACGAGTACCAGCTGCGACTGTTATCTATTTATTTTTCTCCGTCTTGTTCTTTTTCATATTTTCATTTTACATTATTAGTGTTATCTTCTCGTTCAAAGATAAACTCTAAATCCTCAATAGATAGCCAAAAAGCAAATACTTTTAAAGATATCCTTGATGAAGATGTTTAAAGTTAAATGGACACACCAAGTTTCTACCTAATGCAAAAAGAGTATATCATTTAACTTACTGACTCACTGAACATCTGTTATGTTACCGGGATGTAAGGATATACTTCCATACATTTAGACACACTCCACTGAAATCAGCGATACAAAGCTGACAAAATATATTCCTGCCAATATTATTAACGATTCTGAGCAAAAATCCCCCTTGAGCGCTTTGACCCGAGGAGGTCCATTTCACTAGTGGACATCAGTTTGAAATGTGAAACATATCCTGAGAGGAGGTTATAAGCGCATTTCAATACGCAAAATCAATTATATGGCCGGCGGACACACAAGGAATGGAACCCTTTGCAGCTGGACACATGGGGTTATTTGATTAGTCTGAGTGAGAATGAAACTACCCCACCCTAGTCCACCCCGCACCACCCACCCTTTACACCTACACCGGATCCTTAATGTGAAGGGGACCCAGGACTATAACTAATTATCGATCCCATACTCAATTATTAGTGAATGTTAAATATGTGGTTGTTGGACAACGTTATTTATCGTTTGTTTTCTGGACGAACAAATTTAAAATAAAGGCAGTGCTTGTGTCACTTTGTAAATGAAAACAAAACAATAGATTTGCTCAAGCATATGTTGAAAAAAAGCAAAAGGCAGATAGTTTTATCGTACTTTAATCGTGACTACTGCTTTCAGCAATTAAATTTCGATAATTTTTTTTATTAAATTACATTTTAAATTTATCTCTTCCTGACAACGTCCACAATAAATAATAGACCGGTATCTTTTATTTTCGCTTTTTTCTGATTTTGTATTTTAATTCAGAATTATTAATATTATTTACATTTATTCAAAAATAATGTCTTCATCGATCTGCAATAATCATAAGCACCATCGAACCCTGGTTTTGAAGCTTGACTTACCTTTTTTTATCTATCAAGTGTATTTTTTGCCCTACTTGTCATTATACATGACTGATATTCAATACTAGACAGAAATTGATTGCAATGCGAACGTTCAGATAATTTTAAACGGAAACACAATATGGTTCACTGGAAAATGAAAGTAAGTCGGTTTAGATGTACTTTCCGTAAAGTGATGATCACATTCGAAGACAGTTTTATGTTTAGACTTTTTGTATTATTAATTGGGTTTAATTTGTAGAATTCCATTTAATTAAAAAAAATATATATATTATTAAGTTCTACAAGTATTTTAGTTTTTATTTTTGGACAGCTGTTCCGTTTACAAGGCCATTTTCAAATTATAAAAATACATATCACTGTACAGTTTGAAAATGGCCTTGTAAGAGAAAGAGCTGTGACGAAAATAAATACTAAAATACGCAACATTTTTAAATTAAATTTTTAAAAAAATTCCTTTTTTATTACTAGCGTCTTACGGAAAGATAATAAATTACACGTGAAAGCGATATTTTTTTAAATTCTCATGCTACATCAAAATAAAAGAAAATCTAATCCTCAGACCAAAATAATTCGTATCAAATTTTCAGATCAAAATAATTTTCGTACTCACGTCAAATATTCAGATAAAAGAAAAATTAAGATCAAAATAGCATTGGAAGAGAGTTATGTTGTTTTCACTTGTTTCTTTAAAATGAACTGTCAAACTTGAATGTGAAGAAAAAATTGTCAAATTAAAAAACAATGTAGTCATTTCTTGAATGCTTTAGTTTAGTTCATATAAGTATTATTTTCAGAAATACATTCGTACGTTGTGTATTTTATGTAAGGGGTGAATTTAACAACAACTTATGGGATGTGTGTGAACTCACACCTGCCACTAGCCAATAGCCACTTGTTTCTAGAAATTCATAGAATATTTACACGACTTTTAGGGACGCGATATATTGCTTGGGAACAACTTCGGTGTTTTGGAGTGCCAGTATTATTGTCCATTTCAACCGTGTCCAGAATTTTAATATGGAACACTGTTTAAAACTCCAAACAATGTCACTGTTATTTTAATACACACATTTCCAAAAATGTGGTGACAATGTTAACGAATAATTTCTTAGTTTACATTATAAATAGAAAAATAAAATACAAGTGGCAGTGGAGATAAAATAAATCATCAATACTTAAGCAAGAAAAAATAACTGATTTACGATGGATCCAAATTAGGAAACGTTGTTTTACAATTGATATAATAATTTAATAAATAAGTGAAACAATTTAACTTTGTTTGAACCACTTATATAATGAGTAAATCCGACCGGTTTCGGAACTACCATTCCTTCTTAAAAAAAATTTAACTATTATTTTTTAAGAACGTTTTAAAAATTGCTGAAGAAGAATATGGATTCGTTAGAAAACTTATTGAACTGGTTACGTTCTTCGACGGTATTTCGAATTCTAAAATTATTGGGATTATGGTTTAATCATTTATGGTTTTGCTAACTGCAAATTTCTGACGATTATCATAATCACTCCAAAATTAATAATGGTAATTAAATTTTTAAATCTTAACGATGTGCAATTGTTTCATTGCAGAATAAGATAATATTATAAATAAATTTAAACGAAACGTGAAAAACAAAAAAAATATGTAATGAAAATCAAATCACTATGTTTAAACAACTATTTAATTTTCACTGTCGACATGTTTCAATAACAACCTTATTTTCATCAGGACGAGATGTTAATGATGAAGATAATGTTGTTATTGAACCATGTTGACAGTGATAATTAAAAAGTGGTTTAAACAAAGTGCTTTGATTTTCATTATATTATAATGATGCCACAAAGTATGTTTGCTAAGATTGAAGAAAAAAATATAAACAAAACGATCACAACTGGGACGAACGCAGGACCTCTGTCTTACCGGGACCAAACTCTATCACTAAGCTACTAAGACCTGATTATTTTCTGTCATCATGACGGGAAATAATTAGGTCTCAGTTACTCTATGGTAGATTGATGACCCGATAAGACAGAGATCCTGGGTTCGACCCCCAGTTGCAACCGTCACCTTTTTATTTCTTGTTTTTTTTTCTTCTTTTTCTGGATTTGTTCAGACTTATTATTGTGATCTTCTTCTTCAATTATTACATATTACATAGATATGTAATATGTAATACCTACTTCAGTTTAGTTACTTACAGTTACTTAAGTTTTAAAAATAATTTGAAAATATAATTTGCATTCTCATTCAGTGATTCAATGTGATAAGTATTACTAAAATACCTTCTGGGAATGACGAAAATATATTGTTACAAAAGCTTAATAGACAATTAGGTACCAAATTATTGTTTAGAGAAGGAGAGTCAAATAATCTTATGTAAAGTTCCAAATACAGACGAAAATTAAGTTTAAACGTTATCCAGGAAGCGATTCGAAAATCCCAATTTTGGGATCGAGTTTTGCAGCTCAGTTAATGGAGAAGTGGCCATTTTCGGTCCGGGCTTATGACGCGCTGCGGTCACAGTAATCTCGCAGGAACTAATGCCCCCGCGCGCCCTGCGCCCCCGCCCTGACAATGCCGCTATATCCTACACGCCACTGGCACTGGTCAGGCCCAGCCAACTTATCCGGAATAGATTGCTTACACAAGCTCCAATTGCTATTTGTAGTAAATCAAATCATCGGAAACCTATCCGATAGAATTGAAGTGATAAAATTATATTCCATGACTATTGTGAGAAAATAGCGAAGACGGGAAGTTCGAGTCATTCGATTAATCAAGATGAAAGAAAAAATGAGTTTGCGTATAAAAATGTTAGTTTTTTAGGAAAATTTTTGAAAATGCCATTATGTAGCTACTTACGTATAAAAGATGTTTTTTTTCTTTCAATGTTGTGTTTTCTTGTTACTATTTATTACTACTAAATTATTATTTTATTATTTGTATAATTTTTTTATTTGAGCTCATTTCCCCACCAAACACAAAAAAACTTGCGAAAGGAATGGCGAATATGATGTTTGACTTTATAATACTCTGTGAACATGTGGTTACTGTTTTAAAAAATGCGTATTTATTTGAAATAAAAAAAAACATTAAGTTAACTGACTTCCCGTAAATCTTGACACAAAATACAGATATAGGTACATACGTACTAGGCGAGAGTAAATTGCATACACATTGTTTATAATAAGATTAAAATAAATGTAATGGAAATGTATTACCTTAAATTTAGAATTTTGCAGCGTTCCGCGTTGTCGGTAAAGCAGTGCATTACAGTTAGAATGTAAACGTCAAAATTGACAGACAATGTACGACGTGGAAGATAAAAATGAAAAACCAAGATAACCAAAATAAAAGTGACTTAATATACTTAAATCTTCAATGTCGTTTCTTTGTTTTTAAAGGGCGACACAAGTGTTTAATTAATCAATCAATTGAAACTCAATAAATTGGAATTTTATACATAATATATACTGTAACACCCATTTCTATATTATATGTGACCAGCAATGGGGCGGAATTAGCAGCCTAGCAAAAATAGAAGATGAGGAAGGGTTTCCGGTCGCGATGGGAAGGATGGTTACGTTCATGGAGGAGAGAGGAAAACAGAACTGAACTGCTAGTTACGTCAAACTGTGATGAAATCTTCAATAAACCGTGATATATAGATTACAGGCTATTATTTGACATTTTCCTACATACCGAGTTATTTAGTGTTATAATAGGTATTATATTTTCCTATATATTTTATAAATTTATACAGGTGGAGCGTATTGTGTAGGTGTCCGTTCATCTTATTTATTTTTTTATTTAGGTACTGTCAATAAAAAAACTCATTGAAATTTGGCATGGAGAGCATTAACAGTTAGATAAACTATCATAATGTAAGCAAAATATTAGATACAAATAGGTGAAATAAAAAAAATTAACAACTTTAAAATTAAACATTCTCTTGAGAGATTTACTATGTTACTTACTAACATGTTATTAAAGAAAAATCTTAAAAGTATTATGAATTACCATTATTGGTTTTTCGGTTATTAATACCGTTTGAGTTTCCTCCTCCGTTTACTGATTATGTACCTTGGTTATATCGATAGTTAATGAACTATTTATTTTTATCCTAAATCGAAAATCCTACATAGGACGACAAAAGATATCTTCGATACAACCTAAATTCCATTTGACGTCATTTGAATATGCGGACAAGGGTGTGTGGGTGGGTTTTAGGAGGGGGTGGGAGGGGGAGGGGTAAGGAGTAGATGCAACGAGGGGTAGTTTCGCGGTGGAGCGAGAGATGATATCCTCCACCTGCCGTCCGCCGTTCGCCCTGCGAGGGAACGGAACGGAACGGTGTCGCCCGGAACGGCACGGCACGACCACCGTCCATGTAATTCTAATGAGCATTAAGGCCAGCCACTCTACTCCTGTGTCATAATTGAATGCCATTTGGATGTGTCCGGCTGTATTGACGGCCCTGCGCAGTACGTCACGTACACGGTACACGCGGTGACAGGGGCGGATCGGGAATATAAGCCTGGCCTAAGTTAAATACACTGGTTACGCCCATACACATACCTACACATACGCATACCTACATAGCACGCATACATACTGTCACTGCTTGGGATTGGTATTAATATTGTTGCAAATTCCTTTCCTACCCATCCCTATTGCCTACTCGTCAAGCTTACCCACAGTCACTCTGTAATAAACTCCCGCCGCAACATATAGCCTTGTGCTTCTGCTATCGGTCAATCACCATTAAAAATAACTCCGCCGTGTATTATAAAATAAACGAAATTCACGACTATTGCTGTTTTGTGCCTGTTGGATGGGAGAGGAAGCAGACAAGTGCATTGCCACCCCTACAAGTTCTTTATCCTTTCGGTGAGTCCTTTCCTTTCTATGCCACATGTATTTTTTATCATTTCAAGCAGTGATAGTAACACAAATTCAAGGTCCTTCGCCAGTCATTCTTTTACACAAACATATCAATCCACTCTACACAATCATAAATCTCATTCATACACGAAGAGCCAAAACCGAGCTAGTAAAATTAGGATTTTACCGATCAGAACTACATGTATAAAATTGCCCTTGTTAATGAATTTCTCCAAAACTGTTGCATCTTCACACTGTTGCGTTAATTAGAGTTATTTAGACTTCGCAATAATAATATTTTTTCTTATATGTGTAACTGTAAAAGCCATTATTTTACAGTAACTTATGAACGGTTCTTGTCCTTATTTTGTTGCACAAATACGGTGAAATATTATGTGGTTAAAAATACTGATAGCTTACGTTAGAATTGAGCTAAAAATCTAGAAGGGCTCTTAAAGAGAATGATCGTAGATACGTTCGGATACAGGTATTTGGGAACAGTCCATCAGGCTTACGAATATTGGCCACCCATAACTCGCCTACTTATTATCACCTTTAAACATGAAACTGAAAAGCCCTGAACAGAGAATTTGTCCGATTTTATATGAATGGTGTTGAAGCCAAATCTAGGGTGAGGGGAAATTGCCTGGCAGCCATCTTGTATGATAAACATTTGAAATGATTTGTCTGCTTTGTATTTATGTTATGATTTGTATTCGTGTAAAATGGACTATTATTATTTTATTTTTATGTTGTTCGTGCAATTAGAATGTCTTATGATTTTTTAGATAGTTGATGAGACAGGGAATGGAGAAATGTAATTAAAAAAATTAATGACATTTTTCTTACATCTTTCCCCTCACCCCGCGACTTCAAATTGTTCTCGAATAGCTCTGTCTATGTGTCCAAGGCCTTTTAGGTTCATGCCTTTAAACCCCCAGAACTTCAAATTCTGGATAATTTATCAAGTGACTTCTTATCTTTACGTAAAATTATCTTTATCAACATTATATCTGCTAATATATACCAATAATACAGAAAATAATGACAAAAATGACCAATTATTAATTTTCACATATAGGTTAATTTAAATATATAAAAGTACACAATGAATGTATAAATATAATAAAAATATCGGAAGCATAACAAATATAATCAATATACAAAATATACGTGAGATCCTGGGTTCGATTGCAGGTTGCGATCGGTACTATTTTATTTTTTGAGTCCTGTTCTTTTTCATATTTCGTTTAGATTTATCAGTATTATCTTCTTCTTCAACCTTCACCTATGTGATTATATCTAGATAAATCGGAAAATTGATGTTGGAGTTTGATTGTAAATTAAAATGAAAATAATAGGTAGGTACCTACTACACAATTAATGTAATCGTCTTGAAATCGTGTTATTTGCACATATAATATTATGACACAATGAACTTCTGTAACGATAGCAGTTAATATTTCAACGTAACATACTTCTATATTTGCAAGTTTTTTGTTGTAGCAGTTTACAGGTCCTTTCCATAAATTCATTTTGATTGGAATTGTTGCATCTGTCAATGTAGAAAAGGGTGTTATATCGAATTTATTTTATTTAACAGCTCCGAGCAGTCAAATTTTGAGTTAATAATTTTTCCCACGTTATATTCCATGTTGATATTAAAGGATTGAATCCCGATACGATCCTGCCTCCCTAGCGAACGATGTACAGCCTCGCCCTCACGCTGATCTACGTTCAAACGTAATCTACATCCACTACGGATCACGTAGATTTCCATTTGTGTGGCCAGAGTGCGACTGGCCTAGCAGTAGCAGCGGCAGTGGTACGGTGCAGCACAGTACAGTACCTACCCTCCCCACACCGTAAGTGGTCAGGCCTTTGAGTGCGCTTTGTTATTAACGGGCGCTATAATGGACGGGCCGTCTACGTCTTTGTGAGGGAAAATGAAGTGCATCGGGCAGGATGATCAACTGAACTATGCATTTATGATGATGAGATTTTGCTTACATAGAATGGTAAGATATTGCGTTTTTAATTCCCCTCATTCCCTAATTTGTTCGGATTTGCGAACAAACAGCTACTTCTGTGGAGTCAATTTGTTCGCTTTTGGGAATAGCTCGTACGATCTCAGAAATCGTTGCGTCTTCCTTACTGTCAAGGTGAAAAATATGATACAAACGGTGTTAAAAAGAGAAAACACCACGCTTTATTTTAAAATCTAGAAGTTAACCACGGAATAATTAAAATGGACACCACTATGAAACCAAAGGCTCCGACCGCAAATTGAGAAAAAATTACGAAAGTGTGTGAATTTTTTAATAATTATTTTTGTAAGAAACGACAAAAAGCGAGGTGACGACACTTATAATACACTTTTGTAATAATTTTTTTTCAGTATGTGGACGAAAAAAGTAAGACGAGCCATTAAAAAAAAATTAAATATCAAAAATTATGTTAATTTTAAATAATAAATTTTGTAAGCTTATTTTATCACCTACTAACAGTTTTTAGTTCTCGGATACGTTCAGAAATATTCCATTTATTACGATTTGATTGCGTAGCGAAAATATACACAAATACTGCGACATTTGAGTCTTTAACGAATATAACGTTCAATATCCCAGAGGGTTGAGGGGTATTTAAAAGTATAAGTTTATATTAAAATTTGAATGTTTATATCATTTAGAATTCACTGCTTCACATTATACTAATAAGGACATCACAGCAAAAAAAGAAGTTACTATAACAAGAAAGAATTTATTTTCACAATTAGGTGATGTCGGAAAAAATAATTGCAGATCTATGTTCGTACATAAATGAGAGTGTCTGTGGTGGGAGGGCAGGCGGGAAGTTGGGTGGGCGTTCTACCTTGTTTTTAATACGAATCTAGTTTTATTCCGAGATTGATGAAATTTTGCACACTTGATCTTCAAATCAAAAGGTATGTCACTTTATACGCGACTTTTTGCAAAACCACCCCACCCCCTCCCCCTTCTGGCACAGCAGAATTTCAACATTTCTTTATGAAGTTCAAAATAAGAGGAAAAATGAAATTTCTTCGTACGATTTTGGAAAACCCAGCGTAAAGCTCGGGCAATGCCTAGTTAAGTATAAAATGAATGGATTAAAAGAGTTGGAAAAGCATTAGTTCTTTTTACCTTACAATACGTAGACAGAAAAATTGAATTTTTTGTAAACAACAAAATGGGTTAACGTTGCTACCCATTTCCTAAACGATTAAAGCAAATATGTTCACTTACTTCAATCGACGTGAATTATCAGAACTGATGTTATAATATGAAACATTAAAAACAATAGTTAAAGCTTATAACACAAAGGATGCAGTGACCCGTGCCACTAAGAGCGTAATGGGGGCGCACCGCGCACCCGCCACCCCTCCCCCACCGGTTCACTATTAATCACTTCCCGTGTCATAATACCAACCAATCTCCTCCCCTATCCGAAGAGGAGAATCGCAACAAAAAAGGGCGAACCAGGGTCATCAACTTTTTTTATCAGGTACCAGAAAAACAAAAAAACATTTTTTGATTTATATATTTATTACTCTTTTATACGCCCATGAGGCTTTTACATTGGGTATATATGGTTACAATGTTTTTCAAAGGATGTAATGTATGATTGTGAATACAGTCTGTACGGTGAGCGGCTCGAACGCCTTACTACGTACCTCTCACATCTCACATGGACTCGTCTCAGGGTTAGGTTCGTGCACTCTTGACAAGATGAATGAATGTAATTGAAAGTCGGTTTTACATAGCATATTTATTACAATAAAGGGGTTCAATTTGTACAACAGGACATTACGATTTAAGACCTAAATGATAGCTTTTAGAACGGAAGATAGGTACTTGAAATGATACTAAACTGGAAGTTAATGGCTCGAATATCTACAGTTATAATTAGGAGACTACCTTGGTCCTCTTGAGGGATTGTGCGGTGGAAGGGGCCGGCTAAGCTCATGCCTGCCGGGCAGAGTCCTTAGCCGGAGACAGGAATCAGTCGCTGGACATCGCGGGCCAGCATTCAACCAGGGCGAAGATGGACATGCTGCTCCACTTCCAGGATCAGGGCTCCAGGATCACAGTCACTTAATATACCGAATCTAAGGCCAATGCAACGCCATTGTCTCAGGTTACCCAAACGGGGTGCCCGCGAGGCTATCGCCTCGGGCGAGAACTAGGTACACGATGTTACTAGTATGAGCTAGGCGGAAGGAAAGAGGGCGAATTTAAGTGCGTTAGCCCTTTTATAGCTTTCTTTCTCCGGTATTGCTAGGAGATGGTCGCGCCATTACGATAATTTGCGAATCCTTCGACAGACACACTTGATTGTCAACCTGTGGGAGAGGCGACGCTTCTTTAACTGTTTTGTCGTATGTGCGAACATAACACTGCCTTCTCTGTCCAATATAATGTAAGAAGATTGTCAGGTCTATTCTGGCTTGACTTGGGCATTTACCAAAAATGTGGTATGTTGTAAACGCAGCATTATTGCATTTGCAGGACTGTTGAAGAGTGTTCCTTTAATTCTTTGAAGAAGTAATTTTATTTATGGTGCAAAAGTATTTATATTGATTTCTTGAAGAAGTATCCATTCTAATTTGTGTCATCGTAAGTTTCCATTTAAGTTCTATTGAAAAATTGTTCCTTGTACCCTGAAGATATTTTTTCGTTTCTTGCAGACATTTCTGGATGTGCTGTAGGTTATAAGACATAGAGTTGTCATTATCACAACTAATTTAACACTCCCTACCTACTGAGCCAAGAACGAATTTATCTACCTGTGAGCCAAGCTAAACAACCCTATTTCAAAAGAACTTGTACCTTTCCCTTTTCTCCTTTGCGATACAAAACACGCTACTCTCGCGATACAAAACACGCTGATCTTCCAAATTTTTTAACATAAACTGTTAAATTATTTGCTGTAGCAGCAAATCATCACCTTCTTCCTCGCAATAATTAAAAAAAACTTTGCTGAAATGAATCTTGGTACAGGATTCTATACATTGTTCTTTTATCTTATCCATTCAATGGATATTTTAACGCGATTTCATTTTTTTCTGAACAACCGAGGTCAATTCCTTCGCATTTTACATACATTTTTATGCCAATACCAATCGTTTGTCAGTTATATTCATTATGTAATGTTTAATAAAAATAATAAAAAAATTTAAAAAAAATTTAAAAAATTTATGCTGACTAAACGTCATGTAATCAATCGAAATTGATACATATTCGCATTTTACACCTTGTGTAGAGGACAATACAAGACATGAACCTCTTGAATATTTACACTTTTTATTTACATTTTTTTTTCTCTCGCCCATTAAATGGACATTTAATGCCGACTTAATGTCATGTAATCAATCGAAATTGATACATATTCGCATTTTACAACCTAAACTAAAAGGTTACAATACAATACATGCACCAATTAGAGTAGTATTTTTTAAATTTGCTGTGTTATTGTAACTTGCGATTTATTCCCTATTACTTTATTGATGAATTTCTCTTAAGCCATCTTCAGTTCTGTTTTCATAGTTTACAATGGGTATAATTATGAGGCTATACGGATCCTATCATGTTTATAATATAATTATAAGGCATATATTAAATCCTGTAACGTAGGTATAATTCTAAGGCTATACTTTAAATCCTATCATTTTTATAGAGATCCAATCCCTTGTATGCATACACTATCATGTTAAAGAACAATGATCTTGCCTCACTAACCAATCCACAGGAAACTCCCTTTCCAATGATTGTGCTCGGCGTAAACACAGGTGACACACACCTTCCTCACGTCATGTTAAAAAACAATGACCCTGTCTTACTGACCAAATCAAATGAAAACGACTTCGAACACATAGTAATCCTTTTCAATGATTGCGCTTGACAGACACATATATAAAACAAATAACCAAAAAAAACAGAACATCACTAGAAAATTAAGATCTATGATAGTTTTCAATATAATATATATTCTCTCTAAGTTGTTTAACTTCATCTCCAACCGAATACGCTTTAAATTTCAATAACACAGACTTTTTTTTACAACAACACCGATATACGGTGAATTACACGTTGACTTTCGTCGCTTAAATACCGAAGTATCCAATTCGCGTGTTTTCATGTTATAACATTTCAATCTTACAAGCTAACAATTTATATACATTTCAATTTTTAATCATTACTGAATTTGCTAACGAAACTTTAATTCTTTTATTTTAAAATTTATTTTCTTTTAAAAAAAAAAATCTTGACTATGTTTTTAATTAAATTCAACTTTTTATTACCCAACTCAATTATTTGCAGTAATTTTATTAAGATTTGAACATTAATACCAATTCACTTTCTCTTCATTACAAAATTTCCATGAACTTAGATTTTAATACAAATCTCAATTTTTCGAACCTGTTTATGTTTTATTCTTTCAAATACTCTAAACAACCAAAGTTTATTTTATCTCTCTGTATTCCCAATTAGGGTGGGTACATACCCGATTCAAAAACACCTACATGTTCCAACACTAACCCCAGGATAACTCCACAGGTTATACAGAAATTTATTATTAAACTTCAATCAATCAAAATACTAAAAAAAATTATTTTCCAAATCTAATATTTGTTATTTAACTGAACGACTTTATTTGTTTGAAAGCAAATCAGAGAGATATAAACATTTAAATTAACAACAAAAAGATATATACAATTATATACATTTGAACGCTATATTATAATTGAAATTGCTATCAAGAACTTCTTTTCTTTCTTTTTCTTAATTATATTTAGTTTCCAAATTCCTTTTAATTAGTATAACTTCCTTATTAAAGATTATTTGACAGGAATTTTCAACTTATTCTCATAACTTGACATAATTTTTTTGCTTCAATTTCAATATAATACAACATTAAGTCCAATTAATACTCCTTCTATTGTGACGTCACGGACCTTTTGACCTCACAATACATCTCAATGTAATATTCCCTTTTCAATATCTATGTTTTGTTTTCTTTACGTTGTTTCCTTACAATGTTAACTTTGTTTTATTTAAAATATGTAAATACATGTTTCTGTTCCTTTCTAACTTTGGGCGCCATGGTCTTTTTCTAGTTAGACCCAAACTAAGTATTTAAATTTCATTATTCGACTATTACTCAAAACTCACTTGGAAGTGTTAAAAAAAATTTCGTATCTCTTCTTGTATTACAAATTTTCTCTTTTTTTTTTTTATTGCCCAAGATTACTCTCTTGGCAACCCCACTTGTCTTAATTCTAAGGAAGACTTTCCTATAATGTTTTGAAACTAGAAATGTATACGCTGGTACCCGTACCCGTATTACATTTCTTGACCTCACTTAGAACTCAATATCTGCGCAAAGCACAATATAATTTCCGAACAACGATCCACGTTGTCTTTTTTGTAACACAAGTCAAGAAGAATAAAATTTTATTCATTAAAAATCTTTTTCATTTAAACTTAAGTAAGAAATGATTATCTTTTTTGTTTTAAATTCGTGTACTACTTTCTATTTTTTAAAATGGACACCAAAAAATCTCTACGAATGTCACCAATTAATCTTTACGGATGCTCGTGATTTATTCTTTCTTTATTTCGCTCTTGCTAAAAATTGTTTATCTATTTGACAAAATATTAAAAACATTTATTTTTATTACTTTTGTTTATTTAATATGTAAAACATATTCCATTTTGTGTTAAACAGCTTTTATTAACGAAGGCCTTTTTACTTCCGCATCGTTACAAGAGATTTAGCTTTATTTTTTAACTGAATTATTCAACATTTTATTTTTCAATACTAGCTCAGGACAATTGTTATAACTATGCAGAATCTCTCTACCTTTTTTCAAATTTAATTTATTTATTTTTTACAATCTGACTATATTTGAAGATCTATTTCCGTACTTATTTGTTCGACTTCTTGTTTACTTTTCGACGTATTGTATTATTTGTCACAACTTTTATTGAAAAAGAAATTTAAAGAGAGATATACCTATTCTATAAACAACACCGAAAATTTATATACATAAATATTTACACAAAATGGGTTACCTTTATTTACAATTATATACATAACATTTATAGTATAGTTTATTTATAATAATCTCATACAAAAATGGTTACCTTTATATACAAAATTTTTGTTTTTCTTTCCTTCCCGCCTTTTTTAATAGCAAACCACATTAGTCAAGTATTCCTACTTCCCTTTTTTTCAAACCAGGTATGATCTTTATTTTTTATTATTATACGAATGAGAACGTATCATTTTAATTTAATTCTTATTATTTTCTTATGAAAAATGTTTATTTTAAACTTCCAAAACACAAAAAAAAATATTTTCCTGACCGAATTCTGTTTATTTCGTAATAGCTTGTTCAATTGCACTCTCTCCTGTTTTTTCAACTAGATTTCAGTTAGCTACTCTGATCTCAGATTAAATCAACATTCTTAACTCTCAAATAACTAATATTAGAATCACTAAGAGAGCAAAAAAGAACTAACTATACAAGAATTTAATTATTTTTCTACAAAAAAAAAAAATCTCAATACAAATTATACCTTTCCTGAATTTTTGCCGTTTTCTACAACGCTTTACATAGGTACCGTATTCTCTCATATACAAAATTTCTTTCCTAGCCGGGCCATCTGTTACTGCGTAGGTACTTATGTCTGCTGTTATGCATAACGCGCGTGCATTCGTTATTTCTCAAACTTTTCTCTACTTTCTATGTCTCATGAACGAATTTAACTTTTAATTTGTAATTAATTAAAATTTTAACCTTTTCCTATTACTTTTTATTACTTCCGTTAAATTTATATTCTCTAGTATTTATTTACTTTTCATTATTTAAAATCTTTTTAACTATTCTGTTTTCAACTTTTTCCTCTTTTTATAAATAAAAATTCGTGGAAATACATATATATTTTCATATATGCGTCTTGCAATATTGTTCAACTTGTTTTGGGGTCTATTACGGCACTTGATTGATGTACAATCTCAGATTACTTTTCAATTAATTACACCCGGGCTTGTCTTATATATTGAATTGTGACAGTAAATTTCGCATCCGCCTTACTTACCATCACTATTTTTTTTCATGATATATAAGATTAGCCTTCAAAATGATAATGATTTTACAACTTGGGTATTTCAACTACAATTTTCTTTGTGGTTTCTGATTTATTCCACCAAAAAAAACATTGCAACTAAAAAACCAGTTTGATTTGATTTTTTTTTCTCTACCACATGATCTTACTAGTTGAAATCTGTTCCTAACTTTTTTTCCACTATTATTTTATTTTTATAGGAAAATTAGCTTCTAAATAATAACGTCAAGCAATATTTTGGAAATATACATATGTTTATATATGTTTTTCTCTTTAACTTGTATTAGGGAGGGGTTTTTTTTTTACGTTCGCAATCTTCCTTGTCCGGGCTAAGCGGTTTCTGAGATTAAAATCGTCTCCACAACAGAGTTTGGATTCCAGAGATATACGACTGCGCGAGCATACTTAATCACACAGAGGTTAAATTATGGGTCGCATCTGCCTTCCATAGTCTAATAGATCTCTATGTAAAAAAGTCGCTGTTAAGGGATCATGATTTTATATAACTTGCCGTAGGTATGCTTGTTAGACTGTATTTTTTTTTTTTTGGACTACATCTAAATTCCAAGATACGTTAGTCAGGTGATACCGTCAAGTTATTAACTTTTATCATATACACGATTTTATACAAGTCACTATTTTAATTTATTTCCAATTTTCACTCGAATTTGAAACCATATTATTCATGAACTGCATATTTTCTTTTTAAATCTCAATGTGTACTATCCTCTTAAGCATTTTCAATTCTCTAGATCTATTATTATCCAACAATACTAGACATGCTACCAGGAAAGAGTAAAAAAAAAAAAATTTATAAAATTTTCATTCCGTAATTAACTCAAGCATTTAAAACTATTTCACTTCCTTGATAATGTAAAAATTCATTTAACAATGTTTCGTTTTAATCTAATAAGAATTCAAAAATTATTCCCGACAAATTTTACCTCACACTTTAATATTCATTGGATTTTGTGTTCTGTGCACGCGACGCGCTTCGAAAAAATGCAAAACTTGGACTAGCCCGTAAAGTACCTATCACGAGGATCATGCGTGTTCCCTTCCATGGGTATTACAAGAGAGGCCTCCTATTAATTTTAGCGCATATAAAACATTTCTCTTTCTAAACAGTTTAACATTTAATTTTTTGTTATTCTTTGTAATTTACAAGGATTATTATTATTCATTTCCTATTTATTTTGCTTTCAATTTATTATTACAGAATATAAATTATGTTTTTCTTATTTTTCGCGCAATTCTTTTTAAAATAATTTAACGGTAGTTTCTAATGCATTGTTTGAAACAATATAATGATTTTTTTCATTTGAAATTTATTTTATTTTATATCTTTTGTATTTCTTAATAAAATGTATTCATTTGTCTTTTATTTTACTTTTTTGTTTTTATTCCGTGGGCTCAATTCTTATGGACTTTATTATTTACGGTGACCAATCTATACAATTTTTATTGCTACCGCTTGCACGCGTCTTCGTTCTGTTTCGACTTGCTGACCGTTTGCTAATTTGAATATCTACATGACGATTTCGTTTTTTGCGCGGGATAACTAAATTCACTTTCAAACTATGAATTATATTTAGTTAATTACCTATTAATTTGTTTTGAAATAACAAGAAGAGTTATTAATATTTTCACAACGAAATATGCATTTTAAAATGTATTGAAATTCAAAACTTCTTTTATATTGCTTTCGCGGCAAATTTACGAGTTATTTCTTTCGTGCTTCTACCGAAATATTCTGACTTGGACGGGTCCAATTCAATTACGCCGCTGTATTTTGGAACTATTTTATTCAAATAACCGTATTTAATTATGTTGTAATAGAATTGTTCTCGTTAATTTTATCAAAATTACACAAATAACTGTTTTGAATTAGTATTTAACCCGATTTATGGTTTATTTGCATCAACATTTCAAATCAACAATGGACTCGCCCTAGAATCTGTACATTGTTCCCGCGTCAACTGAATAACTATATTTTGAATATGTTTGGCTTTATTTAAACGAACTTATTTACACATTTTACATTTATCTTTTTTTAAAAACACAATACAACCACAATTGTTTAGCATATTATATAGAAATATATATTCATTTTTCAATAACATTATTCATTTCTTGTAAAGTGTTCAAGCGCCAGTGTAATGTAAGATAATTCTCTGGGTTTAGGTTCGTGCACTCTCGACAAGATGAATGAATGTAATTGAAAGTCGGTTTTACATAGCATATTTATTACAATAAAGGGGTTCAATTTGTACAATAGGACATTACGATTTAAGGCCTAAATGACTAAAGGCTTTTAGAACGGAAGATAGGTACTTGAAATGATACTAAACTGGAAGTTAATGGCTCGAATATCTAGAGTTATAATTAGGAGACTACCTTGGCCATCTTGAGGGATTGTGCGGTGGAAGGTGCCGGCTAAGCTCATGCCTGCCGGGCAGAGTCCTTAGCCGGAGACAGGAATCAGTCGCTGGACATCGCGGGCCAGCATTCAACCAGGGCAAAGATGGACATGCTGCTCCACTTCCAGGATCAGGGCTCCAGGATCACAGTCACTTAATATACCGAATCTAAGGCCAATGCAACGCCATTGTCTCAGGTTACCCAAACGGGGTGCCCGCGAGGCTATCGCCTCGGGCGAGAACTAGGTACACGATGTTACTAGTATGAGCTAGGCGGAAGGAAAGAGGGCGAATTTAAGTGCGTTAGCCCTTTTATAGCTTTCTTTCTCCGGTATTGCTAGGAGATGGTCGCGCCATTACGATAATTTGCGAATCCTTCGACAGACACACTTGATTGTCAACCTGTGGGAGAGGCGACGCTTCTTTAACTGTTTTGTCGTATGTGCGAACATAACAAGGATTAGTTATAAACATTTGTTTTATATCATATCAATAGTAATAAACAATTATTTTATATCAATTAAATAAGCGTAAATACATTGGGAATTCATAGGTCATATGTTGGATTATAAATGTGTAAATTCTAAAGTGTAAATGTTTGGTAAATGTTCTCCAAAATGACCTGGAAAGAATCTCATACATGTGATCTCCCAAAAGAAACCATTCATTTATTCTGAATGCAATTATTAATGTTCTCCAAAATGACCTTAAAAAAATTACATCTTTGCGATTCTTTCAAGGACATAAAGAAACCATCCCTTCGTTCAGAATGCAATTATGTTCCCAAGACAGAAGCTCATTCCTGTGATCTCTTGAGCGAAACCATTCCTTTGTTAAGAATATTATGAACTAAATATGCAATTTCGCTGTCCTGAAACAGGAAACCTTCTCAGTTGGACAGACAAAATATCATTTTGTAATGTATTGTAATATATATATAAATAAAAAAGTATGATTTATAATTTAAAAAGCATATAATAATCTGGACTTTCCCAGAAATAATATTTAGATGTAAAATAATTGTTTAGGTATGTTTTTTAAAGATTGAATATTTTTATGTTGAAAATGTCGATATTATTTGTGTATTCGTTTACTAAACTATGTAGGAGAGTAATTGGCGAGTTTGAAGCATAATTTGTTTGTGAATAGTGACCGTTAAATAGCTCCTTATGCCTGGTGAATCGAATTGATACTCTGATATTACTAGACACACGACTAGTTCGTAACAATCGAGGTCCGAATATACAATTTAACAAAAGAAGAATAGGATCCTCAATTGTATGTATGTTCAAGGTATTTCATAAAAATGTGTAGTTTATTTGATACAATACAATTCAACATAAATTTAATAAATCTTGAAAAGCTTCGCTGAATTCTTTGAATATTTTTAATGTGAATTTTATTTTGCGGTGACCAAACACCGGTATTATACTTTATTTGGCTGCAAACTAATGAGAAAATTTTTCATAACCGAAATAGATTTAAAGTTTTTAATCGTTCTAAGCAAAACTCCTAATTTTTTTATCCCTTTGTTTGCAAAGTGATTACGCCTGACTCGATACAGGTACATCCCAGTGAGACAGGCATCGAAAAACCCAATATAATTATACTTTATATAGATAAATAAATGAAAATAAAAAAATGTACAAATTCTAGAATTTCATCAAAAATAACTTTAAAGACTGTAATTATCAAATATAATTTTTAGTTAACAAGTTTTTAAATATTTTATAAAATAAAATACTTTTTGTTTAAAACCACGAGATTTATTAATTTATGAACCGACCGGTTTCGCTTTATTAAAGCATCATCAGGGTACAAATTAATACTAAACAAGAAGTACATAATGTGTGCTTATATATAACAAAATATAGCGGGAGAAAATATAATCTCGTTGTTTTAAACAAAAAAGGATTTTATTTTATTAAATATGTCAAACCACGAAGTGATTGCTTTCTACAATAATATTAAATATTTTAATTACATAATTCACATTGACCCTCAAACGTGTGGCAACCCTATTAGAACACTCATGTACACTATTGTATTTACCATATTCTACTTTATTTATGAACCGGCCTGTATTATCATATATCGTCCCTTATAAATGAAGGGACTAAGTGCCAGATTGAAGCGGAGAAGGGTCCTATGTCCTCTGACGGATTTCGCGTTTCGGGACATTTTTCGGTTCATAACCGGCCCCTTATTTGCTTAGGGAAGCAGTGTCGGGTGTAAACGCGCGTTTAATTTTTTTCTTGGTAATGCAAAACACCCCCCGGCTTATGTAGGCGGCGAGGGTGCTCTGAAAGTTATTCAGATTTTAAATAAATTAACAGAACAGAGAAAAGGCTATTTTAGTACATCATTTTACTAATACGACGCGCGTATACCATTAATTTAATGCTACATGCCGATGTTACATGGAAGTAAGTAAAACGGGATTTAAGAATATTTTTTTGAAAATAAGTAGATCTACCTACTTGGCATAACACCCCAAAAACAAATAACAAAAACCTACCTAGGTACTTATATTTATTTCATGTTCTGAACTTTCACCATATTTTATTCATAGTTTATTTGTCGCTACTAAGAAAAGGCGTGTTTTTGGTAAGATTTTGTTTAAAATATTATGTATACATATAGACGGTTTTATTCCAGATTCTTAATAATTGAAAATTGTGGATAAAACAATATATTTTGTTAAGTTAAATATTTTTAGTTATCTCTACATATTATAAATTAAAGTCCTCCGCCGCGTCTAATAGACCCAAAAACTACAGAACGGATTTCATGCGGTTTTCACCAATAGATAGAGTGATTCATGGAGTAGGTTTAGGTATACCTATAATTTGTAAAGTTTTGTATAAATTGGTTGAAATATATAATTAAAGGAGAATGTTTGTACGGGGTGGACGAGCGGGCAGGCAAGCGGGCGGTGTGGATTTGATTTGTATGCAAATTAACAGTGTGAGTTAAAAGGTTGGGTAACCATCCAGTAGATGGCGTTGTTTTTCGTCCGGGTCAGCTAGTAATATGTATAGTATGAATAACATGGCGTTGGGACTCATCGTTCAAGCGTTGGTGCTTCAGAAAACGGATTTACTGCTTCATAATTAGCTCTAAAAATATAATTTCTTGCTTAGTTTTCGAAGAACGCGAGTAATTTGTTCGCATTATCTGTCCACAATGTTTCGAAGTTTTATATGAAAAGTCTTAGAATAATCACTGTAAGTGAAAGTACAACATACTGTATTACTGCAGATCTCCGACGGCGTAGAAAATTAATAAGTAAATTCGTTCATAACCTTACGAGGGTCGTCAGTAAATATCTCCGTAGCGTGAAATTGGTGAAAGCGATACCCACTCACACAACCCTCCCCCAAACAGGGGACTCACCCCCGCACCGCCCGTAAAATCATCTCTAATAAATTTGTAAGGAAATTATTCACACTCGGGCCAATTTGTCTTATTTTTTGTCTATGGAGATAAAAGATTTTATTCGGGATGAGCAGCTCGAGCACCCCGCGGCAGATGGCACTTTCTGATTTGGCGCCGTTTATTGCCCGACTCACCCTTGTTGTATGTTCCTGATTGTGTGTGCGCTGCGGTTAATATCATTTCATAATTTGATTGGAGGGGTTTTAATGGAAGAGTAAATAAGTCGGTTTTTTAAGGAGTGCTCAAAGAGATCGTTGTAATGTTTTTATTAGATTTAAAAATATATTTAATTTAAAATTAATTTGATCGTAATGTGAATAATGTCAATAAGACAGGTGCAGAGATTATCACTTCTTACTATTTTGTGGGGTTGAGCATAAATACGTTTATTCGAACACAGTAATAAAATAATGTTATCGGTATTATGCAATTTATAAAAACAGCTTTAGAAAGTCAAATAAAAAACGTTGATACTTTGTGACTGATTTCGCAAAATAACAATTAAAAATATACATAAATGAAAAAAAAAAACTTGGTTTATGTTTACGGTCTCTTATATCATAAAATGATTTAGTCTGTATTAACTTAGCATCTCATTTACTGTAGGTGTGGTAGGCATAGAGGATGAGACGTCACACAATTATGTCTTGGTATAAATTATTTTCATCAGTCACATTCGTAATATCCTTCAGATTTTTAGGTATGCCGAATCTTGATTTGATTGAGCGTTCGATGTCCCATTTTAATTCGACCGTTTGGCATTTCATCTATCTGTAAATTTGTTTGTTAAGTTCCGTTTTCGGTTCAAGATGGTAGCTGGATTGGATACTACATTTTATCCCGCCGAGGTTCGCATGAGCGTGGTTGCAACTACGAGCTGTCAAATCAGAATAATCAATAATATGGTACCTATCGGCCTCAACAACGTTTGAAAAAGAATTGTCAGTGATGTTTATTTGAAAAAATGTGCAATTACTTAAAATATTTTGCTGATAATTAAGTAGGTAGGTATTTAAGTACCTATTCACAAATCTTATGATTTCAGAGGAAATTTTGGTTTTGATATATTAAATTAAAGAAAAATAGAAACATTCTCTTTTGGACGCTAGGTCGGTAATCATTTAGAGTAGCTATGGCACGTCAAACAAAAAAAAACATGGCCGAACTGTAAAAATTTTGGAACTTATGTACTTACATATTACCGACTCCTGAAAAGCCACCAGCATGTGCTACCTGCAAGTTCTTCAGAAAACCGTCCACACACAACACTGGCTCCCCTGACTGTCCTGCCCGCCAAGCCGCTGAGAGACGCGAATTATCTCGAGTCAATTTTTTAGGCTGAATCAGAATCGACACCTTATTAATACTAACTTTTCCACCTATTATCAAAATATTCGTGGTCTCAATACTAAGCTAAACTCCTTTAGATGCTCCATAAATTTATGCCCTTATGATTTTTTATGTTTTACTGAAACATGGCTATCAGACAATATTGCTTCAACAGAACTTGGACTCCATGACTACATTATTTTTCGCTGTGACCGCTCTTCCTCTTCTAACAAGTGTAGAGGAGGTGGGGTAATGATATGTATTAAAAAAAAATACTCTTGCCACATTCTTGAATCGTCTAATAATGTATCTGAACAATTATTTATTTGTGTTCTACTTGGTTCCAAGAAACTTGTCATTGGTTGTGTATACATTCCCCCCTCCTCTTCAATAGAAATCTATAAGTCACATACTGAAGCAGTTGAGCGTGTTTCCATAAAGGCCGATTCCTTCCTTATTTGTGGTGATTATAATCTTCCTAAAATAGTGTGGCTTAATGATAGTCATGGTGTGAAAACTCCTAATAATGTTTCCCTTCATGCTTCCATAATAGTAAATTTCTTTGCCTTCCTGAATATGTACCAATTAAACTCGATCAATAACTGTGGAGGTTACTGTCTTGATCTAATATTTACCAATATGCCTAGCGTTTGTGTATGTGAAGCTAATGACTCAATATTACCAATAGATAAATATTATCCACCACTCGATATTAACTTCACTAATCCTTTCAAAAGTGACACTCTGAAATCAGCAGTTACATTCCACTACAAATTTAACAAAGGTGATTATACTGGCATGAATAGGTACCTTGCCCAATATGACTGGGCAGGTATGTTATCAAACAACAATATTAAGGATGCTGTATTTAAATTCAACGAATGTATAACTCATGCTATAGATTTGTTCGTTC
This sequence comes from Limnephilus rhombicus, assembly GCA_929108145.2. NCBI lineage: Eukaryota > Metazoa > Arthropoda > Insecta > Trichoptera > Limnephilidae > Limnephilus > Limnephilus rhombicus. Next base: position 32,665,673 of record OV815272.1, on the reverse strand, counting down.
CAAGGGGAACTTTTTCCCAGCCTAAATTTCCTATTTGGTTCAGTATGAAACTAAAGCATTTGATTATGGAAAAAAAGAAAACACACAAGTTATTCAAATTAACGAACAACTTAGCGCTTTATCAAAAATTTTCTCAGTTAAGAGAATTATCCAAAATTGAATATAACTTGTGTTATAAATCTTATATTGAACTCACTGAGACAAAATTAAATCTTAACCCTAAACAATTTTGGAAATTTATTAAACAAAAACGTATTGATAACGATCTCCCTTCAAGTTTATTTTTTAATGATACTCACGCCACCAACGATTTCGATATTGCCAACCTTTTTGCTGAACATTTCTCCTCTGTCTATACTGATAACATATGCACCATCCCTCCACTTAAATATACTAATACTATTGACCTTAATAATTGCGAAATCACACTTGTAGATGTTTTCAATTACTTAAAAAATCTTCCCAGCAAAACAAGCACTGGTCCTGATGGTATACCTGAAATATTATTGAAAGAATGTAAATCTGTTGTATCTAAGCCAATTTGTTTATTATATAACTTATCATTATCATCTGCCACTTTTCCGGATTCCTGGAAGGTTTCCTATATACGACCTATTTTTAAATCGGGTAATAGGTCGAACGTAGAAAACTATAGACCTATATCGATGTTATCTCATATTCCTAAAATCTTTGAATCTATAATCACAAAAAAAATAACACCTATTTTCAAAAATGTGCTGATTGAGGAACAGCATGACTTTAGATCTGCTAAATCTACCACTACAAACTTACTCTCCTTCACCAACACCGTAGTCAATGGCCTAGAAGATAAATCACAAGTAGATGTTCTATATACCGACTTTTCTAAAGCTTTTGACAAAGTAAAACACGCTATCCTCATGGCCAAACTATATGCTATAGGTATACGAAACCCATTGCTATCTTTCTTTAATTCTTATTTAAGCAATAGAAAACAAAGAGTTAAAATAAATAACATTGAGTCTATTATTATTGAAGTAACATCCGGCGTACCGCAAGGAGCACATTTAGCCCCGCTTCTCTTCAACTTGTTTATAAATGACATTATTCGTATTTTCTCTCACACACGCTTTTGGCTTTTTGCTGATGACAATAAGATCCTAAAAATAATCAAAAACTACCATAACTGCCTTCTTTTCCAATCAGATATTGACTCTTTCAATGACTGGTGTAAAATTAATTGCTTGGAACTAAATGTCGATAAGTGCAAAATTATGTCCTTCTACAGATCTAAAAATCCGATTGTTTTCGAATACAAATTAAATAATAATTGCCTAACAACTGTTCAATCTATTAAAGATCTTGGTATCTCTCTTGATAGCAAGCTTTCTTTCCGGGAACATATAAATACGATTGTTAATAAATCTCTCAAACTACTTGGATTTATCACTAGAACCACTTCTGACTTCAAAAACATAAATACCCTAAGAACTCTTTACTGCTCCTTGGTTCGCCCCCATCTTGAATATGCTTGTATTATATGGTCTCCTTTTTATGCTGTCCATATTCGTCATATTAAATCCGTTCAACATCGGTTCCTAAAGGGAATTGCTTGGAGGCTAGGATTAGAGCGAGGCAATTACTCGTATGCTGAAATTGAACAAACTCTAAACCTTTCTCCTTTAGAAGACCGTCGGATAAAATCTGATCTCATTTGTTTCTTCAAAATTATTAACTGTTTAATCGACTCGCCTACATTACTACAACTCATCACATTTAATATACCTTCTCGTAGACTCAGAAATAAAGACCTGCTTTTCCTCAATCAGCACTCGACTAACTATGGTTATAACTCACCACTGTCCAGAATGTGTAGACTGGTCAACTCACGTCAAGACCTTGATTTTTTTGGTATTAGCTTAAATGATTTCTGTCGCTCTTTAAACAAATGAAGATATGTAATATTCACCCTAATTTTTGCAAGGTCTTGACGTGACTTGACACTTATTTTTCTTCTATTTTCACTGTTTGTCTTTGCTTTCATGTACCATCCGAATCCTTACATTGTTCATTTCTATACTTCGTGATACTTTGTTTTAAATTGGACGTAAGTCCGTAAATAAATAAATAAATAAATTATTTCTATATTTTGTTTATCTATTTAAGTTTTTTATTTAGTTACTTTAAACAGATTATCTTCTTAATATCCAATTTGACTGTCCAAAGGGGAATTTTTCTAGTTGGAAAGTCAAAGTTCTTTCAATTCTGTAGTAATTGTGTGCAATGAATATAAAATAAGATTTGTTCAAAAATCTTGTTCTGTCGATAATAACCCGATAAATTTAGAAGCCGTTAGTTGTTACAATTAAAGTAAATTCGAATGGAATTTTATTAAAAAAATTATTTACCGGACGAATTTATTTTGTTCCTTTTCTAATGATTGTGAATGAACCAAAGTTTTTGTTTAGACTTACTATTTTTTTTAAATTAGCTCCACACAGGAGGCCCTAAATAATATAATTTCCCTCAGGGCCTACGACATCTTTGGGGATGGTGTGGAGAGGGTCTATTTAGGAAAGGAAGGAGAGGAAGTTATGGGAAGGAAAAAGCTATAAAGGGTAGTTAGGAATTTGGGGGTTAGTGGGTCCAGGAGTGATGGACATATATGCATCCTGAGTTCAAAACTTCATTTGCCTGAAAGAACTATGAAACAATATGTGACCACACTGTTGAATTATATTCTATTAAACTACATGCCGAAGTGAGATACAAATGTTTTAGCTTTGACATTCTATTAAACTTTGTCCCCACTCTTAAAACGAAACCGATCATTAAGTCTCACACCAATTGGAAAGTTCAAGACGTATTGTAGGAGCTACATAAAATTTAGTTTGCAATATGAAATACTATAATTAATTAGAAATTTGTAAACTTAAATGTACAAACAACTAAAATAAAATTAATAAATAAAAAACTCTTCTTATTTCATTCAAATTAAAGTTAAACAGCATTTTCTGGTGGAGTAAGATACCGATACTACGAAATCGTGATATTTGAAGAAGATTAAAATTTAAAGATTTTTACTTTGTGGAAACTAATAATCTGGCAAGTACAACTACTGAGTTCAAAACGATTATAATTATCATAACACTGATCATGTAGTTTATCTGATAAATAGAGCGATCATTATTATCTCCGATGGTTCTGTATATTAAGATGTATAAAATAATGCAAAAAGCTCCGGTGAACGGACAAATTTTTGCCGGCAAGGAATTTGTTTTTTCGTGTTTGATGAGGACAAGATTGTCGTGTGTTGCCTATTATTGTCGCCTTATTGTCCTGTCTTATCGGTGAGTTCACTCGTCTATCGATATTACGACAATATTGAAAAAACCAAATATATTTCCTTCTCGCTATGTTACGTATCTCTGTTACCTAACCTCTAGGAAAACTGTCATAATATCTAAAGCGATTAATATTAATAAAAATGTCGCGTTTTTGCTTCCAAGTTTATAATTTTAGTGGAGTTATTGAAGGAGATCGGATTTGTGTGTTGTGAATTGTGAATTGTACCTACTTTGTTTTTTTTTAATTTGTCTAAAACCTTGCCCTATAACTGTTCTGCGATAGGCATAATAGGCAATAATTTATCTTGCCCGTTTATCAGCACCTCTAAATTTTTTGTATCTAAATACGAAAAATATCTAAGGTTGTAACCAAAGATATTGAAGAATGTAACACATCTATGTAAAAATCTGAATTATTATTATATTGAATATTCAACAATATTATTTAAAATCCTTAGTTTATAAACCCCATTAAAAACAGTATTATTGCTTTTATGTATAAATATATTGTCTTTGGACAAAAATGGCGGACCTGTATAATAGTAACCGTTTCTTCCCTTGCTCTTTCGCCACACCTTAATACAATATCAGTAGAATTTCCAGGGCAATATGGCGCGGGGTGAACATATCTCAGCACCATCTCCCCGGCTGTTCTTTTCTTTAATGTTTATTTTTCGTCCAATCAGAGTGCAGAAGCGGCGCCGATATTACCTCAACTGTCACACATAAAGTGGAAAATATGGACCGCAGATTGCCGCAGTCGTTACCCCTCCCCTTCCTCAGCCCCTGCCCCTTCTCGCCCCGGGCCCGCTACGTGAGAGGAAATATGTTAGGAAATGGAAAGGTTTATAGCTTTTCTTTCAGTTTTCAGGTGCGAGGGGAAGATTGTGTTATACATTTTTTTGTGCTGTGCCCCCATTCCCCAGCGCAGGTTCCCCACTCACGTACAAGCTGTATACTGTATATTACTCAACTGATAGGGGCGTATTTTTAAATTACACTGCTTGCATCAGATATATGGTCTCCATTGATTAAAAGCAACTTTACGCTTCCGATTGATTATAAGAACTATATACAAGATTTCAGTGGAATCTCAAAGTATAGGGATACTAGCAATTAACTCTTTTCCTTTTATTTAGTTAACAGGTTTATTTTTTATTGTAACATCCGTGAAACACTGCTAACATTTATTTGTTTTATAGTAGATATTAAAATTAATAGCCGGCAGTATACACACGTTTTATAGCTTGGAAACAGAAGGGCTACCGAATTGATAAACGAGTGAAAGTGCGGGATATGAAAGTTTGCCGGATGAATGGGAAGCGACAAGAGAGTTGGTAGCAGAGTTATAAGATTTGATCTGAAATCCTCGCCTCGCTGTGCCCTTCTTGCGCCGGTAGGTACTCGAGGTAGCTACGCCTCGCCGCAGCATCCGTAGTCACCATAGATGTTGGTGGCACCAAGACGGATGAGGTTAGTTATAAATGTCAAGCTTTTCTCGTTCCGATTTCATCTCGGTTCCTCCGTCCCTCTCCGCTTCCCGCTGACGCATCATCTCGTTTCACTTCGCCAGAAAAGTTTTTGCGATTTCATATAAAAGTATAAGGCGGTGATTTATGTTCCGCTGTGAAAGGATATTTTATATCTTTTTTCCCCGCGGCCTCGGGGCGGGCGCGAGCGGGACGGCGCTATGAGCCGGGCGGAGGCGGGGAACCCCGGAATATAAATCGCGATTCATTTCTCATCGTAAGTTTTTGCCGGTCTTATCTGTAAGACTTCACTTTTCATCATCCGAGGGGATTTATGTAATGCCGAGTCATTTTTCCGCAAGAACCCGGGGAAGGCCTGCCATCCCTCTCTCCCTCGCGGGATCTCGCCGCCCGGAGAGGAGAGCGAGAAGTGGGCGCCACTTGTTTTGTATAAATGAATCGCTTGATTGATGAGTCGAGTGGAATAAATGTAAAGTTAAATTATTCGATAAGTTAAAGGCGGAAGTTAAATGGGAATTATCCGGTTGCCGTCGGTTATACTAAGTTTGTTTTACAAGCGCGGGGAAGAAGCAGTCGACGGAGAGGAATCCGTATCATATTATATAATACAAGCGTTGGATCTAACGACTGAAAAAAGGAGGGATCCAAAAGGAAACGCGCTTTAAACGTATAATTAAAAATTGCATTTAAGAGCCGGATTTACTGCACGTATTTACATACCTTCGGATATTCGTTCCCGCTGGTAAATCACGTAACGTTGATTTTAGGAAAAGTCATCGAATGAAATGGCCACATGACTGGTGACCGTCAGTTTAGATTGACAGCCCGCGGCGAATAGTTTGGCCAGAAATAGAATTTATTGTTCGGCCCGGCAATCAACCCGGCCTCACATTTGCATGTCCGGAAGAACTAATCATTTTAAAAACCCCAATACCAGACACGTATTTGGAGAGATTGATGGGAGGGAGTACTTGTTTTTCCACAACATCAAATGCATTATCGACAGCTATTCACCTGAAACTGCAAAGTTATTTAAGTACTTGATTTGTTATCGACCAAAGTACAAAGCAAATGCAAATCAATGAGCACGTGCTATGAATTAATTGCTTGTTGAGTACCAAACGTTTTGTTTGAACATAATATACTGCTACAAGTTAAAATGTACGTGACGATATTGATGAAAAACCTATAAATTTTGAACTAATTAATGATTAAAAAACTGTAGAGTTAAAAATACTCTGTTTTTGTAAAATTCATTTGCACTTACAATAATTTATTACTTACTTATGAAAAACAGCTTACAAATATGAATTAAATACTCAAAATAGGTACATAACAAAATAAAATAATGTAAACTTATAACTCACGTCTTATTAAACACTATAGGAAAGTACTAACTAAAAATAACAAAACGTGGTGGATGGTCTAAGTCTAAGCTAAGCCAGAACTGAAAGAACCTTATTCGTACCTTTATCTTCAAACAGATGGTACTTTCGAGTAGGTTACTAAATAACCAAGTAACTTTTAATAATCGAATAATTATTACAAATTAATTAATTGACGGCCTCTATGGCCGAGAGGAAAATTCAAGTCTCTGTGTATTTTTTTTTTTGATTTATTTGTGGTATTTTAGAATTCAGATAAAAGCCTTGCGAAGTAAAGCAAAATCATAGAAAATCATGAATTTTTGTTTTGAAAAATTGATCGCTTAGGCTTGGAAGTATTATAGATACTTTAATTAAATACTGCGTGTAGAACGCATCTCGTTAAAAAAATTTGATTATTTTTTTTACAAATCTTTTAATAAGCCTAGAAAAAAATAAAGTATTAGGTCTATAAAAAAAACATTTCCAAGTGCAAACTCTCCTACTTCTAAACCACTTTTCGGATATGGTTTTCTTGTTTAATGTGGCAAATTAAGTTTCTTTTATAATAATCGCAAAAAATATATATTTACGCCCAAAATTCACAAAACAAAATTAAATATGTTCTCGTTTTAATTTTTTACATCAATCAATACGCCCGGCACTTGACGAATTTGGATTTTTAAAGTGAACCTTATGCCGTCCATCTAAGGACTACAAATTTGGCACACCCATTTCGTATCAGTTCGGCCCCGTCTGCGACGGGGAATAGACGTCCTAGACTCCATGTCGCTTGGTTCCGCGAAATCAATTTTAAATTTCCCTGTTATTACAATAAATAGTGCGTAAAAAGGAGTTAATGTTTCTTACAGGCCTTTACGAAATCAACCTGTTAAAAAAATTCTCAAATACCTTTTACAACCTTTCCAAAAGCTTTTTCTCAAGTATTTTTAAACTCCTCCCAAAATGAGGCGTGGATTCCGATTTTGATTTTTTCCTGGACTATTGGATCACCTTAATTTCTTAAATATAAAATATAGTATATTTGCGGTACGTTCCAGAGTGGACGATACTCTAGGTAAGGTATCGAATTGAAACATTGCTTGAAATGACAATCGCAGTGTTTGGTGGCCAGACCTGAATATTCGTGTACTTCCCCAATTCTTTCCGTTCCTCTCTACGTTCAACCTCACAACATACACCAAATATGGATTCTATAGTCTCACTGACATAGACTCTTGCAGTATGCACATAAAAAAAATCCAACCACAACAAGGAAAGTCTCAAATACTGCCTAAATTTTGGCAGACGGGTATAGATTCCACCGCCTCGGCAACCATTTATTGCACTGCTACCATAGGTCTCCCCAAGTGGTTCACTGCGCTTGGTGACTTAGCAGGGGTTCCCGGGTTCATAGGTTGTCTAGGTGTTGGCAGCGAATGCGTTCATCCACGAAATGCGCGGCGGGCTGGATCAGGAGAGACTGGTTGAGGAAGTCCTAACCTAAATCTCTCCAGCCAGACTCTCTTGACCCGTCGCCTTGTACTGCATTGGGTGGAGTGGATTCATACGTCCTTCAATCCTGGACACATTGACCCTCCGATTCCCACCCACTCCTCATACCTTTTTCTTTCCCAGAACTTCCTCTCCTTTCTTTCCCTAAGAAGACCCTCCTCAGAGCATTCCCAAAGATGAAATAAACACTGAATGATCTTTTTCCTCGGGATCTCCCGTGCGAAGCTAATACAAAAACAATCAATAAATCACGACAAAAATAATATTAAAGATACTACTATTTCAGTAGTCCGTTCTCTACAATCATAAAAACAAACGAATATGCTTTGTAATTAATGAACCCCTTACAATCATCGTGTCAAACTCTACTTTAAAAAACTCTATCAAAACAAACAATTTGAGTAGTCTACTCAATAAATTGATTAATAGCCGGTGAGAAATCATACCAATAATCTTCACACGGCCCAATTACCCACCCCCACGAGACAGGGAGCCGGGGGTGGATAAGTAGGAAGAAGCTAACGATGAATTGGTGTTGGGTTGTAAAAGTCGATTGGTTATTATACTAGAACCGCAATGTGACGTGATCAAGTGAGTGAAGTGAGCGCCCCTCGAGTTGGAAGTTGGAACTACAAAAGTCACTGAATATTGATAACCATCTGTAATTATTTTGGGGTGAAATTGCTTGCACGATGTTTCCGCCTTTGTTTTACATGATGGTTTGATGGTTGCGCAGGGCCGGAATATAATAACATTATTTTATAAATTTGACTTAATTTTTTTTTTTTTTTTTTAAATGACCACACAAGAGTCCCAACTGCTCGCGTCAGGGAGCAAATAAGATTATGCATACCCAATTGGGATGTGTTGTGAGGATGAAGGTAGTAGGGAAAGGAATGATTTGGAAAGAGGAAGTTAAGGGAGTACCTAGATATTCAGGTGTGATCACCAAATACGGCGAATGTCATTGCAAGCAATGTTTCAAATCGAATGGTGGTGTATCACCTGGGCTATCCTGAGAGTATCGTTCACTCTGGAACGTGCCGTTCGGAATAATTATGAAACACAAAGATTATGCAATACCCAATGGGTATGCTGTGAGGCTGAAGGTAGTAGTGTGGAGAAGGATTTGGGGAAGAGGAAGGTGGGGAAGTAGCTGGCTATTCAGGTCTAGTCATCAACGAGGCTAAAGTCAATTCATGCAACTGAGAGTATCTGCCACTTTGAGAGGTGCCGTAAATATGCAATATATTATTTTCAATGAATAAAACTGTGAAAAAATAACACAAAATTATTTGCTCACGTCGGGTTTTGAACCTCCGGATTGCTACGGATGTCGTTGAAGTAATTTATAAGCATGACTAAATTCAACATGAATATAATGACTAAAATTGATTTTTGCTGTATATTTACAATATAATATAATTTTTCAATGTAATTTAATAATGTGTGCTTCTTACAAGGTAGATATGATAAAAGTCCACAAAATTAAGTTTGAATTTTTTTTTTACATTTCCACACAGGAGGCCCTGAGGAAAGGGTTTAAGGAGTGGGTAGGAATCTGGGGTTCAGTGTATCCTGGTCATCCAAGACCTGGACAAACCTCACCCCATGAACCCGGGGTGGCCTATGGCAGAGGTGTTGGTTATCCAATAAAGGTTCCCGGGGCGGCGGTAACCATTCCCGCCTCCCAAATTCTAATAGGACTAATCGTAGGTACCTAAGCATTTAAACAAATATGGACAAAAAACAATGGACTACATAATACCTAATTGCTTAAATATGTTACCTGCCGAAATTTAAAAAAATGTATAAACAAATAATATTATTATTTTTTTTTTTTTTTTTTTTTTTTTTTTTTTTTTTTTTTTTTTTTTTTTTTTTTTTTTTTTTTTTTTTTTTTTTTTTTTTTTTTTTTTTTTTTTTTTTTAGCAAGAGGTCCTGGGTTCGAGTCCCAGAGGTGTCAATATGTTTTTCTGATTTTTCTGTTTTCAGATTTTTGATTGAGTTTCGCTTATATTGTCTTCATTTATTTAAATAAATAATATTAAGTTGAAAAATTGGGAAAGAAATAGTGTATATTAGAACTCTAACACAAACTACATAGTAAAATAAAATAAGTTTTATTTTTATCTTCCAAGTAAAAGCACCCATTGACAAACTACTTAAAAGTACTTCATTGAGACTTTTATTTTTCTTCAATGTTTTTATTTTATTTTCCTATTATATTTACACCTTTTCACAATTATGAAAGTATACACCAAGAAAAATAAAAGAAATTTAACAGAGTAAATTTCAAATGAAAAATGCGACAGTTCAAAAAATGTAAATGCTTTTAAAAAGTCCGCATTTCCATTGAATAATTTTGATGACAGAAAATCTGCAATTCCTACCTGTAAAATGACAGGAAAGCAGGAGGGCAGAAAGCAGAAGGTAGAAGGTGGAAGGTGTACTTGTACAAATATAGTATAGGGCGGGTGGACGTGTAGGGCGGACCGCTCTGCCGTGACAGGAAACGTTTCTGACAACGCTTAATAACGCAAATTGACTACCGTCACGCCATCTATGATTGGCCGGCACCACTCCACATGTCGGGATCCATCGAGCGTGATCTTGTTTCATAAATAAATCCGCACATTTGCCCACTTACCGTATACAGTCACAGCAGACTGCTTGAGCGGTGCCGACTGCTGACTGCCGTGTTGTAGTCGTTTCAGTGCGCTCGACCGCCGACAGGTAGCGCTGCAATTCCTGCCCCCGATACTCAATCAATTTCAAATGCAAATATTGATTGATTATTTGTAGAAAAACGCCTTTAATCCTGAATCTACAATTGAAAGAAATACTATCCAAAAATCGCAAATGATACACGATTATTGATAACACATTGAAAATATTCATAAATAGATTAATTCTCGTATAATGTAAGGTAGAATATATTTACAACATCTACAATATTTGAGTTAAGTTCACAATCATCATATTATTTGAAAAATTTTACGCATAGTCCACCAATAGGTAAATAAACAACGATTGATAAAAAGATGTAAGCATTAAAGACGTTGCAAATCGAGCTGTTTACTATGATCGCTCTTTTCGTGTAACTGGCCCTCTCATTTGGAATAAACTTCCCTCAGCTCTTACTAATATTCAGAATTTAAACGGGCTGTAAAAAAAAATATTTAAAGAATCGTACCATTCTGAATCCTAACATCTTCTCAATATACGTAATAAGCCATGTTCTCAATTGTTTGGTTTCGGTTTCCTCCTAATTGTATTTTTATGTTTCATGTCCGAATTTAATCTCAGAATATTTCTCAATTCTGAACGCAAACTGCTTTCTGTTAGGACCTATATTATATTTTAAAGTTAAAATAAAGTTCTTGTTTTGTCCTGTGTTACAATAACACCGTTATTGCCTATTATTATTATTGTCCTGTGTGTGCTATAACAGAATTGTTAATTTTTGTTCTCTTGTCATTGTTTTTTGTGAATACTGTATATTCTTATTTTAAGTAGCACTGTATGATTATTTTTAAATTTATTTTAGTTAAGCGCACTTGAAGTGAAATGACACAAAACTGCGCTAAATAAATATAACATTATTATTATTATCTAATTGCGTGATGGAATGGTTTCGAAATGCCATTGAATAGTAAGAGTGCAGTAACATAGTTGTTTTCAAAAAAATTTTGACGGACCTGAAGTTTGCCTTGATGATAATCAACTATTGCTAGGGGACAACACCATAGGAGTTAGTTTTTTTTCTCTTTGTAATCGGCAAGGCAGAATTTTATCAGAAAATTATTCAATTAAAGCGACTCCAAGCTCGGTGCACGTTGCGTCGTCAGACGTTAGACAAAATGTTTTATGTTCGTTCAAAATCGTTTCTGTAAATTACAAAAGTGCATTGGAATTCCAATCACGGAGCATCTCGCATAAAGGCGTAGCTCTGTTATTAATCAGTCGATAAATTCGGCATTTCAACGATAGTATCGAATTTGCGCACGCGGAGAGGGCGACAATTTATTCAAATTTCCGACATAAAACAGCGGAGAGAAACAAAGGGGGAGATGTAAAAAATGTTAGAGCTCTACCATCTTTGCGAAGGATATCCATAGAGAAAAAGTACACATTTTAAATCTTGTTTCACTTAGAATTTCGCTCACGAAACTCAGTTTGCAATAAATTAGCCGCCATCTAATATAAAACGACAAAACGTCCGATATAATCTATGCAGCACCGTTATATGATTCGTCCCATCTCGCTCATTCTCTCGGTGCAGTCGACGTTTGGAGTACGAATGGAAAAGGCCTTTCCGACCAGTCTGTCTTCTGTTGGGGTTGGGGGATGGAGGGAGATGGCATGCAGAAGGTATTAATTGTGTTTAGTTAGCGGATATTGGCGACGGAAATTCGAATGCAATCAAATGAAAATGGAATGCAAAAGGACAAAAATCTGTCTCCCGGCCGCTGAGGGCGAGCCGTGGCCGTGGGGAGTGGGGAGTCGGGAGAAACGATTTTTTATTTTAATGTATTCGGCAGGTTTCCCTCCGTAATGAATGTTAACGGGTATTCTAAAGGAGTACATTGATTCCATAATGTTTTGCAATTTTTAATCTGGGAATCCTTAGCACGATTAAAATATAATGTGTCAATATCTGCAATAAATAGACAATAGCATTCATTAATATCAACGAGGTATACAGTAACCAACTTGCATTAAAAGTTCAGTAATAAGCTAAATGCATTTTTCCCTTTATCTTAATCAAATTATACACTTGATATATACAATATTATGAAAATCATAAGAGTAATGGGAACCCAGTAAGGCGCAGCCTATCGTGGGTAATAATATATAGTCAACTACATTTTATTTTTGTACCTAGAAAAAAAAATCCGGGAACATTCAGCCTTGGTTTTACACATCTTGGGCTTGCCTTAATTAAATATTTTTAATTACGAGTATCTCATTAAAACCAAAATATCCCAACAAAACTATTAATTTCTTTTCGGCACTAGGAAATTCATGACAATCTTTACTATTTAAAAACCTTTAAAAATTCGTTACATTCGGACGAAAACCGAATACCCCTGTCAATAAAATACATAAAATATTCACGAACAAGGGCACTGAACGGCGCGTGAGATTCAGAAAAAGAGAACCGCGCGCAAGGCTTTGCAAAATAACATAAAAAAGTATGAAATATTGGCTCGGCGGGCTTTAAATTGTTTATTAGAGTGTCAGTCACTCTGTCACAGGATTCGGGATGTTTTCCCAGCGCGGCTCGCAGGGTACAAGGGGTGGGTCGGATTGATTGGAATCCAATCTAACCAGAAATGTCGCGCGGATGACGTTTGGCTGGCCGGAAAAACCTTTGCTGACGTTTGGGCGAGTTCTGCGCGGCGCCTGTCGGCGGGCGGGCCGCAACACGCGCGACACCAAAGCTACACGCGCCAGCAAAAAGGCGCAACGGAATGCACGGCACATTGTATATTACAGTGCACAGCGCGGTATAACGGTGCGGTGCGGTGTACGAGACTACCGAGCTTTTTACGATCTAGACATCTGCCATTCTGTTTGAGTGCTTAAAAGAGACCAACATTTACAGAGAATTTTATTCATTTCTCACGTATAGATCGTTGTCTGTATGTGAAAATGAATTAGACATAAGATCAAGAAACCCTCGAAAAGAAAGAATACCAGATTATCGGACTGATAATTTAAGAGAAGATTGATTAAAGATTCGGTTGAAGAAGATACTACTCCCCATTTCTTTGAAACTTACCTCCTATGGTACTGTTGCAATAGCAGTTCCAACAGTAAGTTCTTCTGGGCTGCAGGATGAAGTGATTGCCTCGATGATAGTCAACGTTTGATAGGAGAGGGCACCCAAAGAAGATTTATTTGAAATAAAATGTAATATTGAGGAGATCAATATACGGGTATAGGTGCATATGCACTATCGATATATTTATAAGGAGTTGTACCTACCGAATTTTACACATATCTGGGGGTTAGTGGTTAAGAGGTGCCGAAGTCAGTTTTTGTATTTTGATTTAGGTACCAGAAAGCACTCGAAAACCTTTATTTGAATTTTATGAAAAGTCATGTCAGATGCTCTAGTCTAGATTAATGAAACTGTGGCCTATCTAATGATGAAGAAAAAAATTGATTTACCGTTTTTCATGACAAGATATCGATAAATCATTTTCATCCCTGGGAGTTTCAGAAATTTTACATAAGCACTTCTGGCATTAAGCCCCAAGTATAGAATTCACTGGGTGACGACCGGCGGCTGCCTATCTCCTGGATTGAGGAATTTCCCAAAATCGCTGACGGAGCTGTCGAGTTCAACAGAGGGCAAAGGAGTTCGAACTAGATTCTACGACATATTAATATTAATCATATTCTCTGTATTTATCTCATGTTATGTTCATCATTCATTACACTAACCCATCACCCCATTTTCAGACTAACTCCTGTTTTACAGGGACATTTGAGGGTTTAGCTTCGTGCATCATAAGTAGCTTCGTTTATTAAAAAAAATCTCTCTATTAATATTTATAAAAAAGTCTCTATTAATATTTATAGGATTTTTGTGAATTAGTACAAAGTAGTAGTATAAAGTAGTAGTAGATAAGTACAAACATCACCCCTAACTATTACACATCTGCTCTGATGATGGACACTGCAACGCTGTCCGAAACGTTGGCTAAAGAAGGAGGTAGCGCAACACGGCATAATACCCCAAAAACAATAACAAAAATATTTTTGGCCGTGAAAATCTAACATCGTAAATGATAAAACATTGTTTTTTTACCCCTGAAGCATGTCTTTTTTTAAATTAATTTCTGGGACATGACATTACTAGTTACAGGTGTCAGCAGTGAGAGAACGTTCACACAATTATAACCTGGGTTTTGTGTCACGTGTGACTTGACCGGTCTGGGCGGCGACCGTCTACCGCGCGGCGCACCCGTAGAAAGTAACTGGGTGATGAGTAATCGAGTTTCGTATTTTATGTCGCGAAAAGAGCGTGTCTTCGCGACCCGCTCGTGACGCCAGTGGGTCGTGAGCGACCCGGGTCGTGTAAAACGATCGACCGACCCAGGACTAGTTCAGTTGACTGCGCCAGGGGTTTTGACAGCGGAACGAGAAAAACAGTGAAGGTGGCGAGAGACTTGCTTTGACGTTTTTCGACGGTGGAGGTTTTTTGGAGAGGTTGTTTTGGAATCATTATCTACAAGTGTTTGACAAAAAATCAATTAAACAAATCAAAAGATCATTAGGCCAATTATAAATATGCTAAAAGGTGAATTACCATGTATTTACTTACCACGGCAGTGTAGAAGTCAGATATGGTAATTACTACGTCCTTTGCTGAAGAATAATGCCGATGTCAGTAGCCAGCTGGCTTCGGTATCAGAATTTCCGAGGCGTAGAAAAATGACAACGTGATTGCGATTATGTACAGCGAATTTATTGACTGATTTACATCTACTGGATTATACGAACTAGAATTAAGCCTTAAATGTAAAAATCCCCACTAATACAGTTAACGAGTTTTGCTCTTCTTTGAACGTCGATATTATGGCGTAGAATCTTGAGGTAATCCAACCGCTTTCCCGCCCTGGTATAAGTAACAGATGGTTACTCCTTCAGGGCTCTCACAAGGACTCTATTTTTTTTTAATAAACGAAGCTACTTATGATGCACGAAGCTAAACCCTCAAATGTCCCTGTAAAACAGGAGTTAGTCTGAAAATGTCACCTGTCAAACATCACCCCTAACTATTACACATCTGCTCTGATGATGGACACTGCAACGCTGTCCGAAACGTTGGCTAAAGAAGGAGATAATACCCCAAAAACTAATAAAAAAATGTTTTATCATGTTTTGAAGGATATAAAAACCCTGTAAAAAACGTGTTGTTCTGAAGCTTTTATTGAGAATTTAAATAAGTAAATTAGCTGTAAGCTAATGCTTTATTTTAATTTCTTTTTATTAAAGTCAGACATTTTACACTTGAAAACAACACTAACAAAAAGTGAAAAGAAATGCACTTCACCCGTTGATTAACAATACCAAGATACGCTCTAATTAAAAACGACGCTGTGTATAGTCGAATATTCAAAAATCGAATCAACCTAACAATCCCGCGATGACGTGACACACGGGCAGGAAGCAGGATACTGTCAATGTGTGTGCGTTGATCGGCGATCGAATGCATATCGAATGTGTCGCAGTTTGCGGGTTCCGGGAGCTGACACGTCTCGTCCCACCCGCACCTGGCATCCGGCGATCGGTCCGTGAGTCACGGGGTGCAGGAATGTGTCGTAGATCGCGGGTCGCGGGAGTGTGTCGCGGTACACGGGTCGTGGGAGTGCGCGCGTTGTTCTTGTCTTGTTGTTCGCGAGTCGCGGATCGTGGGTGACGAATAAATAACCCGCTCGCTCTTTGGTGGCTTGTGAGCGGGTTTCGACGATCAGGTCTTTCACGATCGACCCAGGATTAAACTGAACTCACCCGTTATTTTTGGCAGTCGCACCAACTTGCACATACATATATAAATAATTAATCAGTACTTACACGTAATAATCAATTATTATTTATACGTTACAAATATTTTTAATAAAAGTTCAGATTTATACATAGACAATTCATAACCGCTCTTGAGCAAAATATATAATTGGCTCAAAAAACTGAAGGAAAATATTAATTCGGACCCTTTTCACTATAATTCAACAACATTCAGCATTTCATCAGTGCTTACTAAATAAGTACTATCTTAAATTAAACCCCTTTAATGTAAAAGGTAAG
This sequence comes from Limnephilus rhombicus, assembly GCA_929108145.2. Lineage (NCBI taxonomy): Eukaryota > Metazoa > Arthropoda > Insecta > Trichoptera > Limnephilidae > Limnephilus > Limnephilus rhombicus. The sequence continues at coordinate 32,649,155 of OV815272.1, read as the reverse complement.
CTTAGTCACTTTGAGACTGTTTTAATAAAGTGTCAATTTATTCGTTCCAATGACGCAATATCAATCTGCGTCATCCTTTGGGTAAGTTGACAAATTTCCATTAAGTCCCGGCAGGAAACCACGATCGCCGGCAAAGCCTCCAATTATTAATCATCATCAAACTATGGCCGGGGTTTGCAGGCTGGTGGTGTGGGGGGAGGGGGAGGGGGTGGTAATATATTCCTGGGGGATGACAATGGCCGTATATCATCTCTAGCTCATTACGTAAGCCGCCCAGTCTCGGCCTCAAGTCGCCCGCTGCGATCATTTTCATGCTAATACCCCGAGAGGTGGACCAGGATTCTGGGAAGCAGGGATGAGACAAGCGTCAGATGTTGGATGGAATTTATCGCTCCAAACATTAATTAAACTAAAGAAAAACTGCGCATCTTATTGACTACCTACTCCTTCAAGATTCAAAACAACTTTTCCCTCAACTAATTATAAAATGGAAGATCGATGGAATAATTTAATACACATTGTATAATATAACTTTGTGGAATAATCGAACTACTCCTAGAGTCAGGGAGACAAACCAATTTGCTGAATGTTGTAAGGTTGTACAAAGAAAGAAGGGAAAGAAGAAAGTATGTAGACCTATTCATCGGAAAAGTCCAGAAATATAGGTCTTTGTCCGGAATGCGGGGGGAATCCTAAAAAATCCGGAATTTCTACAATTAAGTGGAGATTGATATAAAAAATGAAATAAACCAAATTATTTTTATTACAACACAAAGTAAAAAGATCACTTCTGATATTTTATGCTCCCAGAAATATTGTTAAACACTTCCAAATCTTTAATAATAGTTTTGTAGAACATTTTGCAAATCATATTTTTTAAATTATAATGTGTTAAGAGAATCGACTTGACAGACTCTGCAGAAAGCCTGTTCCTTTCTTTTGACCATTGGGTTTCCATAAGGAAAATACCCTTTCAAAATTGGCATTTTGTGCCTGCATCGCAAATATATACGAGCATATCTTTGTTAATTCCGTAACTTTCGAAAGTCCGGAATTTTTTATCAAATGTCAGGAATATTCTTCGGGATTTTGATTTTTTGATATGGGAACCCTAGCCAAGACCGAGTTGTTTGGCGGTTCGTCCTCTCTGCCTACCCTTACAGGAGACGGCGTGATGATTCATAGTTTAGTTAGTTTTATACCTGGCTATTCAGATATGGTCTAGATTTTTTTGATAGATTTGAATATCTACGTAATACATGAACGAGTATGTCGTTTAACTTTCGTTTTGGTTTTAACAATTGAAATTAAAGAAATTTACTGCCAATCAAAACTGGCTATTTCGAAATAAGATTGGAGTGTCTCCCCCCCCCCTCCTTAACCTTCCGTACTTATAGCAATTTTGAACGAAATCGGTTTTAGAGCTCTAAAATTTCAAGTTTTAAAGTTTTATGAAAACCGAAAGAAACCGATTCCAAAAATTGCCAGTTCCTTGGAAAAATAATGTTGGGCGAACAAGTGGCAGAAATCACCGGGACAAAAAACCGTGACAGGAATATTGTCGTACATGAAGTTGGGTTCATACCTACATTAGATTTTTTCCTTTCTATTGACTTTGGAAATTGGAAATTTTTGGTGATGAAAAATCTTATTTTTCTGGAAAAATTGCTTCTGGATAAATCATAATATTGGTGGAAAAATAGGTCGGGAATTTTTTGAACGATATTTATATTTTTGACATTACGTGATGTTTGCAAATTTTATTTTTCTAAAAAAATATTCCGGATAGTTAGAAATATTTTGCTCGGTAAATAAGCAAAAAATGGGTAGTGAAATTTTAATAAAAACAAGTCTTTTTGACTCCGTTATGCGTAATTCTGAAATTATTATGTGAGAAAAAAATTGTGGGAAATTTGCTCGGAAAACTGGAAGGAAAATAGGTCGAAAAATTCTGTAAAGTTTTTGTCACTACGAAAACGAAAGTTTTCTTATTCTTATCGATATTTTCACAGCGGTATGTTGTTTGAAAGCTTGAACAGTTCTTTTTGAAAATAACAAAGGGCGCCACTTCCGTTTACAACAATCCTTAACGGTACAGTCATTAAGATAATAATACTATCAAATAATATGAAATATAGAAAGTGAAAAGAAAAGAAAGATTATGGGATTGATTATATAAGTAAATAAACCGAAAAAAATATATACAGTAGTACAAAGCATATTAAATCATTATATTAAGCAAACCCCGACAAAAAGAGCTGATGAACCTGAAACGCCTGAACATATTTTCATGAATTGTAGCTAAGAACCATCTCGATCCACATCATAATCGGTCCATTCGTTTAGGAGCTACGATTCCACAGCCAGACACACAGAAAGTTAAACTTGTAACACCGCTCCTTGCGTCGGGGGTTAATAAGAAAAACTAAACAAAAAAACTGTTATGCAGTGCCCTCGTTAAATTATGCACTGCTTAAGTGTATAATTAGTAAGAACAGTTTTACACTTCAATAAAGGTATATTAAAAAAAAATGGCCACATTAACAAAAGAGTTCAATTTTTTTTTTAAATATTACAATTTTTTTTCTCTCTCTTAATTTTTCAACCTAATTTTATTTATGTTTTAATTTATACATATGTTTTAATTTATAAATTTGTATAGAATACATGAGTGCTTAACACTAAATTTTATTATTTGTTTCTGTACTTCAAAATTTTAATTTACATTTTTATTTCTTTAAATTTAAATTTAATTTCTATAAATTTAAATCTTAAAATGTGATTTTTTTTCTTTATTTTTCACTTACCTTTGTGTATTTCTTAATTTTGTAAAGATTAGTATTTTTTAATTCCTACATAAAATCTTAAATGTATTACTACCACAATACGGGCCTTAGCGTAGTGTGGCAGGCAAAAAAAAAACCAAAAATGTGTAACAAATAAAATATTATGAAATAATTTTAATAATTGTCATACACGATAATACTAAAATTCATAACCAAAATTATTGCAAATCAAACTGTACAATATTAAAAACAACAAATAAAATTATATATCTCGGAGTATTATCGATAAAAATCTGAAATGGAAGGAACAAATATATCAGGTAATAAACAAAATCAGAAAATTCATATAATGATTTTTAAGAATTTGAAATTTTCTGTTGATAAAAAATCTATATTTAATCTACTATTTAGTTCAATCCACTTTACAATACGCCATTTTTAGTTGGGGATCCGCGTATAAATGTAACCTCCTTCCCTGAAATTATACAAAAAACAATAAATTATTAAAATTATATTTAAAAAATCCTTGGACTAGCAAACAGAACGCCTGTTTAAAGAATTTAAAGTACCCACATTTAAAGATTTATATACTAAAAATTCATTAATTCAAATTATAAAAGAAAATGATAAATATCCATTTTTAAATGAAAACAGAACTCGACTTAAACATGTTTTTGTATGCCCAAAACTAAATACGTCGTTTGCACAGCATCATTACACTTAGGGAACGTACCCAAACTACGTGACCAACTTTTTGCAATTTTTAACCCCCCGCCCCCCCCGGTGACCAAAAACTTTGAAAAAGCGTGACTTTTTGAAGACCCCCCCCCAAACGTGTCACGTAGTATGGGTACGTTCCCTTATACCAGGGAAAAACTTTTTTCAATCGTCTACCAGAAGAAATCAGAAGCATTAATGATAAAACCCGAATACTGCTCTCTATCAAGAGACATTTAAAAAATATTCTTAAGAAAAAAATGGAAGGGTAGTAAAAAAAACCCGAGATGTAAAATTATTACGTAAATACCATGTAAAACATATTATCAAAAAAAAAATAGAAAAAAATAAAAAAATAAAAAAAATACATATATAAAAAATATAAAAAAACTTAACAACGGTGTGTTTAATCTTTTCTGAATAATCAAAGTAGATTAATTAAATATTAATAAATTAAAATTAAACTGATTGTATATTATCAAGATAGATATTAAAAAAAAAACTGCAGAGTGCTAGCTTCCACAAACCATCGAAGTGGATTATTTTTTTAATCAATATTACAGAGAAGTATTTCATAAAAAGTCTGTTAATATCAAACGTACCAATAATATCAGGATTCCAATATCAATATTCAAACATAATTTCAGACTATTTCAGGCAAACTTTCGGATGACTTAAAAAATCTGTCCTGATTATTTTTATATGAGAGTTTAAATTTTAATGTACATCGGTGTCAAGTCAAGCCAAAACCTTAAAGACTTTTTTTTTGAAATTGACAATTCACCCTAAAGAGAGTGCAAATAATTCCTACTTTATTAAAATATATATATATTTATAAAAAAAATTACTTTCTTTTCTAATCAAAATCAAGTATCTATATTTTGACTGAATTGATAATCGTTATAACTTTCATCATTACACCAAACTCGTTTAACAATTCAGAAAATTTTATCATTCCAAGTCTGGTTATAAAAATAAATTATTATAATTTATTCCAGGAATAAGACACCTCCCACTATTATGGCTTTTAAATGCAGATGAGTATGTACTGTGGCTGCCCTGATTTCGGCATAACACGGGGAGGCGCTTGGGACGTTATGGCGCCGGGCCGCGGCGTTATTGGCAAACTTTCCCTTGACAAGACCGTTGATTAAAAGTATGCAAATTTTATTACCTATTTCCACTACGGCTGGGGAAGATGATGACGCGGCGGATCTGTCCGACTCGACTAATAGTCGGAAGTGTTTTGTGCCCTGTATCGGCGCTTTATTAATGCAAACTCACTTACCTCTACATGCGAGTATGTTCATAGTTAGGAACCATGTTAATGGCAGAGCGCAATAAGCAGGTACATATCTATTACTGGTGACCCGACAATTGGTCCGGCGACATTTGGTCCGGCGACAGTTGGTCCGGCGACATTTGGTCCGGCCGACAGTTCGTCCGGCTGACATTCGGTACGGCGACGATTGGTCCGGCGACAATTGGTCCAGCCGAAAGTTTAAAAGATTTTTTCTTCAAGTAAGTATGCAAAGAGGATATACGGCCGTACAACCAAAGTCGATATACTTATATCTGAAGGCATCTTGAGTGAAAATTCGTTGTAAAATTATTTTTACTAATAATTTCGACTCTCCGAAGTAGCATGCGACAATCACAAAAACAACATACTTATACGTGCAGTCGGCTTAGCAAAAAAAAAAACGCTAAAGATTCCTAATTACATATAATATAACTTTTATATCTGAATATAACACAAGAGTCCCAACTGCTCCCAACCGAAATGGCTTCAGCCGTGTTTTATGACTATATCTGAATAGCCAGGTACATTTTCCACATCTCCTTCCCCTCCCCACTACCTTCAGCATCACACCACACCAAACTTGGGGATGCCATAGTATCACTGGCTCGAGACGGTTGGGAGCAGTTGGGACTCTTGTGTTATATTCAGATATAAAAGTTATATTATACGCAAGTAGGAATCTTTAGCGTTTTTTTGCTAAGCCGACTGCACGTATAAGTATGTCGTATTTTGTGATTGCCGCATGCTATTTCGGAGAGTCGAAATTATTAGTAAAAATAATTTTGCCTTCAGATATAAGTATATCGACTTTGGTTGCACGGCCGTATGTCCTCTTCGCATACTTACTTGAAGAAAACATCTCCTAAACTTTCGGCCGGACCAATTGTCGCCGGACCAATCGTCGCCGGACCAAATGTCAGCCGGACGAACTGTCGGCCGGACCAAATGTCGCCGGACCAACTGTCGCCGGACCAAATGTCGCCGGACCAACTGTCATGGAACCCTATTACTATTACCGTGAAGAGTTTAAATACTTTGGACACGTAGCTCCCCAAACTGAGGACTCCAACTGGGAGAAACTCACAGTCATTGGTAAAGTGGAAGGCAGAAGAAGCAAGGGAAGGTCAGCGATGCACTGGAGTGACTTAGTATCACTCCACGCAGTGCAGAACCGCAAGGAGTGATGGCCTTATCCACCATAGGCAACGGTAGGGGTCATGAGTTACCAAAAAGGAATATACTTTAGAAGAAGGTTTTTAAGGTTAGCGTGAAGATGAAATAAGAGAGTTGCTTGTGATCTGTTCGATTCCACCAATTGTCCAAACACTCTGTGCCTTCTATCGGCGATTTATTAATGCAAGCCTGCATACCTTCACGTATCAGTACAGTAAGTAATATTTAGGTATCGTATTGATACGTGTACCATATCTATTACAGGTGACCGGCCAACTCAGAATGAAATCAACTCAGAACCTCCTTTGAAAAGTAGTTTAAAGTGATGAAAAAAACATAAATAAAAAAATGGTTAAATAGGTTACGTTAGGTTAGGGTTATGGGCCTTATTAAAATTATTTTTTTAAAGGACTTCTCAAAGAGGTGTTGAGCTGACTTGATTTTGAGTTGGCATGGAACCTTATTACAATTACTTGTAGTTTTACATTGGCTTTCCGTTTAAGGTTAAACGTCACGTACGTTATAATCTATGCATTCACAGATGGCGCCAATAAAATTATTTTAGATTTTTAACACATTTTGCACTTTACCTTTAAAATATTAAATTAATTGTTTGCAAATTAATTGTTTGCAACCGTACATATTTAATATGGATATAAATAAATAATTTTGTCCATAAACAAAATCTTTCAAGAAAGGCTGAAAATTCAATTTTGTATCGGTAGCTCAATCCAATATTGTATTTTTAAGCCTTTCTTGAAAGATTTGTGTTTGTTTATGGACAAAATTAAATGTGTATGGGCGCAAACAATTAATTTACCTTCATTTTAAGGCGTAACAAGCAAAAAGTGTTAAAAACATAAAATTATTTAATTAGCGCCATTTGTGAATGCATAGTTTAGGGCGTTTAGGCTGTAGATGAACTAATAGAGTTTGCTTGTGATCTGTTCGATTCCACGTACGGTCCAAAGCGCTTTGTCCCTTAAAATGATTAATTATTGTTTAGGTATTTTCAATCCAATATTGTATTTGTAAGCCTTTAACGAAAAAATTGAGTTTTTATACGGACAAAACAATATTTAAATATTAAAATTTCGAATGTGCAAGCGACAAACAATTTATCTTAATGTTTTAAAGCAAAACATGCAATAGGAGTTTTTTCCTAACATAATTAAATTACCCCCATCTATGAAATGGTAGTTTATGAATAATATTTACTTATTACTTCCATGTGCGAGGATGCTAGTATTTAATACGGTACTCATCACTCTTTCGTCATCACGCTTGGCTCTGCAACCCCTGGTGGGTCTTGGCCTCCTCAAGAGTCTTCTTCCACTCATCTCGGATTTGTGCCAGCTCTCTCCAGTTTCGAAGCTCCAAGGTAGATATATCTTTGAGGACGTTGTCGCTCCATCTTAATATCGGTCTTCCCAGGCTCCTTCGCCCTGTCGGTCTTGAGTTCAGAAGAGACTTTGTTGCTTGATGCTCGGTCATTCTCTCTGCATGACCTAGCCGAAGTCTTCCCAGTTTTATAAATTTTTAGACGTTTAGACCCTTAAACAGAGTATATAGCTCATTATTGAGACGTCTGCGCCAAAATCCATTTTCTAAAACGGGTCCGAAGATACGCCTTTAATATTTAATTTATTATGTTTACTTGTAATAATATTATTTATAATAATATTTGATTATAAATTTAATACGGTACTAGAGCGCATAAAAAAATATTCCTAAAGGTAAATGGAATTAAGTAAAAAAATATTATTTCAAAGCAGAACACTAATGAATAATTCCCATAAAAAAAATTAAATAAATACTGATAGTTCAATAATGCTAACATCTTTCATTGGCGTTATTTTTGTTTTTTGTTTTTGGGGTGTTATGCCGTGTTGCGCTACCTCCTTCTTTAACCAACGTTTCGGATATCGTTGCAGTGTCCATCATCAGGGCAGATTCGGCAGATCCGGTAGATGTGTAGATCTTTCATTGGGTTTTAAAAAAGCAGGTCTTTTTTTATGGATATAATGGCAATTTGAAAAAAAAAACGTTCCAGCATAATATGCTATTAACCTAATAATCTGTAACTATTACTGTGTGAGGTTAGCATGTAGATGAAATTACAGTTAATATGTGATCTACAAAGGGATGACCGATATGAGCTACCACACACTGATCTTGCAAGGGAAGATTTCGGAAGATTGTATAGGAATTGATTGTACAATATCAATGATTCCAGCACGCCAACACAATGGAGCGCCTGGAACGAGATGGTGAAGAAGACATTTTACAATAATACATGCAACATTTGGTAATGACGTAACAAGCAACAGTATACATAGCAGGATAACAAGTTTTCAATTGTAATTCCAGTAGGTACTTGTGTAAGTGAAAGTTTACTTTTTTGTGAGTAATAATAATAATAAAATAATAATGTATAGGTATCTACATTTGAAATCTTAAATTATGGATTCTGGGAGCTTGATCTGTCTTTATAGATTTTTAAAATAAACAGCAAGTAAAAAAAAAACATTTCTATTGTTTTCGATCGGCTACCAAAGTTCTGCCGGTTTGCCGATTACACGCCGAGAATGCCACTTAAATTTAGATTTGAGGTCAAAATACATACTTGACCAAACTGTATAATTACTTTTTTTAATTAAAGCATACACAAATTTCTAAATTATGAATACAGATATATGCTAATTTATTTATTTGTGTTGTAAATAATTAAGGGAACGTACCCATACTACGTGACCAACTTTTTGCAATTTTTAACCCCCCCCCCCCCGGTGACCAAAAACCTTAGCCCGCCGCCGCTCATTTCGCTCATGGGTACGTTCCCTAAGTATAATACTAGATAGACATTTGCTAAACCTTTTATTAAAAAAAAAATACTTTTAAGTTTTTTGTGAAAAAGTCCGCGCTGCCCTTCCTCTTAAGGGCCCGCAACCCGGATTTCTACCGATTTATTACATATTTCCTTTAAACACGGTAAGTTCTAAAGTTCTTAAAAAAATATATGTTATTCTTGAAGATAATATCTAGACTTTGCCCGCGCCGAAACGCAAATTATATAAAATTCCCTCGATAGAAAAAAATCGCAAAGTATGCTCCAAAAATTATTATAAACACGTTTGTTTCAGTTATTTTACAAGTTATATATATGAAAAAATTCACAGTGTTTATTTAAATGCTGTTTAAGATAATGCCCGCGAGATTTTTGCTCAATTGTAAACGAGTCGTGTTTTATTAAACATTTTGGCAATTTTCGCATCGATTTTGTCGCTGTAAATGTTAGCGCTCTCCTCTAACATTCGTAATTTCGTATCTCTCCATCTTCTCATTTTCGTGCATTCTCCCCGTAAACGGAGAAAATGATCCTAGCCGTCCCTGATGCCGTAACAACTCGAATAAATTCAAATGAACATTATGACAAAATTATTCATTCAAACAAATTTTTTGGCCAAATTATCATTTAAGTTTATCTTTTGTATATTTCATTTTTAATATGCATTTGAAAGGATACGTAATTTAACAATTTTTTTTAATTAAACTAAATCAAGTACAAGTTTGGCATTAAAATATATTTAAAAAAATATATTTTGAAACAATACAATTACTTTATTTGCTACAAGCGCAAAGTGTTTCCGTCTAATTTCGAATTAATTTATAAGTTATGCATTGCCACGTCATGTCGCAAAAAGCATTTAAAAATAATTGAATCCACTGCATTATCTCGACATATCTACTCGTACGCCATATTTAATGTGACACGGGACGCTTTTATTTTGTGAAAATATGTCAACATTTTGACAGAGTGACATATTCGGCGTTCGGGTATTTTGTTTGGAATTATTCAGCGTAAAAATGCAAGTAACTTCCAAAACGGGGGACGGTTTTTTTAATGTCAGTATTGCCAGTGTATTTGATCCTTTCATGGTGGATAAGGCGAATAGTTATGGGGTCGGGCCCCTAAAGTTGGCACCCCATGCGGCCCCCTCATCTGCGCAGATATTGGCATGGGGCAATTAAAGCGACCCTGATTTGACCTTCTGTCATGATTTGTCACACAAGTTGGCCTGCGAATAGTTCGATCAAGGAATCCACGAGGGTGAAAATGAATTAAATAATTTGTTTCATAACTCACTTTATTTGTTTTCGGGAAATGTTCGGTTGCCATAGCACAATGCGTTGAACGGTTGTATTAAGTGCTTTCATTTTGGTGGTATAAAAAAGAACGTGTATTTTGGGTTATACCTTCTCAAAGAATACCTATTTTATAATAATCAAAATACATATTTATGCGAGTATGTATATGAGATGTCTATGCGTTGCTAAACCGTTTATCCGATTGCGATGAAACTTTAGGGATTTGATGTGTGCATGACCGCAATGGTTTCTATACGTAATAGTGAGCTCTGGCGTCATAAAAATCCGTTGTTAAACCGTTCATCTGACTTTGGTGAGTTGTTGTGAGCACGCCCGCGAAGATTTCTATATAGGTATATTGGTGAGCTCTGGTATTAAGAAATTTGTACAAAAAAATTGCAATAGGTGGCACGCGAGCTGTTTGAAAACTGAATGTACTGGTACCGAATATATGGAATGCGTGAGGAAGGAGGGGAACTTGGGAGGCGAGAAGGGAACTCTTGATGGGGGGTTCGCGGGACGTGCTAAGCGGGAGAGGGGAGTGGGGAGAGGGAAGGCGTAGATGGCAGTGAGGGAACGCGTGAGGGAAAGGGAATGCGGGAGAGGAAGGAGAGGCAGAAGGGGAAAGGGAAAGGACGCGAGGAGAAATAATTTCTTCAATTAAGTGGCATAGCAAATAGCAACGCATGCCGGGAACTCGCTAGTAATAATGTATAATATGTTCTTTAATAAACGTATTAGGAAAGCAAAAGTAAAATTTTACGATGGGCGGTAATATATTAAGTACCATAGTACACCTACCTTACGACATTCAATTAGAGGTAAAAAATGTTTTATTGATTTAGGTGCAGAGATTTAATATGAATTCGGGCAAGTGTAATAACAATTTTATGAGCAAAATTAAAATAATAATAATTATTATTCATTTAATTTTTAACCGACCCCAAGAAATAAAATGGAATTCGGTGGGTTTCAAAATCCATTAATAATAACATCTCTTTAAGAATCTGCAATTAAAATATCTTAATATAATTACTCTGAAAGTTTAGTGAGAGAAAGTCTGCGAGAAAGCGTTTAGTCATGGCTTATTACGTAATTGTGCAAAAACCTGAGAAAGGGTTGGGTCCAGCCCCCTTTCTTTGGAAATTTTCCCCCCACCCCTGAGATGATAATGGCGGATTAAATTATTTCACGTAATGGCAACACATAAAATATGCAAGTCATTCTTAGCCCATCGCCCCGAGGAAATTTTGTACACAAGGAAAATTTTCCTAATTAATACTGACATTGATGTAAGCAACTTGGATGGGCAAAGTAAACGACTAAATGCTGGCAAGCCCCTTAAAAGTTAGGTAATTATTTTTTGTTTACGGAATTTGATCAGATATCAAATTCATATTGTATTTGCTAGATTACACTTTCGACTTTCAGGTAGGTAGGTACTTGGGCACTAAACATATCGAACAGTATTAATACGGTAACGTCTGCGTGGTTGAATTTCAGAACCCAGCTTCGAGTGCATGTCTGACGCCACGCCATGCCATACGCGCCGCGCCACAAATAACATCTGGGCACGTGTAATTTCACAAAGCTACTGTTATAATTCGATTTCGAATTCAAGAATTCGTCACAAGATGTCGCTACTTCCAGCAGCAGGTCGGATGGGGACGTCTCCCCCTAGGTATAACTGCTACAAATTTGTGAATATGTAGTATCTCTCCGTATATGGAAAGATTGACAGTAATACATGTTATATCAAGCGGCTATATATTACATATGACGTCATTGCTTTGTCTCGGTTACTTTATCCCGGTGACTAGCTACACTAGATGTAGGATGAAAGTGGATCCGAGGAAAGGACTATTTTTGAAACCAGTTCCTATTGGATTAGAAATATAAAAATATACCTTTTTTTTTTTTTTTTACATAAGCTCCACACAGGAGGCCCTGAGGCAAATAATTTCCCTGAGGGCCTATGTCATCTTTAGGGATGCTGTGTGGAGGGTCTTTTAGGGAAAGGAAGGAGAGGAGGGTTCTGGGAAGGAAAAGGGTTTAAGGGGTGGGTAGGAATCTGGGGTTCAGTGTGTCCTGGTCATCAGACCTAAACACACCTCATCCCATGAACCCGGGCACCTCTGCTAAATCACCAAACGTAGCGAACCACTTGGGGTGACCTATGGCAGAGGTGTTGGTTATCCAATAAAGGTTCCCGGGGCGGCGGTACCCATTCCCGCCTCCCAAATACCTAACTATGTATACCTACAAATGTTGCATCTAAATGCTATGAATAACTGTATACATATATCCTAACTGCAATTAATCTTTAATTTATGTATTCGATACTGCCGCTATGGGTCGACCTACCCTTCATGACAATATCAAAGAGGATACGGTATTTCTACTTATGTCGACAGAATAGCATTTATTCCCAAACATGGGAACACCTCAGCACAGGTTCGCCTAGTGAGGTGATCACAAAATACTACTAGATACTTACAGTTACGGATCATTAACACTTTTTTCTTATTACCAAACTTATTATCTATGTGTAATAATCTGTAATGTGTATGTTCACGAATAGAAATAAAAAATAAAGAAATAAAATAAAAATGGATTTATAAAATTGTCACCAACACTAACTGGGCGAAGCCGAACCAAAAGCCGCCCGCAGGGCCTGGCAGTAAAAACTTGCGAAGCGGATTTTTAACAGCTGGTTTAGTTATTATTAGGTTACTTTTGGAAATTGACTAAGATGAGTAATTCTGCAAAGGGACAATGATTTTTCACAATAACACTTTTCCACAACATTAATTTATATGAAAACACCCTTTTCTATACGCTACAACTCAGACCTAATAATAGGGCCGCTAGGTATTTCAAATTAAAAATTATTAAAAACTGACAAACTTGCAAATGAATCGATAAAAATAAAATAATAGTTGAGAAATGTGTTTTATGCCTTCCTTTCCAAGAAGTGTTCACAATAACAAACACGCACTTGAAATATTTACAAGAAACTGAGTGTACTAATTGTACTCCCTTGTTATTTTTTAATCTTTCTGTAGTAGGTACATGATTTGGTAACCCGAATTCAACGATTTAAGTTTATTGCTTACAGCGCACAATATGCAAAAAAGTCTCTCATTCCAAACGAACATTGGGGGAATAATTACACTTTATTTATGTACTTTAAAACTCCTCTAAAACAAATGTCGCGATTCAAACGAAATTCAAGGAATGTCTGTTTTTAAAAGTTATTAAAGCCCTTTGTGATTAACGGCCAGAGAAATAAATAAAGGAGAAAAATTTACTTTGTACTGTCGAAATACGGCGGCTCCGTGTGATTTATGTGGCGAGCTGCGAAAACAATTGCTTGTTACATCTGCATTACAGGACTTGCTTTCAATAAGGACGCTTCTTTTCCTTTATCGCTTTATTCTTTCTTTATCCTTTTATTGTCTGCGATGGAAGGCAAATAACTATTTTTTAATCTTTATTGTTTCGGACAATCTTTTCGGATGATATCGATTGGATAGATAGAAGATAACGACTTTGAAATATTTATTAGGTTGCATTTTAAGGAGCGTTTGAAATACTACATTTTCTTCTTCAAATATAAATTTATTTTGTGGTACCATTTTTTAATTAAAAATTAACAGATTTCTTTGTTTTAACCACTATTAATGTCTATAAAACCGTCATGTTTCGAGAGCGATGCTCCTTTCCCAGGGTTTACTTTTTTTAGTAAACTCTGAGGAAGGGAGCATCGCTTTCGAAACATGTCGGTTTTATAGACATTAAAAGTGTTTAAAACAAAGAAATCTTTTAAGTTTTACTACATTTTCGCTTCAAATATACTAAAAAAACGAACAACATAAAAAAACGTATTTACACAAATCAAAGCAAAATCAGACATACGGACAAGAATCGTGACATTAATAATTTGATGGATTCAAATAATAAAAAAAAAAAACATTTATTGCCCGAAATAAACAGAAAGTTCAATGGGCATAGCTTATAGGTACAACCTCTTAGTTACTGCTGACCCAATCAACAAGAAGTAGAGTACATATAATATTTAGACTATTAATATTGTTGTTATTCTTAGCTTTTTAAGCTCTCACCCTTGCCCTAGAAAATATTTCAACGTTCTTTTTTCTTACAAAATACAATAATGATGTCTTGTTTTATTATATGACAGTTAAATTAATATTTCAAATACCTTCTATCATGATGGAAATGGCGTCTGGAAATAAAAATTCTTCACTGAAATGAACTGCAAATTTTACGACTCCAATTATGTATGAGAGCTTTTTAGTTAGATATAACTAATTTTATGTTTAAAGTTAAATAATTATGTTGCCGACAAAAAAGGTTTTCTTGCTTTTAGTTAGACGTAACTGATTTTATGTAGTAAAGTTAAATAATCCCGTTGCCGACAATAAATGTTTTCTTGTTTTTAAATAAATGTTTATCCTACTAAAAACACACAAAGTTACAAACATCAAGGAAATACTTGGAAGCTAACTACTCACCTATGATTGAAATGTTTCGTTACAGTACAATCTTGATTCCCTTTGTCAAGTCTTGGCGTAAAATATTTGGGTGCAATTAGCCATTGTTCTCTGTTTGCGCTGGCCGAAGTAGATGTTTAGGCTCCACCTCTACACTGCTCTTGTTTAGTCAGAGCCTCCACAATACTCCTGTATAGGTAGATGGTGGAGGTCGAGGCTCTACTCTGCTCCTGTTTAGGCAGAGGCTCCACACTACTCTTGTACTTGTATAGGGTATAAAGGTATGGGGATAGTTGCGCTCCGGTAATCCGTGATGTCCAATCAGCCATCCGGGCAAACAGGCTCCGCGTCCGAAACGTGTATCGCCCCGTATCGTGGTGTATGCATATCTAATAGAAATTTGAAATTCCGTAAGTGTGGCGGCGGTGTTTGCTCGGCATCACGGGCCGCAGGAGCAAACACAGGAGGACCGGAATTTAGAGGTTGGGTGGCTGAATGCTGGAGTCATCTCGACTAATATTTGCCACACACAACAGTTTATACCGACAGTGGCAGAGAATAGTTTAGAATTTTTTTTTAAAGCAATTGTTTCAATTATAGATATATAACTTTCGAGGAAGAATAATTCACCAAGCATTGCGTGCTATGTATATGGACTACGATAAGGTTATATGTTGTGCACCAATATTATCTCACCATAGTTGCGCTTCTAATAACAAGGCGGTGAGAGAATTTGAATAGGACTTTTGCCCATCTTGCGTCACTTTAAAAACATTACTTTAGCCATGCAATTAAAGTAGCGCAGTGGCAGAATTTTGTGATGTTCTTGATATTCTTATGGTAATTGATGAAAATTATGTTATTTTGTACTACTTCAAACACAGCACACATATTTTGTGGCAACATTTTAATTCATAATTAATAGAATTCTTAGTTTTAACCACGTTTATTGCTTAAAAAATTCAACAATCCAAATCCAACATGCAGGCATTGCTAACTAAACATGTTCGTTTTTTAAACCATAAATGTGGTTAAAACTAAATATTCTATTATTTTGAAACTTCTTTATTTTGTATTCATCTTGCACCACTTTTATAATATTTCTGTTGAATCTTATTGGAAGTAGCGCAAGATATTGATATCTGGTGTAGCTGATTGAAGGCCATTCTTTGTAGGAGAAAGAGCAGAGGAACCGAATGAACGTATTCTACACTAAATGTATCTAAAAAAAGGGAATATACTCGTAAATAGAAATTAGAAAAAAATATGTCAATAAAGTAGAGGTATTGATCCTTACGAAACTTCTTTGTTTTGGATTAAAACTCAAAATATCCAACTGCTAATCAAGCGTTAAGCATACTGTTATACTCAACAGTCCCCCTTTTACTGTTTTAAAGTTTCAAAAACGTTTTCAAGAACTCCACTTTAATTTAAAGTTTATTTTAATATTATTATAAGATTCATATATTATAGATTTTTTTCTTCCTAGCTCCTAAAATCTATAACCTTATCCCTGAAAACCTAAAAACGTTGAGTCAACCCCATTCCTTTAAAAAACAAATAACGAAATAGATCCTTACACATGGAATACATTACAATTTTAACACCCATTCACTTTACACTCTATCAATTTAATCACCTTTTACACAAAACATAATATATCTCTATTTTCTAAATTAGCGGCATTGTATGTACAAGATTAATTAGTGTGATCTATAGCTAACAACTCCTCAAATTTTTCATTTTCTAATAATTCTCTAACTTCTCCATCTTCTTCTTGTAACCCAATCTAACTATAAGTATATCTTTTTCTTATTATAGAAGATCTGTGTGCATAGTATTAAGAGCAGGCAAAACATAATATATTTTTTATTTACTAACTAAGCAGCATTATATGTATAAAACTGATTACTGTGAACTATATATCAATAATTCCTTAAAATATACTAGTAATAACTTATCTTTCCCAATAATTCTTTAACTTATTCACCTTATTCTTGTAATCCATCTTGTTAATATTGTAATTCATTTAACTACATAAACTCTCTTATTGTAGAAGAATTTGTGTGCATAGTATCAATTAGTGAAAAATTCAACCTATACAAATGAATGTATATCCGCAAACTGTAAACTTCACCCGCCATAACACAGGGTCATCCCTAGCATGGAGGGTGAAATATCACAAAAAAACTATTTGTACTTTCGATAATTCATGTATTAAATAAAAAAAATAAAATAAAATAAATATTATTAAATTTCTAAAAAAACGGTTCATTTATGAACAAGTTCTACTGTGTGATTATTATTTTAATGCAGCTATTTCGCCTTCTGAAGACAGTTTGATAATGTTTTCAGAATGCGAAACAATGATAAACATGAAATTATACAAATTGTACTATTTTAATATAACCTTTTTTCCAATTATTAATCATTTTAAAATAGTGGAGTAAATAAAACAAAGGCGTATTGTTATGGACTATGCTTTGAGCCACCTTTGGTGAGCGAGGTATCCATAGCTCAAAACCGAGCTAGGGTCAAAGTGAATACGTTAGAACTACGGCTATCCACCGTGACTCACGTAGTATCTGTGTACTGAGTATGTGGACCACCTTCAGCCTCCACAATCTCTACATTTCATGTATTTCCATAACAAACTACTGTCGATATGCAGAGACGGATTCATACGGCACGTGATGTGATTCATTGGTGAATTTGTTAAGATATTGCTAAAAGAGTCGATGATTTTCGCAGATGAATGAATATAAAGTTATTAGCACTTAGTGCTAACAAATAATGTTGATACGATGGTGAATGCGAATCAGTGATGTTAAAACTTGACTTCTGGAAAACATTCCATTGATCATAAATATTTGCAATTTTTAACATTGCCAGTGATAGATAGAGCACAATGATACAAATATAAGGAACATCCTTTTTACAAAATAGATCGGTAGTTACTGTTCCCTTCACAACTTTACAACAGTAACCGCAATAAAATTTAAGAATGTAAATTAGTCATTTCAGTATTAAAGTGATCCACCATTTTTGTGCACGTGTTAAATCATTGGAATAAAATAAATTCTATGATTACACAGTATCCTAGTCCATTGTAAAGTATCAATGGCGTAGCGTAGGCACGGGCCAAGGCATGAACGCGTTAATAATAACGCGTTAATTAAAACCGTGGTTTCAAAAATCCTCATTCAATTTCTTTATTTATCTCATCACTTATTCTATTGAGAATTGAATATTTGCTCCGTTCCCTTACGATTGACTTCCAAGATTTTACTCTAGAAGTGGGAACTTCAGATCACCTATTTTTTAAGGTTGTCTATCCCTCTCTAAATTGATATTCACGACTTTTCTAAACTTGCCTCCCCTCCGTTTAACATCTCATCTCTTATAAGTCTTACTCGACTCAAATTTTGCGTATATGAGTACCTATGTGCATAATTATGAAATTTGCGCATTCGAATAAAATTATATATATAAATTCGCCTTCAATAATAATAGCCGAAATAATAAATTACCATAATAATACATTGTTCCCATCCATATTTCGTAACTGTCAAATCAGTATACGTTTGCCCTGAAGAAGGAACGGTCGATCCGAAACCGGTCGGCATTACTCAAATATATAAGTGGTTCAAACAAAGTTAAATGGTTTCATTTAATAATTTACCATATGTTATTTCGGCCACTGGCATTATACCTAGCTCCCTCATTCAAAATTTAGGCATATTAGATTTGTCAAAGAATTTATATATATAAAAATTAGTCATTTTAAATACATGTAGGCTTACAAAAGATTTTTAAAAATATTTATATTGAGGGATCAGTAGGATTTATAGGTCCAATTAGAAGTTCTACCGAACCGAACCCTCTAATATGAAAATATCTGGAGTCGGTGAATTATTTTCCCATTTGGTCTCTGGTAGGTTGACATGTTGTTCTTGTATTGTTTTGTATTTATTATTCTTATATAGTGTAATTGCATAGCGTGAATTGACTAGATGATCATTTGAGGAAGTGTGTGAAAGGGTTTAGTTTTTCCTGTGGGGAAAATTTAACCCGGACATTTAAATCTGGTGCTTTAAAAAAATGGCCTAGAACGCCCTTGTGGTGTGAAATCCGGCAACATAAAAAACCATAGCTCATCAAGGAAGTGATGTTGTAAGCTGAGATTACATAGTTTCCCAAGAAACAGTGCTGTTTCCCAAAACATTTAGTTATTTATACTTTCTTTAAGATTTAAATAAAACTACACCTGGATCAGATCAGTCCAGGGTCTGCAAATTCCTCGCTACGCTACCGTCTAACATATTATTATAATATGTTTTTGTATGCGGAACCATTTCACATACCCGGCGTGTTGTCAATACAGGGTGTCTGATCATATAATGTTCTCGGGGTGATACTGATAGGGTTGTGGGTGAATAGGCGTAAATAGAAGAATTGTTTGTCAGGCATCTGTCATATTGTTTCCGGGTGTAAAATCCAATCCCCACGCTTCAAGTAATGGCGAATACTAGTCAAAAGGGATCAACAAATCAATGGAAGATAGATTCATGTTTTAGTCATGAATACTCGCTTTTTACTTGAGTAGTGAAATAATTATTGTAATGTCTGGACAGTTTCATCTCTCACCATTGTTTTGATATCGCGGAGCGGTTTGGTTTGTTATTTCAATTTTGGTGATGGAGCTTCGGGAAGAGTAGTTTTTATTGATTCAAATGTTTATATATAGGTCTTTGATACTGGGTTTTGGGGTGTTTGTATATGGTAAATGAAATACTACTGGTGTTTTAATTCACTTCTGGTACCTGCCCGTCTTCCTTATTTGTTTTATTCTGGACAGGGAAATGACTATTAAGATCTATAAAATAATAATTATAAACAATCTATTTTAATAGGAAGGAAGTAAAAACCGAAAAGGGGGTTTAGATTTCTGAAATGCCAGCGAATAAATAATTAGTTAAATAGCGAAAAATCATATTATTTCAAATTTAAATCAACTCTAATATAAAAGCATCACACAAATTTAGGAGACCATTAACTTTTCATCAACGGCACAAAAAAAGATTAAATGTATGTTCTTTATCACAATAATGCTGCATCTCTTTCTTGCACACTAAGTAATAGTGAGATAAACGACGAGACAATAATGTACGTCTGTCTGCTTCCTCCAAAGAAAAAAATAAATCAAGTTTAGCATCTCCCTCACTTGTATCAAAGTAATTATATGCCGCGTGCCTTTGCCATTACCGTGCCGTTGTCGTGGGAACTATGAAAGCAGCCACTGTGCGCTTTTATAATTCTCACGGTTACGGCACGCCAACGGTACAAAAAGCATAAAACCTACGTTCTTTATCGTAATAATGCTGCATCTCTTTCATACACACTAAATAGTAGTCAGAAAAACGATCTACATAGGTATGACTGCTTCCTCATAAGATGAAGCCATACTAAATAATGCAAAATCATATGTTTTGTTTTGAAAATTTGATCGCTCACAAATACCTATTATAGATGCTTCAATTAAATAATGCGTGTAAAACATATCTTGGCCCTTAAAAATATCGGTTAATTTTTTATAAATCTTTTAATAAGCTTAGAAAAAAATAAAGTATAAGGTCTCTAAAAAACACTTTCAAGTCCAAACTCTCCTATATATAAACCCCTTTTCGGACATGTTTTTTTTTATCGATTAATGTGGCAAATTCAGTTTCTTTTATAATAATCGCAAAAAAAAGATATTTACGCTCGAAATTCACAAAATAAAATAAAATATGCATTTTCACGTTATTATTTTACAATACGGTCGGCAGTCGACGAATTTTGATTTTTAAAGCGAACCCTATGCCGTCCACCCAAGGACTACATACTTGCCACACCCATTTTTTATCAGTTCGGCCCCGGACGGAGCGGGGAATAGAAGTTAGGCTCCGCGTCACTTGATTCCGTGAAATCAATTTTACATTTCCGTTTTATTACAATAAACCATGCGTAAAAAAGGAGTTAACGTTTTAACGGGCCTTTACGATATCAACCTAAAAATTCTCAGATCCTTAAGTATTTTTAAACTCCTCCCAAAAAGGGGCGTGAATTCCGATTTCGATTTTTTCCTGGATTATTGGATCACCTTAAGGAATTACGCATCATTTTATTGGATTTTTTGTGATGATGTCGCGTGTCGTCGACGTCGCAGTATCAGTTATAAAAGCAGCTAATCCGATTTTTTTTATGAAATCTTGTTCCATCGGAGGTTGTATGTCAACAGGACTATCTCCACCGCGTAGACTACAGAAACAACTAAGCAGAACTATTCCATCATAAGCTTCGAGCGGCATCCCCCCTTACTACATTATTTTCTTCCTGTTTTTCTAGAAGAACTTAGTAAAAATATGTTTTAATGATGATACATGCATTGCCTGGATGGATTTACCAGGAACGTGACGAGGGGTTGGTCGGTAGGGAGAGGGCGTATTCGCCCGGTCGGGTAATTGACACCTCAACTGTTATAATTCCTGGTCAGAATAATGCTGAATCAAATGACATATTTGGCCAAAGCGTTGTTGGATTAGCCCGGCACTAGCTCACCTAAGCCGACCTGAATAGATCTATTACGTTTGTGTCATTGTATTGCAGCCCCGACATCGGCATTATACCTATGTACTTAATTTAGATTCACCAACATAAATGTTTTAAGCGGGCTTAACGTTGGGATTTGAACACTAAACTATCATTATTCACTAAGGAAATATGCTTTTATAATTTAATGTGTGTTTCATTTATTTGACCATTTTGAAACAAGCGTTTATCTCAGATATATATATTTCAACTTTTTTTGAAACTGTATGGATCAATAATTTTCTTTATTTATTTACCAACTAGCAGACCCGGCCACACGTTGCTGTGGCTAACGAAACACAACGCCATTACCCAATCTTTATAAAATCCACACCACCTGCCCGCTGCCCGCTGCCCGCTGCCTGAATTGAATATTTGAATTTATCGGCTTTTCTCTACTATAATAAGCATGTATTATACATATAAACTAATTAACTCGCCACTAATTATACAATGCTTGCAATGCAACACTGGATATTTGAAAAGGGAAAATCAAATACCTACTTACTCTTATTTATTTATTTATTTGATGCAATATATTTACATTTTATACACAATTCAATGATGTTGACTTCACTGGGTGGTTTACCCGTGCTGAGGCCTCCATTTCATGTACAAAATTATAAATAATACATATAAATTTAATACATAAGTTATTTACAAAGTCACTCTCATCAGGTGTGTTCCCTGACCTTTGGAAGTTTAGTCTTTTGACACCC
The DNA here is from genome assembly GCA_929108145.2 of Limnephilus rhombicus. Classification (NCBI taxonomy): domain Eukaryota; kingdom Metazoa; phylum Arthropoda; class Insecta; order Trichoptera; family Limnephilidae; genus Limnephilus; species Limnephilus rhombicus. The sequence continues at coordinate 32,627,164 of OV815272.1, read as the reverse complement.
ATTTTTAAAAAAGTAAATAAGAGCGACGTAACAAACTATAGGCTTAAACTCTTTGAAAGCCTGGTACTAGACAAATTGATATCCCAAATCAATCAAACCATCTCACCGCTTCAACATGGATTTATCAAAGGAAGATCAACCCTGTCCAATTTAATATTATACACGAATGACATTGTTAATGCCTTGACTTCATCACATCAAACTGATTCCATATATACTGATTTCAGTAAGGCATTTGATAAGGTTAACCACAGACTCTTATTACGAAAACTGAAGTTGTTGGGAATGAGAGGGAGTATTTTGGAATGGTTTAAGAGTTATCTATTGGGAAGGTACTTAGCGGTCAAAGTTGATTCGTTTACTTCTTATACATTTGCTGCCTCGAGTGGGGTACCACAGGGATCTCATTTGGGCCCGATATTATTTTGCTTATTCATAAATGATATAGTTAATATTTTTAGTAATGTCAAAGTCCTATTATTTGCTGATGATCTGAAGATTTACAGAACAATTAGAAACGATGATGATCGCGCCATTCTGCAGTTAAACCTGAACAAACTATGCGCGTGGTGTTCTGTCAATGATTTACAACTAAATATTGGTAAATGCCAGATTATTAGTTTTTACAGAGGTAAAAATCCTTTTAAATTTTCTTATGATATGAATGGTGTTAATCTTCTTGTGTATCGCAGATTCGTGATATTGGTGTTATATTCCACGAGAGTCTACAGTTCAATGTACACATCGATGAAATAACAAGCGATGCAATGAGAATACTAGGTTTTATCTTGAGAATGGGTGCAAATTTTAAAAGTATTTTAACATTAAAACATCTGTATTGCTCACTAGTACGAAGCAGATTAGAATACAATTCCTCTGTATGGTCACCATACTACAATGTTCATTCTCAATCATTGGAAAAGGTACAAAACAAATTTCTTCGGTACATCAATTTTAAAATGAAAATACCAATCGAATTTATAAATTATAATTACTTACGCGCTGAAACCAGACTTCTTAAATTATCAGATAGAAGAGTGTTAATTGATTTATTATTTTTATACAAAATTATAAAATCTTTAATTGACTGCCCTAATTTGTTGGAACTAATTTGCATTAGCATACCCGCTAGACAAACTCGTAGTAAAGATACTTTTAAATGCAACAATAAACTCAACACTAATTACTCTATATAATAATAATAATAATAATAATAATAATATCTTTATTGAACAAAAATTTTAAGATTTATAACAAACAAGAAAAAAGTACATCTTACAATATTTTAAAAGTAACATTAGTACAAAAGTTAATAACAAAAAACAATATACATATAAAACAGTAGTTACTTAGAGAGTAGAAATTTGTAATTATAAATTTAGGTTTCTCGTAACCTGCCTCACTAGGCTAGCCTGTGTTGAGGCAGTTATTTTAGATCAATTTATAATGCTGTGAACATACCTACACTTATATTAGAATGTAATCACACAATAGATTGGTTGCATTAATAATAACAATAACATTGGTACAATAATAACAGCATTGGTTCATTACTAATTTCGAATTTGGGTGAGTGCACCGGTAAATGCTCTATCATTATTTTTTATCCAAATTTTTATGTTTTTTTTGAAAATTTTTTGTGAATCACATTTTTTTATACTAATTGGAAGAATGTTGTAAAGTCTTGTTGCAAGGTATCTAAAGCTTCGTTGACCAAAAGTAGTATGAGTTATGGGAATTTGTAGTAAATCTTTGTTATTGTTTCGAGTATAGCGAGAATTTAGTCTTTTTTCATAGTATTTATGGAAGTTTGTGTATAAATGAGTGAGGATTGTTTTTGCATATATCTGACGAACGTCAAACACATTCATAATATTAAAGATAAAGTTCGAGTCCGTAATTAAGGGTAATCTAAGAATTATTTTTATAATCGTTTTTTGTGCCTTTATGATTGGATCTAGTGCTGATGCAGTACCGCCTCCCCATGCTATGATACCGTACTCAATAACAGATTGACAGACTGCAAAATAAATCATTTTCAAGTGTTGCAAGTCGAGAAAGTTTCGTATCTTTCTGAAAAAGTGCATGGTTTTTCTTATTTTGTTTGCAATTATTTGAGTGTGAAAATTCCATTTGAGATATGGATCAATTGTGAGGCCGAGATACTTTATCTGTGTAGTGCGCTCAATGTAGGGACACTGGCAATATTCATCGCAATTCATACATGTGTGTATTCTAATAGAGGCATCATCATGAGGTTGACCTGTTATATTTATGCTTGATGTGACATATTTAGTTTTCTCGGTGTTCAATGTGAGTGTATTTGTATCTAACCACTTTTTTACAATGTTTATTTCCGTTTCTGCTTTATTGTAGACAGCTAGCCAAGTGTCAGCTTCAAATAATAAAACAGTGTCATCGGCAAAACTAACTATTTTTCCCTGTATGTTAATGTTACATAAGTCGTTGATATATAAAAGGAACAAAGACGGTCCTAATATGCTACCTTGTGGTATACCATAGTTAGTTGAGCGCTGATTGCTAAGTGTGTTCATTATTTTCACTTGTTGCTTGCGTTCATCAAGGTAGCTCTTAAAAAAGTTAAGTTCGTTGCCTGTAATACCGATTGTTTGAAGTTTGTTTATTAATTTACTGTGTGATATTGTATCAAAGGCTTTAGACAGGTCTAAAAAAATTGAAATACATTTTTTGCTTTTGTCAAGGTTTTTTACAATAAAGTCAGTTACGGCGGCCATAGCATCTGAGGTACTCTTGCTTTCTTGAAACCCGTATTGATTTGCTGAAAGTAGTTTATGGCTGTCTAGAAATTTTACTAACTGAGCATTTATAATTTTTTCAAATACTTTGGATAGACTGGTCAGTAGAGTTATTGGTCTGTAATTGTTTATGTCTGTCTTGTTACCTGTTTTATGTATGGGAATAACAATACCTTGTTTCAGGTTTGAGGGGAAGTGTCCTTGACTGATACTAAGGTTAATTAGGTGTTCTAGGGGCAATGTAATTTCCGTAGACAGCGTTTTCAAAATCTTGGTTGTTATTCCATCAACCCCGGCAGAAGAAGTGTTTTTAAGGGAATTGATTATTTTTAGAATCTCTTCCCCTGAAACAGTTTGGAAATTGAATCTTCTATTGGGAAATTGAAGTTCTGTTTCAGCAGGTAGAGCATTTCTACAATTTGGTAGACGAGAAGCAAGATTTGAACCAATATTTATGAAGAAGTTATTGATGTAATCCGCAACGAGCTTGGGGTTTTTTGAGGTGTCAATAATTTTTCCGTCAATACAAAGTTTACTAATGTCCTGTTTGTCTTTGGTGTTTTGTGTATTTGTGGCTTCTCTTAGAATTTGCCATATTTTTTTGGGATCGTTGTTACTTTCTTGGATTTTGTCTCTGTAGTAGATTTCTTTCGCCTTCCTAATGACTTCGCCGCATGTATTTCTATATCTTTTGTAGATGTTTATTGATATTATGTCATAAGGATTTTCTTTCACTTTTTTGTGTAATGCGTTTCTTCTACGAATGCAGTTGATAATTGAGTAGTTTATCCATGATTTCAAGGGTTTAATTTTGTTAGGATTTTTTTTTGTTAAAATTGTTGTATTATTAATTAATTCATTTTTCAAAAAGTCAACAAAATAATTCCATGCATCCTCTGAGTTTTTTATTTGTAAAAGCTCTTGCCAAGATTTATTTTTAATTATATTTTTTAAATTCTCAAAATTAATATTATTGTATACGATTGACTGATCTCTTCTGTTTTTTGTGGTGTCGGATTGCAATGTGAAAATTGTTGTGTAATGGTCTGTAATTGTTGATTTGTAAACAATACTTTTGTATTGTTTATTAGTTTTGACCATTACGTGATCAATGCACGATGTTGATTCATTAGCTATTCTTGTTGGTGTATTGATAGTACTAATTAATCCATGAAACTCTAATATGTTCAGGTAGTCGTGACATTGATGGTGAGGGTTGTTTGGAAGTATGTTGATATTTAAATCTCCCATAATTATCAAGTTTTTAGTGTAGGAAAGACTAGAGAGTATGCTATTTAGACTGTTAAGAAATGGTGTTATATTACGAATAGATGGAGAGCGGTATATTGCTAGAATACACGTATCATTATTATACATTATTTGCATACAGCTTGCGTCAATAATGTTTATTTCAGTTACATTAGAGTTTAGGTCATTTTTTGTGTATACCACAACTCCATCGTTCTGACTATCGTGTTTTGATGAGTTGTAGGAAGAGTAGTGATTTGTGAATTTAGGAGTGTAAATATTTGTCAACCAACATTCTGTGAGAATAATAACATCAAAGTCTATATTTAGGTGGTTAAGCTGTATCTGGAGTTCATTAAAGTTTTTATTAATAGACCTGATATTTTGGTGCATAATAATAGTATTTTTTGAATCAGTTGTTAGGTATTTACATATTTTCGCATCTGATGTTACAAACAAATTATCTTGATCACCTAGTTCTTTGTATGTGTTATTAATGTTAATAGCCATTTTATAATTTATATTACAAAAAAAATTGTTTAATTCCCTTAAATGAGAGCTCCACTAGTCCGAGGCCATTACTGGGGATTTCAACCTTTGATTGAAAGAGGTACAGGTGAATTATTGTTGCAGTTTGAAAATAAATGCAAGCAATATGTCCCACTGAACTGAGGGGAATCGACCCAGTGAATGACCTGTAAAAGTGAGGCTCTCAATAAAAAAAAACTAATCAATTTTTTTAAGATCATCAGAGTGTTTGATATAAATTACTCTATCACTTTCATTTTTTTTAACCATCACTTTACATTCCTTGTACCAGACATATTTATATCCCATTTCTTTTGCCTTAGTCTTCGACCTCCACAGAAGATCTTTGAAGTAGGCGCCAAGGGTTTCACTAATAAAAATCTTCTGGTGTCCGTTTCCTTGGGTTGTGGTAGGGTTGAGTAGCTTCCTGTTCAGTAGAATCTGCCGTCTTTTTTGGGGGTTAGTGAATCTGACGTGGAATTTTGGGGGGACTCCTGGTCGTCGGTCCGGAATTTTCTTGATTTCGAGGATGTCATCGCCCTTTATGTCGACACCTGCAGCAGCGGCCACCCGTTTAATTATTTCTGCAGGCTGCTCAACCTCTTTTTCTGGAATCCCTGCAAATTCAAGGGTATCTTCATGCGTTTTTTGTTCCACTTCTGCTAATCTAACTTGAAGGCTCTTTATTATGCCATCTTTTGCCGTTATTTCCTTTCTCATGGTTTCTACTTCCGAGACCAGTTTAATTATAGTCTCCATCTTTAGGTGTATATCATCATATTGATGACTGATGAAGTCTCTTGTGCTCCGGTTCTCTTTATTTTCATCATCAATTTTTTTTAGGATTGCGGATTTAAAAGTTTCTAATTTTTTTTCCATCTTCATCTCAATTTTCTCCAACAGGACATCAATATCAATATATACTCACCAATACCAAGAATCCATAACCTTGCGAATAAATATTGCGAATCTATAGATATATTTAGTATTGACAGTTTTGAATGTTTCAAAAATCAACTAATCTCGATTCTATCTGCTAATAATTAACTTTTATTATTTTTTTTTGTTTTTCTCATAAAATATTTTCTCATCTAAACCTCACCAGTAAAATGTATACTTACTTTACAATATTTTTGCAGTTCTATTTACACTTTGTTCTATGTCAGGTCTTATTATTATTGTTAATAATATGTATAAATATTTAAAGCTGAATTGTTTTAGTTTTTTGTAAGTACAACTTGTACTAATTCATTTCATTTCTTTTTTATGTTTTAATATTCTTTACCTAACGAGTCGATTGCATTCATATTTATTCTGTTTTATTGTTTATGTAATACATGTAATTAATATTGTTAATTACATATTTGCTTCTTTTCTTGTACAAGCCCACTAGGGCGTTAATAAAATATAAAATAAAATAAAAAATATATATAATATTGGTGAAAAAAACGGAAAAAAGTAAAAAAAAAAACATACGATTAAGATAAAATAAACTTAAAAAGTAGAGATTTAAAAATAACGTAAATTTAAAAATAAATAATATTATATAAGGTGAAAAACATTATTTTTAATAAGTGTTGTGTGTTTGTGTTTTATATTGGTTTTGTGTGTTACTTGTATGTTTTATTTTTATTTTTTGCTATGATATTTTGGTAGTATTGTCTATTTTGGTCTTTAATCCATTTTGTAATTTTGTGTCGGAATTTATTTTTGTTTTCTTCAATTTTATTATCAAGTGTTAGACTGTTGAATGCTTTTATAGCGTGATATTGGTAGTGTCTTTGTCCAAAGCTTGTATTTACCGTCGGAGTTTTTAAGTTTTCTTTGTATGCTTGTCTAACTGGTCTGTTCGTAATATTTTGTGTTTGTTGAAGGTTGTTTTTGTGGTCAAAAATGTAATTTAGTAGCGATTTAACGTATAGTTGTCGTATGTCTAGTACGTCACAACGGTTGAATATTTGGTCTGTATCAGTAAGTCTATGTTTTTTAAGTATTACCTTTAAGATCGTTTTCTGCGCAATTTCCAGGTGTTCGATAGCTGAGTTTGTTGCTCCTCCCCAAGCAATTATTCCATATTCTATTATAGACTGACATAGAGCAAAATATATTGTTTTCATTTGTTGTATTTTGTATATGTTTCTTATGTTTAGGAAAATGTGTATCGTTTTGTGGAGTTTATTTGTCACTTGTTTGATGTGATGTGTCCATCTAAGGTTATGGTCAATTATGATTTCTAGATACTTTATTTGTTCTTTTTTTTTCTAGAGGAGGGCAAACGCAGATGTTGGTGTTTAAACATTCGTGTATTTTTATGGTATTTGTGTTATTTTTTGGCTGTCCTGTGCTATTTATACTGTACGTTGTGAATTTTGTTTTCGATATATTTAGTGTAAGCGTGTTTGAGTCTATCCATGATTTTACTCGCGTGATTCCTAAATTCGCTATGTTGTATGCATTTTTCCAATCCTTAGATTTGAAGAGTAAAACTGTGTCATCTGCATAACTAACTATTTCACCGTCTATTTTCATGCTGCAAAGTTCATGAATGTAAATAGTGAAAAGACTCTAAGACATCTATTTTCCAATTTCTTCCGCAGAACGAATTTCAAAAGTGACTATAGTACGGCCCGCCAGCCGTTTTAAATCGCACACAAATATGTTTTCTTTGAATTTCTCGGCTTTTCTCTAGTATAATTTATGCATATAAACATTCCTCTTCAATCACTCTATCTATTGGTGAAAACCGTATGAAAACGCGCACATACATTTTGAGCGACTTCATTTTATACTATGTGGCAAAGCTACAATTTTGTGGAAACTTGTAAAAATAATTGAAACTAATTTCTGTGATATCTTACACATGTAAAAAGTTATGTTATGGAAGTGCACTATTTATAAAACTACGTTTCCCAAATCAGAGCAAAGTCAATCTCGCGAAGAATCTTAGAAGACGGAAAAAAATTGCCACAAAACTTTTTTTTTCTTCTTTCAAGCACTCGCTAAACTGCCAATCAGTTCATCAGCGGGTCAAATTCACAATAATAATTATAACACTAAATCACAAGTGTAACAAGAAACCACAATATAGAAAATAGAGATAGATTAAGAACATTATAAGTGACTGCAATATAAATACATAAAATACACAGACAGATAGATATGTATAACACATATTTTCAAAGATGAAATAAGGGGGCGTACATCAATTACGTGAGCAGTTTCTCTTTCAATCTAGACCCCCCCTGCATTATAATATGAGTTTGAGATGTGTAAATAATCTCAAACCCTCTGAGCCTAAAACTCACAGATATGATTATGAAAACTCTACTTGCGCGAACAAATATATCACAAAGGATAGCACAAAGAAAAAAAACTCAAGGGAAAATAACAGCTCCACCAACCTTGTTTTGTAGTTCTTGCTGCTTGGAGGCCTCCGTAATTTCATCCAATAGTTAAGTTCAATCAGTGCAATCCTTTTGTGACTTGAAAACTTGCACAAGATATAAGATTTGTCAATTAATACACAACTCGTAAGTTTTTCACAATGACAAGAAAATTTTCCATAAAACAGGCGATGTCAGTTATTTTCTTGTTTTGATTCTATTTTTAAAAACAATCCATTTAGGTGTCTCTGTTAAATCCAAAGAGTGAGTAAGTACCATCTAATTGCAATGCCTAACAACCCCCCCCCCCCCCCCCCTTGGTGAAATAAATTTGTGCCACTTCCTATATTCTTTTCAAATAACGTGAGAGATTTTCAAGTAAGAGATTTTGCTGGATACCACCCCCCCCGCCTTTTGAGCTCACGATATTAATATATGCCCCCTAATGAAAAACACATATTTTAAAAGTGAAATGATTTGTCTAAAATTACCAAATTGCAGAAATTTAAGTGTCTTGTTGATTTTTTTTGCATTAGCTCTACACAGGAGGCCCTGAGGAAAATGATTCCCCTCAGTGTCTGTGTCATCCTTGGGGATGCTGTGTGCAGGGTCATTTTATAAAAGGAAGGAAAAAGTACGAGGGGTGGGTAGGAATCTGGAAGTCAGTGTGTCCAAGAGTCTCTTTCAAATCATCCAATCTCTCTCAAATCAACCAGTCTCGCCCGATCCGGCCTAACACGCAGTTGGAGCGCGGACGCATCCGCCGCCAAGATCCGGCCAAAGCTATGAGCCCCGGCACCCCTGCTAAGTCACCAAACATAGCGAATCACTTGGGGTGACTTGTAACAGAGGTGTTGGTTATCCAATAAATGATTCCCCAGGCGGCGGTATCCGCCTCCCAATTGAATTAATGAATTTATAAAAAAAAGCGAAACTAGTTTTTCCCGTATTCACAATATTATCCAAACGAATCGCGTTTTTTAAACTGCAAAGGCTTGGAATTTTTCGCATCAACTGATGCACTTAACGAAAAAAAGTTTCATTTTATTTTATTTCATGCTCTGCAACTACAAAACGTCGGTACGCAAAATAATTTAAGCCACCGATGCACTAGATATTGGACTAAATGCATAAACCATTTTTATTCGTTTTATTGGATTGCATTCACATTCGATGGAATGAAAAACGTAAGAGTGTGTGCGAAATAACACATGCAATATTCCGAAATAAGGACGAGTACTTTTGAAAAAAATATGTTTTTGTCAATCGTGTTTCGAATTGGCCGATTGCATTTCATTGAAATACGGCTTTTGAAACGAAAAGGGTGTAGGACGTGCAGGTATCATTCACTGTAATTAATAGATACATTGTTAATGGGTCGTTCAAAACTGTATGGCAGGTATTTAAAAATTATATTGAATGAGTGTGAAAGTTCGGTGAACGGACAGAACGGATTTCAATTGGAAAATAATTGATATTATGTTCCGGCACTTACTGACCATTCGGCCCCTTAGGGTCAAAAAAACGTATCTCATTTTTTTCTACTTTACAAGAGAGCAAAAAAACATAGTTCTCAATCAATCAATGTTGTCTACTTTTTAACAAATAGAACGTATTAATAATTTCTTCTCGTTTAGTTAAAGGGTGATATTTTGTGCTTCTAAATCATCTTTTAAATATAAAATAGTAATTCATTTTCATATGTTTTTTTTAAATTTAAGTGCAGCTATATCTCAGTTACGTTTCTTTCATCCTAACCAAAGTGAAAATTGCAATCACTGAACTCAAGTTACGAAAAACTTCCTTCGATATTTGACTTTTTTTGCACCCGAAAATTTGTAAAGATGATTTTTAGGAATTAGGATAGTGGTGGAACAGTAATAAAAATATTTCAAGTCTAGAAATTGTTGTTGAAAAACTTATTTAAAACAGAAAAACATATAAAATATTTATGTTACTATTTTCCAACTGACACTATTGTAAAAAAAAACTTAATATGCTACATAATATTGTAACTTTCTTAAAAAACTGGAATCTTGTACCTGACTAACTTACTAACTACCTAACTAACCATCACGCCGTTTCTCCGCAGGGGTAGGCAGAGGGGATGGACCGCCAAACAACTCAGTCTTAGCACACACTCTTTGCTTCACTCACTTTACTTCAACCAACCCCTCTTCCATAGGTCACTCCAAAAGGTTCGCCACGTTTGGTGATTTAGAAGGTGTGCCCTGGTTCATGGGGTGAGGTTTTTCTAGGTCAAGACCTAGAAAAACCTAAGGAGGTGGATGACCAGATTCCTACCCACCCCTAAAACCCTTTTCCTTCCCAGAATTCTCCTCTCCTTTATTTCCTAAAAAAAACCCACCTCACAGCATCCCCAAAGATGAAATAGGCCCTGAGGTAAATTATTTTCCTCAGGGCCTCCTGTGTGGAGCGCATGTAAAAAAATAAGTTCAGCTAGTTGCCTTGTTTTAGGAACTTAATAAATATGGTCAGGATCTTCTTTTGAATGTGATTTTTAACTAGTTTACATCCATGCCATTTTTCTGTCTTTTTGTTTTTAATTAATTGTTTCCTCAAGTTGACGAAAGTGAAGAAATACTCTTGTCCCATCTCAATGACATCATATTTGGATTTTCTGGAAGCTAATTTAACTGCTGGGTACCACCATGAAGGATCAAATATATTTATTTTCTTTGTAGAAGTTTTGATATATCAACAGGTATCACTCATCAGAATGAACTTCTTTCCATTAGCGTTAGTTACCAAATACTTATACATACATGAAGCGATTTCATCTGAGCCACGACCAGCCACTCATTCATATCACATGTAATTTCTAGCTTCATTGCTCCGAACATTAAAAAAAGTTAAATTATAAACTGCCAGGCGTCGTCTATAAAAAATTATCTTCGAACGTATTCTAAATTAAACTCGATGAAATTAACAGTGGATTCAGAAGCAAGGGTTTTAGATTGGATTTTACAATTCTGTACAGCAATTTTGCGTTGTCTGTGGCGATCATACTCATCCAAAAGAGATATTTTTCTTCCGTATTAGCATTTTCGTATTTAACACACGAGTCGCACATATCTTCGCGTGGTTGTTGGAACTATAGGTTACAGGTGTTAAATATGTTTCGGTTTAACCATGTTTTTTCAGGAACATCATTTGTATCCTTACACAAGTCAACATACATAGTGTACATTACGTATGTGTAATGTCAAATCGGCGGCTAAATATTTAAATGAAGTGGTCGCCCTACAGTAATGTGACGGTACTGTTGGAAAAGACATAATGTGGTCCTTAATGATTTTTTTAGATTCTTCGGGTCTTTTATCTCCAGGTAAATGTTTTCCCCTTTTGTTTTGGAGAACTTTTCCATTTTCCAAGCTATTATTGATTATATTTCTAAAAAAGATTTCAGTAATATCCAATGTAGTCAAAAAAAATTCGTGGCATTCTTGGATTCTCGAATCGCTCTAAAAGAACAAGAACTTTTGACTTTTGGCATCGTGACTCCTGATTTTCTGCTATTTTTATTTTGGTAGCAGTTGTAGTAACATCAATTTCGTTTTTGGGGATGCTATGTTTATTTATTTTTATTTATTTATTTATTTATTTATTTATTTATAAGAATATTGTACATTGCTTAGTTTTTTGTGGTGTTTCATCCGCCATGCTAGGGATATCCCTGTGTTATGGCGGGTGAAGTTTACAGATTTGAAATTATACATTTGTAATGGTTGATAAATAAAATTAAAAGTTGTACAGATTAAATTAAATTGCAAAATTTTATAATAATAATAATTAATTAATTAATAATAATGAATAAGTAATAATGATTAATAATAATAATAATAATAAAATTATTATTAATAAAAATATATATAAAAATGCAAAAATCGGTAATTTTAAATACATGTAGGATTACAAAAGATTTTTTAAATATTTATATTGAGGGATCAGTAGGATTTATAGGTTCAATTAGGAATTCCACAGAGCCGAACCCTCTGATATGAAAATATCTGGAGTCGGTGAATTATTTTCCCATCTGGTCTCTGGTAGGTTGACATGTTGTTCTTGTATTGTTTTGTAATTATAATACATATAGTGCAATTGCATAACGTGGATTGACCAGATGATCATTTGGGAAGTGTGTGAAAGGGTTTAGTTTTTCCTGTGGGTAAAATTAAACCCGGACATTTAAATCTGGTACGTAAAAATATTATATTACAATAATTCATTAATTAATTATTATTATTAATTAATATAATAAATAATAATTAATAATAATAATTAATTAATGAATAATAATAACAAAAATAAGTAATAATATTGTAATAATAAGTTGATAATAATAGTTATTAAAATATAACATATAAGAAATAGTAATTTAATTATTTGTTGAATTAAGGAATAAAGGAACATCGTTTCTAAACATCATTTCTAGTTGTAAGGATCCATTGTGATAAATGTTTTTTAAAGGTGAGCGGTTGGGTTTCGGTTTTTAAGTTCTCAGGGAGAAGGTTAAATATTTTAGGAGCTAGGTATATGAAATGTCTTCGTGCTGACGTGGTATGTAGTGTCGGTACATTGTAGTGTCGGTTGGTTATTGTTCTGGTCGTGTAGTTATGATGTAAGAGAGTTTTTTTCTTATATTTGAACATGAAATGCGTTAAAGTAAATTTTAGATGGAGTTGCCGTATGTTTAGAACATTATATTCAGTGAAAAGTCGAGTGGAGGGGTATCTTGTCGGTCGCTTGTTGATAACACGTATTATCGTTTTTTGAGCTTTTTGTAGGGGATCAATAAATTTATGAGCACATGTAGAGAGTCTTTTTAGGGGAAGGAAGGATAAGAAATTCTTAGAAGGAATAAGGTATAAGGGGTGGTTAGGAATTTGGGGGCCAGTGTGACGGACGAATGAATCCATCCTCTCCACTGCGATGCAAGAGAATGTTCCGAGAGAGTCCTGCTGGAGAGGTCAAAAGATCTCAGTCTCTCCCGACCCGGCCTGCCACGCTGTTGATGGCAGACACATCTGCCGCCAAGATCCGGACAAACCTGAACCTATAAACCCGGGTACGCCTGATAAGTCACCAAACGTTATCCAATAAATGATTCCCGGGGCGGCGGTACCCATACCCGCCTCTGAAATAAGATATTTTTGGCACTTGAAGAATATTCCTTATTATTCAACAATGCCACTTCCATTATTCACTGAATCCGTGTTTTGTGTGTTTTCCTTTCCATATTCGATTTATATTGAATCAAAACACACAAAACAATAACCAAACTAATATTCAAAACTCTCGTTAAAATAAAAAATGCTGCAAACACAACTGCCAAATCGTAAATGAATGACGCGTAAGTGACATTTCAGTAAAACAGTTGCATAATCTATGCGGGTGAATCGAACGTAACTAAAGATGCGTTTGTTTGACTCGCAAGCAAATATCTTTTTATTCAAGTTTAAAAAACGCAAGTAACGATACACTCTACTGACATTAACAATAAATGGTTTTCTGTAGATACGCAACGATGTAAATTTGTAACCGTTGAACCTATAGATACGTGTCTTTGTCACTTAATGTAATGTGTTATTTTGTGTCTAGTACCATCCGTAACTCAAAATCGATAAAAATTGAGATACGTTTCTTTGACTCCAAGGGTCCGCATTATTATTGCAGAACTCACTGATATTATGGTACACAGATTTTTTTTTTTTTTTTTAAATTTATTTATATATGCATATATATTACAAAATGATACTGTCAAACTAGGAAGGATACCCGTTTCAGGACAGCCAAATTGTATATTTAGTTCAAAATATTCTTAACAAAGGAATGGTTTCGTTCGAGAAATCACAGGAATTTGCTGCTGTCAAGACAACTTTTGAGAACATTAAAAATTGTATTCTGAACAAAGGGATGGTTTCTTAATGTCTTTGAAAAAATTACAAAGATGTGATTTTTTATCGAAGTCATTTTGGAGAACATTAATAATTGCATTCAAAGTGAATGAGTGGTTTCTTTAGTGAGTTCTTTATAAGAAGGAAATTCTTTCCAGGCCATTTTAGAGAACATTTACGATTGCATAATTAGAATTTACAGATTTATAAACCAATATTTAATCCCAATGTATTTATGACTATTTAATTTTAAGTACTATAATTTTTAGAATTTCTTAAATAGTAGAAATTACATAATTATAAACCAAATATACGACAAATGATTTTTTTTCAAGCTCGTTTTGGAGAACATTAATTTATTTAGTTTTTTATTTATTTCTTTTAATTTACGCTAAAAGGGCTTAAATACAAATAATACAGGCAGTACCTCCACCTTTAACACGAGAAAAAAATAGTTTAGATAAAGTTACGATGGAAATAAAAAGTATATAAATGAAATAAAAATATAAGCAACAAAAATTTTGTATAGTGAGATATATAATATCAATATGTTATGATAAAAAAATACGTACATAATATAAAAATACAACCAACAAAAATTTGAAAGTAAGTGATCAAAGGTTTGCAAAATTGTAACATTAACCATGTCTTCTTTAACACCTAAGTACATTGACGTTAAGTATGTTTCGCTTAGTGTCAAGTCAATGTATCTATGGTACCTACCTCCTGTACCTCTCTCTGCCAGTTGCAGGAGTACGGAACTATCCAATTTTAAATTTAATATTTTAGGTAAAAAAGTTAACAATTTTTTTTTTCAATGAAATTGCGAAGGCCTTACATTTAATTACATTAATAATTTTCCAGGTTATTTTGGTGAACATTTGCAATTGCATAATTAGAATTTATACTTTTATACACCAATATATGACATATGAATTCGAAATGCATTTATGACTATTTAATTTTAATAAATGTACTATGATTTTTAGAACTTCCGAAGTAATAGAAATTAACCATTTATAAACCAGAATATATGAATATGAATTAGGGGAAGGGGGGGGGGCAAAGTGGAAAACTTAACTTCAGTGTACAGATTAATTAAGAAAATGTATTTTTTTTTTTAGTTTTTAAAAGTTTATTAAAACAAGAAACTTACATATTTTTGCTAATTGAAAAAAAATAACACTAAAAAAGAACAGTTTTGGTAATGGAGACCCAGTTTTGAAAACTTAACTTTTTTCCATTTTGCCCGCATAGCAGGGCAAAGTGGAAACGTGGAAAGGGTAAAGTGGAAACATATAATATAGAACAATAAAATACAGAATACGATAGCATGATTCCTCTAATGGAATTGGCAATTAAAGCAGGTAAATTTTCCACCATTGTCAATATCGACACACAGTTCGTGTGCCTATTCTTGACAGACATTACATTGAATCCATTCTTCAGTTGGAGGATCAATGTAAATTTCTTTGCAAAACATGCAAACTGTAAAATGTTGTTGTTTTGATGTGCCAGGCTGAGGTTGAAAATTAATTTTCTCTGAAACTTTGTTTCTCTTCGAGAAAATGGTTTCTCATCTTTCTTGCAGATTTTTTGTTTTTTTGAAATTTTCTTTTTCTGTTCCATTTTCTCAATTTTTATTTTCTTTTGTATTTTTTACTCTCTGCTCTCTTTCCTTGATAATTTTCAATTTTTTGGCTACTTTTTCTTCCTATCGGTTTTTGTTATATTAGAGTTAAACTGGACAACTCACGAGCGCGGGCAAAGTGGAAAGGTTTCCATTTTGCCCTCACATACAACTTTCCACTTTGCCCAAATGGTGTGAAAGGACCAAAAAAAAATATGTATCGAAAAGTCGTAAAAAAATATCACAGACGTATTTAAATAACGTTGGACAATACTTATATGCAATGCAATAATAAATAGCATATAACTAAATCCTCACCTTTCAATGAAAAATCAATCTTTGAAGTTTGAATGTTTTCGTAAGGAATCTGCACAAATCACTCAACTTACACGTGCACCACGCTAGGTCGCCGCAGCCGTGCTAAATTTCATCAGGGGCATAAAGGCGACATGTGACTTGCGGTAAGTGAGCGCAACGGGGGGGGAAGTCGCTATTTTTTGTTTTATGTGAACTTTCCACTTTGCCCGCCCCTTCCACTTTGCCCCCCTTTACTATGTATAAATGAACTGTATTTGGCAAACATAATATATTATCTTATACACAATGTGTTTTTATACACCCCTGACGGAGGTTCAGGTTGAACTGAAACCGGTAGGTTAATAAATTAAAGATATTTAATATAGTCGTATTCATACAAAGTTATTTTACTGTAATTAACATGATTCATTTTTTAATATTTAAATGTAAGTATAAATGATAGGAAAGTATATTCGTAATATTATATTATATCCTAGAAGAGTGTTTAAATGAGTAAGCGTGTCCGTACTATCCATTCACGTTGTAATACGGAGTGCTGTGGAATAACACAAAACATTATAATATGCGCCTCTATAATATTGAATCGCATATTATATGTCATTTCAATGGAACATTCACAACAATACAACAACAGCCTTGCGACAAATGTATTGGTATTTAGCTAGCAGTAGGTAGTATTAATAGTTTGAAAGAGATGTTCGTGTCTTTCGCATAAAGGGCCATCAATGGGTCGGCGGAGAGATGTAATCCCAATCCTTTGATAAAGAAAGGTGCCGATGTGGTGTGAAGAACTGCCGCACTGGTACCATTATGGCACTTTGCTACCGTGTCGGCAATAACTTCATATGTTTTTGTACTAATATTGTACGCATTGCTGGGTATCTGTTTGAGTTGAAGTCTATTAACGATACATTCATGAAATGCATATTGTTTTTCTTTGTCCTAATGTACCTATTTGTTTACTCAGAGAAAAATCTTTTAAAAGTAAAAACTCACAATCATTCATTAAAAAGGTTTGTATGTATAGTGAAGCTGATTATGAGGAGGTTCCTGCCATTGCATAATGAAAATAATTGTAATTTATATGTTTGTCATGTTGTTTCAACTTTCTTCCATAGATGTCGTTAGTATAGTTAATTATTCGGAGTTTTGCTACATCCTAACAGATGTCACTTATATTTTATATGGAAACACCGCCTATCGTCGTTCGTGTCTAATGTACGAATAATTACGATGATTGCCAAAAGCATCTGACAGTAGGCGAACGCGGCCAGTCTGATGTCCGGCAGCGTTACAAATACCTACTTAAAGCCTATTATAGTAAGAATGTCTAGTCCAGTTTTATATTCATTGTAATATTTATGATAACTTAATAAATTAACTTGTAATCACTACGAACCTCAAACTTATTTGGTAGATTCCCAACACATTTAAAGTTGTATTACTCATTGAGATTAAGGGCCCGCAACCCGAATTTCTACCGATTTCTTACATATCTCCATTAAACACGTTAAGTTTTAAAGCTCTTAAAAAAATATATGTTATTCTTGAAGATAATATCTAGACGTTGCCCGCGCCGAAACGCAAATTATATAAAATTCCCTCGATAGAAAAAAATCGCAAAGTATGCTACAAAAATTATTATAAACACGTTTGTTTCAGTTATTTTACAAATTACATGTGTGAAAAAAATCACAGTGTTTCTATAAATTCTGTTTAAGACAATGTCTGTGAGATTTTTGCTCTATTTTAAACGAGTCGTGTTTTATTAAACATTTTCGCAAATTTTCGCATCGATTTTATCGCTGTAAATGTTAGCGCTCTCCTCTAACATACGTATTTGCGTATCTCTCTATCTTCTTCTTTTCGATCCCGGTTGCGCAGCCTTAACAGACACAATAATAATAAAACAAACCTCTACCTTAATGAAATATTATTTATTTATTTATTTATTACACACCCTAATGGGATCTTTCTAGTTTATAAGTTGAGTATCTGTAATATTATATAATAGGTATAATATTAATAATTACATGCTAAAAAAATGTACTTAAATTGTGAAGAAGCAATAAATACAATATTATATAATAACATATGTAATATTATATAATATGTACTTCAACACTAAAACAACAAAGAAAATAGATAAGTTTTAAGATTTTCACGGCCAAAAGCATTTTCGTTATTTGTTTTTGGGGTGTTATGAAGTGTTGCGCTACCTCCTTCTTTAGCATCTACCGGATCTGCCGGATCTGCCCTGATGATGGACACTGCAACGATGTCCGAAACGTTGGCTAAAGAAGGAGGTAGCGCAACACGGCATAACACCCCAAAAACAAATAACGAAAAAAACAAAGAAAATATTATAAAATGAAAATACATACACGTAATAAAATAAAATACATTGGTAAAAATTATAAGAAGTCTCACATAAAAAGATATTCAATATAAACAAAACATATTACCTCTAGGGCGCTTTTAAAAACTAGAAAATATCTTGCTCTATTAAAAATACCAATAAAACCTGCTTTATAAGAAACATTATAAAAAAACAATATATTAAAAATAACAAAACAAAACTTTGTTGACTTTCAAAAAAGCTAAAAGTTTCGGATTATTAGCTTGATAAACTGTAAAGAACACAAAAAGCCATGCACCAAAATATGCACAATGCTATAAATTTCACAGAACGGTACAAATAATATCAAATATACATTGTATGAATCGATAGGTATAAAATTATTTTTGTTTCTGATAAAAGAGCTGAAAAATATCTCATTGGTAAAATGAGTAACATCCCTATCAATATTAGAGTGCGTAATTAAAATAAATTTAATTTAAATTTAAAAGGTGCTTGCAAGATTTGCACTAATTTTAGTTCTCATCACAAATTATGAATACCTATGACGTTATAAGTATGCAAATATAATATCGACTGCTTATCCTGTAAAAATCGACTTTCAAAAACGTTTTTTCAAACTTATTTAATTAAATTAAGAATTCTCAGACTCGACCCAAATGAAATACCATAAAAATGCAAAATACCAGCATTTAGCCAAAGCGCCAAAGTTTGCAGCCAAATTGCAAAAGCATTGATATAAAAATTCTATCGAAATCGGAAAACAAGAACCGTAGTGAGGAAAAAGCTGAATATAAAAGTAAATTTAAATTGAATTTGTACCCGTTCTCCAAAATTATACGCCCCGATACACCAGTTCCATTTTGCATGTTCAGCAGAAAGATAAAAGGCTGCCACTCTTCTATTCGTATTTTTGGATTGCATTGTAATTCTCGTGGATTAGGTACGTTTTTTTTTGTCATCATAAATTTTTGTGACAATGTTTTGTGACGAGCACCAGGTGCTTTGCTCTATTTGGATTACAAATCGTAACGGCCATACTCCGGATTGATCCAATTATATTTTCATTTCAAACGTTTTGTGACAAAAGCAGTCATGTTTGTGGACCCGTTCGAATGGAAGTTTGATGAATTAAAACGTGGACGCTTTAGTAGTTTTGTCGCCGATTCAAAATGCCAAATTTTAGGTACGGCCAAGTGGAAGGGACTAATTTCATGTTTTGTATCGCTTATTGCTTGGGTGTGTATCACAAAGCATTTAACAGGGCTTGTATATATATTCAAATCGGTAAAACCTACTTAAAAATATTTTAACTTGCGTTAATTGTTGTCGTTTTGTTTGAAGCCTGAAGACAAAATTTTTTGCTTCTTATTGCAAAGTAAGTAGGTACCGACCTATTAATATAAGAATTTATTTTAAAACACATGTACGTGTTAGTACCTTCACCTCAAATATGTGACCAATTTGTTAGTTTATTTATTGTTATCATGTTTAATTTGTAGAAATCAATTGAATTTTTTTGAATCATTGAAGAAGAAGATAACACTAATAATCTAAACGAAAATATAAAAGAAGACAAGACACAGAAAAATAAAAAGATAACGGTCGTAACTGGGACTCAAACCCAGAACCTCTCGTCTTACCGGGACGAATGTCTTATCCAATTAGGTCACTGCCACCTCTTATTAAACCGTCGTATTTGCCAATCTCATATTTCAAATTTCAGAATTAACAATATCAATTTCGACAATTTTTTTTCCACGATTTTATTTTTATTTTTTTTAATATATTATAATTATAGAATTTCACCACGATTTGTCAATGATACAAATGTAAATTTATTAAAATATGAAGCATTACATTAGGCAAGCTTAATAATTTAATTGAATTATTTTTTTCGGAAATTCTCAGAAGATTTCATATGCTCCCAACAACTTAAGAGGCAGAGGGACTATGGCATCCTTAATTAGGGAATGTTGTAAGGCTAAGGCGGTTGAGGGTCGTGGGGAGGAGGATATGGAAAAGTTTCAATTCTGAAGATGAAGCCACAAGCTAAAAATGTATACATTCGTGTGCCTTATTTCTTATATCACTACAAATATATATAGGTATCTAATAGGCATAAAATTGTTGGCATAAAAAGTGTTTTTATTTTTATTTTAAATAATTTTATAAGAAAGAAAAAAAATAATCAAAGGAAACTATCTCAGATAACGTTAGATTTAATATTATTTTTTTAAGGTATTTCTTTTAAGTTTCCGAAAACATTTTGTGATTTTTTTTTGTATTAGTTTAATAATTCACAATATGGTTACAATTTTACTAGCGCAAAACGCTAGGAAATTTTTTCATTTATTCAAAGCATATTTTCTAGTATTCACAATATACACCGATTCGTCGTAAAGATTATTCTAAAATGATGGTCTTTCACCAGGGCGATACTTTCACAGGCCGAATCCATTCTATTGCACCTAGTACCTACGGGTATAATATTAATGAGTACTCTTTAAATAAAATTTCATGTAACAATTATTATAAGCAATAATTATCAGTCTGAAACCAAACACTCATCAACATTGAAAAATCTTCCGAGAAAAGATGCCACCAACGGGACATGAACCCGTGTCCTTCTGATTGCCGGTCAGCTGCTCTTGACCACAGAGCTATGGGGGCTTATCAAATACCGCCAAATAATTCAATATATACTAGTGTTTCATTCAACAATTACTGCTTATTATATTTTTTTCCACCTGAAAACAACCAACTTTATTTTTGCGAGAGAGACATTGTAAGTGTTAAATCCCTCGCTAGGTGGCGTCGAGACAAATTATGGCTACATTTATTGGGAAAATACTTAAGCTTGTCAAATATTAATTATTATTTTTAATTTATAAACTAACGTTTAAACTAACTAATGTTTCAGGCTGATAATTATTGCTTATAATAATTGTTACCCTTTGTGCTATGCATAAAAATCTTGTCTAAACGTTAGTTTATAAATTAAAAATAATAATTAAAATTTTATGTGTCTACCAGCCTAAATTGGAATAAAGTGATAGCTTCCAGACAGTACTTAGTATGAAAATGGCGTACAGGTCATATTCAAGTGTTCACTGTATTCTACACAAAATATATGCGCAATGTGCAATGCGCATTTAAGGGACGATTCGTTCATGGTAATGCCGAAAAAGGCTTATCGTTTTCGGTACAAATGATAATATTATACCGCTACTGCCAAATGCAGCAATCAGCGCCAAATTATCTTTGTGGCTCTCTTAATTACATAATAGTAACTGAGAAGAAAATGATAACATGGTATTATGTTGGCAAAGATGGCTTTCTTTCATATTAACATCGCCTGTAGTGACCGACCGAAGCTTTGGTTTCGGTTACGGTTTCGGTTTCGGTTTCGGTTTCGGTTTCGGTTTCGGTTTCGGTTTCGGTTTCGGCAAGTTTCGGCATTAGTTTCGGTTTCGTTAGAAAATCTGCCGAACCGAAACTCTGCGTTCGTGAATTATCGCGCGTCGTTCGGCTGACTTCGGGTGAGTTCAGTTTGGCTCGTATGTAATGTTAGTGTTGATTATTGACAAATTTTAGTTCCAAGAAGTAGTTAACTTGTTAATTGTAATTTTTTATAAATTTTGGTTGTTTTATAGCAGTACTATCAAACAAAATAATAGTTTTTTTTCACATCCTTCAATTATTGTTTTTTTTTTAAATTTTATTTCATTTAACACGTGTAATAAGAATGTTGTGATTGTAAACGCAACTAAAATCAAAATACTCAATTAATGATGTCCTTCCTTTATAATGTACGAGTAAGTGTTGATTATTAACAAATTTTTGTTCCGAGAAGTAGTTAACATGTTTTGTTACTTAATTAAAAAAAAAATTGTTTGTTCAATTATTGTTTTTTTATTTTTTATTTAATTTAATACGTGTTAGCTGTCCGTATACATGTAAAAAATAATCCAAATTTCAGTAAACAACAGATTTTTATGGTGTCTAAAAAAGTTTCGGTTTCGGTTTCGGCCGAAACTAGGTACCGAAGATTCTGTTTCGGTTTCGGCAGAAATTCCTGTTTTGATCGGACACTAATCGTCTGTTTATTTAGGATAAAAATTTAAGTATCCAATAATTGGAGTGTAATATGCATAAATGAAGCGGTTATTTAGATATTTGTTGTAATAAAAACGTGACGTATACGAGCGGAACACCCGATCTTGGTTTTCATGTGAACGGGATGTTTCTTCGACTCATCTTTTTGTAAGTAGGCTCGTATGTGGAAGGAGCTACCGGCATCTGTTTTTCCTCCTTCATATAATCCGGGCCTCTTCAAGCCCGAATTAATAAATCCATTCCTACAGACCCTATCTTAACCCGCCTTACAGCGCTGCCCAAACTGGTGGTGCAAAGATTCGCCTGTCTTTACATCTGCACAGACAGAAGCGCCCTCGTGAGGTATCACAGAAAAAAATGAGGCAGTCACAACAAAAATGGCTGCAACCAGCAGCTTAAGAGCGTTTAAATTCACATTTGTTGTTCTTACGCTCGTGCAGGGCGGTTGCAATGAGAAAGATTAATTATTCTCCGTACCAGCTTTTTAAAATTATAACTCAATATCGATTTTATTTCATTCCAAATTTGCTTTAATTTATACCTACATCCAAAAATACTGAAAGGCGTGATGATAAAACTATTAAAATAATGTACTTTTTGTAATTATTTTTTGATTTTAAGTATTTATCATTTTTCAATAATGTCTAAGTTAAATAAGAATGTTAAAAAAATATTAGTTTGTAAGTGCACAAATAAATACACAAACGGACAAATTTTCGTCAATAAACACATGTACGTATATATTTTTTAACGATTTTATTTAACCTAAAATTTAAATTATAAAACATGCGATACTTAGATAATGTATTGATTTATTTTACTGCATGATTATATGATTTGAAATGGAAGTTGTATAATACAAAATCTTTTTTGAAAATTTAACAAATCTACCAACGACCTATGGTATAACCTTATTATACTAAAAATAAACATTTTTTCTCAAAATTTAAAAAATGCGAATGCTAGATAAAAGAACAATCTTTCGAAATCCATTTATAATTTTTTGTGGAAAAAAGTCAATACTTCTAAAATCTGAATTAAAAATGACATATTTATGGTTTTCTCTGGTAATACCCTCTTAACCATTTCAATTGTTGGTGGTAAATTTTTATTTTAAATCAGAGAATTCGCGATTTTTCTTACTGCCTATCCTGATTAGCAACAATGTGCACGCCACTGATTACACTTACGATCGTATGTAGTGCCTACCGCTAGAAAATGAGATATAATGTATCCGCAATGTCCATGGTATAAATACATATAGTATGGAAACCTACGTTTCAACTAGTTTACTAAGTAGAGGTAGGGATGTGATTTTTTAAACCTTAGCTTATTCGATTTAGTTTTGAGCGGGTCTCGATTATCCTAATTCGAAATGTAAAGTTTTGATAGCTGAAGTTGGGAGTGCAAACATCTGTATGTGGCGCCATTTTCCGGTGGCGCCGAAGAAAGATGGTCGAAAGGATTAGCCGCTGCTTCGGAAGGACCAAGTCTTGTTTTAGGGTTGGCCTAATCCTCGCCAAAACCGGGATATTATCCTCCGGTAGGTAAGACTGTTATCTGCTTAATGTTTGGTAAACAATGGGGACTCTGAATCAAGATGGAGTATTGTGAGAGACAATTAAACGTGGCAGAGGCCCGGCGTAATCCACGGCCCGGGATTATTGAACGATCGGTTTTAAATCAGGCCGCAATGCCAGAAATAATGAAAGATTTAAATTTTATACTTTTGAATGTAGCTATAACTTTGTGGTTATCCATTATAGATAAATGAAACAATATTACTTTGTTTGAACCACTTGTATATTTGTTTAAAGCCGACCGGTTTCGGAACGACCGTTCCTTCCTCAGAGCAAACGTATACTGATTTGACAGTTACAAAATAGTGGATGGGAACAATGTATTATTACTAAGGTCTGTGATAGGGGTGGAGCTGTTGCTAGGCATTAATGAAGAGTGGGTGAGGGAACATATCCACGATTGGGCTGTAAGATAATATTTTTTGTTTGTTGATAATAGATTCATTATTTTTAAGGAATTAGTTTTTATTTCCAAGGCTTCTAAGTTATCTAAGCGTTTTACTTTATGGTTAATATGAAGAATATTTACCCCGTATTTTTTTCAAAACTATGGTTATTTTCAATGATATGGTTAGCGAACTCAGACAAATTATTATTATTAGGACACCTTAAATGTTCTTTGATTCTGATTTCAAAATTACGAGTGTTTTTCTTTTTTTTCCAATATAAAATGAGGTGCAGTCATTACATTTGAGTTTATATATGCCGGTATTAATCAATTTATGGTCTTTATCTTAACGCGTTCCCCAATTCCTCATTTAAATTATAATCATCTTTTAGAGTGCTGTCACTTCCTTACTATGGCCCAGGTTTGCTAGAATGATGATTGAGTTATTTGTGTCCAAAATATTATAAAATGTAAGGATGTACCTACATACAATCGACATGAAAAATAATTTCAATAAATTCGCCTTTCATAAGCAGATTGGTCGGCATCTTAAAAATGGTATAACTCAAGTCTTATACATATGTGTATCTTTTGTTCTCTCTATTAAAAAATATTGGTTGAAATAGGATATGTGCTTTTAAGGACTGCGTACTGCACTAATCCAAGTAGTAAAAGCATGATATACTTGGCTGAAAAAAACCATAAATTATATTGTACAGGTTGTCAAATAAGAGTAGAAAATATATGAGGGCGCCACTGTTGATCAAATGGCAATACTAAACACATATCTCATGGTGTTAAAGTAAAGCTGTGTAACCTACATTTTTATAAAAAATTAAAAAGGCATAATAGTGGAAAAAATATTTTTTAATTGCAGTATAGATACCCGCCGATCTGAAAATTAGAATTGCGTATAGGTATATTATTATTATTATACCTTTGCAATTTTGTGTTAACATAATGAAGAATAACTATAATGTAATAAAATATAAAGCACAGTTTAGAAATTGCTCACAATTATTTAATACTAGATAAAGTACCTAGCGTTGATTGGGCTTTAGATAATGTCTCTAATTTTAGATCTGAATATATTTAACTCATTCAGATCTAAAAGTAGTGTAACTAAACTCACCATTAGTGATTCTTCCTTTCTATCTACTGTTAAATTCAAATGTATGTTTAATTAAATTAAAGCAAATCACTTTATAAATCAACTTTTAATCAAATTTATGTCTTGAAGAAAAAAAGTTTTTTAAAATGTGGTTTACTGTGTTCTATAAATTTAGAGTCATTGCACTTCAAAAAAATATTTGACAGTTAAATTGGTGTTGCCAGTCTACAAATTTAGTAGTTCAAGTTTTTGTATTTTCTACTCTTATTTGACAGACTATAACCTACATTACACAGTAAGTACGACATCTCTATGGGACTAGTATATCACCGACTTGTGTCGACGTATGGATCGTTCAGTGGGTCAGACATCTCCAAATGCTAAGTTTTTAGATAATGAGGAAAGCAATATTCAAATGCTCACAGTAAATAAAATATCATTTACAAGTGTCTGACCTTTACATATTTAATATGATATAAAATAAGAGACCTAACAGACCGGTACATTAGTATGACATTTTGAAATATACTTCTAGTGAAAACATTGACATTTTGATTAATTCATTAGAAGTTTTTCTGCATTATGATTTTGTGTTTTTACGAGTAATATGAGTATAGGGCCATATAGAGGGTACACTTTTATATAAAACTGCATGCTCAACTCAAATTTCGATTTTTCAGAGATGTCTGACTAATCAACTGAACGATCGACATCTTTCCACCTATTTGTTTGTTTTCTTCTATCGGAAATTGGCTGTCATTTTTCATCATTTAGTTACATATTTATTCAACAAACTACACTGAACTCAGCGAAACTGCACCGGTTCCTGTTCCAGACAAGTTCCAGTCTTCCCTTGGATTATCAACTGGTGAACTAGTATTTGTTGCTTCTCGTGATGTGATCAAGCATTTGAACTTGTTGAGAGTGTTTTAAATATAATATTACCCATCTCGGTGATAACATCGCGTCGCGTTACAAATGAAAATATTTCAAAAGATGGTCATAATAACGCAAAGCGACCGCCGAACCAATAATCCCGGTAAATCCGCACCAAGTGTCCTACCTGTGTAATCTACCTACCCAGCTTCCTTACCACTCTGTTTGTATTTCGGCGACATTGTCAGCCACCGAGAGTAAGGAGAAAAAACACCTTGTATTATGATCCATATTATAAGCCCAGTATTATGATCCAATAGAATAGTGGTGGTTACAATGTTTTGAGAAAGAACACGACCGTGTTTATAATATTGTGTATAATATCTCTTACAAATAATAATAATATGTCGCTTTGTGTCAACTGGAACCAATTTCCCGCAGCAATCTGAGCGTAAATTGTCGCAACTGAAATATTTGGGTTTTGTGTACAGTTCGCAATATCTTGGCAGATAATGTTGAAAGACATTGTATCGTTGTAATACAGATACCTTCTACCTAACGAAGATAACTTTAAAAAAATCATACGTAGGCACGTACAAAGTGTGAAGTGTTTAATTTAAGGGTGAATTGAATGGGGGAGGAGAATGAGAAATTGGAAGACTATGAAAACTATCAAAGTTATTTTAATTTAAAAAAAAATAACAAGTTTTCAATCTGAGCTCTTCAGCACGAAAATGTTACTAGGTATCTGTTTTGTTAGAGAGGGGCTATTATGATTATACACGAAAAGGGAAATAAGAAATCATACCTAAGAGAAGAAAAATGGTAAGTATAAATGTGAGACGCCTGAACGGGCAATGCTAGTAAAGTTGACCTCTGGTTTTGATTTTTCAAATTTCCGTACAAAAACCAAAAATAAAACTTTCTTCTTATTATACTACTTATAATAATTTGTTAAGCGGGTATGGATACCACCGCCCTGAGAACCATTTATTGGACAACCAACACCCCTGCCATAAGTCAACCCAAGTGGTTCGCTGCGTTTGGTGACTTAGCAGAGGTGCTCGGATTCATGGGGTGAGATTTGTCTAGGTGTCGATGGCGAATGCGTTTGTCCACCTTTTGCATGGCGGGAGATGGGGAGAGGCAGGTTGAGGGAGACCTAACCTAGACCTCTCCAGCCAGACTCTCTCGACCTATCGCCTTGCACCGCAGTGGAGGGATGGGTTCATACAACCCTCGCTCCAAGACACATTGACCCCCAGTTTTCCACCCACCCCTAATACCCCTTTCCTTTCCAGAATTTCCTCTCCTTCCTTTCTCTAAAAATATCCTCCACTATGCTATGAGCTATGGTAAAAAGCTATTTGCAAAAACATTAAAACGGAAGACACATCGAAAACCGGTATTGGTTTGCCTTGAATGCAGGTCTCAGTGTATTTTGGGTGATTTGATCAGGCTTCGAAGATAATAGCTCGAAAAAACAGATAACCCTAATATTTACATAAATAAACATAAACTTGCGGGAAAGAAGTAATAATTAAAAGCCAAGAGAAAAATAACGCACTTCAAAGTGGGTATAAATCGGGTAGTTTTGGTGTTGTAGGTACTCGGCTTTAAAGTACAACACGGGGCGGCGTGTTTGCGGCACTGTCGGAGGATGCCTTCGCCGTATTGTGACATCAATATTTGGGGATAATGACAGAAATATTTAGACTTTTTTCAGACATATTCGCTACACAGATATACTTTCTTTGAAGTAGACGCCGCGGGACGGGATTTTGCTTTGAGTACCTACCTATTGGATTACTTGATACATATTTTGCAACATAACAGGCGAGGAACAAAGAGCTTTTTACTGCTAAATAGTTATTAGAAGTAAAGGTAAAGGGAGGCAGGCAAATAAAATATTATACGAATTAATTTATTGTATGTTTTCTTTTTCGTCAGAATTTTTCAATAATTTTTGTGTCATGATGACATTAAAATTGAAATTCATAAGACTGACAGTTTTAGAATTAATGTGCAACGAAAACCTGGAAATCTTAAACGTGTCTTTGTATTTGAGCATCACTCAGAATCAAAAACAAATTTGCATTTTTCATATCTGAAAACCTCTATGTAACCCCGTGGTCAAGAACCACCGTCCAGTTTTGAAATCGCTCTAACTATATTCACTAAGCATCACTAGTTAGTAAGTTTTTTCCCAACTTTCACATGCATTTTTCCTTCTTGTTTCCAAACAACTATTTGTTGAAATATTATTACATAAGCCTTTTCTCAAGCATTGAAATGAAGTATTAATGCATTGGTTAAGGCTCTGCAACCGGGCACGAAAAGAAGAAGATGGAGAGGTACGAAATTACGAATGTTAGAGGATAGCGCTAACATTTACAGCTACAAAATCGATGCGAAAATTGCGAAAATGTTTAATAAAACACTACTCGTTTAAAATAGTGCAAAAATCTCGCGGGCATTATCTTAAACAGCATTTAAAGAAACACTGTGAATTTTTTCATAAATATAACTAGTAAAATAACTGAAACAAACGTGTTTATAATAATTTTTGGAGCATACTTTGCGATTTTTTTTCTATCGAGGGAATATAATTTGCGTTTCGGCGCGGGCAAAGTCTAGATATTATCTTCAAGAATAACATATATTTTTTTAAGAGCTTTAAGACTTACCGTGTTTAAGGGAAAAATGAAATAAATCGGTAGAAGTCCGGGTTGCGGGCCCTTAAGTACTTACCTCTGCATACCGAGAATAAAAAAATATTACTATATCATTGAAGAAGACGATATGTAACACTAATAATCTAAACGAAAATATGAAAGAGAACAAGACACAGAAAAATAAAAAAGATTTTTGTTAATAATTAATAATTTCTAATTGGATAAGGTGCTCATCCCGGTTAGACGAGAGGTTTTGGGTTCGACGAGAGGATCTTTTTTATTTTTTTTTTTTTGTTCTGTATTTTTTCTCTTTCATATTTTCGTTTAGATTTTTAATGTTATCTTCTTCTTCAATGATGTATAACATTGATGGAAATAACCTTCAAAAGTTATAAAAAGGGAGATGTTCTAATAAAAATTAAATAAGTATTATTATTATTATAACATTCTTAAGTCGGGTGCATCTTTAAAAAATCCTCATTGAAACAAATTTGGGCTACAACACTACCGCTTGAATGCACATTCTGACTTAAAATATTTACAAAATCCATCTTCGTAGACAAACGCATCGATTTGCCGCATGAATATTTCGCTGAGTCGGCTGGTAAGTCGCCCCTAGGAGATTCTTGTCGTCTCAGATTCATCGTGTAATCCTCCCCAGCATAATCTTATCCATTTTATTACAGCATCCCTCTTGCTCGAACCCCTCAGCAAGGACGGAAGCCATCTCGCTCGGTGCATTTAAATCGCTGTTTTGATGAGAAATTGTGAGGAACTATGAACAACAACACGCTTAGAGTTGAGAGAATTGAATCTAGTATCGTCAAACTTTTTTGGATTAAATCGCATAAAATTAGGCTGTATTAATAATACATGTCTGTAATCGTATTTATGGCAGCTGTTAAGATGGTTATGTAGTAAAAAATATCAATATGACACGATCTAAAGATATGACTAGAAAAAAAAATCTTCTTATAGAAGACAAATACTACGATACTGGTTAATGTGCCATTAATACAATAAAAACTAACATATAAATAGAACAACAACATACAGAATGTAACAGTATAAGTGTAAAGTTAAAAGTAAGGAGTATAAATGTAAAGTTAAAAGCAAAAAGGTAAAAAGAAAGGAGTGTAAATGTAAACTTAAATGTAAAAAGTTAAAAAGGAGTATAAAGGCAAAGTTAAACGTAAAAAGGTAAAAAGTTAGGAGTCAAAGTAATGTTACTCAAAGAGAGCGTTGATCACAAGTTTTGTTATTGCAGCGTTACACTAAACTTTTGATACGATTAATCGTTGATTATTGATTGATTTTTCTAATTATTTCTTTCTCTAGAAAACTTTAAGTTAAATATTCATATTTATTAAATTGCAGTATTTGGACTTCACTTTCTTTGCCATCTCTCCATAGTTTAAGAGTAGAAGGAAAGGTAATATAATATTTTTAGGTTGTTTTAATAAATATTGTAACCTATTATTTAGGTTCTAGTCACATTTAACTAACAAAAATAACACTACTTCCAATCCCAAACAAGAGAATTAAATTGTAAAAATAAAACAAACACTTCGTATTGAACCACTAATATTTATTATTTTATATATCGACCGGTTTCGCTTCGACCAAGCTTCATCAGGATGTATAAATTGGGTAGTAAGGTTAAAAAACAAATGGATTTTAAACATTGCATGTTGTTCTACATAAATAAAATATATAAAAAATGCACATAATTTGAAAGAGGTAAAGGCAAACGAAAAGGAATTTTCAAAGATTATGTTCTTTCAGCATTTATCTACAATAGAACTTTTTATCTTCTATTTTTATTTATTTATTTAATACATGAATTATCAACAGTACATATAGTTTTTTGTGATATTTCACCCTCCATGCTAGGGATGACCCTGTGTTATGGCGGGTGAAGTTTACAGTTAGTGGATATACATTCGTTAGTATAGATTGAAATTTTTAGTAAATTAAGGAATTATTGATATATATATAGTTCACAGTAATCAGTCTTATACATATAATGCTGCTTAGATAGTAAATAAAGATATTTTATGTTTTGCCTGCTCTATAGTAAGAAAATGATATACTTATAGTTAGATTGGGTTACAAGAAGAAGATGGAGAAGTTAGAGAATTATTATAAAATGAGAAATTTGAGGAGTTGTTAGATATAGATCATACTAAATAATCTTGTACATACATGCCGCTAATTTAGAAAATAGAGATATATTATGTTTTGTCTGAAAAGTGATTAAATCGATAGAGTGTAGAGTGAATGGGTGTTAAAATTGTAATGTATCCCATGTGTAAGGATCCATTTCGTAATTTGTTTTTTAAAGGAATGGGGTTGACTCAACGTTTTTAAGTTTTCAGGGATAAGGTTAAAGATTTTAGGAGCTAGGAAGAAAAATTGTCTTTGAGCTGACGTGGTGTGTAGTGTAGGTACATTGTAGTGTCTGTTGGTTATTGTTCTGGTGGTGTAGTTGTGTTGTAAGAGAGTTTTGTTTTTGTATTTGAACAGGAAATGTATTAGCATAAATTTTAAATGGAGTTGCCGTATGTTTAAGACGTTATACTCGATGAGGAGTCGTTTGGAGGGGTATCTTGTCGGTCGCTTGTTAATGACACGTATTACCATTTTTTGGGCTTTTAGTAGAGGTTCGATGATAGATTGTGCACAGCCACCCCAAGTTATAATGCCGTATGCTAATAGAGATTGGCAGAGAGCGTAGTAAACAGTTTTAAGAGTTGAGGTAGTAAGGATATTTCTTAGGGTTCGGAAGACATAAGAGAGTTTGCGGATGCGTGTGGTTAGACTGGCCAAGTGCTGATCCCAACGAAGGTGTTGATCAATGATGACCCCCAGATATTTTATGTGGGTGGCGTGTTCCAAGTTTGGGCAATTACAGGAAGTGCAAGTTCTTAGACAGGAGTGAATTATTATATTCTGATTGTTGGTAGGTTGGGTTGCAGCAGAAAGACTGAAGGTTAAGAATTTTGTTTTTCCAGCATTAAGGGTTAGGAGATTATCATCTAACCATTTCTTTATCTGGCGTATGTCGTTTTGAGCTATGTCGAATGCTCCTTTCCAGGTTTTGTGTCTAGTTATCAGTACAGTGTCATCTGCAAAAGATATTAGTTTCCCGGTTATGGGAAGGTTACAGAGATTGTTGATGTAGATGAGGAACAGAATAGGGCCTAGAACACTTCCTTGTGGGACTCCGAAGTGGATTGGTAAGGGGTTACTTGTTATGTTGTTAATTTTCACAGCTTGCGATCTGTCGGTTAGGTATGATGAGAACCAGTTAAGAGTTCTACCTCGGATGCCTATTTGAGATAGTCTTTCTAGAAGTATGGGGTGGGAAACCGTATCAAATGCTTTGGCTAAGTCTAGGAATATGGCTAGGCAGGAGTCACCTTCGTCCAGGCTGTTAGTGATCTTATTCGTCAAGTCTAAGATTGCAGATTCTGTATTTAAATTATTTTGAAAGCCAAACTGATTAGGCGAGAGAAACTTCTGGGTTTCAAGATGGGAGACAAGTCTACTTTTAACAATTTTTTCAATGATTTTTGACAGGACACTTAGCAAAGAAATGGGTCTATAGTTTTCAATATTTGTTTTATCGCCACCTTTATAGATTGGGATAACTGTTGCATGTTTTAGTCGGTGTGGGAAAGAACCGCTTTTAAAGCTTAGGTTAACGATATGTTTTAACGGCATTGTAATAAAGTGAACTATGTGTTTTATTATATAAGGAGAAATATTGTCATTACCAGCAGCACTGTTTGTTTTAATGGTGAGTATTGTGTCAACTATTTCTTTATTGGAGGTAGGGGCTAGGATTAGTTCCGGGTGCAAAGAGCTCTGTTGTCTTACCCGTGAGGTTAAGAGATTTTGTGTTTTGTTTGTTGCTTTTAGAATTTTGTTGGCTAAGTTCGTGCCGATGTTACTGAAAAAATGGTTGGCATGATCAGCTAAGGTTTTTGGGTCATCATGGACTTGGATATTTTTCCCATTTATGGCGAGTGATTGCATTTTGAATGAGGTTTTATTGTTTTCTGAGATGTCATTGACTACGTTCCAGATTATTTTACTGTCATATCCCGATTCTTCAATTTTTTTTTTGTAATAGTTTTGTTTGGTTATTGTTATGAGATTATTGCAAATGTTACGATATTTTTTATAGAAGCGCAAGAGTTGAGGGTCTGGGTTGTTTACGGATTGTTTATGGAGTCTGTCTCTTTTACGTATACAGAAGATAAGGCCATTTGTAATCCATGGTTTTAGTTTCTTTTTTTTGTTCGATGCCATTATAATGGGGAAAGTAGCGTGGTTAATGTGGGCAGTTAGTGATGCAGAGAAATTTTCAAGAGCGTCGTTGACATTTTCAGAAAGCAGGGTAGATTCCCATTTTTCTTCTTCAACATACTTTATCAAATGAACCATATTAACAGTTTTATGGGAAGGATTACTGGACTTAGGGGGAGTAGATTTTGAGTTGTGTAGTTCGAGAATGGTTGAGTAATGGTCAGTTACAGTGGATTCGAATACAGCTGATTTAGCGGTTCGCTTTGATCTAACCATAATATGATCTATGCATGTCTTAGTAGTGAGGGTGACTCGTGTAGGTGTGTTGATGTGTGGTATAAGGCCATGCAGTGCCATTAGGTTTAGGTAATTTGTAGCGTGGGGGCTGGATTCATTTAGGATGTCTATATTTATGTCACCGATTATGATGAGATCCTTAGTTTTTTCATCGATATTTTTTTCGAGAGAGTAGAGAAAAGGGGTGACATTGTTGGACTTTGGGGAGCGGTATATTGCGAGTATATTTAAGTTATCGATTGAGATATTAAGACAATTTGCATGGTCGACTGAAATTTCAGATACTGCATGTTTTAGGTTAGACTTGACATAAACTATGACCCCATCGGATTGGGACCTGTGCTGAGACGTGTTGTACACAGAGTAGTTGTTTAATAATTTCGGGATGTAATTAACGTTAATCCAGCACTCTGACAGAACAATGATGTCAAATTCATTTCCTATGTCAGTAAGTTGAACAAGTAGGTTATCAAAGTTTTTGTTGAGGCTACGGATATTCATGGCAAATACTCTTAGAGCTTCTGGTTTGGAGATAAATTTTTTTAATGCATTTGTGTTGTTTGTCGTATGTGCCGTGATATTAAGAAAGTTATCAATTGGGTTAATTGGGTCCATTATGGGCATCTGTGTATGGTGGGTGTTTGAGTTCATCAACGACTGGGTAAGATAGGTTAATGTATAAGTATATTGTAAGACCAAGACATTTATTATTCGTTATGTGTCTTTGCAGGTGCATAGTGTCTTCTGTGTTTGAAAGAATAACAATAATTAGACAAGTAAAAATACATAGGAGATCTACAATCATAAAGTATATTAAGTGCATTGAAAGTATGAAATTTGTATGTATGATTATAACTTTATATTTTGCTTCTTTCGGATTGATATGAATTGCAAAACGGCTCACAGTGCCACGAAGCATTAATGTATTTAAGCATCTGTGACCTGTATATATTGTTGCAATACATTTAAAAATATATATGTAAATAGTTCGATGCTAATTAAAATGATTTTTTTCACAAATCTGCCCAACTCATTAGATTTCTCGTGCTTGTGTTGGGGAGTAGAGCCATTACAGATTATAAGGTGATAGAAAAATTTGATTATTTGAAGTACCTAATTAATAACTTAAAATAATACAATACAAATACAAACAAAAAAAAACATATAACTTCATCTTCGATGTCACGATTGATATAAATTTCAGATATCAGCATACGAATTTTGGTAGTGGTTCTGTCTGCGATGTAACTCTGGGTCAATAGACTCACATTTTTTTCGAATTTAAGTATCATTTTCAAAATTCGAATTAATGTTTAAAAATAATCATACAGGCGATAACTTACCTACCAGGTATGTTCCAAGGTATCTAATATAATCAATATTTTCCACCAGAAAAATATTTTAATTTTATATTTGAAATGTGTATTTTTGTTGTTTAAATTTCTTAGGGTTAAACTTGACAATAAAATCAGATTTTTGATATTTAAGGGTCGGCCCGTTTTAGCTAACATGCATTAATCAAACCTATTATTATGATATCAAGTGATTTTTCTAGTGCTAGAAAATTTTTTATTGCCCAACGGTAAATAACCTGCCGTCAATCGAGGTTATGTAATGAAATGTAAAAAGTTTGTTGCGCATCGGTAAAAAACCTGTTTTCATTCGAGGTTATGTAACAAATTTTAAAAAGTTCTATAAAGTAAAGTAAATAATCTATCTTTATATCAGACGAAGATTTGAAACAAAATGTAAAAAAAATGTTGCCCATCGATAGTGATTCTGTCCTCAGTCGAGGTTATGTAACAAAGTTTTAAAAGTTTGTTGCTCAAACCTGTCGTCAATCGAGTTTATATAACAAAATTTAAAAAGTCGTTGCCAAACGGTAAATAATTTATCTTTATATCAGACAAAGTTTTGAAGCTAAATGTAAAAAGTTTTTTACCCAACGGTAAATAACCTGTCTTCAGACGAGGTTGTGAAGCAAAATGTAAAAAGTTTGTTGACCAACGGTAAATAATCTATCTTTATATAAGACGAAGTTTCGAAGCAAAATGTAAAAAGTTTTTTACCCAACGGTAAATAACCTGTTTTCAGACGAGGTTGCGAAGCAAAATATAAAAAAAAATAGAAGCGGAAGCAGCAATATATATTTTATTAAAAAAATGGAACAAAACTTTCAAAAAACAGTTTTTGAATTTAATATCATCTTCAGGACCTTAATAAAAGCTTTCTTCGAAAACATCATAATCCCGTAATATTTAAGGTTGACAATTTCTGTCCAAGTTGACTGTAGGGAAGGAAAAGTTTCCCGCCGTACTCCTTTGCTGCCGGGGACTGTCTGCTGTTTCTCAATGTCTTCATTAATATCCGCTTACAAGTTATAATCGTCTTGCTCTGTGCCGACCCGAGTCTTAAATGTTAATCATGACTACTCCGTTTATTGCAAATTTAATTATTCTTCCCGGAAACGTAATGTTTGAAGGATTTCATAGCAGAGTTGAGATGAAAACTGGAAGTGAATTTAATGTAAGCTTACACGTGTATCTCTATCTGGGTACGTTCTTAAATTTAATTTTAAGAAATGACACGTCTGCGACAATTTTCTCTTTAAATGCGGAAATGTTCGTACATAAGTGAATTATTGTTATTTGAATATGGAACAGTAAATGTTGGAGTAATTTCTCGATTTTATGAAAACCTTGCGGCTTGTAATTTTCAGATCAGCTCCATTTTCGGAAAAATGGTATTTTCAATTAAATATGTAAATTGAAAAAGCTTTCAATGTTTTCAAATATTTGAATATACTTATTAACTGAATGATTGATATTTTAACTCAATGCTCAAAAGCAAAATTTCAAATATCCAATATCAGAAACACCTATAAATTAAAATATCCAATTAAAATGTGCAATATAAACCTACCTACAGATCGCAAAATTACGCGTTTGACAACGAGTAAAAATCAGCATTGTGTCATTGAAGAAGAAGATAATAATAATAATAATCTAAATGAAAATATGAAAGAGAACAAAACACAGAAAACAGAAAAAGATAATGGTCGGCACTGGGACTCGAACCCAGAATCTCTCGTCTATCCGGGACTTGCGTTTACCAATTCCGCCATTGCGCCCTACTGTCAAACCGTCATAATAGTCAATCTCATATTTCAAAGTTTAGGATTAACAATATTATCTTCAACTAATTTATTTTCCACATCATAGGCAACTACCCTTTATATAGGAAACAATCATTCTAAGAATTGGTTTCTAACCAAGATAGCGTCACGGAAAATATATATTACATGGATGGGAATAACTTTCAAAAGTTATAAAAAGAGCGTTTTTCTTATAAAATTGAATCAGCATTACGTTTACAAAACTAAATTAAAATATGTGATATCACGAGTGTAGTGGGTAGACCATTTCTTGTATTGAAATATGATCGCTTTAGACTTTGTGGTCATAACCATTATTCATTCAAATGCATGCATAAATATGCATGCTTTTTTCAGCAGGTTTTCCCTTTCAAATGATCTTGGAATACTTTTATGGGACAAAAGTCTCAGTCTTCGGAATTCAGAGGGACTTTAGCACTACCTACACCTACGAGTATATTAATTTTATGAAGAGATTGTATGTTAACCTTTATCCCGATGAAAATATCTTTAAAGCTGTGGGAGTGAAAATTTAAAACACCATCCCTGCTTTTCTAATCACGTAACTTAAAGTTAAAACAAATACATATAAAAGGAAATAATAAAATATAAAAGGAAACAATAATATTTAAATAAATAATTCTAAAATGATCGAGAGTTTTTTTTTTAATTTTCGTTTTTCGTTTGCACTTGCTGGGTTTTGAAGTCGCAACCCAAAGTCAAGATATCAACCGTTCCGCCATTAACTTCGTCCCGCCTACCCACTAAGGCTGCATCAGTATCTCGTTTAGTATAAAGGAAGTAGATTGATATACAAGCAGCAAATAACCCCTTCCCCAATCAACCTCGCGGAGTGCATTACTTCAATTAACCGCCAAGTAAAAAGCCCTATATCTTTCATTAATCCACCGGGCGAGACGAATGACGAGAAGCGGAGGCAGAGAGGGATGAGACCGTATAAACGTGATAATTCCATTTGCAAAGCTCTGAATATTCCATTATATTAAATTTTGTACGTGAAAGTGTTAATATTTCATTTTCAAGTTTAATTAATTCCCCCGCTCCCTCTCTCACCCGGGGAATTACGGCGGCGGCGGGGGGAGTGAGGGAGACGGCTTCATAGTAACTCAAACAGCCCCAGTATCTCGCGCGAAACAAATTGATTTACCTAAATAATTATTACTGCTTCACAAAATTTAATTGGAAAACTCGAGTAGGAGCCCATCAATCATTTCCACGTAGGTACTGCTACCACCTTGGCAGAATTTCGCCACCATTTTGAATGCGTATTTAACGTCTTAAACGTGAAATTTTCATCTATCCAAGTGTTGCTATTAATAAAATGTTGGTCATCAATGAGTAAATATTTATAGAATAAAAATATTTGCTATTTTCGTCGAAAAAAGATTTTTGCCTTTTCTATCGGACGGTAGATGGCGGTAGTAGTGCGGTTAAGTTTTTCATGTTTTGTGTGCTTTTGTCCGAAAGAAGTTCGGAAATAGATGTTTTTGTTCTTTATGTTATCTTCGTGCTGCGTTTTACCGAACATTTATTGTCTTACTAATGAGATTCTTATTCACTGTTTCAACGTTGTATGGTAAGTTGAGCCTGTTTCAAGGCCGTTTTAACCGTAAAAACGCCGTGGTAATAAGCCAAGTTTTTCACTTGTTTACCTTACGCGCGGCGTTATATTTACACCGCGTTTATAGTGAGGGGGTTAGGATTTTTTTTATTTCCTGCCTATTAGATAAAACCTATCTGTGACATGTGATGAGACATCCAGAGAAGTATGAGATCCTGCATCTCATAATGCAGGGAAAGATTGCCGGAAGACGGGGCCCTGGAAGAAGAAGAACCTCATGGCTGAAAAACCTGAGACAGTGGTTTGGCCAGTCTACCGTAGAGCTGATCCGGGTCGCAGTAAACAAAGTCCGCATAGCGAACATGATTGCCAACGCCCGTTGAACGGACAGGGCATAAGAAGAAGAAGAAGAAATAAAAAAACGTAAAACCAATAAATAAGCAATGCATAATTTTCTATGAAAATAAAATCATTTACATCCACAAAATTTTGATCAATTACATTAAATTTTTTTTGATCATGTTTTTTAAAATAAAATAAAGTAATATACAACGATTTGTGAGTTTATTTGGAGTAAAAATATGAATAGTATTTTGGTCTCCAGTGACGTTTTTTTCAAAAACAAACAACAAAAAATATTCTACATAACGACACTGGTCCCTCTGCCGAGTAACCGCCCAACCTCCAACTCAACCATAACTATCTAATACAAGCTGATTTTTTTTAATGTTTGTACGTGAATAAAAAAAAATCTCCCGAGACTAAAATGTCATCTACATTTTGTACCCCAAATAAGCTTAAGAACACTGTTTTAAGTAAGTCAGGTATATCCCTTAACACCTTGTATAATATTTTCATTGTTGAATTTGGGTGAGCCTTTACAAAAATTTCAACGAAACACAAATCACCTCAGACTATGTAGAAATAAATAATTAGTGAGCATTTAATGTGTTGCGCTGCCAAAATATAAATCTGCCCGTGTCTAAATCGACAGCTCAAAAAAACACTTGCAATTTTTCACATTAAATAAAGGGCGGTTATTTCTAACTCTTCATCTTGCAAAGTTCGGTTGTTTTTTTCTTCATTTTAACCGTCGAAACACTTATCGTTATAAAACACGGCACAACCAAAGCAGGAATCGCAATAAGACACAACCGTTGCGTAAAACATGGCAACTTTGATACAAAATTTGGTCTGAATATAAAATCATAATAAATTAAGTATGTACATTTTCTCAACACTATAGGTAAGCATAGTATTTACGTAGATATATATCGAGAAAAAAATACCTACTTATATTATCCAAAACACAGTTGATCTCCCCAGGGTGGAGGAAATTATTCATTCTAAAATATAAAAATGATTAGTTGAAACAAAAAAATGTCTGTGACAAAAAAGTTTTTTCACAACTAAAAAAAATTATAATATAAATCGTAGGATTGCTACTAATGAATTGGGTTAAAGATAAAAAATATAACCATTAACGGCCAGTTGTTTTACAGAATTAATATTTAAGTTCTGTTAAAGTTCTGTTATCATTTCAGTTATTTGAAACAAACGGCCAATAATGCTATAATAACAGAACTTGAATATCACCGAACTTTGCATATCTTGAAAATTTACTTTGAATTTGATGAATTGTTCAAATTCTGTGAATTAGGTTTTTACACAAATGCGTAGCCAAGTAGATAAACTACCTATTGTAGGTATTCAATTTTGGATATTTCAAATTTGGACTTTCCGATTTTAGCTCCGAGAAATATGCTTTCAGTTTTTGAAAGGCTTTATTTACATATATAAAAATGAATCCCTGTGTTCCTTGGTCACGCCATAACTTCGGAACGACTTCACCTATTTCATTCATCTTTTTTTATAAAGTTTTCTAATACTTTGTAAAAGGTTCTTAAGGAAAGAAAAAGTAAGAAATGTGGAAGGCGGGGAAGGTGGAAGGGGAACGCGGGAGGGGAAGGGGACTCGGGAGGTGAACGGGGACGCACGGGAAGGGACCTGCAGGGAGAATCATTTTATTTCTTTGAATGGCATTGCAACGCATGCCGGGTCGGTACCAGTTAGTATCTTTATAAAAAAATAGAGAAATTTTACAAAATTTCTCCTTTTTGATTAGGTCAAAGGCCAGGTATTTTTTTATGACGGAAAACGACAATATAATGGAACAATACATAGGTAAATTAAATAGAAACAGAAAAGAAAAAAAAAACGAAAAGAAGTGTTAAATGTTGAACACAAAAATGTTTGCAAGTAGCCGTTTATGGAGGTTATTTGACGGTATCCCATTTCTAAAGAACCATCAAGGTGGACTCCATCCAGGTAACCATGGCAGTGATGACTGTATTATTGTTTATGCAAAATTCACTCAAATTTGTAAATTTTTAACCTCGATACTGGCTTAGTCTTATTAAGGTTGATTATTATGTGAAAAAAAGTACTCTGCATTCTGTGAAAATCAATAAATAAGTAAAATAACTAAATAAAGGTGAAAATTGCCATCAAGTTTCCATTTCAACTAACCTTCTTCAGTATCGTGGTGCGAGTAATATAAACTAACTTAAGTGTTGACATTTATTTGAAAATATTTAAAAAAAGAGTTAACAATAAGAAGAGAGACAAAGGTTTTTTTTAGAGGGGGACAGATTGTCAGAGTACGGTAGGTAGAGGGTTGAGAAGAGGTAGGGGTTACATGGGGAGAAAGGGAAACACTTTAAATTTATTGGACTTTGGATGATTCCTTTTGTTTATTAAAAATTAAACCATTATTTTTATTGTTTGCCTTCCAAGTTATTTAGGCGCAAACCTAGTCCATTTTCATCTGGAACTTGAACCCGCAATATTCTTGTCAAAATATGGTCTGTGTTCATTAGATGTTCGGAAAAAAACCTACTTTAGTACTTGTTAAACACTCGATGTGTTCTTTTAACCTAGTATTCACATTTTTGCTGTTTGACCTATAGATAACCGGGCAATCACTGCAAATAAGTTTATAAATGCCCGATTGGGATAAAATATCTTCCTTATCTTTAAAATTAGTTAAAGGTTTGCCGAGGTTATTATTAGAATAGAAAGCTGGCTTGATTTCTGTTGGGAATTTTGACACACATGAAGAAATAAATACTTAGGTGTATACAAAATTCTATGCCATTGTGAGCTACGCTATTATTATTTATAGATTATGGACTGTTATAAAGAATTTTTAAGTGTTGTAATTCAATTTACTTCTTTTGACAGAATTTTGTCAATCAGATTTTTTTATTTTTTTTATTTTTTTTATTTCATACAATTTTTGAAAATACACTTTTATGTTTTATTATATTAGATTATATTAGATTATATCCTTTGTTTGAGGTATAGTTTTATTCTATTTAGTTCATAAAAACATTATTAAGTTTTTTTTAAAG
The DNA here is from genome assembly GCA_929108145.2 of Limnephilus rhombicus. Lineage (NCBI taxonomy): Eukaryota > Metazoa > Arthropoda > Insecta > Trichoptera > Limnephilidae > Limnephilus > Limnephilus rhombicus. Next base: position 32,585,494 of record OV815272.1, on the reverse strand, counting down.
AAAGACAAACATTTCCGAATTACGAATAACCTGGCACCATTTGAAAATCTTCTCCTACCACCTCAGTAAGCGGAAAATGTTGCTTGGGTCATGATGGAGGACTTAGCCAGCCGAGGGATCGAACACGCGATGCCAACTCAGCAACTCGGCCGGAATAATGTCAAGCCACAACAATATTGTTTTCTTCAATAAAATAAATAAAGTTATATTCTTAGAATTAGTAGGTATGTCTTTTTAGTCTGAATTTCCACCCTTTTCAAAGGTGACGAAAAGTGGCCAAAGTTGGCAAGCTTACGTCAGCACAGTTCAACAAGACGCAAGGATCGCAATGCTCTGACCGATCACGGTGACGGCTCCCAGGCAAAGGCTCACACACTTCGGTTCCAAAATAAATTGTAATAAGTGCTAAGAACGCCGCAATGTAGATCGATGGCCGCCGAATTGTTCTCGGGCAAATAATTCACACTGACGGCTATTAAGACGTGGTTCGTTTTGTTCCTAGTCGTGCCTCACAATCGGGATTATTTATACATACTTCGGGACAACGGTATTTGCATAGCGGAAAAAATCCCCGCGTTTGAGAGATTTATCTTTTCATTAGAAAGAGATGATGCTTGTCAGGGCTGCCCTCGGCGATGCCTTATATTGAAATAATCATTGGATGATATTGAATTTCGACGACTTTGTGCATTGGATGTTTTCAATCAAGAAACTGAGAAAAAGTTAGAGAAACCATAAAAGAATTTATGCATACTTGAAAATTTAAAAAAAAATCACACAATCACAAACCGTAAAGGGAGTTTTTTTTTATTTTGCTTATTTAATCTTAAACTTTTCCTTAGTTCTAATTGTGAAACAGATTCTTTTTTGATAAAAAAACCTTCATGACTTTAACCAAAAGCTTAAAAAAAGTAGCTCATAGTTGAATACTTTTTAAGGATTTAAAAAAAAAAACCTTTTTGAATTGAAGTAATAGTAATTTTTTAATAAAACCCGTTTGAAAATCCTTTGCTGGGTCATCGATGATGATATTATATTTGAACCATCAAAATAATAATTACATCAATGAAAAATTCAAGACATGGGAGGTATCCAATTATTTAGATTAGGTATATTTGAACATTCAAGATTGATATCCGCGATATAATAATAATCGAGCTAGAATTTCCTCACCAAACACAAGACCCTCGTCTCTGAGTGAGAAAAGGCTATTTTTATTTTCCTTTATAACACCGTGTAACGTGTGAAAATTGTAAATTTATTGTAAAAAACATACAAAAAAACAAAAACACCTAAATAAATAAAAATAAAATATTTTTAAAGCAATAGTCGTTATGCGAACTTATCACCAGCAAAATTATTTTTATCAATCATTTATCAGCATCATATCATCTCATTATCACACTATCAGCCTAATAGTTTGTGGGAAATGTTTTCACAAACTTTCCATAATTTACTAACGGCACATCTGACTGTTAGGTTTCACGGCTATTTCAAAGTTATTTTCTCATTCTCTGAGGTGGTTCTGAGTTAGTTTCATTCTGAGTTGGCATTGAACCGTGGAGAATAGTTATATTTTAACTCCAATGTATTAAGTTATTTACTCTATTTATTATTCTCTTCTTTCATCATATTTTAATCTTTTATTTTTTTTTATTTCTCGTTATATTTTTGTTTATATCGTTTTATTGAAATTGTTGACATGACTACACAGAGAAAAACAAATCTTATACTATGCATTCTGTGAACATTCTTAAGTGGATTATTACCATGTAGGCCCTCCAAAATGTTAATTTTATAACTTTTTATGTTACCTAATAATCTATAAATGTTTCAAAGCAATAAATAAATAAAATAAGAACAAATCAATCAAAGAATCAGAGGATCTGTACAACCTGATGTAAAATTAGCTGTAAAGAGACTACATGGGATACTTTAAGCCTCAAGTACAAAATCTTCACCGGCTAGAATTCCAACGAAAAGACATTTTATTATTTAATTAAATAAAGATAAAATTGGCAAAAGTCAATCGAAAATCAGGAGACAGAACAATCCACACAGCATCCCAGATGACATAGGCCCTGAGGGAAATCATTTTCCTCAGGGCCTCCTGTGTGGAGTTAATGTAAAAAAAAAATCATAAAAAATTGTTCTGTCTCCAGATTTTCGATTGACTTGGCACCTCTGGGACATTTTTATTACAAGAAAGAAAATTTTTAACAATTATCGCCATACATTTTTTCATAATTTTAATCAAAATATCTGATGAAGGTAGGTAATAGGTAGCTAGGCATTTTCATAAAAATCTAGAACTTTTTAGAATATTTTTAATAATACGAGTATTTATGCAGGTACATCTAAAAATCAAACCTCAAACGAGTGTGTAAAAATCAATCCCAAGACGTTACATCATATTCTCTAATTTTTTTAATAAGAAAAAAATTCGAACAAAAATGTTAAAACTGTGATGATGAACTTTATAAGAATTCGGATTCAAAATGACAAACTTAAGTTGCTTAACTCTTAAGTAAAATTGTTACTTATTGTTTATAATTAAACATGTATCGATGTATTGATTGAATTACGATTTGTCACGTCAGTAGAATGGCTCACGACGAGAGACAAGAGACAAGAGACGGGGTCAGTGCCCTCTGAGATCCCAACCACAATGATGCTCTTATGAGAAACACACAGAAAGCGAAAACACTAGGGAGCTACTTTGGGACAAGGATTTATTTATATACCTACTTTGAGATGGCTATAAAAAAGGAGAGAAGCATTTTGTTGATGAATTGAAGTTGTTAGGGAGTCTGTGTTCAAGGGGTTTGACAGAATAGTACAGAAGAATGACAAAGTTTTCGTGCAATTGTAAATTGTAAATTTCAGTTTCAAGAGTTTTTATTTTCTTAAGGATTTGAATCAAATGTGTATGTACGATTTTTTTTGTTGTTGTTTTAGAATCTAAATCTATAGAAATTTTAGATAAATCCGTACAAAACCGAAGATAGTGTGAAAGGAAAATTGGACCGGTCTTATAATAAAGTGTGGAAAAATTTAATATTGATTTTTTTACGAACCGTAAAGTTTATTACACTTTTACCAAATACGCAACATTTTTACTAAGCAGAGCTTTTTCTGAAAAATTATTTCGAACTCGAACTACCAGTCGAGCATCCTAACCAGATTTTTTTCACAAAAGAAGGATTAAAAATAATAATAAAGCGAATAATCTCGACGTGAAAACCGAAGCCTCCAATATACGATTTTATTAGTATTGATATTATTTACACATTGAAATACTCCATGCTATATTTGTTAATGATCAATACGTATTTACAGTCAGTGATTGAGTGGGCATAGTGCTTGGGTCCCACCCGAGCGTCGCGTGTTCGATTCTTCAGCTGGCTAAGTCCTCCATCACAACACAAGCAACATTTTCGGCTTTCTGTGGTGATAGTAGGAGACTTTCAAACATTGTTGGGTTATTCGCAACCCGGGAATGTTGGTCTTTTTTTTAAATAAAAATAATAAAAAATGTGGATATATAATCTACCTATTAAATCATTTGATTTTCATTTGCTCCTTCTATATTTACTTTTGATCCCAAGGTATTTCCAACGTAAATACACAGCCACATAATTCAATAATATACAACTCTGAAAAATTACACCCCATTGCATACTTTCATATACCTACAGTATGACTTGCGTGTGAGTGTGTGTATTGCGGCGGGTGTTGCGGGAGTGTGAGTGTGCGAGGAAGGTGGTTGGGTGGATAGGGAGGGGGAGAGGGGGGCGTATTGTATGCTGGGGGAAGTGACCCCCCCGAACCAACCTAAGCTGACCAGTCCACCTACCACCCCATTCGTCCCCCACCTCGCCACCCACTGGCCGCGCCCAGAACTAGGGGTGCAATCCAAGACGTGGGTATGAAATATTTCTGCAACAGTACTATTTTCTCTTTCAAAATATTATAAAGGCATTACGAAATGTCAATAAAATAAAGCCATTTATTCATCATCTCATAGAGTGTAAATAAATTGATGTGTTAGTTTTCAAAAAACATGTTCAACTAAAATGTCGGTAAGTAATGTTCGCTTATTGATTTCCTATACCTTTTAATATTTAACTTGACTTAAGTAACGATTGTAAAACTGAACACCACTAAAAGCCACAACAAACTTTATTTACGATATTATAACAATAACAAAGGTACACTATCATTAAATTTAGCAGCGATTTTGTGGTTGCAAAATATAAAGGTTGAGGCATCAGATATTAGTCTTTAGAAGTAACAAATTGAAATACATAATGTATATTCTCATACTTAGATTGCATCGATTGTGGCCATAAACTTTTCATCGTGATTTATTTTTGGGTTATTATGCCATGATGCGCTAACGTTTCGCAATTATTCACGTTTAACAATTGTCTCACATTTAATTAAAAATAAATTGGTCGGTACTTTCAATTTTGATTCAGTGGTGGGTACGAAATAATTTGTGGAACGTACTGTGTTGTTAATGTAATCAAGAAATAATTCATATTAGAGATTTTTATTATCAACATGGAAGTGAATACAAATAATTAATATCTTGTACAAATAATAATAATAATTTGGTTATTGAGGAAGTTATTGTAATAAAAATCGATGAATGTTTACATTCATCAATAGGTATTATAACAACACCCGATAAAATAATATATATACGCAATAATATGAGCATAATATTCGCAGTAATAAAACAGCGTCGCTTTTCCGGTTTTCCGCTTTTCCTTGCCCCGCCCGCGCCGGTCAGCGTCGCTTAGCAACGCCGCCCAGCGGCACCTTATCATCATAACCAGACCGCCATCTTTGATAACACTCACACCCACACATGCACGCGCACGAACACGTACGCGCATACACGCTTATCACGTTATACGTCCGTTCAATGATCTAGTACGTGAAACGGGTGGCTCTGAAATGAAAGGGTAGGAATACGTTTGGAAAAGCAACACTTTTATTGTTGATTTGGTAAGGAGCATTTTTGGTTACCTTTTTTGTTTTGTTTTAACTGGGATTTATTTGAATTTATTTGCCAATTAAATATCTTAAGTACCTTACAGTATTTACAAAACATTTATGTACTTGTGCATCTGAGATTTCGCACATCTCTTCTGTTAGAGGCTTTTGCAATTGATTGAGAGTGTGCAAAAAATTATGTTTTGAATTATACATTCTTCGATGATCTAGTGATTTTGTACGTGACTTGTTCTGATTTTTTTTTTACATTAACTCCACAGGAGTGTCATCTTTGAAAATACTGTAATGATGCTGCTAGTCTTTTTAAAGAGAGGGAGGAGTGAAGTCTCGGATAGACCCATGTTGTATGAGGGAGGAAACATAGAGGCTGGCTAATCGTTCCACAGTCGAGCTGTTGAAATAAAGAAAGAGTCGTAGAAGCGACGCATAATGTTATTTTTATTTTTTACTCGCTCAATCCAAAATCATTTGCGATATTATTAGATATTGTAGGATTTGAGAAGCTGAAAGTAATTAAAAAAAAAATTGCCTCAAGATCACGATTGCCTTTCAGAAACCAACATTGTCAATATTTGCTTTTCGAATGAATACCAATAGTAAATTTTAAAATTTTACGATATCTGTTGAAAATTAAACAAAAAAAAAAACATTTTTGAAGTATACAATTATGTATTATTACTTCTTTAACAATCGTAAATCCACATTTTGGCTTCATTTTAATTTAATGAAAATAAATAAATTTGCATTCACCACTATTTAATCAAAATAATCGACCTCTTTCAATACCAATGTTTCCTTCGTCAGGATAAACGTATAATACGTACCTACATATATATTAATGTTTGTACGTTTATCCTAACGAAGAAAACATTGGTTTTGAAATACGATTGTTTGGATTATTTTCATTGTATGGTGGTGTATACAAAATTATTTATTTTCATAAAATTGATTGAATCAAAAAATGTATATAGAATTATTAATTAACATAACATAATTTTAATACCTATTTTATCGCTTATATGAATTGTTTCCAAAATCAGTTTCAATTTTGAAAATGATAAAGAAATTCAAGAATTCATTGAACCGAAGTTACAGATAGTTTGTTTCTAATATTGTTGAGTGTTTTACTTTTTCTAGTGTGGTCTTTAATAAACTAATACCTTTTTAAAATTATAATTATTATCAACTCCTTATTATAATCATAATTATTATTTAGTATGGTCTTATATTTAAACTAATATTTTTTATTTAAGCTAATAAATAGAATAAAATAAAAATAAAATAAAAATAGAATAAAACCCGACATTTTTTTGTCACATGAGATTTTTATCTATTTGTATTTTATTCCTTCCATATTCATCAATAAACCGGAAAATGTAAACAATGGGTATGGTATCCACCCTTTCGAAAAATCTATCTTCTATCTATCTATCTATATAAATAAATATAACCGCCAAAATGTATGTACGTACGTAACTTCCGAACGACTGCACTAAATTGTATAATTCTTTTTTTTTGCGTTGGTTATTGTCAGTCTATCTATATCTATATAAATAAAAATGATTCGCCGAAATGTATGTACGCACATAACTTCCGAACGACTGCACAAAATTGGATAATAATTTTTTTTGATTTCGTTATTGTCAGGACAAGGTTTGTATAAAACTACTGGTGAGCTCTGGCATTATGAAATTTATATTAAAAAAATTGCAATAGGTGGCACGCGAGCTGTTTGAAAACTGAATGTACTGGGACTAGATGAATGGAATGCGTAAGGGGGGAGTGGAACTTGGGTAGGGTGTTCGCGGAAGTGGTGGGGGGGAGGGGAAACATGGAGTGGGGAGGGGAACCTGGGAGGCGAACCTGGGAGGGGGGAGGGGAACTCGGGAAGTAGGTTCACGGGACGGGGAGTGGAGTGGGGTGAGGGAAGGTGGAGGAGGCGGAGTGGGAACGCAAGGTGGAAGGGGAACGGGACGAATGGGAAAGGACACCCAGGGAGAAACAATTTCTTTATTAAATGGCATAGCAACGCATGCCGGGTACCAGCTAGTATTACATAAAACGTAAGCAATGAAATTGGGTAGCATTGAAATTAAATGGTACAATCATCAAAACGCAAATCATTTTATTGAGCACACAATGTACAAATATGTGTTTTGTTAGCACGTTACATATTAAATGATTTTAAATATTTAACGGTAATAAATTTACCAAAAAATGAGATTTCATTATTTGAAATTGAACAATGTTTCCTAAAATTCAAAATTTCGTTTCAGTAATACAGGGTTGATTTTAGAAAAAAATATTGAAATTCATGAAAAAAAAGTGATAGCTTAACGTGTCAGAAATAGGGTGTTTTACCTTAGTATTAAAAATAATGATTTTTTTTTGGTTAAATATACAATAACAACAAAAAAGTCCAATATTATAAATAATTTTAAGTAATAGGAATATAGTAATATTTTTTACACTATCTGAAAGGCAATTGAACAACATAATATGCATGTGTGTTTTCCACCACCTAAAGAAAAACATTTACTTTACTTTATTTTTAAACCCTTAAAATTGTTTGAGTAATATGTATCAGCGCCCTTGAGATGATTTTTCATGAAAACGGCGCTTTATAAATCAGCCAAATATTATTAAATATTATTATTGTTATTGTTGTGTTTCGCATGGTTAAAATTCGACCCTACGAAATGATTTAATTTAGAAACGTTGGAATTATTTATTATATGGGTCTACCAAAAGGGTGAAAGTTGAGTATTTTTCATTCACTGGACTGTTTGACAAATTGTCCCGTGAAATGTTTCTTTTGTACGGTTTTTGCTTAAGTGAAGGGGTGGGTTATAAATTGAGGAAAATTTTGAGAAATGACATTCTCAAAGGACGTATGCTGAAACGAATTCATTACACAACAGTACCGCATACACCTTTCCCTCCGAATTTGTATGACTTAGAAAATTATTATAAGTAATAATTATCAGCCTGAAACACTCATCCACATTGAAAAATCTTCCGAGAAAAGATACATGAAGCCATTACCCTTTGTGCTATGCATAAAAATCTTGTCTTAAACGTTAGTTTAACAATTAAAAAAAATAATAATAATACTTAAAAAATTGTTAAAATTTGTACACCTTTAAATTTATATGACGAGAATGCCAACATTCTTATAAATACTAACCAGGAATTATTAGATTCCTGGTCAAATAAAATTATTCATGCAAAACACTTCAATTATCTCAACCAAACGTATGTTGACAAACTTTCGTCAAACAAATGGTTGAGTATTGGAGAGTTGAGCGCAGAAATAGAAGGATTTATGCTTGCCATTCAAGATAGAGTCATTAATACTAAAAATTATAGGAAGCATATAATCAAAGATATAAATCAAATTGATGATTTATGTAGAAAATGTTTGGCTTTTCCGGAAACTATAGAACATATTATATCGGGATGTTCTATATTAGCGCCGTCCGAGTATACATTTAGGCACAATCAGGTTTTAAAAATAATCCACCAAAGTTTGGTAATTAAACATAACTTGATTGACTGCCGTAATATAGTACCATATTATGAATATGAACCAAATTCATTTTTAGAAAATGAATTTTATAAAATATATTATGATAAAACTATACTAACAGACAGAACAATTAGTCATAATAGACCTGATATAGTTTTACATGACAAAATTAAAAAAATAACTTATATCATTGATGTAGCTATTCCAAATTCCTGTAATATTCAAAAAACTGTTTCTGAAAAATTAGAAAATACACAGATTTAGGAAATGAGATTAAAAGAATTTGGCATTCTCGGAATATAAAAATATTACCATTTGTTATTTCGGCTACTGGCATTATACCTAGGTCTCTGATTCAAAATTTAGGCATATTAGATTTGTCAAAGAATTTATATATAAAGATGCAAAAATCGGTAATTTTAAATACATGTAGGATTACAAAAGATTTTTTAAATATTTATATTGAGGGATCAGTAGGATTTATAGGTTCAATTAGGAATTCCACAGAGCCGAACCCTCTGATATGAAAATATCTGGAGTCGGTGAATTATTTTCCCATCTGGTCTCTGGTAGGTTGACATGTTGTTCTTGTATTGTTTTGTAATTATAATACATATAGTGCAATTGCATAACGTGGATTGACCAGATGATCATTTGGGAAGTGTGTGAAAGGGTTTAGTTTTTCCTGTGGGGAAAATTAAACCCGGACATTTAAATCTGGTGCGTAAAATTTGAAATACTCACTTTAAAGAGAGAATGTGCTTTTGATTTTGTATTCATTGAATCTCTTTTATGTAAGTTGGTAATTAAAAAAAAAAATTTAAGTCGAGATAATACATTTACAAAAAAATTCATGCAAACGTCCTGATTTTCTTTTACATTAGCTCCACACAGGGGACGCCCGGGAAAATAATTTTAAACAGGGCCTGTGTCATCTTTGGGGAAGCTGTGTAGAATCTAAGGATATTTTTATGGAAAGGAAGGAGATGAAGTTCTGGGAAGAGAATCTGGGAGTCAGTGCGTTCAGAAGACAGGAGTATCAATCCATCCATCCAAAATCCACCGCCAGGACCCGGACAGACCTCACCCCATGAACTAAGACACCCCTGCTAAGTCGACACAGCAAACCACTTGGGATGACTTATCGCAGAGGCGTTGGTGATCCAATAAATGGTTCTCAGGTTGGCGGTACCTATACCCATATATTTGATCACATTGTTCATATATTTTATGATTATCGTAAGCGTTCTTCTATAAAGCACCATACGAAACTGCAGAAACTCGCGAACGGTGAGTCTGGCATCATGAAATTTACACGTTTATCTGGAAATCCATTTAGGTATAACTTAGGTTAGGTCTAGTGATCCGGAGGATGCGGGTTCAAACCCCTACGTGCGCAATATTGATTGATTTCTGTTATTTTACAATTTAATCTTTTAAAATAATATAAGGTATGTTTGCGGCGGTTTCATGACAACTCAACACCTTTTTGAAAAGTTACTAAAAGCCATGTTTTTTTTTTAAAATAGTCCACAACCTAATTCAGGGTCGGCAGTTTGTCAAGTGAGAAGAGCCAAATTGTCATGGAAACAGGATAACAAAAATACCAGAGAGCCGCATATATGTAATGCATATGTATAGGATATGGGCAACATTTATGCAAAGAGCCGCTTATTCCGCCCCTGACCTAACCTAACGTAACCTATTTAACGAATATTTTATATACTTTTTTTCATTCATATTTATGACTTTTCAAAGGAAATGTTAAGTTGATTCTGAGTTGCCCGGTCACGTTAGCGGCACGTTCGGTAGAGACGGGCGAGAAATAAAAGGCGTCAGTCGGTGTAATGAGTCAGTCTTTATTTGGGCTACGTAGCGAGGGTCGGAGCGGAGCGGAGTGACAGTGGTGCCGTGAGTGTTGCTGCTACGTGATGATGAGTGAAGAATGTCGAAGACTACGGCGGTGAAGATCACTGGTCTTCAGGGAGCCGGCGTGTTGCTCTACACCATGGCGGTGTAGAAGTGACCTTGGTCCAGGCGGTCGATCTTCGTCGTGCTGACGAGATATGGCAGCTGTGTGTCCTTTGAGTCGGCTCACACACGTGACGCAGGAAGGAACCTTGAGAGGCGATGAGGATGATCTCTGGCAGCGGAACGCGATGGGTTTCGATTTGCCAGAGAACGGGTTGCATCCCAAGCAGAAAGCACGGCGGGCTTTATGTGCTGCGGACGGAGACATCTCATGTCGAGGCGCGAATGGGCCGGAGAGCGGATGGTGGTTGGAGAAAGAATCCTCGAAGGTGTTGAAAATGTTCCTGGAGTCACACTGGACAAATGTTATTCACTGCTGTTGACTGCGCGGACAAGTGCCCCGCGCAGGCACGTACTTGGTCGCGGCACTGGTTGGACTGACTGACTGATAGGGACTGACCGAAGCGGGCGAGTGAATCTGCTGCTTATTTAGCCGCAGCGAGTAATTACTCTCACGGTAGGTAATGCTGGGTGAATTCACGCAAAGCTGAGATATCGCTCGAACCTTCTGTGGGCATTTGTATTGCACAGCCACACGTTCTAGGCCTTTCGCATAAGTGGCGGAATATTCACCGCTGTAGGTAGGTGTACCAGCCGGTGCGCGGTATTTCGGAGTGTGCTTCTAGCCCGTTCGGTGGAATCCAGTGGCGGCGCAATGAATTCGGCAAAAGTGGCCGCCACACCCACTTACCTTCAGCCTCACAACATACCGAAAAATCTCATTAAATATTATAATTATAAAAATACTAATTTCGGTTGTGATTTTGTTTGAAACTTCGGTTCAATGAATTCTAGATGCCTGGCTCACTGGCTCTAGGGGGTTGGGAGCAGTTGGGACTATTGTGCGATATTCACATAAAAAACACGGAAAAGCAGCATTTATTGCGCAAAATTGTTTGTAGCACATTTATCAAATGTCAAATAAGAGATAAAATAGCGTAAAATTATTTTTAAATGTAATAGGTACTTCAAAAAATAAATTTCAGGACACCGCCATAGTAAAATAAATAGGGCTAAAATAGGATTCTATGTCCCAGATTATTTCACGCGAGGCCGCCAACACGGGCTTTTGATTCTTCCCAGGTGCTATCTTAACTATCTTACCAATGGTGATGCCTCTGGGAAGATTCACTAGGTTAATTAACTGCCTCGCAGGAAATGTGGATATTTTCCAAATGTCCTGCAACGATTTTAAGCGTGAAATATCACTGATGTTTTACTTGTATGTATCTTTAATGTAAATGTATTTGTTATCTAATTTTCTTTACCGCTTTTGCAATGTGTTGGCTTTTATCCTGTTTTGCAAATAAATAAAGAAGCGGAGATTTTACCTACCAACTCTGCCAATGCAAACTCAATTTTACTTAACCAAAATAACAAAAATCCATTAAATCAAAAATGCAGAAGGAAAACAAATCATAAATAAATGATAAAATGATTTTCCACGCAATTTTTCACCTTTAAAAGCTACGTTTGCTTAAAAGCTCCCCGCAAAGTGGTTCTTTGGATCGGGGGAAGGTGCCGGCGTAGTCAGCCAAGCCGGCTAAAGTGAATCGCATTACATATTCACTGTACATTATATATCCATTCAGAGTGAAATAATCCTTTGCATAGCCTTCAAAATGTGCGGCGCCCGCTCCGTCATGACGCTATCTAACAACGTTTGAAATTGAAATGATTTGAATGGGGTCGCTATAAGCCGCCCCACACCCCAACCTATACGAACATTATGAGTATCTGCGATACAGCGTGTTACTTTTTTTACCTATGCGTTTTAAAACGTAATATTTAAAATTAATTATTTTGGTTTTATACGCCCCCCATACATTGGTAGTGGGAAACGTTTCACTCAGTTTCTGCAGATCTTCTCTGGAATTACTGTCGAAGGCTTAGCGAGAAAAGTTAAATATATGTCTGAATTGCTCTGGTGAGAGACCAACACGAATCGAAAAGTTGCTTCAAATGTCGTTAGATATGCTTATTTTTTAACGAGCTTTCCTATCCTGCGATACTCGTTAGTTACAGATGGCAACTCCTTCAGAAGGGTGATTCTGTATCTTTTGCGTTAATTAATTTATTTTGTTTGTAGGCTCGCCAACAGAATACACCATATATAATTATTACAATTATTATAAGTAATAATTATTATATTTTTGAATGTAGCTATTATATAGCCCAATCATGGATTTGTTCCCCTACCCACCCACTCTACACTAATACCTACCCACCCAATCTACATTATTAACTAACAACGGCTCCACCCCTACCACAATAAAACATTGTTCTAAACTGTCAAATTAGTATAAGCTTTCCCTGACGAAGGAACGTTTGTTCCGAAACCGGTCGGATTTGCACATCATATAAGTGGTTTATACAAAGTTGTATTTCATTTTTCAATAATTATTATCCTGAAATACTCATCTACATTAAAAAAAATCTCCCGAGAAAAGATACATGCCGCCGACGGGATTCGAACCCGCGTCCTTCGGATTTCCGGTCATCTGCTCTTATCCACTTACCTACGTCGACTTATCTCCTGCCCGCCAAATAATTCAATATATAGTAGTGTTTCATTCAACAATTACTGCTTATCACATTTTCTCACCTGCAAACAACCAACTTAATTTTATATGAGAAAGGTATTGTAAGTGCTAAATCTCCCACTAGTGGCGTCGAGACAAATTATGTCTACATTTTTTTGGTGAAATACTTTATCTCGTCAAATATTGAAACACTAGTATATATTGAATTATTTGGTGGGCAGGAGATAAGCTGACGAAGTTCAACGGATGAGAGCAGTTGACCGGAAATCAGAAGGACGCGGGTTCGAGTCCGGTCGGCGGCATGTATCTTTTCTCGGGAGATTTTTTCAATGTAGATGGGTGTTTCAGGCTAATAATTGTTATCCTTTGAACTAAGCATAAAAATATTGTCTCAAATATTAGTTTATAAATAAAAAATATATATATATATAATCATTAAATTAAGCTTACAAAACATGGTCACAGTGATAATTCCAATTAAAGATGAGCCCAGCATTCATTCGTTAAATCAGCATTACGAGACAATTAAAACAATGCAAAATCAAAGGCAAAAATTTCTGCGATTTCGTGAGTTATTTGGATTAATTACCTGCTTAAAAACACGAAATTGCATTTATCTAATTTTTTTTATTATTGCATACAATTGTAATGTATTACCCGCTTTTTTATTAAAACCTTCATTTAAGCCTAATGAGCCTTTTTCATAAATGACTATAGTTTGTCGTATTATTTTGATGATTATACCTACGCGATGACCATCGATTCGCTAATTTTCCTGCGATTAACATATCTTAACGAGGATTAGGAGGCAAAACGCGCCGTCTTCTCGTGGTGTCTTAAAGGGCCCGCAACCCGGATTTGTACCGATTTATTACATATTTCCCTTAAACACGGTAAGTTTTAAAGCTCTTAAAAATATATATTTTAATCTTGAAGATAAAATCTAGACTTTGTCCGCGCCGAAACGCAAATTATATAAAATTCCCTTGATAGAAAAAAATCGCAAAGTATGCTCCAAAAATTATTATTTACACGTTTGTTTCAGTTATTTTACAAGTTATATATGTATGAAAAATTTTACAGTGTTTCATTAAATGCTGTTTAAGATAATGCCCGCGAGATTTTTGCTCTATTTTAAACGATTCGTGTTTTATTAAAAAATTTCGCAATTTTCGCATAGATTTTGTCGCTGTAAATGTTAGCGCTCTCCTCTAACATTCGTAATTTCGTATCTCTCCATCTTCTTCTTTTCGGGCCCGGTTGCAGAGCCTTAGTATTTAGCTAGTTGGGGCGATACGGAATACAACATTTCAAAATGCGTAGTATGAAGCCGATTTAATATACGCTCTCGCAAAAGACCCAGATTCACCCTTCCGGACTATCGCAAATACTTTTTTAATATTTTTTTTTTAATTATAGCTACGCACGTAGGTTCCATGACAACTCAACAAAGTGGCACTTTAATACATCTCTTAAAATTGATATATATTAGCTATGAAAAAATTAAATTAAATTAACTTTAAAAGGCAGTTTGAGTATATCTGTCACCGGAAAACTTACACATTTCCTAACCACCCGTAAACAATTTACAGACAAATCAATTGCAGTAGGTATTAATTGATCAGCAGACTATATATACTACGATGTTCAGGGCAGTTATTGAGTACTCCACTTTCATGCGTGCGACTATTAATGTTTTTGTCCTCCAATGAGAAAAAAATTGGTGATTCATACAAAGTATTAACAAGTATTTAATACCAACTCTGCCCTACTGAGTAGTAAAGAACTTTTGAAATACTTGTATATATACTACGTGAATTGTATTATTAAATTAAATCAGCCTGTATAAAGCAATGGGTGCAAGTAGATTTCTGTGTACATCATTTGTT
The DNA here is from genome assembly GCA_929108145.2 of Limnephilus rhombicus. NCBI lineage: Eukaryota > Metazoa > Arthropoda > Insecta > Trichoptera > Limnephilidae > Limnephilus > Limnephilus rhombicus. The sequence goes on along the minus strand of OV815272.1, from coordinate 32,570,477 downwards.
TTATTTCACAAACTCGAAACATTCAAATGGGTATAAATGGAAATTCTGTCAAGCCTCCTCTTTTGAACTGGCGCGCATTTTACGATTTCGATTTGGTATTTCGATTAATATTCCAGTTTATTTGCGAGTTGACGTTTTTTTAATTTAATTTTTTTGTATCGGCTGTTTGCATAGCACTCCATCGCCCAGTCATAGGGGCGGGGAAGGGTATCAGTGGGGCGGGGGGTTGTGCTGAATATACCGCCTGAAATATTCCCAACAATGATTAATGAATTTGTGGAAAATAAGGAAAACAAATACAATTCCGTGGATTGCTTTTGATATGTCGCCATTCTCGAAATGGGCCCTTCAATCAAGTTTATTTTACAACTTTTCGGACTAGATTGTTGACATTAACGTATTAATTGTTCATTATTTACATCAAATTTTCGGAAACGTGGTTAGGTACGAATTTCAATTCAGTACGATCGTAATTATTTATTATATGGTTAATACATCTTTTGAACGAATCATATTTAAGAAGATGAATTGTAACCAAATCCTTGTACTGTTACAAATATTAGTTTTTTTATTTTTTTTTTTTTTTTTTTATTCTTCATTTTAAGCACCCGCTAAACTGCCAAAGCAGTTTGTCAGCAGGTCAATTTAACAATATTAATATAACATTAGATCACAAATATAACATGAAACCACAATACACAAAATAGATACAGAAGAATAACTTTTAAATAGCTACAATACAAAGGCATAAAATATACAGATAGACAGATATAACACAGGCAAATTACTCTTAGTCATATTTATACATAAGATTACAAAACAATATCAGTAAAAAAGTTTTGATCCATTAGCCATTTTTTAATTTTTTTTTTTAAATCGGTGGTGCAATTTGATTCGATTTTTATGTTTGCTGGCATCTTATTAAATATGGTAGGGACAAGATAAGTGAATGTCCGTTGTCCGTATTTATTTATAATTTTCGGAATGGATAAACCCTCATTTTTACTAAATCTAGTGCCATGTGCATGGTCAACTTTTTCTTTATATATTGAATCCGACAAAAGGTTTTGGCATACAATCTTAAACCATAATATCCCTCGAACAGGTAATATATTAACTGACTCATATAATAATTTTATGTCTCTTCTTTGTGCATAAATACTTTTGCTTACCAAGAGCTTAGTCAAAGAGTTTTGAATTGTTTGAATGTAACCTATATTTGTCTTGCACGAGTTTCCCCAAGACGTTATTCCATATCTGATAGTAGATTCCGCCAATGACAAATAAATTATTTTTAACGTTCTTATGGGCATGAAAAATTTAATTTTGTAAATTCGCCCAGCAATAGCTCGTAGGCGTTTGCAGATGTTGCTTATGTGAGTATCCCATTTCATATGCGTATCTACAGTTATCCCCAAATATATATACGTTTGTACAATTTCAATGGTTCCGCATTTGCAAGATTGTGACGAATTGTGTATACACTCAAATGTATGCGATTTTATTACAGGCGTGATGGTATATTTGGCATGTGGAGATCGTATGTGCATTAATTTAGTTTTTTTGGAATTTATTATAAGACCCGCATCATGTGAACATGTCTGCAAGGAAAGGAAATCGTGCTGCATGAGTTTTATTGCAATCCATAATTCTTCATGCGAAATGACTAGTGCCGTATCATCTGCATAAACGTAATATTTCACAAATGTGAAAATTTTATTCATGAGTGAAACGAATATTATGTATAATGTTGGGCCGAGAATTGAGCCCTGCGGGACGCCTGTTGACATATATTTAGCTTTGCTGTAAGTTTGAAAGAGTTTCACTTTAATTGTTTCTTTGAGTGTTTCACAGAATTTGAACAATTCATCAAATTTAAAAGTTCTGTTTTTATCCAAAAAACCGGCCCATGATGAAATAACAGAACTTGAATTGCAGTCTTGAAAATTTGAGGATTTTTTTAAATTCTGTGAAACAACCTAGTATTCCTCTGTTTCAGATGCGATTCAGATTACCTGGCAATGGTGATGAGAACACATAATAAAAAGTTGATACGAAGCTTTCTTGGCACTGCAAGCTTGTTCCAAGTTGTTATAATGTAAGGAGGCAACACATAGACAGAACAATAAAAGGAATTAGAAAAGAGAACCCACACCCTTACACGATTGGGCGATAAATGTTAGTAAGGTCGGTAAAATAAGCATGTTTATGTGTAAGATACCTAGTTTTTCTCATGGTAAGGGTAATAATAATTGTACATTTAAATAATCTTAATATATAAAACAAAGTCGGGTTAGTTACACTATTTATAACTCGAGATCGGCTGGACCGATTTTGATGATCTTTGATTCGTTGGATTTGTCTCCGCCCCGGATAACAGAATAACTATTAAAACATCGTAAAAATTCACGAAAAAGAAACTTATGAAGAAAATTAATTTTTTCATACATTTTGTATGGATCGAATTCTCATATTTTGAAAGAACTGCAGCAATATTGTGATAGGCATAATATTTAACTGTGCGTGAATTCCAAAAATTCAATAACGTCAAATGTCAATTGCTGATTGTTTTGTTTTTGTTCTTAGTCATATAATGCTGCCCCTCTTTCTTACACACTAAATGTCAATGGTCAAAAATGAGACAAACGGTGAACGTATGTCTCTGCACCCCTCCAAAGGAAAAATACAATAATAATAAATCTCTGAAATGAAACGATTTTTTACGTAAGCTCCACTCAGGACCTATGTCATCTTAGGGGATGCTGTGTGGAGGGTCTTTTTAAGGAAGGGTAGGATAGAAACTTCTGGGAAGAAAAAAGGCATGAGGGCTCGATGGACCGATAAATCCTACTGATCCCCCAATATAAATATTTAAAAAATCTTTTGTAATCCTGCATGTATTTAAAATGATTGATTTTCGTATTTTTATATATAAATTCTTTGACAAATCTAATGAGCCTAAATTTTGAATGAGAGAGCAATGTAGGTATAATGCCAGTAGCCGAAATAACAAAAAATGGTAATATTTTTATAGTCTGAGAATGCCAAATTATTTTAATCTCATTTCCTAAATCTGTATATTTTCTTATTTTTTCAGAAACAGGTTTTTGAATATTACAGGAATTTGGAATAGCGACAACAGTGATATAAGTTTTTTTTTAAATGTTGTCATGTAAAACTATATCGGGTCTATTATGACTTATGACTAATTGTTCTGTCTGTTAGTATAGTTTTATCATAATATATTTAATACAATTCATTTTCTAAAAAACAAAATGGTTGATATTCATAATATGGTACTATATAAGTTAAGGTAAGTTATGTTTAATCACCAAAATTTGGTGAATTATTTTTATTTACCTGATTGTTTCTAAATGTATGTATACTCGGATGGCGCTAATATAGATCATTATTATTATTAATCTTTATTTTTCTTCAATTAATTATTATTTTTAATCTAATGTTATTAATAATAATTAATTTTAATTATAATTACTCCGAAAGAAATTTTTTTGTAGATAAACCGTTTTTTAAATAAAATATTAAAAGTTGTCATTGAAATATGTTTAAAATAACTGAAAAACATTTGCAGATATATTTATGATGAAATAAAAATAATTATAGCAAAAGAAAAAAGAGAGGTATATTTGATAATATTTCCAAAATATATTTGAGGTTGGTAAATAAAAAAATGTATATTCCTACATAATATAATCAATATCGACCTACTTATTTTTTATGCTTTGAATAAACTCAACTTCAACTTGCTTAAAATTTCATGAATTAGTCTACGAATTCACCAAGTCAATTACACCCAACGCCATTGTTACCTGCAATTTTGCAGCTAATGCGGTTCTTAAGAAAGTTGGCGAATTTAGTTAAAATCCGCAAGAATAACTCCGTCCACAGAGGCAGGTAAATGGATCGTGACGTCACGACACTTGTAGAGAATCCGTGGGATCACAGCATTCTATGCTAATGATCTTTCCTGGGTCCAACAGATCGGAGGCAGACCCCAGACACTATCTTCTGCTCTCTCGGCTTGCCTCTGGTTTGTTGGGTGTTCGGTGTTCGGCCTGATCCCAGCCAAGGACACGAGGGAAGCAAGAGACTGGGAATTTGCAGTCATTTGTCTAATTAGACGAATTTCTGTAGGTCATTCAACTAAGCGACGCATTTATTTGCATTTTCCTCAGTAAAACAGTTGATTTCGTTGTATATTTTAGTGAGAAATCTTATTGTAATGCTGGAAGGCTAAAAATAGCTAAAAATGGAACAAAAAAATAATAATTAGATGTCCAGCAGATGATGTTCAGATTCGATAAGTTTTTTCTTGTCCCACTTGTTTCGTTTTTCTAAAACCCATAAATAATACCAGTTTGATCGTAAAACACGTTATAAAATACCCGATCAACGAACCAGTTGATATAAAACTATGAAAGGGTTATAATAAAATGACTTTTAATGAGACAAACCTCCTTTTTGTTCGTGTATTTTTAAACTCGTTTGGAACCAATCGCCACGTTTTTTTTAATAAAGTATCGACATTATTTTTCACAGTTGAGCTAAAGAAATGCCAATAAAGAAAGGAATAACTTTTTTAACGACCCGAGTTTACCTTCACTTCGAGGGAATAAAGCAAAAAGTACATGAGAGTAATCGAGCGATACAGCATCCTTGTTACCTTTTCAGATTAATTACCAATATCAGGGCCTTTCTCGAATAAGGACACGGCGGCGTCATAGCGAGCTGAACGTATAGGGAATATAACACGGATCAAGGAGAAATTGGATGTCTTTTGTTGTTTAGTTTTTGTTAGTTAGTTGCTGCTTGCCTTTATACTGAAAATTACGCGACAACAAGTTCAGGTTGCGGTATTTTATCACTTAACCCCTCCGAATTTTCGAGAATATTAGCTTTTGGTGTCTTAAACGAAATGACATTTTACGAAAACTTTTAGTTATAACCGCTTCACAATTAAAGCTCTATAAATGAAACATTTCTGAACGTAGCTGAATAGTAAAAACTGTTTTAGAAAGGTTACAAAATAGGCTTTCAAATAAATTATTATATTACAAATAAATATTAGCATTTGTAAATTTTAAAATTTAGAACGCAAACATTAAAAATATGTAAAAACGACTCACGTGATGTTTTTATGTAAAAACGGTACTAAAATCACAGATTATGCAAACAACAATACTTATTCTATTGTATATATGTGTAATAAACACTTTTGTCACCTCACTTTTTTATCATTTCATATAAAAAAATTTAAAATGTGGAGCGCGGTGGAGCTGCCGGTAGCAAATTTGCGCGGGTAAATATTTTTGTCAACTACACGATTGACAGCTGATTCCTGTTATGTATTTCCATAGACAATTTGATAGAAATGTGCAGCTTGATCTATTATCGACCTTTGACTTTTTGTTTTAGGGATGTAACTAAAACAATAACGGAGTTATAACGATTTCTATCGAAACACACGAGCTGACGTATAAACACGCTTAATCGCGATCATAGGTAGACCAAAATGTGAAAAGTGAGCCCTTCGGCGTCTGATGATTGAATACTTTGTTATGGTAAAATTAACTACAGACTTTTTTTAATAGATGAAGAAGACTTTAAGTTGCTGAGAGAGAGAGAGAGAGAGAGAGAGAGATAGGTATATATATATAGAGAGAGAGCGTAGCAACAATTAAGTATTAGGACAGTAGGTCGTCTCATACAGCATTCCGAATTCGTCTTAGTGTAAGTAAGCAAGCGTATCTTGGCATCTCAGCCACACCTGTGATAAAGAATGTAGTATTCGGCGCAAATACGAAAACGCCGTCCAGTCCAATATCCACATACACATTTCATGAATGATGAATGTCTATCCTTATCACACATGAATAACTTTTGAATTAAGAATTTACTGAAATTAAGAGTGTTTCTTACTTGCCATATGCTATCTTGAGTTTGTGAGACAATGGCGTGTGTACTATATGTAATGTGTACCTTCATTGATAAAACGCAGTTTATTAATCAAACAGGCAGTATTAAACAAGTAAGGACTTTTTGGCAACATTTTTGAATTTATTTTGCCACTAGCTGGTTCCCGACTTGCGTTGCAATGCCATATTCAAAGAAATAATTTTTTTCTCCCTGCATGTCCTTTCCCGTGCGTCCCCGTTCCCCTCCCGCGTCCCCTCCACCCCCCCCCCCTTCCCCGCGTTCCCCTTCCACCATTCCTGCCTTCCCTCTCCCGCTCCCCCGCCCCACCTGCGTTCCATATATTCAGTCTCAGTACATTCAGCTTTCAAACAGCTCGCGTGTCATCTATTACAATTTTTTTATTAAAATTTTCATTTTTCACGTATTACAAATCTTAATTTTTGTATATTATAAGAACAATCAATAAAATTTGGTACATAACACCGGTACCTATTTAAAATGTCTATAATTCTTGATTCTATTCAAAATATTACGCGAGTACTTCAAATAAGTTAATAAATTTAAAGAGTTTCGAAAAATTAATTTTCGTTTAACAATCATTGTTTTGTAAAACGTCATTCTCAAATATTGTTATTTTTGACAGTTTTGCAAGAGTTGTTGTAATGATTAAAAAACTTTTCAGGTGTATTGTCATGTGGTTATAATTATCCAGAAACCGTGGAAGAGGTTTAAAGAGGTATTTTTAAAGTTTCAAACATTTCCTATGCTTAATATAAGCAATACATAGACATCTCATGTACTCACCCGTGAACTCATATAAGTATCCCCAAGCAAACATATTTGATTTTTATGTATTTAGATTATGTCAGGCATTTTTTTTTTAGATTTTGGTGAACTGAATATAATGTTGAAGAAACAGACTTTTTTAAGCAAAGTGAAAAGATGCTTAAAAAAGACAGTAGTGTATATATTAAATTTCTCTATTATTTTAACTATTCTGTTATTTCAATACGGCCACATTCTGAGGACGATTTATAGCGCTGCGGAAATGTATATAACACCAATAAGACATTAATATTTAAAATAAAAGAATCGTGGCAACAATTGAATTATATTATTCAATAATTTATTTATTTATTGTTGTTATACGCCCGTAGGGGCTTTTACATAGATTAGAAAATAATATTTAAGATATCGAGGATTACACATACATAGAATTTATACCAAAAGTTATAAAAGTGAAAAAACTTTTAAGAATATACAAGAAGTTTTTAAAGAAAAAAAAAACCACTTGTATAATCTTTTGGAAAACCGTGAAATATTTTAAACAATGTAATATTTAACAATAACATAGAACAAAATATAATATAAACATTACAATAACAAATAAAATCGTTAAATATATTATACCCATGTTACAATAATTTGTAGGATTCCACAAAGTGCTGATTTAAATTGCATTTTAGAATGTAAAGGGAATCAGCGAATACGTCTACAATACCACCAAACTTGAATAATAACGAAACCAGAACATGAGACTCTAATTCATAAACAAAATAATATTTTAAAATTCAGGGTCGTGTTGTCGTGTTTAGCCTCAAAAAGATTCTAAATAGTTAGAAACTAATAAAATAAATCGATAGCTTATCGTGTTTTAAAAATAAAATTAAATGTTTTTAAAATGATGATCACGATGTGAAAATTACTGCAAGGGGGCGTCAGTTCAAATTGAACAGAATATTAAATGGTAAATCAATAAACTCAAAACTAAGTGAAGTATTAGCTCACAAGTGGCGATTTCACCAAAGTATGTGTCTTCTCTCATCGAAACAAACGTCTCAAGAAAAGGCCTTTAAAAGCGCAGAATTTGGTATGAAGGAGATAAAAAAAATGGTTAGACAAAAATCTTCTTACCCTAAGCACCTCGAAAACACAAATTTGTAACTTGCAGTAAAACCAATACTGGGCAACCAAAAACCGTCCCGCTTTTACATCTTTATCCATGTACTACATTTCAAACCATAAACTGCGACTGCGAAAAAATTGAGCACTCGGATAGTATTAAATATCTTGGTTTAACAGTGGATTGCAAACTAAAATGGGAACTTCACATAAATTCGCTTGTAATGAGAATCCGGAAACAAATATACATTTTTAAAACGATTAGAAACATTATGTCACCTAAACTATTAAAAAATATACATTTTTCCCTTTGTCAAAGCATTCTAATTTATGGTATATCGGCATGGGGTGGAGCCGCAGACACATACATTAAGCTACTTAATACAGCTCATAAATCACTAATTAGAACTATGTTCAAAAGACCATATCTTCATCCCACTGAAAATCTTTTAATTAAAAATAAAATCCTTGATATCAGGAAGCTATGCATAAAAAAAATTACCCATAAAAATTGCATAAAATCGTCACCTTCCCACATATCTCACTCCCAGAATACTAGAGCTAAATCTAACAATCATTTACAAGTGCCAAAAATTAAATCCACTCTTGCTAAGAAACATGAATCTTACCTTGCACCATCCATATTCAACATTTTCTTAAAAGAAACACAACATATAAATAACTCAAACCAACAGAAAACGTACATATAAAAACTTTAATACGTGGTTAATGAACAAAAGAGGACTTGCATTAACAAGTTACTTGCAAACCGACCGTATTAGTTTTTTATACATTGTATATTGTTATTTAATCATATTAAAATTAAAAAAAAAGAACTTTCACTCTAAAAAATTTTCAGTTATTTTATATATGTTTGTAACATTTTATATTTGGATTATTTTATGTATGTAATCTTTTGTATTTTTATTTAAGTTTTTCTTTTATACTTTGTATTTTTATTTGAGTTTTTCTTTTGTACTTTGTATTTTTATTTATTATCTTTTGTATTTTTATTTACTTTAATCTTCATTGATATATGTAATGATAGATACTGCTACCCGGCTCAGAACAGATATTGTCTAGTGAGTCGGGTAGCGCACAAATCTGTAAATAACTATTGATGTTAATAAACGCCCGGGTTACCGGCAACTTTAAAAAAAAGACCCTCTGACTTCCTTTTTGGAACTGTTGATGAAAAATTCTCTTGCTTCTGGAATGTTTTGGGCAAATGCAGGATTCCATTTTTTCAAAGTTATATTTCCAATTAAGAATTCGAATTGATTTGAAGCCACCAAATTAATTACTGGGTGCTTACTTCGCATGGTAATTTCAAACTGTTACATTGTTGTTTCACAGAATACGTATAATTAACTAAATTTCAAAGATAATTTCAGTTCTGTTATTGTATCATTATATTGGTCAGTTGTTTCTCACAACAGAACTTGAGTAGAAACTTTACAGCACTTGAAAATTAACTTTTCAGGTTTTTGAATTGAATTTTATGAATTGTTAACATTCTGTGAAACAACCCGCTCTAAGAATTGATTCTAATAATCACTCTACTGAATAATCTCAACGTGTTCTCGTTGTAAGACTTCTTCGAACATCCCCGACATCGTGTTACACAAACCTCGTTTTAGTAAATTAAATATTCGTATTTAAATGTAAGCCATATCCACGATCTAGGAGCTCCCGAGAATATAAGGACGCGGTGTGATGGTCCATGTGTCTCTTACGACGCCTTTGCGACAGCTTTTAAAACACAACTGTCGCAGGTGCTACAACACTGCACGCTGCACGTTGATGGCGGATTTTTTATAAAATTGAGAGTTTTTTTCTATGTATTTATATTAAAAATAACGCTAACTTTCGATTTTATTTACGCAAAATACTGAACTACCAATTATCTAAATGGAACATTTATAAATACTACTGGATTTCCCTTTTTCTCACACATTAAGAAAAAGGAGCTTTTAAAGAAATAATTTTTTGATTTGTAATACGAAATTAAAAATAGGTTGAAAATATGTAAGAATACCCTTCATCCAAGAGTAAATTCATTATTATATCTAAGTGTTGGTTTAAAAAAAACAATTAGTTTGCCAATTTGTGCCTGCTTTCTGCGAACATTTCTATGGCTTCCATAGTTAAGCGATCTACAAATTTTCGTTATTTATTTTTACAGTAGTAAGTTAGTTGTACAGATACATCTGCCCTAATGATGGACCCTGTAACGCTGTCCGAAACGTTGGCTAAAGAAGGAGGTAGCACAACACGGCATAAAACCCCAAAAATAAATAACGAAAATACTTTTGGCCGTGAACCTAAACCTAACCTGAAAATCTAAACTCATGTCCGATCTGGAAATTGTTTTTAAGTTGAAAGTTTGAGGGTGTTATTTTCACGATGCACACGCATAATTATAATTAAGTTTGTAGAAATTTTAATTTAATACGTAGACGTTGCCAATCGAAAATTCCGACGGTAAACATAAGCTTTGGTACACCACAAATTAAAAGTATTCAACAATACAAAAAACGAAAGACACAAAAAACATTTCAGATAAAATTAAAAGGTGAAATATGTCATATTACAAAAAAATTACATTGCAAAAGAATAAAACAAACATACGTAATACACAATGCGATTGCAATACACACTTCATTATTTTCAACAGTACCTCATAATCTGAAAAATGGAGCAAGGAATAGCCAAATTATTACTGTAGGACTAATAGTCTCCATTAAACAAAGAGATAAACTTTACAAAGAGATGCTAAATTATGAAAAAACCTGTCAAAAAAATAACGTCAGAATAATGTCTTTTATGAAAACAGAATATTTGATGTATAGAAATTTACTCAATAGGTTAATAAGAAGATGTGAAAATAATACTATTATGAACAAATTGATAATGAAAAAATGATACCAAAAAGACGTGGGATATTATTAATGAAGTAATGAACAAAAAAAAAATGGCATCAACTGATGTAAAAAATCTTCTAGTAAAATTGATAAAACCACACCCGTAGACTCATCTTTGCATTTAGTCTCAACATACGATTCAATTAACTCCTAAGAATATTTTTCACCTATCCCGACAAACGAAATTCTAAAACACATTCATAGTCTAAAATCAACAAATTCTACAGGTTTCTACTTGATGGTTTATCAGGTAACACACTAAAAAAATAAAACATTATATCTTAATTCCATTGCTACATATTTTTAATGTACCACCAAAAGAGGGACATTTTACAGATCAATTTAAAATCTCCACCATCATTCCAATTCACTAATCGGAAGAAACGAACATATTAGACAATTACAGACCTATCTCCTTAGTTTCTAACCTCATAAAAATATTTGAAAAATGTTTCAAAAATAGAGCAATGAATTACCTAGAACAAAACAACTTTCTGTCCCAAAATCAATATGGCTTCAGAAGTAAACTAAGCACTGAAGATGCAATATTCGACCTGACAAAAAAATTATACTCGTCTGTTGATAAAAAAAGTCTAGCTATATTTTTATAAAAGCTTTTGATACGGTAAATCACAAAATACTTATAAAAAAATAATCAAACAGGTTTCAAAAAAGATACACCAAAAATTCTCACTAACTATCTCAAAGACAGAAAACAAAAAACAAAAATAGGGAATTTTTATAGTACTGAAACGAGAATAAAAAATGGAGTACCACAGGGTACTGTGCTTGGCCCAGTCCTATTTTTAATATATATAAATGATTTATGTAATGTTGTAATCCCTGGTAATATTGTATCTTACGCTGTAATAAAAGTAAATGGAAAATCCTGGCTTGAAACTTATATAAATGCATCAAAATGTATTGCACATGTCTCATCAGGGATAAATAGTAATAGACTCTTCCTTAACTGTAATCAAGTAACATGCTCATTGCTCATCTTGCTCTGAACTTGGAAAAGTTGAAAAGATCAAATATTTGGTATATTGATACAAATTTAAATTGGCAATCACAAATTAATAATACCGTTTCTAAATTAAGATATCTTATGTTCATATTTTACAGACTTAAAGAAGTATTGAATATTGACGAATTGAAAATTATTTATTTTTCACTGGTGCAATCATCACTTATGCACGGAATAATAGGATGGGGTGGTGCGCTTGATGCTTTTATAAAACCTTTACAAACAACTCAAAATTACATTATCAAATTTATGTATAATAGAAATAAAACATTTTCGACAGATGCTTTTATAGAAAGAATCTAAACTATTCAGTCTTCGTAAACTATTTTTACTGCAAACTATGAAATATATCTTTAAAAACATAAACAAATTCGAAAAAAATGTAAACAAAATCAACATTAGAAATAATAATAATAATAAACACACACAAAACAAATGCAAAATCACAGCAGCTTTATTGAACCTCGTACCTTTATAGCTTACCAAAAAAATATTCAAGTTGCAACTAAACTTCCGCATTACAAAAGAGTTAAAATTTTGTCGAAACCATACAGATGTAAAAACTCCATTTATCTAGTTTTATATCACTTTATGTTTCTCACAAACTTTATACCTAATATTACAATGTATGCCTATTATTACACTATACACGTATTTAACCGTACACTATTGTATACACTTTTTGTACAAACTGTTTAAACAAATTTTGATTTTGCTTTATATACCACTGCTTGTTTTTTTGTAGGTACTAAAATAAATTTTATTTTAACTATATTACCCACGCACCGGCTGCGCCTTAGTGGGTTCCCACATTACTATTATGATTTTTAAAATATGTAAATTTAAATTGTAAAATATGGGAAAAATAAAGGAATTAAAAAAAAATAAAATTAAATGAAAAACACACATTGTTACTTTCTGTCTATCTATATATAATCCACAAATGACAGCCAACCAAGTTCCACCTATATATAAAAGCTTCGTCATTGCTTATATATCAACTATTGATATGCCTATAAGCCCTAACCTTGAGATAAGCGAAATCTGGTCAGCTGTCATGTATTGTTTTAAAAGCGGTGTATTACAAAGGTTGTTTTTTATTTAACATAGGTATAGAGTCAGACCTCCACATTTATGATTCCTTCGAAAAGGAAAATTAGATTAGTGTAAGAAGATAACGTCATATTTCTAATTGGAAATAAAAAAAAGTGTAACTTTTTAAATTTTTTACAGTAGTTCTACACAGGAGACGACCCAGAGTAAACATAATCCCCCAATGCCTATGCCTATATATTGTATATTTGGGGATGCTGTGTGGAGGGTATTTTAAAGGGATGAGAGGAAGTTTTGGGAAGGAAAATTGTATGAGGAATGGGTAGGTAGTATTCTGGGGGTCAATGTATCCAGGAGTAACGGAGTGAATGAATCCATCCGGCAGGAGAGGCCAAAAGTTCTCCCTCAACCGATATCTCCTGGTCGATATCCTCCGTCAAGCTGTAGATGGCAGATGCATCCGCCGCCAAGACCTACACAAAACTTGCCCTATAAGTGTTGCCGTGCTAAGTCTCCAAACGTTGTGAACTTGGTGCAACCTCTTATGGCAAGGGTGTTGGTTATCCATTAAATACCTGCCTCCCGAATTGAGAACAAGAATTGAGAACCAAATTGATGACCTACCAATTACGTGCAAAAGAAGGTAAACCATAAAGTATCGAATAAATGATGCGTTTTAAAAATCCCATCATCACTGACATTAATTCCCCGACTCGTCCCATTGGCGTGCTTTGTAAACAACACATCGGGTTATCCTAATTTGATGTCCGCTACCGTGATCCAGTGTCCAGTGTCCAACAACAGTGGGTTGCCAGATTCCGTTGGCGTAGCGCGGGGGCGGGACGGGGGCCACAGGTGTTATTATTAATGATAATACCTGCGAAGACAGCCTGCCCGGGCGGTCCGCCCCGGGGCACCTGTTTAACATGGCCGGAGATGGATATTTGACAAACAAAATTAAGCATTATAAAAATAATTATGTAAGAATGATGCAGCGTTAGTACCTACTTAAATGGGTTTATCGTTATATATCATTGAAGAAGGAATAACAATAATAATTTAAACGAACATATGAAAAAGAACAAGACACAGAAAAATAGAAAAAGACAATGGCCGCAACTGGGACTCGAACCCAGACCTCTCGTCTAACAGGGACGTGTGCGTTAACCAATTTCGCTATTGCCACCTTCTGTCAAACCGTCGTATTTGTCAATCTCATATTTCAAATTTTAGAATTGTCAATATTATCTTCAAATAATTTTTTTTTCCATATTATGGGCAACTAACGTTTTTATTGGAAACAATCTTTCTAAGAATTCGTTTGTAACCTGGATAGCGTCACGGATAAATTATATACAAATTTAGTCATATGGAACCATAGACTTTTTTATAAAAGTCTAAATGAATATTCAATTTTTATAAGAAAACCTCTCTTTTATAACTTTTGAAGGTTATTCCCATCAATGTAAAATATAATTGAAGAAGGAGACAACAATAATATTCTAAACAAAATATGAAAGAGAACAAGACACAGAAAAATAGAAAAAGACAATAGTCGCAACTGGGACTCGAACCCAGACCTCTCGTCTAACCGGGACGTGCGCGTTAACCAATTTCGCTATTGCATTTTTATTTTTTTTAATTTTTTTTATTGGTTTTATCGTTACTTGGTATTGATAGAAGAATGCTTTCACTTTTTCATAAAGAAAACATTACTTATCAAAAACATTGCCCCAGAGCCCTAAAAATCACTGGATAGTCCGTGTTCTTTATTCTTGACAAATCAGTTCCAATTTTTTAAATGTATATTAAATTATTAGTACGTACGTACTTTATCGCTTATCTGAATTCGTCGTATGACTGATTACAATTTTGAAAATGACACTTAAATTCAAAGCAAATTTGTGAACACAGGACTAACTAACGCACTCACAGACAACCGAAATGAGTGAGTTTGATTACCATGTTTTGAAACCTTTAAATTCATGATGGAATTCTATTATAACACGACCTTTTTTTGTGGATCTTCACTTTTTAATTTTATAAAAAGTGAAAGAAAGTGATAAGGGGTTTTAGTCTACAAAAGGGCAATTAATATATAATTTAACTATGGAAACATGAAAACACATCAATAAGAAACATTAAAAATATCGTCAATAAATTGCAATGCAGATTTTAGATGTCTTTTTTAAGCGCACAAAAATTAATAATTATAAAAATAGAATTGAATTGACGATATACGAGTACAAGAGTTAACAAAATACCAATTCCTTTTATTGTTTTTTCAAAGATTACGTATCATTTGTAAAAACAGAATGTAAGAAATTTTATTACACGTTTATTTGCGATGTTTTCCAAGCTTTTAATTACTTAATGTGGTAAGATTACATACCTACTCACTCATAATTATCCATTTACTCAGTAACTCAGTTTTTATATTCATGTAAATTATAATAAATATTTTTTTCAATAAGCTGAGCGAATTGTACAACAGATAATATAGATGTACTAATAAACAATAATCGTTTTATCAGACAAAAAGTAATTTCATCACAAATTCAACCTACAAGTAGAAAAAGGTATCTCCACCGTCTTCTTATTTAGATGTAGCACTCTCACAGGCGTTGTTGTACCTACTGCAATTTCAAGAGTTTTATAACATTGCATTGTTCTGTGAAAATATTTTCAAATGTATAGAATTGACTGTCCATTGCCTCACCTTCGCCATACGATTGGTGGACAGTTCCCCGTAAAGTGAAAAAACCGAACAGTAGCCGGAAACTTATTAAAAACCTTCGTCACACCTCTTCATAGAATAACGAAGAACGCAAGAAAGGCGATGTGGGTGTGTTTCGTAATCTAAAAGTCTGATCATTCTTTGCTTATTTCTAATACAAAAAATACTCGTACCACGAAAGAAATCGAGCGAAGAATAGCAAATGGATGGAAGAAATACAATCTTTGAAAGAAGTCTTGAAATCCAAGGAGCTAAGTATGCAAATAGCCATGAGATGCCAGAGAGCCATGGAGAGAAGTTTGACAGGAATAAGGAAACAGGACAGAGTGAGATGTAGCATAATAAGAAAGAAAACTAATGTTGCCGATGTAGTTACCCGAATAGGCCAAAAAAAGTGGAGATGTATAGTACAGGTCACATGATCCGCGATCCACAATAAAAATGATGCAAAAATTCACTGACTGGTACCCAGAGATGGTAAGAGAAGTAGAGAACTTCATCAAATAAGATGGGAAGACGATCTAAAACTCACGGCTGGACATCACTGGAGAAGAAAGGTCCCAGTGGAAAATGTTAATGGAGGCCTATGTCAATTATTGCCAAGAGGCAAACTTAGCTTCGGGATATATTATAACAAACAAGAACATGTCTAGTATTCATACCTAACAAAGTCCAGAATAAAAATAATTATTATAAGCACCAGATTTAAATGTCCGGGTTAAATTTTCCCCACAGGAAAAACTAAACCCTTTCACACACTTCCTCAAATGATCACCTAGTCAATTCACGCTATGCAATTGCACTATATAAGTATAATAAATACAAGAACAACATGTCAACCTACCACAGACAAAATGGGAAAATAATTCACCGACTCCAGATATTTTCATATCAGAGGGTTCGGCTCTGTAGAACTCCTAATTGGACCTATAAATCCTACTGATCCCTCAACATAAATATTTAAAAAATCTTTTGTAATCCTACGTGTACTTAAAATGACTGATTTTTGCATTTTTATATATAAATTCTTTGAGAAATCTAATATGCCTAAATTTTGAATGAGAGAGCTAGGTATAATGCCACTAGCCGAAATAACAAATGGTAATTTTTTTCTAGTCTGAGAATGCCAAATTCTTTTAATCTCATTTCCTAATTTTTATTTTTTCAGAAACAGATTTTTTAGTATTACAGGAATTTAGAATATCTACATCAATGATATAAGTTATTTTTTATAATTATTATGATTAACACAAAAAATATCATTATCATATAATGTTTATTTCGATCAGATGGAATTGCGATATACAATGGGCAAGAACCAAAAGGTTCTAAGTCAGTTGCTAGAACAGATTATATACAAATTCACAAGGAAAGCATTTCTAGTGTTTATTATCTATTCAGTGCTTAATGTCTATTGATTCCTTAGTCATGTGACCACAAAGTTGACGAATACTGAGACAAACAAAATTATTGTTATAGAATTCATATTAATATTATCTACATATTATGTAATTTAGGTTAAACAAAATACTCTGAAACGACATAACATACCATCATTGATGCTTTACCCCCTTTCTCATAAACAACTTATTTTGTAGCAGAAATAAATCATAATGATGTTAAAATGGAGCTTTCTGTTGAAGATCATTCACGAATAAAGATTTCAGTTCATTTGCACTCTGCGTTTAATCAATTATAATAAATCATCAGAAAGGTTTTAAAAGCATTTGCTCCATTGTATAATTAGTTTTATATAAGTTCATTCAACTTATCAATTAACATCACAAACAATTAACATACCTACTTGTAGCGTTCAAATAAAATAAAATGAAATCTTACCGATAAGTTTTAAGATGTGGCGCAAATCGAATTACATTTTGTCTCTATTAAAATTATATTTCTTAAAACAAGATGCTATTACAGATAAAAAAAAATGTGTGTATATTTTATGATCATTGAAGTTTCGAACAATGATTATTTTAAACCGTGAAAGCCGTTATGGCTCGACCAAAGACGAGCGATTTATTTATATGTTTTTAATTCATCTCTGATGGAATATGTACTGAGTAGTGGGTAGCTATTTAGAAATTATAACGAATTTACGTTATCATGAAATCTATTGTGAATCTGTTATGTTAATCGATTTTTATCATGCACTAATCTTGAAATCTCAGTTAGTTTTTAGATTTAATCAATATAATATTGAAGGCGTTTTATTTGTTTTATGATATTTTGGTTGATAAATGGGACCCCCTGTCAGTCTCATCTCCGTTAGTTTAGTTTTTAGTTAAATTTCCACTTTCCTAAAACGATCGGAGATTCCAAATGAAAAACCTCCAGTAACAGAACATAAATCAAATGAGTGGTTATAATAATTCATAAAATCTTATAAGACATGTTTCTGCGAAATATTTGTAAAGTGATTCTTCTTATGTTGTGTCTGTATGTTGCTTCTGTGAAGTGTTTTGTAAAATTTTTCTTCATATAATATGAATATATTATATTGTGTCTCCATATTGGGTTGGGTTGGGTTTAACTTTTCAAAAGTACCAATTGGCGATCCCTTAAGGAGTTTTGATAACTCATGGAAGTGCAACTTTGTTGTATGTTTTATTTAATAATTTAAGTAATTTAATTAACGACAAGCAGTCGACAAGACAATATTGTAAAGTGTTAAAAATCAATACGTTAAACAAAATAACTATTTGGATACGGTTTTTGATTTTCATGGATAGAAGTGATGATGGACACTGTTACGCTGTCCGAAACGTTGGCTAAAAGGACTGAAACGTAAAAAGGCATAATACAGCAAAAATAAATCATGATAAAATAATAAACTTTTTTACACAAATTGTCAAATTATCTATCATTTTAAAATTATCAGGTGAACTTAATATTATTAGATATCACTTTATTAAATAATAAAGTAGTATTCAAACAAAGTCATTTTATTGTAATTATTAAAATTATGTACACCACAAAGTGTTTGCTAAATGTGAAAATTTATTATTTCGATCATAAAAGTACGCTACGAAAATAAACTAAAAACCGACAAAATTAATTAAACCAATATTTCACTATTTTACCCCATGGCAGGTCACCCCAGAAATAATGACACTGCTGAATGTGGAAGAAATTCTTAACTAGCCCTTTATGATTTTCCTAGTGAGTAGCCTTTGTGAAGGAGGTTTTATAAGGCTACCGTAGGGCGAGGAATATTCGAGAAGAATGCGATCACGTGTCCCTAGTACCTATCCAAACAGGTGGAGATGAAACGCATTTGAAACCGATTCACAGGAATTCGAAACTTACTATGGTTAAAAGTACTGCGTCATCATAATATATTCAGACTCAAAATGATATTTTATGATGGTACATCAAAGAATTTTTTAATTATATTTTGAATCTGGTGAGAAAGTTGCATACAAAAGTATTGATATATATATAATAATACCACCTGAAAACTAAAGATTTAACATTTTTTAGATTATTTTTTCGAAGGTTTTCGAAGGACTTGGGGGGTAAGCTGGTGAATACGTTACGAAAGGTGGTGATTGTTACGAAAAATGTCATGCGAACGGTGATCGATTGCTAGGCGAACGGTCGGGCCTTTACGCACGCTTGACTTGGGGAGTGATAAGAATAAGGATAAGGATGGTCACCCCAAGGTCGTAGGTCACCCCATGTTCGTAGGTCACCCCAAGGTTACACCAAGGTCGTAGGTCACCCCAAGGTCGTAGGTCAGACCATGGTCATATTTCACCCCAATGTCATATGTCACCCCTAGGTCATAGGTGACCCCGTTCGCTACGTTTGGTAACTTAGCAGGGATACCTAAGTTCATCGGGCGATGTTTGTCTTGTAGTTTTACTTGAGTCGTGTGGTCTAAAGCACTATCGTTTTTTTCCAGTATCGCTTCGGTGAAAGACTGTAATTCAGAATCGAAAAGCTTTAAATGACTCCAGATCTGGTCTGTTTTTAATAACTTGTTCAATCACCAAGCACTTCATAATCTTTAAATTCCCTCATTCCCCATTCCCATTTCCTTTCGCCTTATAACATTCTCTAATCTGTTGAAGCCATGGTTTCACATGCGGATCTGCTCGGCGCGGCGGACAGATCCGCCCATGTATTCCTGCGACAAACAGCTCGGATCGTCGATTGTCCGTCTGTCCGTCACGAAACCAATCTGTGAACGTATGCAATTTCGTAACGGATCGGCTCTCCCTCGCCGAGCATGATCTCATCCGCAGTCAGTTGTCCTGTAGAACGGTTGTATTTCTTAGTTTTCAGATCAAAATTAGATTAGATTTCAGAATGAGTTAATCTGAGTTACTCAAGTACTGAAATCCCCTTGAATATTTATTTTATCCTATGGGGGTTAGTCCCAGGGTTATGGAGAGATACAAAGTTTCCAGAAATTTCTAAAATTTTTAAATTTCCTCAGATTGGCTTGATAATTTTCACTACAAAACTAAAATTTGAAAATTTCCCTAGATTTTGTGCCATTTCCCTTTTTCCTAAAGCTTTTTAGCTAGATGTAGGGAAATTTCTTAAGACCATCACGTCAACATTTGTACACGGTTGACATTTGTCACATGAGAACGGGTCGTTTTTTCGACTCGTTCTTGTGTTCCAGAGCTCGGCTGTGGAATGATTTGCCGGCCTCTGTGTTTCTTCCTTCCTACAACATGGGTCTTTTCAAGACCAATGTTCATTCCTTCCTCTCCTTAAAAAGACCCTCCACACAGCATTCCAAATGACATAGGCATAGGTGTGGAGTTAATGTAAAGAAAAAGTATGTTGTTGCGCACATTTAGATGTTCTTTAAAAAAACAAGTAAGAGCCCTGCTGGGCGTAACTCAAATACACAAAGGCGCAAGAGTACATACGTTAAAATACACAAAGGCGCAAGAGTACATACGTTACAAATACACAAAGGCGCAAAAGTACATACGTTACAAATACACAAAGGCGCAAGAGTACATACGTTACAAATACACAAAGGCGCAAGAGTACATACGTTACAAATACACAAAGGCGCAAGAGTACATACGTTACAAATACACAAAGGCGCAAGAGTACATACGTTACAAATATATTTTATTGTACATTTTGATTGTTAATTTGGAGTTTAAGATTTTTTAAATTATGTGATTATATGATTGGGGCTGCTTCTGATTGGTACTGTTTTTTAAACAATACCAATCAGAAGTCAGTTAACCGAGTCACTGATTATTCTTGAACAGTTGCCCTAACCCTCGAATCGAGTCCAATCTTCATAACATCCGAAATGATAAAGGTAACTTCACGCGTATCAGAATCAATTACCCGTGGGTTAATGCTCCTGCGGCCTGCGTCCTCCGCCCTTCAGGATCTGACCACGAATATTTCATTTCTGGATGGAGTCTTCATTCCAACAGAAAATTGATCCGTGCAATACTCCAACAGTAATGGAGTATTTCTAACTCCAGTACATATGATGACAGATAAATCAAAGATCATAATTGAATGCCGGTTCTCGGGCACCGTTCAAATAACAAATCTTGAAAATAAGTTTGAAGCAAACCAATGTAAATAAAATGAAAAATAAATAATCGTACGGAATACAGAGTTAGAAAGCAGTAACAGGAATACAGATGGTGTCCGGAGCCAGAACGTCATCCCAATACCCAATTTGGCGGATTTCGTAAGGCAGAATGAAGTAGAAGATGGGGTCGTGTGGGCGAAGGTTGGAAAGCGTCTAGTATCTGGTATCTGGTTACTAGACATACATACAAGAATGAGGCCGCTATAATTAGATGTGACAATGATACAAAAGAAGCCAGTATAAGACAAGGGGTGAGACAGGGATGCTCTCTGTCACCTGTTCTTTTTAACGCATATATACAAAGTGCGATTGATGACTTGAGGGAGAGAATGAGTCACAGAAAAGGTGTAAAGATACACGGGCAAAAGGTGGATATGATAAGGTTTGCTGACGATATTGCTTTGGTTGCTGAAAGCGAAGAAGAACTGCAAGAGGCCTTAACAACCATGCAAAGCATTCTTCAAAATAATTACAACATGAGGATAAATAAAGACAAAACAAAGCTGCTGACTGTAGGCCGAATGCAACATCAGATGAGAGTAGAGATGTCAGGAGTTCCACTAAAGAACACCAAGGAGTTTGTGTACCTCGGGAGCAAAATAACATGGGACGGTCGGTCTAAGAGCGAGGTCGACAGCCGTATACACCAGGCTAGGCTTGCATTCAATAAAATGTCGAAAATAATAGAATCGAATAATATAGACCTGAAACTGAGAATACTCCTCATCAAGACCTATGTATGGAGTATCTTGATGTACGGCTGCGAAACATGGTGCTTATCCGAAAGAGATAAACGGAGACTAGAGGCTTTTGAGATGTGGTCCTATAGAAGACTACTAGGAATTTCCTGGAGAGACCACATCACAAATGAGGAGGTTCTCCAAAGAATCGAAGGAGGAAGGCACCTGCTCAGGACCTTGTCCGAAAGGCGCGCAAGATGGATCGGCCATGCAATAAGACAAGAAGGCCTCTTGCATGCCATAATGGAGGGTATTACCGAGGGGACAAACGCTAGGGGACGCCCACGCCGAGAGTACCTGGAGGACCTGCTGGTGGACGTGCGCTGCTTATCATATGCAGAATTCAAAAGAGCCGCACAAGACAGGGAAGAGTGGAAGAAACGAATAGATGAAATTGCTGCAAACCAATCCCAGGATTGAAACCAGAGAGAGAGAGATATACATAGCTAAAGCTACATACAATTGTTGTTCACGAACGTGAAATCTTAGAATCTCATCCTAATTTTGCCAACCGCCCACTTTGAGAATATTTTTTAAATATATTAATTTTTTTGTTAAGCAAGTAAAATATTCTTTTGTGGATAAATGAGACAATTTAACTTTGTTTGAACCACTTTTATTCTTTTGTATTTTAAGTATTGGGTTGCTACCTCCTTCCTTCTTGTATTCATCATATGGGGTCAATTTTTAATTATCATTATTATTATTATACACGTAAGATAAAAAATATATTATATGATAAAAAAATTCGTATCATCCAATTTAATGTAGATCTGATTGTAATGTAATATTTCAGTTCATTTTTCATCCAATTCCCGAACTACCGAAATATGTGAATTTTCGCACACATGATAAAAATTATTACAATACATACAATAACAATAATTAACCAATATCAGTTTACTTTGCTTTATTAGTATATGATAAGCGTGTTTTTTGTCTTTTTTAGACCATTTTTTATTTTACATGAATACCGCACAAGAGTCCCAACTGCTCCCGTCTGGATCCAGTGGGACTATGGCATCCCCAATTGGGTATGTTGTGAGGATGAAGGTAGTGTGGAGGGG
This sequence comes from Limnephilus rhombicus, assembly GCA_929108145.2. Lineage (NCBI taxonomy): Eukaryota > Metazoa > Arthropoda > Insecta > Trichoptera > Limnephilidae > Limnephilus > Limnephilus rhombicus. Next base: position 32,547,500 of record OV815272.1, on the reverse strand, counting down.
AAGGAGATAGGGAAGAGGAAGGTGGGGAAGTAACTGGCTATTCAGATCTGGTCACCAAACACGGCTAAAGCCATTTCAAGCTACGTTTCAATACTGAATGGTGGTCTTACACCAGGGCGATACTGAGAGTATCTTCCACTCTGGAACGTGCCGCAAATATACTACATATTATTTTAAATGAATAAATTGTGAAATAACACAAATTAATCAAATTAAATTTATTTGCCACGCCGGGATTCGATCCCGCGACCTTCGGAGTGCTAGTCAAGAGCCTGGACTATGACGGCCGTCATGAAATGAAACAATGTAACTTTGTTTGAACCACTTATATATTTGAGTAAAGCCGACCGGTTTCGGAACGACCGTTCCTTCTTCAGGGCAAACGTATACTGATTTGACAGTTACAAAATAGTGGATGAGAACAATGTATTATTATGGTAGTGGTGGAGCCGTTGCTAGGTATTAATAAAAAGCAGGTGGGTAGGGGAACAGATCCATGATTGGGCTGTAACGCCGTAAGTCAATATTTTTTGTTTGTTGATAATAGATTCATTATTTTTAAGGGATTTTTTTTAAATTTCCAAGGCTTCTAAGTTATCTAAGCGTTTTCCTTTGTGATTGATATGAAGAATATTTATCCCCGTATTTTTTTCAAAACTATGGTTATTTTCAATGATATGGTTAGCGAACTCAGAAAAATTATTATTTTTAAGATAAGGTGTCTTTTGTGTTGGTGTTTCTAATGTTCTTTGATTCTGATTTCAAAATTACGAATTTCAATTTCTTTTTTTTTTACCTGCCCATGCCCTCATTTTGCCATCTCAACGCCCCCTAATTTTCTCTGGGTCTTCTACCGCCCCCTGGCAATCTCAAATGTCCACAAGGGGGTGTTATCTCCTACATTGAGAACCTATGGTATACATTTAAGTCAGCACTAGAAAAATAATTGTGAAGTGATCTAACTCTATGTACAACGATTTAACGACAAATTTTCTAAATTAGATATTTCATCACACATGAATATTTTTTTTGTAAAGTAGGTCCATCAAAAATATAGAACCTATTTACCTACACGTACCTTAATTCTCAATGTAATAAACACGCTAGATTTTGTTCAATTTTTGACATATATCGCCCATTTTCTAAGAAATGCGCGCAATAACCATAAACCTCTCATCCAAATTTGTCGCTGGCATTGATCCGTAGTATTAAATACCCTGAAATTCATCCTTTCATCTACCTACATATTTATTTTGTGGGAGCCGAGATATATCCCGCTTTGTTATAGCCCATTAAACCGCTCGAAAATAACTCTTTAACCCCGTGTTCGAACATCCGATAATGCGCCGTGAAGGAATGACGGAGAAAAAATGACAAACAAAGCCCGGGACACCACCGCGGTATTACGGCCCAACTATGACGAGTGATTATTGAATCGTCAAACGACCGGAATTCAAGAGCAGCTGAGGTTTAAAATCCCACAATTTACGTGTCCCAAACCGTTGAAAGCTTTTACAAGTGAAAGATGGGCTGTGGATTCCTATTATTAGGCAGCGGAGTGGGGCCAAAGGCTATTTCGAGGGTCATGACTAAATGGTGATCAAATAAGTTTTTCTATACTTTTGAATGCGTTTTAAACACAAAGTCAAACATAACTCACGACTGTTATCAATATAATTCTCTGTCAAATATCACGCATAAAGGGAATGCTTCTTCGAAATAAACATACATACAATTAGGTTTAAATAAATGAAAATAATATTAGCAAAACTCAATCGAAAATCTGAAAACGGAAAAATCAGAAAAAGATACGGTCACATCTATGACTCCATGTGACCGTATCTTTTTTTGCTTTTTTTTTCTATTTTCAGATTTTCGATTGAGTTTCGCTAAAACTGTCTTTATTTAATTAAATATTACAATTTGAGGTTTAAAGATAGCAGCCAATAAAAATGTGCTTTAAGAAAATGAAGATAATGTTGGCAGTTCTTAGGCGAAGTAAAATACAGTTAAATAGGACCGAATCGGATAGGATAGGGACACATTAGCTTAGTTGGTAGAGCTGCGCCCCAGCAAGGCTAAGGTCCTGGGTTCAATTCCTAGATGTGACCGTATCCTTTTCTGATTTTTCTGCTTTCAGATTTTCGATTGAGTTTCGCTACTATTGTGTTCATTTAATTAAATATTACAATTTATGGTTTTAATCCTTGAGTTAAAAATAAAAATAAATAGGTAAAATTAAATACGCATATTTACTCTACAACGAAACTGTCATATCTAAAACGGATTGCAAAAATCTTGGCGTTTATCTTGATAGCAACAATGAATCGATCGTTCATATATCATATCAGTCTTCGGTAACCCGCGGACAACAGTGATGCAATATTTTGCATTAGTCTGAAGTACACTCGAATATACTTCGCCAATTTGGAACCCGCAGTACAAAGTATACATAGATAGCACAGAACATATTCAAAATAAATTTAAAAATATTTTACCTTCAAATTCAAAAATAATTTTGAATGTACATTTCAAACTTTGCAACAAAGTAGCTAATTTAAAATTAAAGATAGAATTTTAAATAATATAATCGATTTTATCGAACTACTATCCTTAATTAATATTAATATAACTTCAATATGCACACGCCATACAGCACTATTCCACACGGTTAATTAAAAAACAAATGCAGAAACTAATTTTCCAATTAACTGTGCCCTTCGTACATTCAATAATATTTGCCCATAATCTATCTTACATCGTCATTTGCATCTGATTCACTTCCCAAATTTAAAAGAAGCATGATGTCAATGATGTACACTGTAATGCGCATACAGCTCACCACTTCTCACACATACAAACAATTCAATTCAATTTATTCATTTTAAAACCATTACAAAATTAAAATTTCAAAGCGTTTTTAAAGAGAGAAAATATTAAATTTACATAGATACGCAGATTTAAGCAATTTAAACATCAATGAAGCACTATTAGACTAGCAGCAACAAAGCTTGCCTTCTAAATTGACTTTCATTGAAGTTAAACAACATATCGATTTAACAACTATATTGTATAGTGGTTCTATTTAACAACACGATAGCTTTCTCGACTGGCATACACTAACATACTCACACACACATACATACTACGCACTTCACCCGGTAATTACTAATTATACATTCCACAAATAAGACATCACAAAGAAACGCATCATAGGTACCCACCATGAAATATTACCTAACATCTGTAAAAAAAAACATTGTTAAATTTTCGATCGAACTGGCCACGCTTAATAGAATATTCTTTAGAAAAAAAAACTTTTAGATTCTCTAATTCCTTAATTACTATAAAAGGCAGCTTTTTGCATTCGGGGCGATGGAAAATAATGCATTTAAAATGTCCATTGCGTGAAATCAAAATTTACTGCGCGCACCGAATTCGCGGCCATTTATGCTTCCTGTCATTTTGTTCTGTTAGTATTCCTGACACTATACGCCTTGCCAGTTCAATCGAAAATTTACCAAAAAATTTATAATTGTAACCAATGTATAATATAAAATATTTCTATAATATAAAATAAATGAAAGTCGCAAATCTTATGTTGTTAACATTTTCTATTTCATATGGCTGGATGATAAATGGTAAATGAATAGCGTATTGAAAGGCATAAACGTTTTGCGGTCGGAAAAAATATTTTTCAGGGTAGTTACAGGGTAGGTACATATATGTAGAATGATAATTAGAATTATTTTATTATTACGGGGTACCTATACCTACATAAATACCTACGTAAATAACATAAGGGACGCGGACGGTCCGATGCTCTATAGGGAAACTACATGCAAAGCGCGGGTGTAAACTGTGGGCCCTAAAATTTAAGTTTACACTTAAGTAATTCAACACGTAGATGTTATTGCGGTAACTTGACAAATCAGAACAGTGACAAAACAGATAACTTTTGAAAAGTGATATAAAATAATTTAATTAAAAGCGATGAAAAGAAAAAAACCTTCGGTAACTAGGTTAGGTTTGATAAATTTAAAGGATAGTTTTTCATCACTTGACCCAATATTATATACGTATTTTCACAGGTGTGTTCATCATTAATTGTACAGACAGCTCAGCAAAGAACCCAGTTTTGCCTCTTTTATATTTAAAACTAGCTGGTGCCCGGCATGCGTTGCTATGCCGTTCAATAAACATTTTTATTTCTACCTGCGTGTCCTTTCTCATTATTCCCGTTCTCCTTCCGCCTCCCCTTCCTCTCCCGTGTCCTCTTCCCCTCTCGCGTTCTCAATACCCGAGTTCTTCTCCCCCCTCCCGCATTCCATACATTCAGTTCCGATACATTCAGTTTTCAAACAGCTCACTTGCCACCTATTGCAATTTTTGTATACAAATTTTATAATGCCAGAGCTCCCCAGTAGTTATATAGAAATGCCATCCACCGAAGGGCTACATAAACTGTTACGCCCGTTTTTTTATCAGTTCGCCCCCGGACGGAGCGGGTCGCTTTGTTCCGTGAAATCAATTTTAAAATTCTGTTTTATTACAATAAACAATGCGTAAAAAATGAGTTAAAATTTTTTACAGGCCTTGTAAAATCAACCAGTAAAAGGGCGTTAATTCCGATTTCGATTTTTTCCTGGACTATTGGATCGCCTTAAGTATTTTTTTTAAATAGGATGTGTTATTAAGAATAGTTTTAAATGCACATTGCAAAAACGTACACCATAATTTAAATCATATTCACTGCGAGACAAATCCAACATCTAAAAAGAAAAACATTTCATTTGTCGGTCCACAATGGCATAATTACCCTTTGCAGAGAAATGACCCTCTTTTATTTTACAAATTTATTCCGGTCTTATAAAAATAGTTTGCAGGTACCGGGTGCGCAAATAAACACAAAAGATTTTATTCCTTAGGTTCTGTATAGCCGACACCTTCCCACCCGAGGTGAATCCGCGCTAAAAGAGGGACGGCAACATGTTTTTCAGTTAAATAAAATTAATCTTATCGAGAGGGCCATATTTCTCGACATCACCTCCATAGTTCTTCTGGCATCGAGTCGGGGAATAGGGAGAAAAACATTTTTGTCTCTTTTGTTTCCACGTGGAAAGGAAGATGAGAGAACGAAATGGAAAGAGAACCCCGATTGCTAATTTTAATTACTAGAGATTCAAACTTTTATTTAAGCGCGAAGGATGGAAAGATTTATAAATACCTACGGAATATAAGGGAGGAGAAAAGTTTTAGTTTTGTTTTATGCTCGGTAGTCTGCTGAAGAGGGATAGTCTGACTAAACACTGACTTATATTATTACCTACGTATAAATTGTTATTACCATATTAACTGATAGGTAACCTATTACGGAATTGTTCAACTTTCTACGCTTTCGTGTGTATGTTTGCATATTGGACAGCGTTGCTTCATTTTCAGAACACTAGCAAACTTAGTAACGTTCAGAAACTGTGATGTATCTTGTTTGCGGCGATTGTAACACATAATAACAGAAGAATAATATTAGGAAGCAGAAGATCTTCAAATTTTTATCTTAAAAGACAAAATTAGCTGTTTTTAGTTATTCAGTTTTGACATGACATTAAATAATTAAAATTATAATTCAAAACTATAATTCAGCATATATTTACCCCGCAGCATAAAGAGAAATTAGAACATAAATACAGCACTAGATTCACGCGCAACGACGCGACGGGTTAATATTTCCGAAATTTAACAATAATACGGACAGAGAACGTTTGAATACATCATACCGAAGATATTTAATTTATTACCTGACACAATAAAGCAATGTAATTCTATTAATAAGGTTAAATATGTGGTGAAATTGGCTATCGAAAAAAAATATTTGTATTGATATGTATGAAAAAATGTTGAATATCTAGATATAAGATGTAAATTTTAAATTTAAAAATGTAAATGTATCCAACTAAAATATAAGCACCTGTTGACAAGCCAATTCGATTGGATTAGCAGGACTTGTTTGTTGATTATATGCATTAACTATTCTATCAATCAAAAATTAAAAAATTTAAAAAAAAACTCCACGGAAACGATTACTCAAACTATTCATAAATATGAGACTAGCGACATTAAACATCCAAAATGCTACATCGAGAGGGACTTGAGATTCTTACAACCCCCATCAATCGTGCCATCGAACCTTACCATGATACGAGAAGAAAAGTGATACATAAGTATCAAATATAAAACCGAATCATAAACCTAAACATAATCTGCATTATAACCAAGAATAATTAATTCTTCACTGCTTCTTAGAAAAAGAACTTCAAAATAATTAATGGGATAGATTTTTTAACCTATCTGAACCTTGATTGCCTTTGCTGCATAAATCAATCTCAAAGAGCACTTTTAATGAAACTTTTACTTTGAAATAAAATAAATAAATTTTCTAGGGGCTGACCGTCGCATTGCAAGAGGCGGGCGGTGGGGGAGGGTAGGGATGGGGGGCAAGGAGGGGGCGGATGCCATTTCTGTGTTAATGAATGTTCCTCCAGCACATAAATTATGCACCGCGACTGCTCTAATATTTGCATTTATATGTTTTTCTTCTGCCGTTACAGCTTTCCTTCTTACGCCCAAAGAGGGAATAATATATAGGTAGGTGTAGGAAGCTGGAAAAAATACCCATGCAGTTAAAGCTGGCGCCCTGTATTTAACTACAACAAGAAAAGGGTCGGAGCTAAGAAGAGATGTCGAAATAAAATTATATGCTAAATGTTTATTTGACGCCTTTTTTGGTTTTTAGAGCACTGATATATCGTGATTTATTTTTGGTGTATTATGCGTGTTGCACTACCTCTTTATTAATCCAACGTTTCGGACAACGTTACAGTCATTATCAGGACAGATGAGTAATTGATTTTGGACACTGTAACGCAAAACGGCATAATAACCAAACATGAATCACGATAATAGTGAGTGTTAATTGATTTATTATTTTTATACAAAATTATAAAATCTTTAATTGACAGCCCTAATTTGTTGGAACTAATTTGCATTAGCATACCCGCTAGACAAACTCGTAGTAAAGATATTTTTAAATGCAACAATAAACTCAACACTAATTACTCTATATACTCACCAATTCCAAGAATCCATAACCTTGCGAATAAATACTGCGAATCTATAGATATATTTAGTATTGACAGTTTTGAATGTTTCAAAAATCAACTAATCTCGATTCTATCTGCTAATAATTAACTTTTATTATTTTTTTTTGTTTTTCTCATAAAATATTTTCTCATCTAAACCTCACCAGTAAAATGTATACTTACTTTATAATATTTTTGCATTTGTTCTACGTCAGGTCTTATTATTATTGTTAATAATATGTATAAATATTTAAAGCTGAATTGTTTTGGTTTTTTGTAAGTACAACTTGTACTATTTCATTTCATTTCTTTTTTATGTTGTAATATTCTTTACCTAACGAGTCGATTGCATTCATATTTATTTTGTTTTATTGTTTATGTAATACATGTAATTAATATTGTTAATTATATATTTGCTTCTTTTCTTGTAAAAGCCCACTAGGGCGTTAATAAAATATAAAATTAAAAAAAAAATAAAAATACTTTTGGAATCGAAAATCTCAACTCATATTAAGCTTAGTTTATTTTGAGGTCCTTCAAAGATTAGACTTGCAGCTTAATTAAAGGAAGTTTCGACTTAGGAAGACTTCGATAAGACTATTAGATATGCCTGAGCTAAATCTATATATATAAAAATTCGGCATTGGTTATGTATTACAACGCAGTGCGTGCAAAATTTTGTACGATTTATTTTAATTTAAGTATTTATGTGCTTGTATTATTATGCGGAAGAAATACATTGAATTGAGAAAATAAGTGAGTAGTGTTTTTTGTTTTGTTTTTATCGGCGGTCATCGTCTACAGCGCTCCATTCCTCTTTCTGTAATAGATCCCATCCCCACATACTTACAATACATTCGTTATTTTTTATAACAACCAAATTTTTCACTAGAAATAATTTATATGACAGAACAACGTTTTCCGGATCAGCTAGCTGAATATTAAAAATAAGTAGGTACCTGCACCTACTTGCACAACGGAGAAATTTTGAAAATAAGTAGTCCTTCTACCCAAAAAGAACAATAATTTTAAGTCTACGGTTGATAGGTCCCAATTGATGAAAAAATATATAGTATAATATTCTTGTACAATGCATTTTTCACATTATATTATTATTTTTTGTTAACTGCAGCAGGTATGGGTGCTAAAAAATCACTGGTCTCTGTAAAAAGGATGGCAAGTCTCATTAAACTTGCTTAATAAGTTTCTCAGTAAATCCCTCTGTCTACCGGTGTTAGTGAGCGGGAGGGTGGTGGAGGGTGGGGATGGGGTCGGGGTGGCAGATGCGGGAGGCTACAGTCCAGACGATGGGATAAGGAAAAAATAATACATAGTAAATCAATCGGGTTCAATAAACTAGCTGTTTTACAATTAATTGTTGATCATGATAATGTTTCAGGTATTCATCTTACAATTTTCTAAAGCTTCCCAATAATTATCAAAAAAAAACAAAATTACCTAAGTGCCTGCGGTAGCATAATTTTGCACTGGGTAGAATTATTAAAAATATCAAGTTTTTTGTAAAATAAATAAACGATTTGCTATAGTTTATTTACAGGTATGCAAGGTAAGGTTTAGTTAAAGTAAGAAATATCTTGTTTATGGGGTTTATTATCAAACTGAAAAACTTCTTCGACTTTAGCATTATTTTTGTGATAACATTATTAACAATGTTATATATTATCGTGTACAGTTTTATACAAAAAAAAATTTAGCCCTTTCTCTCAAGTTTAGTGTATTTTCATTAAACCATTTTGGTTTTAATTATCTGTGTTTTACGTATTTGGATGTGGTGTCGTTTCACTATAAATACACTTACCCTTTTTTCATGATTAGAATTAATTAATAAATAATTAAAAATGTTAATTCCGGTGTTAAATGTTTCAACATGTAATTTGATTTTTTATTTAATTTTGTAGTTAGAATGGGTGGGCTGGATAAAATTTAGATCCGTAACAGGAATCTTGTGTGACTTGAAAATGCATATAAAAAGGAAAGATATTATACCAGACTATTTTTAGACCCGCGATGATGTATGGCTCGGAATGTTGGACTATGTATAAATCCTACTCTAGACAACTCGAAGCAGCAGAAATGCGAATGCTTAGATGGTGGGCAGGAGTTGATACTAAAAGATAGGATTAAAAGTTCACGCATTCGTGGTAGCCTGGGTGTCACGGATATAAACAATAAGCTGGAGGAACGACAGTTGATATGGGCACATAAATCGGAGACCACCAGACCATACAGTGAAGCAGGCAATGGCTTCATCGATAGTCGACAAAGGAAGACCAAAGAACGAAAGAACTACTGGATGACTCAAAGCGATACCCAGAACTGAAGAAGTTATAGACTGAGAACGAGAAGAGCCAACCCCAATAGCCTACCTAGGCAAAGAGTTGGGACAGTGAAAGGAAGAAGAATTTTGTTGTTAAAATGCTGCAATTTCCATATTTTCGTGGATTGAGAAATTTAAACTCAATTTTTCTGTAAGTTAATTTTAATCATTATAAAAATAGCAACTGCCATTTTAATACGCCATCAAGATGAGATAAAACAAGTCTGCTACAATATTTAAATTAACATTTACCACAATTTAAAAAAAAGTTTATATTCTAAGGAAATTAACTACGAACGTTTTTATATCGTTAAACTAGGAAAACAATAAAAAAATGCGCCATGTAAATTTTGCCAAACTTGCGACTGAACTCGGTTTTTAACGTTTTGTTTGCTGGTCGTCCTAAGGCCTATTTTCAGAATAATAGATGAAAACAATATTGCCATTGAAGATCGTAAATTTGTAAGAAAAATAGTGTTAATAATTTTAAAAAAATCTATTTTAACGATACAGCGGGATAAAGCGCGATCAGTTATTTCAGTAAAATTCAATTTTCTACTATAATTTTTTCATAGGGAACAGAGGTTTCCGCTAAAAGCAAATGTTTCCAAGGGAACTAGGACAAAATTTAACAATTTTATGACTGTTTAAAATTCACAAAGGAAACCTCTCTAACAGCGCTTCTCGTATAATTTTACTACTGACACTGCCAAGGAATTGAACCGCTGCGCTGAAGGCGAGATTTCTTACATTCGACATTATAATTTTTAATTTCGATTCGAAGATCTTCATAGTTATCAAGGAATTATTTGATTCTTCTTAAATTCGTTAGTATAACAAATTATCGTTTCTAAAAGGAGATAATACATTGATTGTCGTTTTTACACGGTGTCCGGAAACTCGTAGCACAAGCGAGAAACTCATGAATCTACATCATATTAGGAGTCGGTTTAATGGTACCTACAAATGATTTGATTTTTTTTTAGTAAATCGAGCCCGAAATTGGATTTTTTTAGATCGGTCGCTACTATCGGTTAATTTCTACTACATTTTGTCTTTTAAAATGGTACAAAAAAATGAAAAGCAAGTTTATAATATATTTTTCTTAAATAACATGCATAATATTAAACAAAAAATATTTAATACAAAATATTATGTTAAAGTATTCTGATTGCACTTGACGAAATATTATTATCTATCGTTATCTGCGGTACAAAGAAACATCAAGGAATTATAGTGATTTATTTTTGGGATATTATGCCGTGTGGCGCTACCTCCCCCTTTAGTCAATATTTCGGACAGCGGTACAATCAGGACAGATGTGTGAAAATGAAAATATGTAAACTGAATTATGTACGCAGTAAAACTGTCCTAAAGGAGGAATTAATGCAACACCCCAAAAATAAATCCCTAAAAATACTTTTGGCCATGAAAATCAAAGGAAGTTTTACTTTTATTGCTACGATAGAAATACCACATGTTTCAAAATATTAAAATCCAGCAGCCACTTCGGTAGATCCCCCTTACAAACATATTTAGAAAGCAAAACGTTTTATTAAAACACTTAGTGTTACAAAATCAGATTAATTTATTTGTTGGCATAGGAACATAATGGGGATGACATGTAACTTCAATACATTATCACTCGTGTAGCGATAAGATCGAAAATGTTCCGGAGAGAGTGCCTTGTTTTGAATCGATCCTGATGGAATGACACACAGATAAGCCTGCGCTTTGTATGAAATATTTGGAGGGTTGCAATATGGAGCGAGATTAAAAGTAAACATTTCACAGATTAAAATGGGGGATGTCGCCCTGCACTCTTTAAAACACCAATTTCATTTCGGTGCATCGCAGAGACGACAGTGTAAGCGATGAGATGAAATTTTATTTCGATGATTATTCTTTTAAATTGAATGTTAACATATCAAAGCATCTCGAACTTCTTTATTATTGAAGTAGTAGCAAATTTATATTATAAAGCGATCATATTTTTTCATCCCCTTAGGTAGCTACCTACGTATATATTGATATCTACCTATGCGTCCTTTTTAGTTAGTATGTTTTTTCTAGATCGCTCAACAGTTCATATCCAAATTTCGATAAACAATATTATAAAAAAATGTGTAAGTGAAGCCATTTTTACATGGAATGTCAAACTTGTCCTCCATAAATAGTCACACAAAGAGTATTAAAACGATTCCCTATTAAGTTTTCCATTAAACGCAATTGCCATCGTTGGAGACGGTTGTTTATTTTTATTTATTTATTACATAAGATACATTTAAACAGCAAATAACATAATAATAATATTTAATAATATGTAGAGCGAATGAACGAGAAAAGGAGTGTAAGGAGAGTATATGACGCAAATGTGAATGGTAGAAGAAGGTCGCCCAAGAAAGACATGGCACGACCAAGTGAATCAGATACTTAAGCCATGTCAAGAGTCAGAATAATAGAAGAGAATGTATGAGACGTTGTATGAATGTAAACGAGGCAAGGAATGTGTGCCAAGACCGGGATGTTTGGCGGTCCGTCCTCTCTGCCTACCCCTGCGGGGAAATGGCGTGATGGGAATGCGTGATGCGGGGAAACGGCTAACTAAGGTTAGTTAGTTTTTTTTGTAAATATCAAAAATGTGTACACGTGTTATTATATCTTGTATGTCTATATTAGTTATTATTACAAGCAATAATTGTCAGCCTGAAACACTCATTTACATTGAAAAATCTTCCGAGAAAAGATACTTGCCGCACACTATATTAGTTCTATATTAGTTCCTAGCTAGGCAGATTGCCCGTTCTAAGGAACCAAATGCTGGTGAAAAATGCCAAAAATGTATTCTGTAAAAAAAACTAGGTGTTTTTTTTGTGGATTAATTAAATATATACTATGTTTTTACTGATTGTGCCATTTAATAGTTAGCCCTATAAAGTTTTAAGTTTCGAGTGACATTATTTAATAATTTTTCAGACTCAATCCTACCTAAGCCAATCATTTGTGATGGTTGTGATGGATGTTTTTGGAAAAACGAGGTAATTGGGTCTTAAATGACCATGCAAAGTGAGAACTTTCTGTTGAGATACTAGTAAAAAAACGCAGCTTTATCGTGTGACACAAATGTTTTAACGATTGTAATTCGTCATTGTTCGGGGGAAATTTGAGACCGTTGGCTTGTAGGCTCATCACTCATACCTTTTTTGCATTAACTCCGCACAGGAGGCCGTGAGGGAAGTAATTCCTTTGAAGTCAAATGTCATCTTTGGGCATGCTGCGTGGAGCGTCTTTTGGAGGACGGAATGAACCTTAGTCTGCTAGAGACCCATTTTATAGGAGGGAGGAAACACGAAGGCCGGCAAATCATTCCATTGGAAATCATGCCATTGCCGAATTGTTGAATTCAAGAACGAGTCATAAAAGCGACCAGTTCTCACGTGACAAATGTCAACCGTGTACCAAAAAATGTTGTGCGTGCATTTGGCGTGCTTCCCGAATGTGCATCGGTGCCGAAGGGATTTACGACGCTAGCTTCTCGAAGCAATTTCTAATGAAATACCGGTATTACAAGGAAAGAATTCCCACCCGGATGCAATAATATGTATTTTACCTGAAATATCCTTGTAATTACTATATTCATTTATATACCTGTACGCCTGTCTCGACACAGGTATACCCTAGTGAGACAGGCATACAAATAAAACCATTGTAAACATATTTTATTATAGATAAATAAAAAAAAATAAAAAAATGCATTCCTTGCGGTAAAATTTTACCTTTAAAAATATTGGGGTACTTTACACGTAAAATATTTTGTACAAAATTTTCGTTTTATGTCTAATAATATTATGTTTGATATTATTTAACCCATGATGTCCTTTTTATTTGTGTACCTTTATAAATAGGATATCATGGGTTAAGTTTAATCATACCACCAAACGATTGCGTAAAACGTTATGCTCGTACCCACGGATAAATTATAATTGATCCGGATATCAGAAGATGGGATCGGCAGCGGAAGTGGAAAATTAAATGTTTCCAATGCAACAAGTTCGTGATACAATTATAGCACTCGCACAATGTATTGCGTGCGGTGGAGGAAATTGTATTTGAGTTAATATCTGATTTGAATCTTTTGATGTTAAGCTAACAGATAGCATTAAAATAAAACAATTCCCGTCATGATATAGAAACAGAAAAGTATAAAACTATCAACACTTAATAATACTTTGCACGATACCACTATCGTGTGGTTTTTTCATGGATGCAAGACAATTAAAAGCGCATGCATCCTTATGAATCATGTTATTATGGTTAAAATAGCCAAATTGCGTAACTAATGTAAATAATACTGTTTCTTGTTATTTTCAAAGTTTAGTGACTAAATATGATTAAGATTTGGACTATATCTGTTTTTAAGACGTTTAAAAATTAAAATTTAAAGGGCAACACGCGATTCGAATCCCTTCGGGCTTTATCGTGAGATTGTTTCATTGCTAATCGTAGCTGATAGCTCTATCCAATGTAATGATAGCTGTAACTTAATACCGACAATAACTTAGTTGTTCAAAGTTGAGTGCAGTTTGCTTTTGGAGAAAAAATTGTCGAAACTGTGATAAAAGGGTGGGTAAGTTATCTTTGATTAGGTACCTATGGTATAGGACAGGGATGGCGAACCTTTTCGTATCAACGTGCCATTTTTTCCATAGAAATGTTTAATGAGGTCATAGACGTGCCATCAAATAATTTTGACTTTGTGATTATTGGGAAAATAATAATAATAAATACTTACTATCAATTAAACACTCCTTATTTACTACAAAAAATAGGAACATTTTGCATTATACGCCTAATTTAAATTAAATTAAAATTAGTGTGACTTCTGTTGTTGCAGGTTAGATGACAAATAACATATGTTAAGATTGTAAGATGTTACTTTTAGCAGAATGCACGCTGAACTGGAGTCATCTGTCAAACGGTTTCTAACCGACTCTTTAATGCTATTCATCTCTGAAAATAATGACTCGCAGGCATAGGTTGATGAAAATATTGTTAAAATAGCATGGGCCAGCTTCTTCATACAATTAAATGTGTCTTGTAACGCATTCCATCTTTCCAAAATTTTGTTATAAGCATGTTCACTTATATTACCTGTCAAACTTTCTGTTTCAATTAGTTCTAGCTCTCTCCTTTTTTCAACAAATTTTTAAATCCATATTGAACTAAACTGGAAATCAATCAGCTGCATTTCAAATTCATCAATTTCAAACCAATCGAATGGGGAGAAATTCAGTTTATCAAATGAAGTCACCGCACCCGAACATTCTGTAGCGTGGGGAATAGGGATCACTCGAGTTCGCTCGTTTACCTACTATACTCTTCACACTTTTTTTCATAGTGCATAATAATTTTGTGATCACTGATCAGTGACGTGCCCAAAATATAGTGTCGCGTGCCATTGGTTCGCCATCCCTGGTATAGGATATCGTTACAGAATGTCATATCCTTATATAAAAGGATTGAAAACATATTTCAAAGCTAGCCCATTGTAGTTGATTTCAACGATATAAGTTTATTAGTATTGTGCAAATTTGGATTGTCTGTATTTATTTAGTTTCGAAAAGATATTTATCGAGATCTCACCTCCTTCTAGGTTTATAGACAATATATCGTTAATTGCAATTATGTTATGTTGAATAGCTTCTTATTTTTTTGGTCATGTAACAGGTATAAAAAGAAATTTCACTCACTTGTAGCATTAGGTATTTAAGCCGCCGCTACCCGAATTTCCACCGATTTCTTGCATATCTCTCTTAAACATTTGATTTTTTAAGCTCTTAAAAAAGTTATTTTTTAAGATAATATCTATACATTCCCCACGCTGAAATTCAAATTACATAAAATTCTTACTCTATTTAATTATACTCCGAAAATTATTATTTTCAAGTCTGTTTCAGTTATTTTAAAAGTTATATGTATGAAAAAATTTACAGTGTTTTTTTAAAGGCTGTTTTAGATAGCCTCCAAGAGATTTTCGCTCTATTTTAAACGAGTCGTGTTTTATTAAACATTTTCATAATTTTCACATCGATTTTATCGCTTTAAATATTAGCGCGCTCCTCTAACATTCGCAATTACATATCTCTCCATCTTCTTCTTTCTTCTAAATATAATGTCAATGCGTACATCAGGACGATGGTAGTAAAGAGTTTATCATTGTTCTAAACAAAATAAAAATGCTGTGTTCAGGTAAACCCTACCATTTATTCCTTGTGGTAATGTTATATGTCTAGGATTAATTACAATTCTTATCTTAAGCTCATTAACAAAACACATTATTGTTATAAGAATTATTATTGATTAAAAAAAAAAAAAAAAATTAAATTTCAATTTATTAAAACTGACATTGAAATCGCTCAATAAACAATGGCAAATAATATCCTAGGCAAGAAAGGGTAGGGAATTATTAGCTCAGAGGCAAGCCTGATCCATATTGGACATTTAAATTGCTCTATAATTTCCATTATCTGTTGCCTTCATTCACGTATCAGTTGGCTTGCAAATTGCATTCAGGCGGTGACCTCTTGCCCGCTGCGCTTTCTCATTCGAATTAACAAAAAATATATGCAAGTTGTCAGTCAAAGTAAGATAATGAATGGAATTAAAGAATCAGAAGGGAGATTTGCGTTGTGTTCTAAGACCGAGCCATTCTTGGTACAATTATGTGTTATTTGTGTTTAAGGCCGCCATCGTTATTCTTTGACAGGTCTGATGGGCTGGGAACACTTCTAATACTATATCATTCCTAGCGGATTAGAGCTATCAAAATATCCGACTTGATTCCATGATTGACACTTGCTGCTTATTATCGGCAGAATGATGGGAACCTTTTCCATATCGGAAATTAGAACAAGCTTAATAATGCATAGTTTGAACAAATTTAAAGACACGAATTTTTAGAGTTTTGCCCAAGATTGAATGGAACAACTAATTTAAAGTCATTGAAACTATTTCTAATGTTTATCTTCTCGGAAAAACCATTAATTACTAGTACCTACGCATCTTAACTTTCATCCTGGCGAAGAAAAGGTCCTTCCGAAATCAGTCGATTTTCTTTCCCGACTCTTATAAAAGTGCTTAATACCATATTTCGTCAGGATGCATTATACTCGTAACTATAGTACGAAGAATTATTCCGAAACCAGAAAATGTTGATAATGAAAAAAAGTACCTACGTACATAGGTGTTTTGCTCGCCTACTAATGATGACCAAATATATAGCTGCCTCCAACGAACAGTAAAAATAAATGACATGTAAAGTTAAACTTTATTTCGAAAGACGAAAATTTGGCAGTGAGAATATAAATTCAGATTTCGCTTGACATCTGCAACAAAGGATTCGATTTCGAAAACATTTACGATTTCGCAGTTTAATTGCGCTAGCATCCATCCAACACAAAGCTCCGTTCGCATGTGTCCGTCAGTTCAGCATTTACTTAGATATTCCATTAAGTCCAATTACGTTCAGTCCAAAGGTGAGTATTGTAGGGCCCTGATTGGCCATTTCCTGCAGGAATTAGCCTCGCCCGCCGGCCAACTGCTTTGTTTAACGCGATGGGAAATGGCGAATGCCCTCACACGACATAAAGATTTTACGCGATGATAGTAAAAGAGGTAAATCGTATAGGTTCGGACCTCGGACATGTGGTAAAATGATGGAACGGGGTTGTGGGATTGGGCGGGGAGATGCCGGCTTGATGATGGCGGAACCACTTATTTTAGGGGGCAAAGGTTTCATAAGCAATGAGGATCAGATAGGGTGGTTGATGCAGAGGTTCTTCCCCGAATGATAAATAATAACAGCAACTATGGTTTTAAGTATTTATTTTTAATTGAAGAAGAAGATAACAATAATAATCTAAACGAAAATATAAAAGAGAACAAGACACAGAAAACAGAAAAAAGACAATGGTCGCAACTGGGACTCGAACCCAGACCTCTCGTCTAACAGGGACGTGCGCGTTAACTAATTTCGCTATTGCTTCCTTCTGGAATAGAGTCCTAGTTGAGACCTTTGTCTTTTTTCTATTTTATGTGTCTTGTTCACTTTCATCTTTTCGTTTAGATTATTATTGTCATCTTCTTCTTCAATGATATATTACGATGATGGGAATAACCTTCAAAAAGTTATAAAAGAGAGTTTTTCTTATAAAAAATTAAAAAAATATTTTTAAGCCTCTACATAACTAACTAACTAACTAACCATCACGCCGTTTCTCCGCAGGGGTAGGCAGAGAGGACGGACCGCCAAACAACTCGGTCTTGGCACACACTCTTTGCCTCACTCACATTCATACATCGTCTCATACATTCTCTTCTATTATTCTGACTTTTGACATGACCCGACTCAAGTATCTGATTCACTTGATCGTGCCATGTCTTCCTCGGGCGTCCCCGACTTCTTCTACCATTCACATTCGCGTCGTATATTCTTCTTACACTACTTCCTTCGTTCATTCGCTCTACATGCCCAAACCATCTGAGGGTCCCTTTCTTAATCTTACTCATTATGCTTACATCAGCCTTACATTCTTTGCGGATACCGCTACGGTTTTACCACACATACGTCTCAGGGATCTCATTTCAACAGCATTCAGTTTACTTTCATCCTTCCTCTGCCAGTTCCATGCCTCACTGCCATACATCAGGGTAGGTACCACGACTCCATTGTGGACTGCTAGCTTCGCTTTTTTTTGACAGTTTTTTATTAGCGCCAACGGCATTCAGTCCACCATTAATGGAGTTACCGGCATTCACCCTTCTTTCAATATCTCTTTCAGCCTTCCCATCTCTCGTAAACATAGATGATTAGTGCAAGTAATTCAAAAAATGTTCCTAACAATAATAGTGTTTTATGAGGAGAACCTGGCAAATACTGGTTTCAGATAAAGTGTGTATATTAGGTTAGTAGCAGTTAAGGCCCGGCTTCCCGCATTTCTACCGATTTATTACATATTTTCCATAAATATTTTAAGTTTTGAAGCTCTTAAAAAATATATATGTTATTTTTGAAGATAATTTTTATATATTCTCCACAGCGAAACGGTAATTTTATGAAATCTCCTCGATATAAAAAAATTGGCTTAAAAATTATTATAAACACATTTTTTCCAGTTATTTTACAAGTTACTAGTATGAAAAAGTGTTAGATATTCCCCACGTAATTTTTGCTCTATCTTAAACGAGTAGTAGACAGTAGAGTTTTATTAAACATTTTCACAATTTTCGCTGAAATATTATCGTTTTCCACATTAGTGCGCTCCGTCTAACATTCATATTTAGATATATCTCTACTTCTTTTTAAACGGGTACTACCGGGCCTTAAAGTACATCATAATGCAGACATAAACTAGTCCAAGCGAGAGTTCGTACGCACGTTATCGACGGTCATCCTCACCGTTCTCCAAAATTCTCCTTTAATTTAGTTTATTAGGGAATACAAAAATGTATTAAAAGAATTCCATTTTACATGGTTGCATGAATAAATCTGCAAAGTTTCTATATAAACTTCATATTACGTGTAAAATTCATATACAGAAAAACATATAGGATTAAATAAACCTAAATAGTATAGTAACAGTGAAATGAAAAGAAAGGAAAATTGATACAACGTGAAGTGAACTGAAGCAATTGAGATGGAAATAATGATTGATTGATATAAGTATTTAAACTTATTACAAATTTGTTTATAACTACGAATTAATAATCAGTTTTTAAAGTGAAATTCATCATATAAATAAAATACTAATTAGCTAATTACTTTATTATATTTGATTCGGGGTAAAAGGGTTTTGAAAAAATTTTATACCTACTCTTAATTTTTATCGGGTCTAGGATCTGTATTTTTAATTATAATTTTGTGTATTATGGTAACGTTAACTGGTGACATTTTATAATAAACATTGCAGTTGATTGTTCACCATAAAACCATTTAAAACATTTCTATATTTTATCCGATTTTTAGGTAAAGACGATATTTTTTTCAGCTCACAACGTGATTCATCTTGATCTACGTAGCTTTATATTTCCACAAACCGGAAAAAAAAAGATCGGTCACCTTATTGTTAGTCCGTCATACCTAGGGAAGAAATTCGTATCTTGCGGCGTTTTTTTCGAAGCTTATGAAATAGTGAATTAATAAACTATGTTTGTTTTTAATTGAACTGATTGGAATTAATAAAAAATAGGAAAAATGAGAGATTTTTTACAATCAAACTGATTGATCAGTTTTGTAAGATTTAAGTA
This sequence comes from Limnephilus rhombicus, assembly GCA_929108145.2. NCBI lineage: Eukaryota > Metazoa > Arthropoda > Insecta > Trichoptera > Limnephilidae > Limnephilus > Limnephilus rhombicus. The sequence goes on along the minus strand of OV815272.1, from coordinate 32,527,718 downwards.
AGACAAATTATTGTACAATTAATAACTAAATAAACATATTTAAAAAAAAAAAAAGAATGATATTTTACAAAACCTCTTCTTTTGGCCCATACCTTGGGCCATACGGTTCCGTACCTTGGTATATGGTATCTTGGTCACATAAAGTAATATTTCAAAACTATTTATATTGTTTATAAGGTTATAGTTTATAACCTTATATTTATAACCTTATAATAAATAAGTATTGTTTATAACCTGTATATTTCAGTTGTAAACGAGGTGCATTACACAAAGTGAAAAACACATATTCATGAATGAGTGCATGCAAATCAATTTGGTAGTCGGGTATGGGTACCGCCACCCCGGTAACATTTTATTGGATAACTAACACCTCTGCCATAGGTCACCCCAAGTGGTTCGCTACCTTTACTGACTTAGCATGGGTGCCCGGGTTCAAGGGGTAAGGTTTGTCTAAGTCTTGGCGGCGAATGCGTTTGCCCACTTACTGCGTGCCGGGCAGGATCGGGAGAGACTGTTTGTGGGAGACAACTAGACTTCTCCTGCCAGACTCTATCGATCCATCGCCTTGCACTGCGGAAGGAGGTATGGATTCATGTGTCCGTCACTCCTGGACACATTGACTCCCAGATTGCTACCCACCCCTCACACCCTTTTCCTTCTTAAAACTTACTCTTCTTCCTTTTCCTGAAAAGACCCGCCATACGGCATCCCCAAAGACGACATAGGCCTTGAGGGATTTTTTTCATAAGTACCTACACAATTGACTACAAAGGAGTAATAAATTGAAATAGGTACAACGTTCCAGGATGCCTACAAAATAATTAAAGGGGAATTTATCTGTATCAGAAACATACAAAAATGATGACCCAAGGTACGAGCACACAGTAACGAAAATAAATTGACAGACACGTTTTTCTTTCATTAATCTTAGATCATAAGATGTTTTTTAAGAGCCAATATAATCAGAAAATAGATACAAAAGAATATGTAACGGTAAACTGCTTCCCTTAAATTGCAAAATTCACAGAGCATTGATTTAAAATTTTACTTTTGTATAATCAGAAATTTTTTTTTTATTTTATTTTTTTTTATTTTTTATTTAAATTTTTTTTTGTACATACAATAATGACATTACATTTTTCAGATACATTTTTTTATATAACGTGATTCACCTTTTTTTAGAGCATGCTCGTGTAAAAAAGGTGGAGCAGCGTGTGTGAAAAACTATTTAACATATTTTTTTTAGAATTATAATATATATTTTTATATATTTTTTTTATATATATATACATATATGTACATATATATACATATATATAATACATATACATATTCAAAACAAGATATATGAAATAGAATAGAAAAAAAGAAAACAGTATAAAAAAGAAGAAGAAGAGAAAGAGGAAGAGAGAAAAGAGAAAAGAATATAAAAGTAAATGGATTTCCAAAATCAATTGTCGAGAGACATTCTATTGTATTATTAAATTGAATTATTGTAATATGCTAATGATTTAGTGTTTTTATAGAACTTTTGAATTTTTTATAATTAATTTGCAATCTTAAGTTAAGGGGTAACTGGTTAAACCACTTGACTCCAATATATTTATAAAAATGTTGGGCTGTAGTGGTATTACAACGCGGTATAGTTATAGAGCCAAGAATACTTGGTCTTTTGCTGTTTGAAATAGATAATGAGTTATCATTGTTGAAACAATCTTTGTGGATTTGTAAAAGTGTAATTTTTTATAAATATTGTGTAGTGAAAGGACTTAATAAATAGAAATAGAAGCATAAAAATAAATAACCATAAATTTCTTCCCTTAAATTGCAAAATTGAGTATTTATTCAAAAATTTACTTTTGCATCGCAGTTTTTTTTTTAAATGCATTACGAATATTTTAATAGGTGCTTGACAAGAACTGATTGATCAAGATCTCTCCCCTGCACTTTAATAAGAAAATAAAATGCCAGTATTCTATTTTTTTATTTATTTTTATTATTATTAATATTCCAACAAAAACATAGTATACACAAAGATATAATTTAAACAATTATCGGTAGTCCCGCGAAGCTGCCACATGGCTGCTTGTCTGCAGGTTCTACCTCAATATACACTCGTTATAGTAAAAAAATAATATATTTAATTTCAAAAGTGTAAGGGAAATTGAAGACCTCTCTGTAAAAAGATTTAAGATTACAAATATTTAAAGGAAATGTAACAATACAATAACATAACAAACAATACAATGGGATACAATATTTTGATAATCTTCCCGAAGAGATTAATAAAATATCAGATTTGGTATCATTTAAGAAAAATATACAAATATTTAAAAAAAATTAACTGCAATAACATCACCAATATTTTTTTTTTCTTTGTTTTTTTTTTTTTACAGATACATTGATTTTTAATTGATAAGTCACATCTTTAAAGTTGTGACATCGATAATATAGAAAATATGTTTCTGATTTTGTCAAATTTTCCATAAATGTGGTTCATATCGGTTTACTTTCAGCAAAGCAATTTGTGAACTGCCATCATTTGGGATGCAGGCTCTCCGGTTACACGCAAAGCATTCAATTAAAAATTGAAATGCCGTTTCACGAGTTGCATTTGAAATGCGAACGTTGGGATAAGCTGCGCCATAACAGAATTAGATATTTTACATGCGCGAGTAATAAAACCCATTCCGCCCTCTCCCGCACCACCGCCCCCGCCCGCGCCCCCGCCCCGGATTGCCGCCCCCGCCCTAGGTGTCTCTAACTATATTTTAGTGCCTCCATTTAATGCAATTTTGATGGCGCTAACGTCGTTTGAATATAAAACGATGTTATTTTTGCTGAAACGGTATAGGCGGCGATAAAAGTATGGGAAAAGCTATTTCGGCTGTGGGACGTTTGTTACACACGAGCGGCGGTGAAAATATTTCAACCTTTCTGAGCGGACCCCGCTTCGCTAAAAGCACTTTCGCGATATCTAATTATTACATTAATGTGCGTCAAATGTTTTTGGGTTCTGTTTAAATTATTGGCATAACCAATTCCAACGCACCTTTGAAAGGTAACCTAACCCCAAAGCTGAAACATCTGACGTGAATGTGTTGTGAAATGTTCCTACCTGGTAAGCAGTTGCTCAATATGTTTAGGCAAAGATTTCAACATAATTACATAGATTAAAAAAAAAAGTGAATTCCGTACAAGGTCCGTTCTCCCAGTTGCTCCCAACCGTCTGGAGCCAGTGAGACCATGACATCCCCAATTGGGGTATGTTGTGAGGCTGAAGGAGGTGGGGAGGGGAAGAAGATGAAAGAGGAAGGTAGCGAAGTATCTGGATATTCAGATCTGGTCACATAACATGGATAGTCATTTCAAGCAATGTTTCAATTCTGATTGGTGGTCTTACACGAGGGCGATACTGAGAGTATCTTCCACTCTACGGACACTATACAAATGTAAATTATAATTATTTTAAATCAATAAAATCTGAAATAACACAAATTGATCAAATAAAATTTTCTAGTGCGTGACGGGATTTTAACCTTCGGATTGTTAGTCGAAATCCTCACCCCTCGACCACGGAGGCCGTATCTAAATAATAAAAGTGGTTGACTCTAAGTGAATATTTAATTTACAGGTTTTTTTTTACTACCCTTCCATTAAAAGCATTTGCTTGTGTATGGAAGGGGGGTGTACATAAATGCTATTAGTTATTAGTTAGGTATAAGTTAGTACTTAAATAATTAATTGTACATAAATATATGTGAGCTGCAGTATTTATTTGATAATAGTGTGTGTGTTTTTTTTTTTTTAAAGAAAGAATGTTATGGAGAACTAAGATATTTGTAAGATTAGTTGACAGTAGTTCTTTTCTTAAGAACATCTTTAAAATGTCTCTTGACAGAGAGCAGCATTCGGGCCTTATCATTGATGCTTCTGATTTCCTCTGGTAGACGATTGAAAAAAGTTCTTCCCTGATAAGTATAATGATGCTGTGCAAAAGACGTATTTAGTTTTGGGCATAGAAAAACATGTTTAAGTCGAGTTCTGTTTTCATTTAAAAATGGATATTTATCTTTTTCTTTTATTATTTGAATTACTGAATTTTTAATATATAAATCTTTAAATGTGGGTACTTGAAATTCTTCAAACAGGCGTTCTGTTGGGTAGTCTAAGGATTTTTTAAATATAATTTTAATAATTGTTCTTTGTACAATTTCTATTGGAAGAAGGTTACATTTATACGCGGATCCCCAACTAATAATAGCGTATTGTAGAGTGGATTGAACTAAGGCATAGTAGATTAAATATAGATTTTTTATCGACAGAAAATTTCTAATTCTTAAAAATATATATATTAATTTTCTGATTTTGTTTACTACTTGACATATTTGTTCCTTCCATTTCAGATTTTTATCGATAATTACGCCGAGATATTTAATTTTATTTGTTGTTTTTAATATTGTACAGTTTGATTTGCAATAATGTTGGTTGTGAATTTTAGTGTTATCGTGTATGACAATGTTAAAATTTTTGGGAGCGTCGTTTGGATGGATTGCAAATGGAATTACAAATGTCTTTTCACTATTTAGTGATAGTAAATTAGTGTCGAAAAAATTCTTAAGCGTATTGATGTCTTCTGTGGCCTGTAATTCTACATTTTCCCAAGTATTTTCACTTATTATTAAAACTGTATCGTCGGCGTATGATGTAATTTGACCATGTAGATGTTGAAAAAAAATATCGTTTACATATATGGTAAAAAGGATTGGTCCAAGCACTGTACCTTGGGGGATTCCAAAGCTTGAAATCTCTTGATCACTATTAATACGATTGATTTTTACCACTTGAGGGCGGTTTTTTAAGTAGTTGGTGATCCATTTAATCGCGTTGCCTTTTATGCCAATATCATTTAATTTTTTTAATAGTATCTCATGAGATATGCTATCGAAAGCCTTTCTGAGGTCAATAAATATGCCCGCACATTTTTTACCTTTATCTAATGATTCGTAAATGTATGAAGTTACGTTAGCAATTGCGTCTTGTGTGCTGAGTGATTTAATAAAACCAAACTGGTTTTTGTGTAGTATTTTATTACTATCTAGGAAATTTACCAATTGTTTTTTTACTATTTTTTCAAAGATCTTTCCTATGTTAGAAATTAGACAAATTGGGCGATAATTCGTTACTTGGTGTGGATCACCAGATTTGTAAATAGGTGAGATTATTGTGTTTTTGTAGTTCATTGGAAATATTCCTTTCGTTAAACTCAAGTTTATTAAATGAGTGATGGGTTTTATTAAGTAAGATTTCATAGATTTTAACATGTGTGCCGTAATAGAATCAAAACCGGGAGACGAACCTCCTTTCATATTTTCTATTATTTTTAAGATTTCACATTCTGTTGTTATTTCAAATGTTGAAAGTATATTACGTTTCTGTAAATTTTTATTTTTATGTTTTTCCGGGTTAGAAGGTTTATGAATATTTTTCGCAAGATTTTTTCCAACATTTGCAAAGAAGGAATTAAATATGTTTGCACATTGTTTAGGCTGTAAATTGGCATCTATAATTTTTTTATCATGTTCGATGTACTTAATATTTTGTGTTTTTTTTGTATTGTCTATGGCCAAATTCACAGTTTTCCACATTTGTTTATGGTTATTTTCTGAAGATAATATTTTATTTTTAAAAAACTCTGTATAATAATGTATTAGGAATCTGAATAAAAGTGATATATGTATAATTGAATGCTTGTCTCCAAACTCAAAAAGCATGGGAGCTACTCTTACAAATTAAATTACTAATTAACAGATATCTTACTATTAAACAATCTCACATACTTGCTACTATACGTTTATGGGTAGGAAGGAAAGGGCAGAAAATACTCGAGAGCCTTACTCCTCGACCACGAAAGCTTTCATTTATTGTAAACAATTTATCCAGCTCGTTCTACTTTAAAATAAATGTCAGTAGATCTAGAAAACAAATTGGTTTAGAAAGGATCATTTATAGCAATAACGCAACAACACTGTCAATTATTACATAAATCCCATATAATGTACGAATACATTGTTAAGAACTGCTACCTATTCAGCAGTAATAGTAACGATGGTCTATAAATCTCCAACAGAAGCAGAGCGATTAGAAAGATAATCGATTTATACTGAAAACAAAATTTTACATTTTTAAAAGATTTGTTAAAAATGGCTTATTAAAAGATAGTTATAAACATAATAACAAAACGCTAGCTACATGTTCAAAATGTGATTGTTTAAATGTTTATTTTTTTTCTCTAATTACAGAAGAAAGACTTCACCTACGATGACACCATCTTTCGTTTTACTCGATCTAATAACTTATTTCACACGCACCTCTAAAGAGAAAAAATATTTTTATTCAAATACGGCTGTACAAATAACATAGTTTGAATTACTCCGTAAAACACACAGTCGCAATAAATACAATCTCAAACAGTTTGGCGGAGGTTTAGCTAAAAGCGAGCAACAAAAGCAGCGAGCAAAAAAAGATAACCCGTTTTAAATATGGCGAAGGACTTTTTGCGCGGCAAAAGTTATCGAGCTTATCTGATGGGAATGCGAGCAGGGAGCAGGGTTGCTGTAGAGCCTGAAAGAGAAGGGGGACAGAGAAGGGGCAGGTGGTACTTTTAAAGGGGTAGCTGGTACTTTTCCACCCGCGGATTCTGCATATGCAGCGGGGGTCCCTGCTTTTGGAGGCTGTTTTGTTGGGAATTGTAGATATGGCCGACGGTATTGCATGCGCCGCTTTCCGGGCGGTAAGATATGACACCGTATAGCACGTTGCCCGATGGTACAGCGGTTGTGTTGGATTACTGGTGCAGGCTTCAAAATATTATCTTTCTTTGCACGTATTGTTTGATAACGTTAAAAATCTGTATTTTTAATCTATTTCAAAATGTGGAAACGAAAAGCTCAGCGATTTTGTAATAAATTGTTAGGGACATTTGTCAAAAAACATGCACTGAACTGTAAACGATGTATTATGCATACATATTTTAATGGCAGTTATTCTGTTATTTAAAAACAGTTAATTACTCCAATATTGCTCTGAAATGTATTTCCACATTGTATCGTATTTTATTGGTTCTTTTTTTGTTAAGCCTCGATGACACACGGCTAGTTTACAAGCTACTATCTGGGAAATTCACTATCTGTGTCATCGTGTCACTTGCTAACTAGCAGCAACTAGCAGATTGTTGACAATCTACGAAAAAAAGTTGAAAGGTCGTCAACTTTACTCGCCTACACGCTTGCTCCGCTTGCTCGTGATTGGTTTATTTACGTTTCCAACATGGCTTCCGATAAACAGCTGATTTCGACTGTCAAAAATCTGAAGAATTAGTTCACGCAAGCGTCGTTATTCTTGTTACTGGCGCTAAAAGCGACCTCAGTTTCCTACGCTTCTGAGCGAGTGGACAGTTTTGTTTGTCATCATGACAATCTCACTCGCCGATTTACCCGCTTTTAAAACTTAGTAGATAGTAGCTTGTAACTCGCCGTGTGTCATCGAGGCTTTATTGCAAATTTTTTCTCAAATTTTTAAAGAATATTGATGAACATGTTTCAATCAATTTAAAATATGATAATTCGCACCGCAAATAACATGCAAACAGATATTAACAATAATGCATTGATTAAGCAAGAACAATTTGGTGTTTCTGTAAAGTTTTGCAATAAATATCCCGTTGCTTGATCGCTCTTAGCTTTACGTAGAAGTCTAAGAATAAGCGAGTTTTTTTTATCGAAGTATAAAACGTGGAAACTTAAACGTTGTTAGCTGAATAATATTTAATGTTTTAAAACGTATATTGTATTGGGGAATGTATTGTATTCTGGATGTGTTGTGGTATCACAATATCTTCATTAAAAATCTCAAAGATGATTCTGTGTTTTTACTTATGATGATGTAATAACACTTCCTCTAAAACCTTAGTGTAGGTGCTTCTGGTGAGGTGTTTACAAAGCACCACCACATTTTTTTTGTTTCGCTGATACTTATTATGTGAAATGTATGTAAGAAAATGGAGTTGAATGTAAAAAATAAAAAATAATGAAATTTGGTTGTTAATGGAAAATGTAAATATTTCAACGGCAAAAGAATTTAATTTAAAGAAATATTTATTTATGGTGGTTGATATTTTTTCATAAAATGTTTAACGTTAAAGGGTATGGTCGTTTTTATCCCGCCAAGTGCAGCAGCTGCCTTTCCACGTAAAACATGTTTATTTGCGCCGTGTCGGGGTGGAATTTAGGATTATTGAAACCGGCGCAGGGAGGGGTGGAGCGGGCGGGGGATGTTTTCAGAATTCGCTCCGAAAGTGGATCCGATTTTTGTATTAGAATAAATATAAAGGTAAGCCGACGCCGTTCCTTCTGATAGCGGCGGTAATTTCTCGTGGGCAAAGTAGCAATCGCAGTTAAAGAAGTTGTTCCGATTACGTAAATTGAGGCATTTATTGAAAAACACTCTGCGGAGTTTATTGGTAGATTTTGAGATTGAGTTATGTATCGATATTAGTTTGATTTTTAAACATAACCAATATTTAAATGTTTTTCATGTTTTCTGCGTACAATGAAGTGTGTATCATTTTGAATACGATGTATTAGATTAACAAAGTTGAACACCATTACAATTGAAACAAAATATTATTTTCGTTATTTGTTTTTGGGGTGTTATGCCGTGTTGCGCTACCTCCTTCTATATATAATTTATATTAATCTTGAATATACTTTTGGCCATAAAAATCTAAAAATGTAACCAAAATATTATTTATTTTTATGTTTAACTAGCTGACCCGGAGAACTTCTTACCGCCTCAGAATCAATAACTGTTGTGTTAGCTTATTAGCTGTATTAAATTCATTTTTTTATTAAGTGACAATGATGCAATTTAACGATGTGCAACTTTCCGTGTTAAGTTTTTTTTATCTGAGATGGCGTTGTGTATGGTTTTATAACTTTTGTGATTTTGTTACTTTTCCACTTACTTACGGGAATTGCATTTCATTTTGCGTTTCATTTCACATTTGTGAGGGAGATATATTATGATTATTGTATTTTTCCTTTGGAGGGGTGCAGACTACGTTCATCGTTTGCCTCATTTTCGACCATTGACATTTAGTGTGTATGAAAGAGGGGCAGCATTATATGTTTAAGAACAAAAGCAAAACAATCAGTGCATTGACATTTGACGTTTTTGAATTTTTGAAATTCACTCACTATTCGATATTATACTTGTCACAATATTCCTGCAGCTCTCTCAAAAGAGAGATACAAAATCGGTCCAGCCGGTCTTGAGTTATAAATGGTGTAACTAACCCGACTTTGCTATAAATATTAAGATTTTATTTTTATTGCTTGTACCTAGTCATATATTGAATATTACAATTCATATTAAATGTCATACTTTTTGTCTTCAAACAAGGGTAGGCGCATATTTTGAAACGCAATACAATTCTAACTCTGTACATATTTCTGGTTGCATCCAAATTCATACACAGTCTCCCACACTGTCCTATTTTTACGACTCTTGATATGATACAACTTGAGATGGAACCTAAATGATTCACCAGGGCGTCTCAGACATCCTTTTCCGTAACAAGAATTTATTTCAGACAAAAGACATTCAGACTAGACCTATTACATATTTTCAAATCTGAAGCGATTTATATAACCAATAAGTAACGAATTATGCATTAACTAAATGAACAAAAACAGTATTTTAACCCTTCAAGCCTCGAAAAGACATCACTATCAACAAACATCATATTCCATTAGAGCCTCTGCGGGACAGATCAGACCGCGAGCCGAGTCAATTTTTGTATATAAAAAAGAATGTTTATTTTTTTGTACCGTATGCGCTCCTTCACCATTCATTCGATTGCGATGAAATTTTGGTGATTTGTCGTGCGTACGCCCGCGAAGGTTTCTACATAAAGCAACTTTCACGGCGTTAAGAAATTTGTCTAAAAAATTAACAATAAGTGGCGACGGAGTTAATTTTAAAATAAGTGTATTTTATATGGTTTAATGGCTATGAGGGAAGGCAGGAGAGATAAAAAAAGAAAGAGTGAAAAATGATGAGGAATGAAGGAGGAGTTAAAATAGAGTTAAAACACAAATACTTTCTTTAAGTTACTTGCAACGCATGCCGGGTACTCGCTAGTACATTATATATTTTTTATATCTTTTGTTCTATAATTCTTTTGTTTTATTATATATTATCTTATATCTTATATATTTCTTATATATAATATATTCTTTTGTTTTGTTCTATTAGTCGTTGGAAAGATAAACATTTTTTCTTCTCAATTTATCTTACATAGAAAAATGATTCCCTGAATGTGTCGCTAAGCGCAAACCTCGAGAGCAGCTGAACCGATTTCGCTAATTCTTTCTTTAGAATATTCCTTGAAGTACAAGGATGGTTCTAACGGAGAGAAAATTGTGCAGAAAAATGGATAATTTCAGAAAACCTAACGATTATCGCACGTTTGACAGTTCGCGTATTTGAGAATGACATTTTGCAAAACAGTGATTGTTCAATCAGGATTCTATTTTTGAAAATCTTTAAATTGATAAATTTATTTAAAGTAGGTACTGCCCTAATAGTTTGAATCGAATCAAGAATTTTGGATATTTTAAATAGGTACCTATGTTAGGTACCAAATTTAATATACATGAAAAATGGAAATTTGAATAAAAATTGTAAAAGGTGGCACGCGGGCTGTTTAAAAACTGAATGTACTGGGATTGAATATATGGAAGGCGGGAGAAGGGTTTGCGGGACGAGGGAGCGGGAAAGGGAAGAGGGAAGGCGGGGAAGGTGGAAGGGGACGTGTGAGGGGGGAGGGGAACTCGGGAGGGGAGTTCGCGGGACGGGCGAAGAGGGGGGAGTGGAGTGGGGAGAGAGAAGGTGGAGGAACGCGAGAGGAGAAGAGGACGCAGGAGAAGGAGGGGAGGTGGAAGGGGAACGAGACGAATGGGAAAGGACACTCAGGGAGAAACAATTTCTTTATTAAATGGCATAGCAACGCATGCCGGGACCAGCTAGTTTAAAATATTTATACTTGATTGCTGGATAAAATACTAAAAAATGTCAAAGTGTATGATTTCAATTGACGGGAAAATTTTACATGTTTTCTAAATACACAATTCCCTCAAAATTATAGACGTTTCGAGTCAAAATATTTCGGTAAGTTTTTGTTTTAACATTTCGATCGTTTAGTCAGATATCTTCAAATACTACGTTTTGAGATAATGAAAACAGCAATATTATAATGCTTGACTTTGATGTTTGATTGTCATGTATAATATAAAAAAATTTATCACTTAGAAAATCAATTTTTATTTTTTTCAAATAAAAAAATCTGAAAGAAGATTTTATATCGTTCCTAAAATAATATTTGTTTTGACAAAAACTTATAAAATAATAAATATGAAGCACATTTAAAATACATCGGAAGCATTCGAAAAATCCATGAGACATTTCACCATCGTCGTTGAGACTTGAGGGTAAAAATATTTAAAAGCCTGAAGGGTTGATCTCAAACAATAGTAGTTAAGGAATAATAAATAGGTGTTTAGGTTTGATAAAAATAGTGCCCGGAAATAGGAACCGCTCGGGAAGTTCGGCGGTAACTCCCCCGAGGCGGTGACTCTAATGTCACCATTATGAAAATGCCTACCAGAGTTCAATTACCTAATCTACCCCTGCAATCCTCGGCTGGGGGTTTCTCAATCTTAGATACTTATGTATATAAATATTACTACAAATAAATAAATGCTTACATAGAACAATAATTGTAGAAAGTATAGGTTACAAAATTGCTGTCTTTATTTTTCATAATCAAACATATTAATTTCGGTTGTTTGTGTGTTAGAAGGGACTGCGTGAAATCTAGTTCAATGACGGCCAGCGTAGTCCAGCGGTAAGGCTCTTGACTCGCACACCGAAGGTCGCGGGATCGAATCCCGGCGAGGCAAATAAATTTTATTTGATTAATTTGTGTCATTTCGCAATTTATTCATTTAAAATAATACATAGTATATTTGCGGGACGTTTCAGAGAAGAAGATACTCTCAGTATCGCTCAGGTGTAAGACCACCATTCAGAATTGAAACGTTGCTTGAAACGGCATTAGCCGTGTTTGGTGACCAGATCTAAATAGTCAAGTACTTCCCCACTTTCCTCTTCCCTGTCTCCTTCTCCTCCCCACTACCTTCAGCCTCACAACATACCCCAATTGGGGATGCCATAGTCGCACTGGCTTCAGACGGGAGCAGTTGGGACTCTTGTGCGGTATTCATATAAAAAAAAATGAACTTAAATTTGATTTGAATTAAGGAATCATTTTCACAACTGATTGTTTGAAGAATTGATAAAGTTGTTAAATAACCATAATTTAGTATTATTTTAATTGGCGTTATCAAAATTTGAACTAATTTATCCAAGATTCAGGTCTTCAATAGTCAAACATAATAATATCGGTTGTCCGTGCGTGAGATGTGAAGTATTCCTGCGTGGAATTATGTTGGTAGGTAGTGTCTACCTGCTTATTAATAGTATTTGAACAGAAAATTATTTTAATTTGTCTTTTTCAAAATTAGAATTATTACGTCATTTGATTTTCCATGGGTCTGGGCCGGTAATAAATCTAATAAAGTCAGTTAATCGTTTAAGGTAAAATAGATAATAAAAAAATTAAAACATGAAACCGGTAAAATTTTTAATTACTTTAGTTTTATTATCATTCGTTTTTTGATGCCGGAAAACCCGAATTTCTACCGATTTCTTACATATCCCCCTTAAACATTTACAGCCTTACTAAAAAACCCAGTGAAAATTTTATTCAATTGACAAACGGCCGCGGATGTGAAAACATTACTAATTAAAAATTTGTTCTTTGAAAGAAATACACATGGTTTCCACGGCCTGAGAGGGTAGTTTATCTCTGTTTTAACCATTGATGTCCGAACGATATTTGTAATTTTTCCATAGTATTTTGAATGTTCTATATATTTCTTATTTTTGAAGGTGTCGTAAAAACAAATACCATTTATGAAAACTAGATAAAATTACGGCTAAAGTTCGGTGTTTGGGCTAAATTCCTAAAAAATAAAACTAGTTATTTTTATACTAATTTGGGGTCGGGGAATCCGAATCTGAAAGAATTAGGCGGCGGCAAGCAATATTAACTGAATTACACGACTTTAAAAATTTTTATACACATACAGGAAAATAGCCATTCTGGAAGCATTTTGATTCCTAGAAAATCAAACTAGTTATTTTTATACTAACTATGGGCCGGGGAATCCGAATCTGAAAGAATTAGGCGGCGGCAAGCAATATTAACTGAATTAAACGACTTTAAAATTTTCTATACACACACACGTGAAAATAATCATTTCGGAAGTATTTTGACACACGTAGTACAAAGATCATAGAAAAACAAGATAACATAGATGTTTTTACCACACAAAATTAAGTGTTGCCATTAAGCAGTAATATTAATAACGTAAAATAACATGTTTATATTTTAAGTACTTATTTTTTATAAATTTTACTCACTTTTGTATCACAAACCATGTTACATAAACCCGGCGTAGCTGCTAAACTTCTTGAAAACAGGGATGTTTTTTTGCCGTGACGCGAGCAGGCGGTATAAAGGGGCACAAACCATGTTACACAAACCTAGCGTAGCCGCTAAACTACTCGAAAACAGGGATGTTTTTGTGCCGTGACGCGAGCAGGCGGTATACAGGAGCACAAACCATGCTACACAAACCTAGCGTAGCCGCTAAACTACTCGAAAACAGGGATGTTTTTTTGCCGTGACGCGAGCAGGCGGTATAAAGGGGCACAAACCATGTTACACAAACCTAGCGTAGCCGCTAAACTACTCGAAAACAGGGATGTTTTTTTGCCGTGACGCGAGCAGGCGGTATAAAGGGGCACAAACCATATTACACAAACCTAGCGTTAGGTTAGGTTAGGTTAGGGACGCGAGCAGGCGGTATAAAGGGGCTGGAGTTTTACCGCTTAGCTGGACTCTTATATGATCCGCGTATCCGACAGGAACCCTTCGAGACAAGCGAGTTTGACAAGGATACGACGGACGAAGAAGACTTGGTCGATTTATAAGGTATGTTTTTCTGCTGTTATCTATTTTCATATTGATATGGGGATAAATATTTTTGAGAGCTGGTAACACTGCCGGCACATGTTTTTGTATATTTCTTGTTTTTCTATGATCTTTGTACTACGCGTGTCAAAATACTTCCGAAATGATTATTTTCATGTGTGTGTGTATAGAAAATTTTAAAGTCGTCTAATTCAGTTAATATTGCTTGCCGCCGCCTAATTCTTTCAGATTCGAATTCCCCGGCCCATAGTTAGTATAAAAATAACTAGTTTGATTTTCTAGGAATCAAAATGCTTCCAAAATGGCTATTTTCCTGTATGTGTATAAAATTTTTTAAAGTCCTGTAATTCAGTTAATACTGCTTGCCGCCGCCTAATTCTTTCAGATTCGGATTCCCCGACCCCAAATTAGTATAAAAATAACTAGTTTTATTTTTTAGGAATTTAGCCCAAACACCGAATTTATTCCAAAATTACCTTTTAGATTTGAGTATTTGAAATACACTTTAGCTTTCAAAAACTGCCATATTTTATGATTCAAACTCGGAAAAACATGGAAAAAAATTTCCTCCGACAATATTTTTGACCAAAATGTAGAGAAATTTAAATAAAATCAAAATTTAAAAAACACAGTCCTTTTATGTAGTAAATTTGGAAGGAAACTATCACCTCACTTTTTTATCGTGTATACAATAAAAAAATAATAAAAAATTTCAAAGTTTTTTTTATTGCCAAAAAAATAACTTAGAAACAATAGCGAAATTTAAAACAGATTTCTTGCATCTCTAAAGACGTTAATTTTTTTGATACGTTTACGAACACATGTATTAGATTTTAATATTATAAAAAAATATCACTTTTAAGAAATTCATTTAAAATAAATATCTTAAAATGAAAATTTTATCTAAGTAACCTATAAAAAACAATATTCTGACAGTTCAACTTTGAAAGTACGGCGTTTGTACAATAACTTGATTAAACTGATGTAAGCCACACAAATAATATGGTAAATATATCAATTATGTGAACAGAAGAGTAAATTCGTCACAACAATAGAAATTATTTAGTAAAATCACAACATTTAGGTACTAACAAAATTTTCCATATCCCGCCATAAACACACCGAACTGTTTTGTCATCGCGGGCCGATATGCACCGGAGCACCAATAATGCCCCTAGCGGAGAAGAATTAAAACAACATTGTTTCCTAGGAAATTAAAACCATTTACAATGTTGTCAGATCTTAATGCATTTTAACAGCGTGATCACGCAAGAAACGTTATTGGTAATAAAACGTGATTTAGTGTATACGGGGATTTATTATGTTATTGCAATAACACAGTTAATTGGTCGCGCTGTGGTTTTTTTTTAGTAAGGCTGAATATCTATACATTCCCTACGCCGAAACGCAAATTTTATGAAATTCCCTCGATAGAAAAAAATCGCAAAATATGCTCCGAAAATTATTATTTTCACAACTGTTTCAGATATTTTATAAGTTATATGTATGAAAAAATTCACAGTGTTTCTATAAATGCTGTTTTAAACAGCCCCCAAGAGATTTTTGCTCTATTTTAAAAGAATAG
The DNA here is from genome assembly GCA_929108145.2 of Limnephilus rhombicus. Classification (NCBI taxonomy): domain Eukaryota; kingdom Metazoa; phylum Arthropoda; class Insecta; order Trichoptera; family Limnephilidae; genus Limnephilus; species Limnephilus rhombicus. Next base: position 32,511,951 of record OV815272.1, on the reverse strand, counting down.
TGTTTAATTCAACATTTTCATAATTTTCAGTTCAATTTTACCGATTTAAATATTAGCGCACTCTCTTCAACATTCGTAATTACATATCTCTCCATCTTCTTCTTTTTGAGCGGGGATACGGCACCTAAAACACATTTATAATTTTCTTCCAATTTTTTTCAATCCTATAAAAGTTGTATTAAAATGAAGTTCCACCATAAATGAAAGATTTCAAAAATTAGAAATAATATTTAATCAGTGATGATTACATTAACAACTCTCAAGAGAAAAATTTGAAACAAAAAGAAATCAGGAAAGGATAGGAATCCACGATCTCAGCCTTTCTGGGGCTTTGCTCCCTTTACTAAATATTACAATATGAAGTTTCACTCAACACTATAAACATATTAGAAATAATTTTTGTCATTGTGCATCTAAACACCTTTCGCTTTTAAAATCCTACTCATTACTCATCGGGATTTCAAAGCCCTTTATTATTTTTAAATCATTTCCAAATGTGTATCATTGAGTATGTACCATAGACGTTCAAATTAATGTCTATGGTACCAACATGAAATTTAGCTTTAAATTCGTGTGTTTTTAATTTACAGAAATGTTTCATAGAACGTTTAGGTCAATGTTTCTAACCGTGTTGAAAAAATCGCCCCCTTTACCGCAATAAAATTATCCAGCGCCCCCCGAAGTCTTCAATCCCATCTCGCCCCATTCCATCCCATTACGCCCCCCCCCCGTTGTGGTATAGTTCTATGATTTAAATTTGTGTGCATTAAAGGGTAGTTTATTTAACAGAACTTGTCAAATCGCTGCACCCAAAGCACAATGTCGATGTATCAGCGTGAACAGCTCGTGTATGAGCTTTTTTTTCTGTATTAAGAGCGTTTAACCAGCCAGCAGACGAAAATCCACATTTCGTCGAAAGTTGTTCTTATGATCATGCAGGGCGGTTACAACAAGAAAGATTAATTATTCTCCGTACCAGCTTTTTAAAATTATAACTCAATATCGAATTTATTTCAATTCAAATTAGCTTTAATTTATACCTTCATCCAAAAATGCTGAAAGACGTGATGATAAAACTATTAAATTAATTTACTTATCGTAGTTATTTTTTGATTTTTTAGTATTTATCATTTTTCAATAATGTCTAAATTTAATAAGAATGTTAAAAAAATCTGAAATATATTAGTGCAAATAAATACACAAATGGACCAATTTTCGTCAAGAAACACATGTACGTACATATTTTTAATGATTTTATTGAAACTAAAATTAAAATTCTAAAACATGCGTTTGCTAGATAATGTATTGATTTATTTTACTGCATGATTATATTATTTGAAATGGGTGTGGTATAATACAAAATCTTTTTTGAAAATTTAACAAATCTGCCAACGACCTATGGAATAACCTTATTATACTAAAAAATTTTAAAAAAATCTCAAAATTCATTACATGCGAATGTTAGATAAAAGAACAATCTTTCGAAATCCATTTATAATTTTTTGTGGAAAAGATTCAATACGTCTAAAATCTGATTTGAAAATGACATATTTCTGGTTTTCTCTGGTAATGCCCTCTTAACACAATTCGCCACTAGAACTTCTGCAGCGCCTCCTAAATGCTAACAATTTAAAAACGCCCCCCCGGGCCTCCAAATCGCCCCCAAAGGGGCGCTGGCGCCCCCGTTAAGAATCACTGGTTGGGGTCATCGTTACTATTCTTAGATCGAAGCATTGTGAATAGTCTTCATAAGCTTTGAACTATTAATGTATCTGCCTAAAATAAATTAAGACGCCATTGTTCAATTTTAAAGGCCGGGCGGTAAAGTAAAGTACAAGCAAAATAAGTTTTGTCATTACCAATTCAAAAACAGACTTAACGAAAAACGTTTGATATCTACAAGGTAAAGCCATGTAGGGCTAAATACCCGCGCATTTGCATCGCGTTCATTACGCTACTGTGTTCAGCGTACATCCCCGAACATCGGGCGTAGCGCAGTAATGCGCAGCCCCCGAGAGGAGCAATATTAAGATAAAACATAATAACAGTCACGTGGCGCTGAAATATAAATACAGGACGCCCGCTGTGATCTCGCACAAACACGTTACATAATTCCGGGCGTTATCTTTCCGGGCGTTATACGACCGTTAAACGAAAACAACGGATTAGGAGGCGCCGTTAGGCTTTCGTTATGGAAACGGGCGCGATGCATATCGCGGTATTAACCGGGCTTTTGACATATAAGTGCCTTTGCCTAGAGCTGCAGCTTCACAATACAATGGCACTGGCACTTCTGGACTGGTTGTCATTTCGAATCAAATGGAGCGTGAATTTATGTATCAGTGTCTTTGGTCGGATTTGCAGTAAGCGTTTGAACAAAATGAGTTATTTATTAGGAGCTTTGAGTGTTTATAGATAGCCCATTTAAAGTTTGTTTCTCGCGATAAATGTTAGATTGAAGGGTGGTGTTGTTCGTTTCATATTTGGAACCATTCATTGGATAACCAACACCTCAAGTGGTTTGCTACGTTTAGTGACTTAGCAGGGGTGCCCGGATTTATAGAATGAGGTGTGTTCCGGTCAAGGCAGCGGATAGGCCTGCCCACCAGTGGCGTGGCGGGCTAGATCGGGATGGTTTGGAATCTTTGGTCTGGTATCTTTGAACCCTTCAGCTGGTTTCTCTCGACCAATCTTCTCACACCGCAGCGGTAAGGATGGATGCGTACGGCCGTCACTCCTGGACACACTGACCTGGATTTCTACCCACCCCATATCCCTTTCTTAAACTTCCCTTTCTTTAAAATTCCTTCAATATTGCAACCCCTATTTCTTGGTGCAAATTATACTTCTCGTGGCCTTTGTGGGGTTAGCGTAAAGAAAAACTTTTTTTAAAAATTATAATACGCAAAGAATAAACGTCTGGAGTTATGTCTGGGTCTACGGCAAATGTCTGGGACTATGGCTACACCATCTAAAAAATATTACAAGGCTGAAGGATGAGGGAAGAAAAAAAACAGTTACGTCGATATTTAGATCTAGTCACTACAAACGGCTAAAGAAATATTCCCCGCATGTTGGAGTATCATCTGGACGATGTTTAGAGTGTCTTCTACTCCGAAAAAATTATAAAATTAAGAAAACAACGATCCTTGGGTCCTGGGTCCAAAGCAAAAGACGATAAAGTAATTGTTCAAAATGGAATTGTTTTGTATATTAATTTTAGTGCGGTGCAAGTCGGTAGTATGTATTTTTGTTTAAAATCAACTTCGCTATGTATTCAACACATAAATTGCACATATATTAAAAACTCACCATTATTATTATTTGTTATATACGTATATACATATAAAACTGATTTTTTCTCTTTATTGTATAATGCTATACTTTTTACTTACCAGCTTTATTTCTATGTACCATGTGTAAAAACTATTTATGTTTTCTTTGTATTCTAAACACACCTGTATGCACTAAAACATAAAAATGTAAATGTGTGTAAAAGCCCATAAAGCGTTAATGATTAATAAATAAATACGAGTATGTATTATTAATAAAAAGAGATTACTATCATGGTAAGTAAGTTGTTAAAAAATATTTTCATTTCATCATATTTATTTCTTACTCAAAAACATTTTATATTCATATTCATTAAAAATAAACTGAGTAGAGGATGTTTATGCTCAAGTAAGTCACGTATAAATCAATTTCATGTCTTTATGAAGAAACATGATGTTTTTGAGGGGTTCATTTTCCTTCAGTTGCCCATCAATCTAAATGTACCTTATGATTAACAACCAGGGGCTGTCGGGAATCATCGAGCCCGTCACCCGCGTCACCTCGAGTCACCTCGCGTCACCTCACGTCGCGTAAACCATGAACATAATATTTCAAACGATAACAGACGGAAGCCGCCCACCTCTTAGCGTGACGTTACTATCGTAAATGTCGTATAATACCACTAACAATGTGTTCACAGCGATGCAGGCGTGGATTGGGGTTCAAATAATGAACAGCAAGAAATTAAAGGTCAGAAAAAAAGGACGCGAAGAAAATGTCCGCGCTTAGATATTTATTTATTTATTAATTTTCGTCTACATTCATTTCAGTTTGTACACGGTATTAAATAGCCAAAATAAAACCAATTATGGATTTCCTCCTTGTTACTTTACTTCTACTGAGACAGCATAATAAGAATTAGTAAATTAATTTTATAAAAAAGGAATGAATATATCATAGTTGTTCGTCAATGGGGAGAAATGTTAATTTTTGCTGAAACTATTTTCAGGAAATACTACTTATAATATAACACTTTCAATGAAATCTTTTACCATTGCTTTATTACCACTATTCACTCTAAAAACCAAAGCCTCATCAGAGCTGTGCAGGAAAATCATTTTAAAGCGGACTGGTTTGGATGTCCCTATTTAAGCACACCGATACTGTCGAAAGTTTGAAAAAAGTCTTTCGACCTATTTTGAAATCCCTCTTACTCACAAATTCAATTTTGGAGGCCGGTATGTGTACCATTTTTTGAATAACCTACACCTCTGCCATAGGTCACCCGAAGTGGTTCGTTTGGTAACTTAGCAGAGGCGCCCGGGTTCGTGGGGTGAGGTTTGTCCAGGTCTTGGCGGTGGATTCAGACGCACCTGCTGGTGGACAGATGATGCAACTGCGTGGAAAATCGATTCAGGTTTTAAGTGATGCACTATGTATTTTTGGTTTGAAAATTAGATTACTGAGAACAATTTTAGATACATTAATTAAATACTACAAGTAGAACACGTATTTGTACTTGAAATAATAGAGCACTTCTTTGATTTGTATTTTTATAAGCCCAGAAAGAAATAACGTAAAAAGCCTATTAAAACTGCTTTAAAGTTTAAAATCTCCTACTTACGAAGCTCCTTTCGGTTGTGTTTTTTTTTGTATGATGTGGAAAATTAATTTTTTTAGAAAATGATCGTAAAACATTTAAATAAATATTTTTTTTCCTAAATAAATCAAAACAGGCGGCTGGTGTTATACGAAAATTTAAATCATATCGCCGTCTACATAAGGAGTATTATTGTTTGAGGTCTGATCCCAAATTTTACATTATGTGGTGCATCGCTTTAAGTATCAAAATTTGTCTCCTCCCAGTCAATTAATCATATAAAACGGCCCTGATCCAAAAAACTGGTAAATGGGGCATATTTTTCATTCCCTTCAACATTTCGGCATAACCGGGAAATCGCCCCTGCCGTGTCATAAGTCATAACGTCAGTTACGATAGCGTAATAAGTATGACGTATGAATGAACAGAACGTGGTGCGGCGCGCGGCTGACGGGGGTAGGTGTGATAGTATGCATGTTCGGTGTTATTTCACCGCAGTAGCGACTAGCGACTGACACGCCCCGCGCAGACTAACTTACTAACAGCCTTAACTCACCGTCTTTAGTTGAAAGTACAAGTTATCACTCACTTGGCCCAAGTTATGATATATGTTGCGGTTAGGCTAAAAAGTTATGAGACATTATTTATTTTAAAATATTTACATTGAAGATTAAGATAGGAACACCCCACTCTTAATTAATGTCACTAAACGTTGGCATCCATTTACGAAACATCGGTGTGCGACGTTTTATAAATATATGATTAGCAGTTGTTTCAAGTTCATTCCATGAATTTGCTTGGAATATAATTGTTGTGTCATCTGCATATGAAATAAGTTTTTCTGTTATTGGTAATTCAAATATATTATTAACATACAAGATGAATAGAAGAGGGCCCAACATCGTGCCTTGTGGTATTCCAAAGTCGCTTGTACTCGGTTCACTAAAAATGTTTTTATTTTTACATATTGATTTCCAGAGTTCAGAAAACTTTCTATCCAATTTTTAGCGTTATCTATAATTCCGACTTCGTTAAGCTTGTATAGTAATTTTTTGTGACGTATGCTGTCAAAAGCTTTCCTTAGGTCTATGAAAATTGCAAGAGATTTTTTGCCTTTGTCTAGTGGTTATTTTTGCGTGAAATCCAAATTGTTGGTCAGTCAATATATTATTAATTCCATAAAAAATTGTATTTGCTTTTTAGCTACCTTTTTTAAAAAAAAATAGATATTTGATTTTACTGATAAAGGACGGTAATTATTAATTTCTTTAGAGTCACCCGATTTATAAATCGGTGTACTAATAGTTTTCTTTTGATACAGATGGAAAGATTCCCCTTTTAAGACTATTGTTTATAATATATGTAATAGGCTTTTTCAAAAAGTTAAGATGTGTTTTTAGATTTTCAACAGTGATCCCATCGAAACTTGGCGCTGACTCAGTTTTCAGGTTTTTTAAAATTATATCAGCAATTTCTTGTTCAGTTACCGTTTCGAATTTTCCTATGGTTTTTTCTGACGATGTTTCTTCATTTTCTACGGTAGAGGTGGTATTATCATCGTTATTAGTTATTTTGTTTGCAAGATTTTTTCCGACATTAGAAAAAAAATTATTGAAAGCATTCGCACATTGTTTAGGGTTATCCGAACATTGCTTTCCTCATTATCTCAAAACTCAGTATTTGGTTAAGTCTGACTAATCAACTGGACGACCGATATATTTACGAATATTATAAAATAAAGTCTCAGAACTAAAGTGCCTCGACGCACTTTATCAACTCCCCATTAGCAACCGCACCGCTTCATAAGTTTAACTCTACCAAACCGAATATACGATCCTTCAAATTCCCATTCCGGTTTCATCACGCAACCTTATTATGAAAGGGAATATGAACAGACGGTGATAATGTTGATGAAGTGTTACACTAATAAATTATATCGAGGATTCACTCGGAATGTTGTGATATGAAGGCGTTTGGTGTTTTGATATTCTTACTATTTGTTTTTGAATATCCTCACTTAGATGAGTAGGCTACATGTTTCTGTGCTGTATGTTAAAATTTATGATAATTAAATTTAACATTTATTTGTTTCTCTGGTGATATATTTTTTCATCTTTGAGCGCAATGCAAACGTGGATTTGCAAATAAACGGTGAAACTTGTAAACATCTAAGTGCGACAGAATACGTGTGTTTTTTAATCTTTGCAAATTCGAACAAGACCAAGCAAAATACCACAGCCTCCTTTCTCTCCTTTTTTACTCTAACTATCCGATCATCATTTGCCTTCGCTCAAGTGATGTGAGAACCGTTAAGATCCTGAATCCTGACCCACTTTAGATGATTGTCATTTTTCTTGATAGAGCAATTATCATGTCTTTGGAAAGAGCTCTTTTGAAATTCCGGGTGCCATCTCATACATCGTCTGGAACACAAAAATGAATTGAAAATTTTCTATATCCTCAAGTTTAATCATCTGCCTTATAACCACGTTATGCAATTCTGTTAACCAAATAATTTAATTCCAAACTGCAAAACTTGGTTGCTTGTATGAAAATACCAACAAGCAATTAACTCACCATTGTAGATATTTATTTCTTAATTTAATATCAAGAGTATAAAAATAATTGCATGTCACAGTTCAATACAACCAAAAAAAAATACTGGAAATTATCTTAGAAAATATCAATTATGGTTGGCTTTTGATCTTACAATGGCATCAGAATGTATAAGATAACAAATCCATACAAAACATATAAGTAGACTTGGATCAAATTAATATTGACTGAAAAGTTAAGAATATAAAAGCCGTTTTGTATCTATTTTCGTGCAGTTAAATAGATCCGTCACATTTGCGTATCTACTACATTTCTAGTACTCGGTACAAGCAAGTTTTAAAAGCTCAGTCCTGGTATTGTTACATTTACACAGGATTTTGGAATGAACAGCTCTCTTAGGTACACGAAATTCAATAAAGTTAAGTAAATCCGGGCTGCCTACACTACCATTATCAAATTCGAACATAAATATAAAGTCGGATATAATACTTTTGTGAGTTTTAATAAATTTAATTATTTCATCAAGTAATTTAATTATTTCATAGTAATTGTAAGCTTATGCATTCAATGGGAATGCCGACTAAAAATATGTTGTCTTAGGAATTTATGTAGAATTTTTTCTATCGAATCTGAATGTATTTTAAAATGCAGAGACCAGATCGAGAACTAAAGAAATATACCAAATTTTCAAGGTTGAAATATTCCTAAAGTCTTATATACACAACTCTGAAAACGCAGGCATTAAAAATAAATTAATAAATATCAACCTCAAGCTAAAAGAATTTAATACTGACTCCTGATTACAACTGACAGCGTTCATGCCCTTTAAGTACACACCATAACTTCCATAAAATATGATGATGTTCTCGTGTCTGGCTGACGTCTGTATTTATAATTCGGCGTATAGGGTTAAAGGTGTTGACACGTGCGCGCGTGTGGTGATCCCTGCGGAACAGCTTTGGTTAATATGTTTACACGTCTTAGCCGAATACGGCAGTAGTAATACTACTGGTGGCTAATGGCTGAGTTATGGTTGGGATGAACGCTGAACGTTGAACGTTGAACGCATCATCCCACTCGGGTAACATCTCTCACAAGATATGGATGCATATTGTTTATTTAGAGACAGCGTTTTTAAGTGGCTATGATATACCAACTTGTAAAACATGTGGTGGTAGACTGGTAGACCTAACCAGTTGGTAAAAACCATTTTATTGTACTGTGATGTAGGTCCGTGGCAAGTCAAATATTCACATTGAATGGTGTTACCTACATATGAATAAAAAATAAAAGTCTTTACCGCAGGTAGTTACGAAACGATTTATACACAGTTCATCAAATCAAACAAAAAATACAATTTTTAAGTTATGCTTGTATTTACTACGTGTAGATAGGTACGTATAGCATTGATTTTGCGTGTCAGTTTTGTTCAATTTTTTTTATCATAAACTCAAACTAAAAATACATAATAATAACATTTAATCATAATAATATGGAAAATATTATTATTGACAAAAACCTTCCAAAAATATTTATAAAGTATCTAAACGCAACCGCACGCGCCCGGCTGTCGCTTACGTTGACTTAAAATTGCCACAGATTTTTCTGTCTGGATTTTATAGATCATTACAACTAATTTCAATACGCAATGTCAATTCCAGCATGGGCTATGAAGCTTTGAAAAATAAGACATAACGCCAAAGTTTTTGTTTTTAACTATTCTAAAGGCTTCTAAAAGTTTTGCTGAGAAAAAAAGAGTTAGTTGGTTTTCCTCACTGGGAGGTCCTGTGCTGAGGGGAACTAGATTTTGAATACGTAGAGGGTTTTCACCAGTTTTCACGTGTTCAGTTAATTCTATGGTTCAACTTCTTTGGTTCTTCTAACTTCATGGTTCGGGAAGGGTTTTATTGGCAACATATTTGACGATTTAAATTAATAAATTACTTCGTTTTTATCACTTTTCTTGTTTACAAAACCAACATGTTATATATATTTGACGATGTTTTTTAAAATACTAGTTTATTTTTCCGATTATTCCTTATCACGATTTGTTCGACTCAATGTAGTTATTTTGTATTTTAATTTTTTTGATATTGGGTGGGAGATTATTATACAATATCACAGCTAAGAGTTTATTGTCCAAATATAGTATTACACGTATGTATATTTAATTTGTCTATTTGCTTTGGTTTATGTGAAGTGTTTGGTTTTTGTCTTTTTTGAGATGATGGAGCAGAATTTTCTGTTGTTGACCTCCTTGTGGTGATCTTAATTTCTTTGAAAGTTGTTCTTACGATCGTACAGGGCGGTTCCAATGAGAAAGATTAATTATTCTCCGTACCAGTTTTAAAAAATTATAACTCAATATCGATTTTATTTCATTCCAAATTTGCTTTAATTTATACCTACATTCAAAAATGGTGAAAGGTGTGATGATAAAACTATTAAAATTATGTACTTTTTGTAATTATTTTTTGATTATACGTATTTATCTTTTTTCAATAATGTCTAAGTTAAATAAGAAAAAATCTGAAATATATTAGTTTGTAAGTGCGCAAATAAATGCACAAACGGACCAATTTTCGTCAAGTAACACATATAGGTATATATTTTTTAATGATTTTATTTAAACTAAAATTCAAATTCTGAAACATGCGTTTCCCAGATAATGTATTGATTTATTTTACTGTATGGTTTTATGATTTGAAATGGTTTTTGTATAATACAATTTTTTTTTTGAAAATTTAACAAATCTGCCAACGACCTATGGTATAACCTTATTATACTAAAAATAAACATTTTTTCTCAAAATTTAAAACATGCGTGTCCTAGATAAAAGAACAATCTTTCGAAATCAATTTATATTTTTTTGCGGAAAAGAGTCAAAATTCTGAAAGCGAAAAATTGAAAAATTCAAAGAGTCTAAAATCTGATTTAAAAATGACATATCGTCGCATTAATTTGTAGAATGCTTAACCACCAAATGTCAAATTTTACAGGAGTCACAAAAACCTCGTAGTGAAAAAAAAATGAAAGACGAGTCATTGTTTTTATTTATGTTCCGAACATATAATATATTTCGAAATTTATTTTCAATCATTTAAATTTTGTAAGTTAAGGCTTTCTATTTCAAATCGGGGTTAGAAAGTTTACATAAAAACCGAGAATGGAGATACGTATTTTACAAAGATAGATACGTACTTTTCTGCGAACAGTTTTATGAACAACTAGCTGAAGACTTGGGAGATAGGAATTTTACATTAAAAAAATAAAACACAACAATACAGAACTGCGATATTTATTTTATGAATTACTCGGTAACATCCTAATTGACTTTTATATATAGTCTCAGTATGTACGAATAACAGGATAAATATAATAGTACTTACTTACATAAAGCATAATAGAACAATACTAATACTACGAATAATTTTGAAGTTAAAATAAATTATTAAGACCTGGAATGGTAAATAAAATAAAGTATGTGGAGTTAGGAGTTTCGAAGTATTCGCGAGTAAAAATGGCATCATGGCGTTTATGCAGTTTCCTAATTTGTGTTTATCTAAAAAAATATATTTATTTTAAATTTGCGAGTTTTACTAGTCGATGCGGGACTAATTTTTACACCAGATGGCATTAAAAACGTATTTGTGAAAAATTTGGAGTTACGCAGTCTACGAATTAATGCGACGATATATCTGGTTTTCTCTGGTTATATTTCCTCTTAATATGGTGTTTTTGATACATTCCCGAGTTATATTTATTTTGTTTCATGATTTTTAGTTTTACATGCTTCCATTAATTAAATCTATCACAAATAGTATACATAGGGTTAAAGGTTTCTTTCTGGTAATTTTTCATGTTACGACTTTAACATTTGACGAAGAGTTGATCATATTAGTTCAGTAGGATCGAGCGTACGGGTTGAAAGAAGCTAAACCTACTATGGTAAGCGGTAAGCCACCGGATTAGCGACTGTGCCCTGTCTGTCTACTGTCTACTGTGCATACCATTTCTTGGCCTGTTCCCGGGACCAAACCGCAAACGGTAAAGAGAATAATTCCTTGAAAAAATATTTAAAAAAAAAAAAATATATATATATATATATATATATTTTATATGAATACCGTACAAGAGTCCCAACTGCTCCCGTCTGAAGTCAGTGAGACTATGGCATCCCCAATTGGGGTATGTTGTGAGGCTGAAGGTAGTGGGGAGGGGAAGGAGATAGGGAAGAGGAAGGTGGGGAAGTACCTGGCTATTCAGATCTGGTCACCAAACGCGGCTAATGCCATTTAAAGCAACGTTTCAATCCTGAATGGTGGTCTTACACCAGGGCGATACTGAGAGTATCTTCCACTCTGGAACGTGTCGCAAATATACTATTTATTATTTTAAATGAATAAATTGTGATATAACACAAATTAATCAGATAAAATTTATTCGCCACGCCGGGATTCGATCCCGCGACCTTCGGTGTGCGAGTCAAGAGCCTTACCGCTGCACTACGCCAGCCGTCATGATAAGTTTTGATGTTTGATAAGTTTTGATGTTTGATAAGTTTTGATGTTTGATAAGTTTTGATGTTTGATAAGTTTGATGTTTTGGAGCGTTTTATTTGATTTTATAAACAAAGGAGGGTACTCAAAAATTCACATGTTATTGTCTGATAATGAAAGAAGTAGGTACATATAATAGATTTGTCTATAAATCTACGCGAGTTGTTAGATTTTTTAGAAAATTAATAAGTTTTCCGGTGAAAAGTTCTATAATCTTTTAAATTCTATCAAATTCTAACTAGAATTTAGGTTCAAACTGCACAAGTTTTGGTGTTTCATAGAATTTAAAAAAATATGGCCGCCGTGTTCGAAGGGCAAGGCTCTCGACTAGCGATCCGGAGGTCGAGGGTGCAAATTCGGGAGTGCACAAAAGTAAATCTTATTTGATTGATTTGTGTCATTTTACAATTTAATCATTTAAAAATAATATTAGTTATATTTGCGTGACGTTCAAGAGTGAAAGATACTCTCAGTATCATCCTGGTGGAAGACCAGCATAATGGAATTCAAATGGCTTTAAGCGTATTTGGTGACTAAATCTGAATAGCCAAGAACATCCCTACCTTCCTCAACCCCATCACCTTCCCCTAACTACTACTTTTAGCCTCATAACAAACCCCATTTGGAGAAGCCATAGTCTCACTGGTTGAGAGCAGTTCCGACTCTATTCACATTTAAAAAAAATACAGATTGAGAATTTTTTCACAGTTGTGTTGCTCGAGTAAGCAGACTACAAAGTGATGTTTATGGCCATTTTTATAGATTAATTTTGACTAAGAGCATAGCAATTTCGGAGGCGGGTATGGGTACCGCCGCCCCGGGAACCATTTATTGGATAACCAACACCTTTGCCAAAGGTCACCCCAAGAGGATCGGGAGAGACTGATTGAGGGGGGTCATTTATCCTCTCCAGCCAGAATCTTTCGACCCACCGCCTTACACCGCAGTCAAAGGGATGGATTCATATGTCCATCAGTCCTGGACAAACTGACCCAGATTCCTACCAACCCCTCATACCTTTTTCCTTACCAGAACTTCCTTTCCTTCCCTTCCTTAAAAAACCTTCCACAAAGGAAATCCTTAGATTACATAGACCCTGAGGAAAATAATTTCCCTCAGGGCCTCATGTGTGGGGCTAATGTAAAAAAAATTGCAACCATGAACAATTTTGAAGGCCTACTTAAAAATACGAAACCAAAGATTTTAAATATGTCAAAGATAGCCAGTTTTATAAATATCTAGTAAGTATCTAGTTACACTCCGAGTTTTAAACATTTTAAAATGTAATTTTTTTATCATAATACACAACAAAAGGAATTTCAATAAATAATATCGACATATTCGTAAATAATAGATTCGTATGGAAAACTAAAGAAACTTATACTAATATAACAATAGGATTAATGATTTTCAATTTGGATAACTTTAACACCCCTGCCATAGGTCAACCCAAGTTGTGGTCTATATTTGTTGATTTAGCAGGGGTGCCCAGGTTCAAGTTGTGAGGTTTGTCTAGGTGTTGGCGGTGAATGCGTTTTCTCACCTAGTGCGAGAGACTCGTTAAGGAAGACCTAAGCTAGACCTCTCCAGCCGGACCCTCTCGTCTCATCCGGTTGCACCGCAGAAGGATTCATATGTACCTAGACATATTAAACTCCAGATTCGTATCCATCCCTCATACCTTTCCCTAAAAATACCCTCAACACAGCATACCCCAAAGAGACGTAGGCCCTGAGGGAATTGTTTTTCTCAGAGTCTCTTGCGTGGAGCGAATGTAAAAAAAAACAATTCGATTTGTTTTGATATATTCTATCACAACTAATTTTTAGAATTGAATTTATACTAATTGAATTTATTTACGAAAATAAATGTATTTGAGTGGGTACGTTGTATCATGGTATTCACATGGTATACTTTCAGTATGCAGTTGTATATAAGTTTGAAAATAAGAAAGGCTGTAAAGTATACCTAATGCATTTGTGTTTATCCCAGGCTGATCAAATGAGTACGATCTCCGTCTACGTCCGAGAAGATTTATTTTATCAATGCGTTCACATTCAAAAACATTAAAATTAACGTAAACAGGCAATTAAAAAACGCTCATTATTTATTTTCCAGCATTGCTTATCTAAGAAAGGCCATTGTCTCGCGTAGAACAGAAGACGCCATTCGAAATAATTTTATTTCCAACTCATAAAAATTACATACACAATTTGGAATATTTCAAGACGCGGGCGTTTCACCCGAGACATTTATGATTGCTCCACAAATAAACACATCATAAACTCATAAACACAACTGTACGTTTTGATTAAACAAAGGTCTATTAGGAAGATTTTAATAGGCGCTTAATAAACGGAGGCCACATCGACCATATGCGAGAGGCATGGGCTTTTTGGTCTCACAACTCTGGTGGATGCACGGGACGGATGAAAATATTTGACAGCAACGGTATTTGTTTGGGTTCCAAGATGGCTGACTTTGAAAATATGAGATTATTTTACGATAACAGTCCACGAAACGAAATATTTGTAATGAAGATAAATTATATTTATGAAGGCTTACGATCATTCTGTATCATCATGTATAGGCGTATCTTCGGACCGGTTTTAGAAAATGGATTTTGGCGTAGACGTTATAACAATGAGCTACATACTCTGTTTAAGGATCTAAACGTCACTAAATTTATAAAACTGGTAAGACTTCGATGGCTGAGTCATGTAGAGAGAATGAACGAGCATCAAGCACCAAAGTCCCTGCCGAACTCAGGACCGACAGGGCGAAGGAGTCTGGGATGACCAAGTTTTAGATGGAGCGACAACGTCCTCAAAGATATATCTACCTTGGAGATTGTAAACTGGAGATAGCTGGCACAAAACCGTGATGAGTGGAGGAAGACTCTTGAGTAGGCCAAGACCCAACGGGATTGTAGAGCCAAGAGTGATGATGATGATGACGATCATTCTGAAATATTTTTAATGATCCGACGATGACGGTTCTCTGCGTCAAATTCTTTCTCGACCGATTTGGCCAATCTATATAATATATGTATCTGAGTGACCGTAAGTCAAAATTTGGCTAAACATACACTCTAGGGATTATTACATCTGTGATATACTTCCAGTTGAGCCACTGAGAAAGTGACGTCAGTGCAGTTTATGCAGGCTGATTTCAAATTTAAAATTCCCTAACAATTATATCGCCACTTATCTTTTTCACCGCTTCAATTCACCGCTCATTAAATAAATTGTGGTAAAGTTTAATCACGTTCGACGCTAAGAGAAGATAACCTACACTCTTTGACGGATCTTTGATTTAAGGATACGGCCGTCAGTAAGTTAAATAATATAGTAATCCCGAAGAGAGATCGTAAACGACGTGATCGTTCTAGTATCTTCTGTATTTGTCGTTTTCATACAAGACGTGTAAGAAGGAAGAGGACGATAGTCGTTGAACTACGCACTACCTCTCTCTGGGATTACTATAATGATTTCAATGACCCCAGAGAAAAAATATAATTTCCAAGTACTGTTCCAATGATAAGATGTAGGTCTCTTCAGTCATGTAACGATTGAAAGACAATTAATTTAACAGATTCTCTGCATTTCTTCCACCATTTGAAGGCATGTTTTGGTTATACAGGGAGAGTAGATAGAGGTTGTAACCGGATAAAAAAAATCGCGGGAATTAACGCGCATGCGCCGCACGCGATATCCTCACGGCTTATGATCAGCACGTGATGATGCATGGAACGTGCTCTTGTTTTTTTTTTTGTTTAGTCCCTCATAATATCAAATGGCAATGTTTTGGAGGGTTTAACACATTTTTTAATCTTCTAAGAAATATGCATAACAATTTTAATGAAATATTTAACCAAACAATTTTTTTGAAGTAAAACTTCTTCATGCACTCTTGACTTGGGGAGTAAGCTGGTGAATGCGTGACGAGAGCGTTATGAAAAGTATGATCGGACGAGCCGAACGGTCGGGCTAGGCGAACGGAAGTTGAGAGGGAGATATAAGTTAGTGAATTTTTCTTCAGTCATGTGGTCTAAAGCACATTCGCTTTTTTTAAATCTTGCTTTTAATGTTATTAAATAAATATTAATTGCCACATTGTTCGATTACTGAAGAAATTCATATAAGTAGGGTAGAGTGGGGATGGTTGAAACACTTTTACTTTAACTATTTGTAGTAACATTTCGTTTATATTTATGGATAAGATGTTTATACTAGACGTTCTATGATCTTTCTAGTTATCAAATTAAATTTAGTGGATGGCCACAACTCGTACAGGTAAGCTACAATAACCACTTAAAGACAATGGGGAAATCTGTTTCAATTATCCCCATAGTGTGGACGATTGAAACAGTATGTGGGAATAATTGAAACACTCTAAATATCTTTGGAATAATTGGAGTAATTTTAATCAATGTTAATCATTTTCATTATTATAACAGTACTCAATGAGATCATGAATAGTGATTAAAAATATTTTAAAAACTACAAACATAAATGTCTTGAAATAAAACAACTTTAAATATATTTTTTATTATTTGTGTTTTAGAGCTCTTAGTTAAACTAACTATGAGTATTTGGCATAATCAACGTAGTTTTACTGCGAAATTATCGTGGAGCAGAGAAGAACGGTATAAAAAATAAGTTTTTTGCTTTCATACAAAAGTGCTTGTTTCAACCATCACACTGTTTCAATCATAACAATGTAGAATTTACATCTGAATTGAGAGCATTTTTTCCGTGTAAAATTCAACCATTAAGAAGTCGAAAAAATAGAAAATAATTGAATTTGTGGTTTGCGAGGTGACATTATTATACAAAATAGGGCAATATTTTAGACCAAAAAACTTTAAATAATCGGTTCAGGGGCATTAAAATCTATTAAACAAGTAAATAGTAGATATCTATTTTTTTTTTTACATGATCTCCACACAGGAGGCCCTGAGGAACATAATTTCCCTCAGGGCCTACGTCATCTTTATGCTCACCTATGATGCAGTGTGGAGGGTTTTTTTAAGGAAATGAAGGAGAGGAGAGTTCTGGGAAGGAAAAGGGTTTAAGGGGTTGGTAGGAATCTTGGGTTCAGTATGTCCTGGTCATCCGCCTCCAAGACCTAGACAAACGTCACCTCATGAACCCGGGCACCCTTGCTAAATCACCAAACGTAGTGAACCACTTAGGGTGACCTATGGCAGAGGTGTTGGTTATCCAATAAAGGTTCCCGGGGCGGCGGTACCCATTCCCGCCTCCCAAATTAAAAGAAAAGAAAAATCTGAGTATGCAATTCACATGCGGTAGAAGTGAAACATACAGAAATCTAAATTAGACAAGAGTGGAGAGACTACGAAGCACTTTTTTTTATTAACGTGAAAAATGATATTTTTCAGATTTTTGTCGGATTCCAGTGCACCTTTTCCTATATATTTGGTCATCTTACTCGTATTTGTGGTTTCTTCTTCAGAATCGTTCGATGGAGTTTTCTCTAGCCTATTCATTTTGGAATGGTTTGAAGATTAAATATTGATTTTACAATATTTTTTTTGATTTCATAGGATTCGACCGCGATAAATGATTATCAAGTTGTAAAAGAACTTTGTGGTCTATAGACGGAATGATATGGCTTTGAAAATGAATCAGAAATTTGGTAAAATTTTCTTCTTGCATCCAGCCAGATATGTTTGCGGTACCGATACTATCAATCGGACCATCTTTTAAGAAATGGCTTAATTGACACGTATATGAGCGTCGGCGGAATTGAGTTGCCATTTACGTTTGCTGCTACAGACAGTTACGAGAGTTCCTCGTTCGGCACCTACTTGCCGAGTTCCTCTCCTGGCTACAACCCGTTTAGGTTTTTGAACAGTTGTGACACCGATCTCATCTATATTAGAGATGTCATTGTTCGCTAAATTGTTGAAGAATTCATCAACATTATGTCAATTTAAACTTGTTGCTTGTGCCATACTCCATTTTTCAAAAAGTTCCACCATATTCGGCGTAGTCCAGCGGTAAGGTTCTTGACTAGCACTTCGAAGATCGCGGGATCGAATCCCAGCGTGGCAAATAAATTTTATTTTTTTGTGTTATTTCACAATTTATTAATTAAAAATAATATATAGTATATTTGCGGCACCTTCCAGAGTGGAATATACTCTCAGTATCGCCCTGGTGTAAGACAACCATTCAGAATTGAAGAAGTACGTTTAGTGTGAAGACTTAATGATTTGAATTTCTGACCTTTTTCATTTTAACTTGAAAATTTTCTCTCGGTGTGGACGATTGAAACATGGTTATGATTGAAACGTTCCAATCGTCCCCATACAAGTTATTTCAAACATCCCCACGCTGCATTTTCTACTTCGAAGTCAAAAATAACCCTGATAAATAGACATTAACGCCATGCAAATGCATTATAAATACTGTAAAATAGATAAAGAAGAGAATGTAATAAAACATTTCGTCAAGCTACGAGAGTAAAATGAGTTATAGAATAAACAAAAATGTCGTAAATATTTACTTTTTAGTGCGAAATCCAATAATGTCCCCTACGCACGATTGAGTCACTCGCCGGCTAGTGCGCTTTTGTAGAAACCTCCCAACAGACCTGACGGAGTTTCAAGTGTTGTATCACACTCTTAGGTATTATAGTTTTCGAGTAAATTGAGATGTTTCAATCTTAACTTTTTTCAATCGTCCCCAGTCTACCCTACCTACTACTGTACATATTACCATAAATTAGAAAAAAGATATCAAAGCAAATATTTTAGATATATTTAAATATTTCATTGGAGTGATAGTATTAAATAGCTTTGTGTAACTTAGTTACACTTAATAACCTACCAATATACTAGGTACTACCGGGCCGGTTTCACCCCATCATAATTTTAAATTAATGCTACGGTGATGGTAAGATAGTAACATCGGTTTTAAGCTTATAACAAAACAAGCACAGACCCGTGAAAAATCACAGAATATTTTAATTGTAGGATTAGTGAAGCCATATCAAAAATTTGAGAGGCAGGAATGGGTACCGCCGCCCCGGGAACCTTTATTGGATAACCAACACCTCTGCCATAGGTCACCCCATGTGGTTCGCTACGTTTGGTGATTTAGCAGGAGTGCCCGGGTTCATGGGGTGAGGTTTGTCTAGGTCTTGGAGGCGGATGACCAGGACATACTGAACCCAAGATTCCTACCCACCCCTTAAACCCTTTTCCTTCCCAGAACTCTCCTCTCCTTCCTTTCCTTAAAAAACCCTCCACACAGCATCATAGGTGAGCATAAAGATGACATAGGCCTTGAGGGAAATTATGTTCCTCAGGGCCTCCTGTGTGGAGCTCATGTAAAAAAAAAGCCATTTTTTAAATATATGTGCCTTTCAAAATCAAATGTTACCAATTTTCTTGATAATATAATTATATTTGTTGGTGACTTCTGTCAAAAATTTAAACCAAAGAAGTACTGGTT
This sequence comes from Limnephilus rhombicus, assembly GCA_929108145.2. Classification (NCBI taxonomy): domain Eukaryota; kingdom Metazoa; phylum Arthropoda; class Insecta; order Trichoptera; family Limnephilidae; genus Limnephilus; species Limnephilus rhombicus. The sequence continues at coordinate 32,492,479 of OV815272.1, read as the reverse complement.
TCAAATTAAGAATCATTATTAATTAAAATATAAATTAAATAATTTTCTGACAATACCTACATACCAACTTTATCGCTCATCAAATTCACCATTAGTTTCAATTTTCAAAATTTCAAAGCAAATGAGTTTATTAGGGAGGAATATCTCATATTACGCACAACATCACAGAAAACCAAAATTAGTATAATTAACACGCCATGAATATTAAAATATGTTTTTCGTCTTCCTATTATTAATATTTAACGATGTGAGATATTACTGGTTCATGTTCGCAATTCTTTTTTCGCATCTTTGCTGACATTAATAGTTCATAGGAACCGATGTTTAGTTCTATTGCATCCCTTTCGCAAATCCCCGAATACATCATTACTTTATTCCGATAGGGATGATTTATTTATTAAGGGAGTGAAAGAGTCCAAGTGGCATTCCCTTATAAACCTAACGACTCAGGCGCGTGGCGTTTCGGGATAACATCATTCCTCACTCTCAGATAAAGCTCCATATTGCGTATTATCCTTCTCAATGACAACCTACATATTTCCCATATCATTGTAATGAATGGTCTATTACGTTTACATATGTAATAATATTTTGATAAATGACGGGATATGGAAGCGATGCGAAGGGGCGCGAGGGATATTATATTGGATTTATGGTGATCGTATTATTGATGAATTATGCATTATGCAATGAGTCTATGCAGAGTTTGTTTTGAAACAATCATTAATATTGGATAATGTATTGTAATACATTTATGTCTATTTTATCTTATTTTAATTTTCATGCAAGATATATCATATAATATGTCTTTTTTGTGAGGCGGGTATGGGTACAGTCGGAATGGGAACCATTTATTGGATAACCAATAACCTTGCCAATTAGTTTGCTACGTTTGGTGACTTAGCAGGGATGCCCGGGTTCTTGGGGTAATTTTTCCTCAGGACATCCTATTTGGAGCTAAAGAAAAAAATATTTATCTTGTATTTGAAGTGAAAACTTCTTTAGCACCGTTGTGATTTGAAACTCGATGAAACGGAAACGAGCGACACTAAAAAGAGATAAACAAATACATCTATAGGATACAGCTGCAAAATAATGAGATGGACTAATCGGTGTCCTCTTTGTGCGGTGCTTCTTAGCCCATGGCTTCCTTTTTGTGCGGTGCTTCAATAAAATGTAAAATTATTTTTTAAACTTGGTAAAAATATTATTATAAATAAATCTACTCTATCTCATTCTCTCGAAGTTCAGTTTTCTGAAGGTTCACTTCTACCGCGTGTGAACTGCATACATGTTTTTTTTACCATTGTATCGAAAAGACAGGCGATACAAAACATGATATATTGATAAGTTTCTAAATACAAATAAAAAAAGTTTTAAAAAAATGGAAATGCCAAAAACTATTTTTTTGATTCCGTCTGAATATGTTATGTAGATTTACCAGTTCCTCGTGTATTATACGTATCTACAGATTCCATTCGAAAAAAAATAGCTTGGTTTGGAGAGAGCCGTTTAAAAAAATATTTTGATAATTGGCATAATAAAAGAGCAACGGCCGCATTTAGTTATCATTTTTTAAATATCTGATTGCTAACAAAGTTAAAATTATATTCAGGAATGTATGGTGTTTCTCCAGAACGGTACTGAAAATAGCATTAACTCAGCAAAATAGATGGGTAATTAGATATTTTTTCCATTAATATGATTACCAATGCAAGTACTGTTTTCCTGGCAATCATGAGGGTGGCTTAGATTTTTGGCATTATCGCTCAATCCACTAATAACCTAGCACCAAAATCAATATTTAGTCTAACATAATTACATAGATTGGAATAATGAAATGATTCCAGAATAAGCAGAAGTAGCGTGATTATAACATATACGTGATTAATTTATTCTCTTACTGAACGAAAGCAAATGATCTGTAAATAATCATTTCAATAATAATATTATGAGATCCCTCTTCTATGAGAAGACTTCCCCGGAAGCTTTCGCTACCGGCCGCCGCGTGGCGCTAGTGATATTTCCGTCGTTTGAGTAAACTCTGAACTAGGGGGAATTTGGGTAATTATTTCTGATGTATTTGCGTTGGGAATCATAAAATTGACAGTTATTATGTTACAATTGATATATTAGCCATTGATAACTTATCTAATTTTGTGTTTACCTACCTGCATACATAAAATAAGAATTTATTAATTGCTGAAATCATTATTTGAATAGATTTACTCGGGGAGAAGAGAATACTGAACATAGTATGAAAATAGAAACATAGTTCAATTTTTATGAAATCTGATGAGATGTAACAAAGTAAAAAAAATAACAATCAATCAACAAGCTGAACATAAATTAGTGTTATAAAAAAAAGCATTAAAAGTATTTTTTAGAACGGATAAAATCCTACCAGTGGTACTAATTACCAATATATGGCTTTTGATATATGTATATAAACATATAACATGTTATAGATGTAAAGAGGTAGGTACTACCTACATACTTAAAAAAATCTTTTCTCTTTCAAAACCAACTACGAACGGCCAAACATTGGGTAGAAATGAAGAACTTTTCCCACAGCATGTGAACAGCACTAAAATAAGGCCAAATAAGTTTTGGAGAGTGCAAGGAAAACGAAAATACTTGTAACCTTTATACATCACCATTGCTAAACCGGTGAATGATTATTTAATAAATAATGAATTTACGTTAATCCACAAAGCCCTACCGTACCAATTTTGCTTCCGAACAAAACATAATTATAAATTATAAGTAGGCACGAAGTTTTAAAAAATAACTTGTCTGTGGCTTATACTAGCCTTCATGGTTTCAAATTTAAGGTATTCCAAAGTGCAAAAAAACATTAGGACAGTTAAATCATATATATCTCGGAGTAACATTTTTAATTCAATACCAAAAAAATGGAACATGAATAATAATATGTAAGAATAAAAGAATTTAAAACTCACCTTAAAAATTATACTGAAAATTTGAACTGAATCATAAATAAAACCAACATAATACCACCTTTAAAAAAAATAAAAATGGAAATAAAATGAAATTATTGATGCGACAAATGATGTAGGAATGTAATTTTCGTATGAAAACTATCTATCCTCCGGCGAAACGTTCTTGTTTGTCTCAAAGCGTCTGCTTCAGCTTGCTCTACATTTTGAATTGCAGCCATTATCGCCAGTAAAATAGCCATTATATGGAACCTTAAAACAACTTTGTAAAACATACCATGCTTGTCCTTCAAAGAGCGCGCGGAAAATGATCTTAGGTTAGGAAAAAACATATCAGATCTTGACAGTTCTGTCGGTGTTGATTGGTTCTACCTGGAATGACTTTTGACGTTTGGCGTCAGAGTATGTACTTCGACGAGACTCGAGAATAAAAACAGTCGACTAATGCTTATATTTTCGACGGCGATTGCGAGCGGCCTCAATTGGAGAATTGAGCTCCAGGATCATGTACAGCGTATTGGCCAATTGGAGAGGCTGGTAGAGATTAATAGCAGGAAACAAAAAAGGAATGGTCGATAAGATGTTACGTGAAATGGCATCAACAAGGTGACTAAAGGCCTTTAAGAGTTGTATGGCCATCAGAAAAAAATATATGATTGTCTTAAAGATAATACAAATAGTTATAATAGTTGTGAAGTTAATTGGAAGTGGAAAAACAACAGTTAGAACCCACGACCTCTGATACAAGAGTCAAGGATTTTAACTGCTCGGCCACGGACGTCTTCAACTTAATACCTGGTATTTGTTCATGTGAAGCAGATACTTTGTGATGCAACAATATAATTAAATAAAACAGTTACTTTAAAACTTCTTTACCGACCATAATGCAGAGACTTCCCTAGCATGCGGTGAAATAATATTAAAAAATGTATTTACAGCACAAATTTCTAATTTGTTTGTATAAAATAAAAAAAAACAAACAACTTTTTTATCATCAACCAGTTTTCGCTACAAACCATTTCTTGGCTTAGGCAGTTTACAAAGTTATTGTTTAAGATGAAGCCATACTAAATAATGCAAAATCATACAAAATCACATGTTTTTGTTTTGAAAATTTGATGGCTTAGAAGTATTATAGATGCTTCAATTAAATACTGTGTGGAGAACAAACCTTGGCCTTTAAAAATATCGGTCATTTTTTAATAAGTCTTTTAATAAGCCTTTAAAAAAATAAAGTATAAGGTCTATAAAAAACACTTTCAAGTCCAAACTCTCCTATTTATAAACCTCTTTTCGGATTTGGTTTTATTGTATAATGTGGCAAATTTAGTTTCTTTTATAATAATCGCAAAAAAAAGAAGATATTTGCGCGCGAACTTCACAAAATAAAATAAAATATGCATTTTCTCGTTGTTATTTGTGACCCTTATGGCGTGGGCACAAGAACCATGTACTGGGCAACACCTATTTCGTATCAGTCACGCCCCAACCGGCGCGGGAGACGGTCGTGTTACTCCGCGTCGCTTAGTTTTGTGAAATCAATTTTAAATTTCAGTTTTATTACAATAAACAATGCGTAAAATAGGAATTATATATTTTTTACAGGCCTTTACGAAATCAACCTGTAAAAAAAATTCTCAAATATCTTTTCCAACCTTTCCAAAAGCTTTTTCTCAAGTATTTTTAAACTCCTCCCATAAAGGGCGTGAATTCCGATTTCGATTTTTTCCTGAACTATTGGATCGCCTTAATTTAAAATCAAAATATATGTATAGATATGTTCGTATATGAGAACCTGTCGAAGGCATTAATAGTGATTTTTCTGTAAAATGGTTATTCAGGTTTGTAAGCAAGAACTTAATAAGTACTTACCTCTTTTTGCTCCTCCACACATCCTAAGACAATAATAAACCCAACCCTCTTCACACAATGTGTACTTTTCTAGGTGCCTACGTTAAAGTCTAACAAAATTTAAAACAAACCCATTTGGGGAAAGTGGGCGGAAATGATACTTGTATATTTATTTTGTGTATTGCTCCCGTCAGCAAATACAAATTTCATCTCTGTCACTTCACCTTTGTTCGTGTATGTTTGCATAAGCTTATATGAAGTTGATAGGCTGCTTCATCCCAGCATCCAAGCCATAACCGTATAGCTTATAGCGTATCTCGTATGGTGTATAGCGTATCTCGTGAGGGGTATGGATGAAGAATGGGTGGGTATGACTGTAGACTATGGAGCTAGCAGCGGAGTACTCATAGTCCCCCTAAATTGAGATGTGAAAATGATGTCATTTGAATATGTCAATACAACAATAGACGCGTGAGGGTTGCTACTTGGGGAGTCCAGAAGTAATGTCAAGTACATTAAATCATTATTCTAAGGTGCTAGATATTTTAACACTTCAAAATTTTTATTTTCCTCTTCGGGAAATCGACAGTTAACACTTTATCACTTTGTGCGTGTGTAGTATGGCTATATAAAATTAAACCAACTACAGATTTATTCCTCACGACTTTACCTCTATCAAGACAACATAATAAATAAATGGAAAACATTTGAATTTATAAGAAAATTATCAAAAATTATTATTCATTAAATACATTTGATGCAAGAATATTACAGGGGCGGTTCTAGACTTTTTGAGCTAGATTGACAAGGCTGAAAAATACGACATTATTGATATTGTTGCAGCGGAAAATGTTACTTTTTCCGACAAAAAATTGAAATTTTGAAAAATATGTATACATATTTCCAGCGACAACAGCATCAATAATATCGTATTTTTCAATGTCACCACCTTAGCTCACTGAAAAGTCACTGGAATATTATAGTTCATAAGCTGCGATACACGTGTTAATACATTTTGGCCCAGTTAACATCAGTTTCTAACGAGGTGCCCATTTTAAGAAACTAATATCTTCTTTGTCGAGAAAAGACATTTCGGTAGTTGTCATACGTGTATTGACTCAAAACTACAGATTAGTTTTTCTTCCCGGATTATAATATCACTTACACAAACGTCGCCTAAGTTCTTAATTGTCCAAACGACCATTTGAAAATTTTGCAGGAGGAGAAGGTTTTCTTTCATTATTTCAATAAAACATTATGGTAGGTGCTTAAGATTAAGCTGATTCCGTAAAGGCAAAGGTCTCACTAATTTAAATAATTCTTAGTTAAGTGATTAACTATCATTTTTTATACTTTATTTTTAGTTTTAAAGTGGAGATTGAGCAAAAACTAAAATGGTCATTTTAGGCGACGATAATACTGTACATGAATATTAAAAAACGAAACGATAAAATTAAATATGGTAGATAAGAATTCATACGAAAAATATTCATCAGTTGCAATGAAAACATATTGCTTTAAAATCGGTTTCGTAAATAATAATATGAGTTTATTCCAGATAATTCTTAATACGCTATAATTTACAGGCGGATATTGTTTTCATTCTCATTTCTCAATTTTTGTGACCAAATCGCAAATATTATTAGTCCATACTTTTGTTGCTCCTCTATAACAGTTGAGGACATAAGAGTTAACTGAGTAGTCGTAGGCATTATAGAAAGGCGAAACAGTCATCTCCCTTGGGGCATTTATTTGTCACAGAAACGGTTATCAAATATTCAAGCCACCTCCTCCACCCCCCCCCCCCAACCCTCCGCAACCCCGGTAAACAACCCCCGGAGCAAACGAAGAAAAGTATACAATAATATGTAAATTACTTTCGTTGTTTGTTGATGAAAAATAAACTTTAAATGTGCCTGTTTTATTAAAGTGACGAATATACACATTGTATTCGAATGCTTTAAGGAGACATTCTAGAAGCAATATTACATGAAATTAAAATAATACACCGTAAAATTAAAGACACAAAAGCTTTTGACACTAATTTAAAGTATCATTTATTGTTACAAAGTTTATTTAGTAGAACTCGATTTTAATTTATTTCTTTTATACACCAGATTTAAATAATATTTATTTTTCAATAATATTATTATTTAATCTATAAAAACAGTTTATTATAAACAGGTTCTAGATTGTAATTATGTATTACTTACGTGACAGCTGTTTCGTCCTCTGAAAGCATTATAAAACTGTGATAGTTATAAGAAATAAAAAAATTAAAGTAAATATATATAAATAAGTACTGGAATACTGGAAACTAGGTACTGGGAACAATCACATATACCGATAATTTGATGACACTACATCCCATTCTTCACAACAATCCAAGCCATATAGTTCACTGCATCATGCTTCAATGTGCACATCGGGATAACGTTAAACTTTACAACAAAATGAAGTGCAGAATAATCCCACACATTAAGAGCGTTTAACCAGCCAGCGGACGAAAATCCACATTTCGTCGAAAGTTGTTCTTCCGATCGTGCAGGACGGTTACAATGAGAAAGATTAATTATTCTCCGTACCAGCTTTTTAAAATTATAACTCAATATCGAATTTATTTCAATCCAAATTAGCTTTAATTTATACCTTCATCCAAAAATGCTGAAAGGCGTGATGATAAAACTATTAATAGTGTACTTTTTGTAGTTATTTTTTGATTATAAGTATTTATCATTTTTCAATAATGTCTAAATTTAATAAGAATGTTAAAAAAATCTGAAATATATTAGTTTGTAAGTGCGCAAATAAATACACAAATGGACCAATTTTCGTCAAGAAACACATGTACGTACATATTTTTTAATGATTTTATTGAAACTAAAATTAAAATTCTAATACATAACTTTGCTAGATAATGTATTGATTTATTTTACTGCATGATTACATTATTTGAAATGGGAGTGGTATAATACTTAAACTTTTTTGAAAATTTAACAAATCTGCCAACGACCTATGGAATAACCTTATTATACTAAAAATTAAAAAAAATTCTAAAAATTTATTACATACGAATGCTAGATAAAAGAACAATCTTTCGAAATCCATTTATAATTTTTTGTGGAAAAGAGTCAATACGTCTAAAAACTTTTTTGAAAATGACGCATTTCAGGCTTTCTCTGGTAATGCCCTCTTAAGAGGAAATCTGATAAAACGTGATTACATTATTCTTCTTTCATAGACTTATAATATTTTTTATAGTGTGTATAGTTTTGACATTAATTTATATTTTAGTATTAACCTTTTGAATAAAAATTATTCATTTTTTACTAACTTCAACTTTTAACCTTTTGGAAATCCTCAACTTTATTAGAAAGCCACAAATAACTAACTAACCGTCAAGCCTTCTGCTTACCTTACACTCATTTCTTCGTTCATTCGCTCTACATACGCAAACCATGGGTCCTTTTCTCTTACTAATTACGCATATCAGCAAGGCATTCTTAGCGAATCTTCATATCTCTCATAAGATCATTCATGGTTTTACCACACGTATGTCTCGGGGATTCCATTTCTACAGCATTCAGTCTGCTTTCATCCTGAGCGTATTACTGACTTATTAGCTCAATCTATGGAAAAACTGAACACCTGTTACATCTTCAACAAAAAACAGTTACTTCTAATTCATATTTATATTTTTATGTTGCCACATAGAAGTACGTAAGATATATCATTTGTACACGCTTTAATATTTTCTTAACGCCTCCACCAAACCAAAGAGCTAGTCGGTTAATTGACGTAGAAATACTTAAAAAAAATATTATTTTGTGATGCCACTGTATTACGTTTATTTTTGTAACAATATAATAGTAAAAAAAATTAAAATATATTTTCAACAAGTGAATAAATAAATTACTGCTGGCATTAATATAATAAGACTACTGTTTACGACCGAGCCTAGTTTAAATACGATGTCGCTAGATAAATTACTTTTCAATGTAAAGTGTTGAAGAGCAAATTTGTAAGTTTTGAAAATAAAGTAAAAAATAAAATCAGCCATATATGCACCACCCAAGTTTTTTTTTAGTTTTTTTTTTTACATAAATCGTGATCTAGGTAATGATATCTCTACTAGGAACAACCACGTATTGCGATAATTTGATGATTCTACATCCCATTCTCCACAACAATCCAAGCCATATAGTTCACTGCATCATGCTTCAATGTGCACATCGGAATAACGTTAAACTTTACAAAAAAATGAAGTGCAAAATAATCCCATGAATTAAAAGGAAATCTGATAAAACGTGATTACATTATTCTTCTTTCATAGACTTCTGTATGAATACTGGCAAGTGGTACTAGATTTAGGCAGGGGGAACCAGAAGAGGCCCACAATATATGTATGTTAGGAACATGTGGACGATTCTTCACGCTCAGATGTGTCCATCCCCTGTGTATTTATCACACACCCGACTGAACTGCAGTCTAAATAAAATACATGTTCCACTTACATCCCCTGCATTATTGTTTCATTTTACTTATGGAGGGTTTTTTTATCAACACGTTCATCTGTGACTCCCTTATTAATAACCCGTAAGATATGTCACATAGTATGATTGATATTGAAGTATTAGATTATATAAATAGTTTTGGCAGATGCTGGTATAAAAAGCCAATCCTTCTGAACATTCTCAATACAATTTGCTCTTTAATATACAAAAGTCGTAATTAATTATTACTACACGAACTTAAGTGTTTCAGTAATATTAATTCATATCTTAAAATAAGTAAAGGTAATTTTAGTTGAGAGAAATAGGCAAAGGACGAGGGGTGGAAGATTAGGCAATTGTTGTCCTAAATGTGCCATTATTTTATAGGAACCTTTCAGAAAAAAAATCATGTTGAGAATCAAGAAATCCGTAATTTAGCTCTAAGAAGATTTATAATTACATATATGCAAATTATAATCATGAGAAATGAGTTAAGTAATACTAAAATGTGGTACATATAATGTGACGTGATAGGTTTATGAAACTTCAAAGTAGGAAAGTAACGATATATTTTTAAAAACTTATGTTTTAAATAATTTTTAGAAAAATGATTAGTACTTTTTCAATCTTTGGGAATTCACTTTGTGGCGTCATTTTTAATTAAATATTAACAATTAAGTGAAAATAAATAACTTTGCAAACATATTAAATTTTAAAAAGTTATTATTTTCGAACCCGGCTCGAACCCGGTTCGAACCCGGCATGCGCAAATAAATTTTATTTGATTAATTTGTGTTATTTCACAATTAATTCATTTAAAATAATATATAGTATATTTGCGGCATGTTCCAGAGTGGAAGATACTATCAGTATCGCCCTGGTGTAAGACCACCATTCAGAATTGAAACGTTGCTTGAAAATGGCTTTAGCCGTGTTTGGTGACCAGATCTGAATAGCCAGGTACTTCCCAACCTTTCTCTTCCCCACCTCCTTCCCCTCCCCACTACCTTCAGCCTCACAACATACCCCAATTGGGGATGCCATAGTCTCACTGGCTCCAGACGGGAGCAGTTGAGATTCTTGTGCGGTATTCACTGTAAAAAAAAAAAAAAAAAAAAAAAAAAAAAAAAAAAAAAAAAAAAAAAAAAAAAAAAAAAAAAAAAAAAAAAAAAAAAAAAAAAAAAATATTTTTTTATTTAATTAAAAATGATTATTAAAATATATCAGAACATACATGAAGGTATGTAATTAGCTGAATCAATTTTCTGTAAAGATATTTAATCTGAATTGAATATAAATTCTATTCACAATTAAATGCGCAATTACCAAATTATGCAATCATAAAATGTCGCCTGAAAGAGAATGCGTTCCCTGAAATGTCGCCTGAAAGAGAATGCGTTCCCGGCTCCCCCATTCTAAGAAATTAAATTTGTTTCATTACTCTCCGAAATTGAAATTAAAGTCTCAATTATTTTATACGGCGGGCTCTTTTTATTAATAGGATTTCAGAATATAATAGAAGGAGATGGAGGGAGATGGCAACATTGACATTATTATCTAAAGTTATTAATGTCCAAGCTAACTACCTCGCCCGGAGTTTTGATCAAATTTAAGAGGCGCTTATAAAATGTATAAGCCGAAATGTATTGTGTCGTTAGATCCGTAATACAGTAATTCGTTAATTCCCCGGGGATGGGAAGGTAAAGGGAGGGAAGGGGATGCTGGAAAAGCTGGGGATGTGAGAGAAAGGGAACCGGAATCGATTATATTACCGAAATCGTTCATTTTTCTTGGCAAATATTGAAAAGTGAAATGAACACTTTAAAAATATTGCCTTCTTCTTAGAATCACACTCTGTAACTCAAACTGTATACACATTAGTAGTAAAGAAAAAAAATATCTTGGAATAATTATCGATAATCTTCAAATGGAAAAGTCAAATTTATTCCATAGTTGACAGAATGAAAAAAATGATATATATATTTTTTTGACTAAATTTTAGTCTTTTTAAATACTAAAATATATTTAATATGCACTTGTGCACTCTGTACTCCAATATGGAGTCGTGGCTTGGGGGGGGGGGGGGGGGGGGGGGAGGGGGCATATAAATCACCCCTACTTCCACTGGAGACAATTCAAAAAATATTAATAAAAATCATATTAAAAAAGCCCTACAATAAATGTTTTTCAAGATTTCCCGGTTCCCCCACTTGTATGACAAAATTGCACTACTACAAATACATAAAGATTTCTTTAGTAAAAATAATATACTACAAGTAAATATTAGCCAAAGAATCATACCTGTTGGAGGACTAACCGTACCACTAGTACGAACCACAACAGCACAGTAACTTTAATAAATGTTTCAATTATTATTATTATTTTTTTTTTTTAATATTATAATCTTTGATTTAAGAAAATTGAAGATGCCAACTAGTCGTTTATAAATAAGTATTTACCAGCTTATTAATATTACTTTGATTTTCTTTTTAATACCACCTAAGAGTTCGATTGTCAGAGCCATCTGAGACTACGACACCCTAATCAGGAAATGTTATGACATAGTGAGTGGAGGGAGAAGCGATAAACGAAGTTTGATTTTTCAAAGTTGCGTGTTATATTCAGAATTGTGGTCAGTTTTATAAAATTAATGTTAGACTTTAGGTGTGAATGAAGAGAGAAGTGTATGCCAAGGCATAGGTAACCTCTTCCTACCAACCCCTGAAAGGAAATGACGTGAAGGTTAGTTAAAAAAAAACATTTATTTACTTACTTACTTATCTGATGAAACACAATAATTGAAAACTATTTTTTTTCTAAAATTAATGATGGTTACAAAGTGGTTAGGTTTTAATATAAAATCACGAAGTAAGAAATTTTCTTAAATTACATAATTTAATAATTTTCCATATAATTATAGCTTAGTCCCTAGTGAAATTAAAAATGTACACATTAAACGTTAACGCTTAGATAAAAACCCTGTAAAACTTACATAAAACTCATTTCCAACTATATCCAGCGACAAACTGGAACACGAATAGGAGAAAGTATGTCGCAGTTAAATATAAATAATTATGATATGACAGATCTCAATAAAAAGCTTGAAGCTCCACCCCTGCGCCTCGGGACAGTCAGGGGTGACACCTTAAAAAATCCAAATTGAATCATGCGGCGGGGGAATTGTGCTATTATGTTATTAAACAGTAGGGGGCACGACCCCAAACAAGTGAATTTAAAAAACCACCCCCAACGGAACTCCCAACCCTGCCCCCACTCTCGCGCTCGTTTTAACATATTTTACTTTATGATGGTGTGACGGATTTTATTATTTTGTATTGTCTGCCGAGGGGCTTTTTTGGGTCCTGTCAAAATTCTGTATGGCAAGTGTTTGATATATTAATTATGGATGTAAGTTAAATTGTTTTCCGTGTACCGCTCTACCCCTCCCAAGCGCGATAATTCATATTAATACAGTTCTGGATATAATAGGCAACTCTGGCGTGTTGACTAATTCTCTAATGGAAATACTCTTTATGGCACTGAGTTTGATTTATTTAAACTTACTAAAAGAAGATAAAATCTATGTTTCCATAGAAAGCTATCACTTGTTTGATACATTATCAAATGAAACACTAAATTTAAATAAACGATTAGTTAAGAACAACGTGTTTGTTTCATTTCGTAAAATATATATATTTTTAAATGAAATATAGTACCAGCTCACTTTTAATTTTATAATATATATTTTATTTAAAAAAAACACACCACATTTTTTTTCTTATGAATTTTTCAATAGGTAGGTACATCATACTTTCTGAAACTCGAATATAATACTCAAGAATCCTTCATAGATGCTATTCTTAGCAAGTCATCCTATGGATCGCCATAAACATAACATAATTGACTCACATAAGAAGCAATGTCGGCAAATTGACGGCCGGCATAGTCCTGCGGTGGGGCTCTTGACTAGCACTCCGAAGGTCGCGGGATCGAATCCCGGCCTGGCAAATAAATTTTATTTGATTAATTTGTGTTATTTCACAATTTATTCATTTAAAATAATATATAGTATATTTGCGGCACGTTCCAGAGTGGAAGATACTCTCAGTATCACCCTGGTGTAATACCATCATTCAGAATTGAAACGTTAAATAATACCAAAATGTGGTACATATTATAATGTGACGTGATAAGTTTATGAAACTTTAATCTAGGTATGTATTGATAAAATTGTAAGAACTAATGTTTTAAATAATTTATAGAAAATAATAAAAAATAAAATTATAGGCAAGGAATCGAAATAGTAAACCGAGTGTTGTAAGACACTGCACAGAAAAGTCTCCCAATGGACTGCGCTACAGATTGTTACCTTGCTTTAACGATCTTTACTCTTCTGCACAGGGTCACATGGGGCTCAGTTTATGTCGATTCCTTACCGACCCACGAGTAAAAAAATCACTTGACACCTCTATGCAGGCTGTTCGTGAGAATTTTGTACTATAACTATTTATAATAATAAAGTTTAATTAATAGTTTTAATTTTACGTTATCTGTTGTGCTTTGCCATTGAAAAAAAAGACAACTGAAAATTAAGAATTACATAAATATATTATTACAAATAAATATTACGAATAAATGATAAATATATGAAACAAATTATTTTGTGAATCTTTTTGTGGGCGAAAAACCTTTACGGTCTAGTCGTAACGCTTAAGGCGATCCACTAGTAAAAAATATGAATTCCTGTTTTACGCATTGTTTATTGTAATAAAACGGAAATTTAAAATTGATTTCACGAAATCAAGCGACGCGGAGTAACGCGTCCATCTCCCCCTCAGTTCGGGGCGTGACTGAGGTTTGGCGACTGTGGCGTGAACAGAAGTTCTTCGGTGGACGCCATAGGGTTCACTTTGAAAAACCGAATTCGTCGACTAGCGGCCGTATTGTAAAATAACAACGCGAAAATGCATATTTTATTTTATTTTGGGAAGATTGGGTGTAAATATCAACTTTTTTCGCGATCATTATAAAATAAACTGAATTTGCCACATTATACAATAAAAACATTACCGAAAAGGGGTTTATAAATAGGAGAGTTTGGACTTGAAAGTGTGTTTTTTAGACCTTATACTTTATTTTTTTTAGGCTTATTAAAAGACTTATAAATAAAATTACCGATATTTTTAAGGGCCAAGGTATGTTCTACACGCAGTATTTAATTGAAGCATCTACACTACTTCTAAGCGATCAAATTTTCAAAACAACAAGTTTTGTATGATTTTGCATTATTTACTATGGCTTCATCTTAATATAATTATAATAGGTATTCTGATTTGACAAAAATAACGCAATTTGACGGATATTTATCGATTATAAAAAGCTATGACGTCAATTCTATAAACTTTATCAAAATAACAACCAACTGCTGCGAATACCACATACTGAACGAAGACCATCAGTCCAGCGACAAAAAAAACAGCGATGTCAAGACAAGCCAAAAGCTACAATCAATATTTTTTTTATATTTTGTACCAATAATATAGTTGCTATAAGTATGCAAGAAGTGCCTCCACACAGCATTCTCAAAGATGACATAGGCCCTGAGGAAAATTATTTTCCTCAGGGCCTCCTGTATGGAGCTCATGTAAAAAAAAAAAGTAGATACGTACAACCGAAGCAATATTCCGAACAGGTCCTCCATTGATATGCTTGGTATATCGAAGCTCCATCGAAGCCAAAGTTAAGTTAGCCTCTCAAAATCTGGGCGTACTGTACAGGGCCCGCAGATACTTTGAATAACTCGCACAACGGCTAAACCTGTACAAATCGCAAGTGCGCCTCACGGTGTATTTGGCAGTCACCTCTGGTCTGAAGCCCAACATACCTAAAAAAAACTCTCGATACTGTGCGGGAATGGGCGGTCCGTTGGAATGATACTCCATTTTTAACGAACGGATTGCAATCTTCAGAGCACAGGCGTCGGTTGGGAATGCTGTTCTTACTCTACCGGTATTTCAAAGGAAGATGCTCCGAGTAACTAGCGTCATTGGTCCCCTCGGGCGGGAAAGACGCCAAACGCCCGCCCAACACGTTCATGATTGATATTTGTCACATGAGAACGGGTGTCTTCCACGACTCGTTCTTGAGTTTAACAGCTCGGCTGTGGAATAATTTGCCGCCCTCTATTTTTTATTTTATTTAAGTTTTATTCCAGCAGGGCTGGGAGGGTAGTGCAATCCCAGTCTGCCATATTACATAAAAATGAAAATAAAATACGAACATAAATAATAATAATAAATAATAATGTCGTTCCATATTACAAAATTAAAAACAAAATTAAATTAAACAAAAATAAAACAGAAATTAAAATTTAAAAAAGAAATATTGTTTTTTTTTTATCGTCCATCAGGGAGGTCGCCTCATCATTTGCATCCATCGCTCATTCAGTGGGGAGCTGAGCCACCCGGATGCAGCCACGACAATGATGTTGTTTGATTTCCGTGTCCTGCTCCAGAAGCTGGCTAGCCGGTGGCGAAGTAATGCTGGGAATGAGTGCACCCTCCCTTCGGTGAACATCGTGGAGGCGCTGCAGAACCTCGGTAGTTATATAATTTGCCTGTATGCATTGTTGTAGCACACCCTCAGTTTGTCCCATTGCGCTGCTGGGTATTGCGTCCACAGTTCAGATGTGTGCAAGGCAGTGCAGTATGTCTTGAAGAGTAATTTTCTGACGTCGTCGCTACAGTGGTAGAACCGCCTTGAGAGCATTCCCGCCCGTATGTTAATTGCTCTTCTTTGTCTCGTTCCATATCTTCTATATCCTTCATGTCTTCGGTTAGGATATGTCCCAGATACTTAACCTGTGAGGCCACAAGCAGTTCGTTTCCTTCTAGATATATTGGAGGAATGTTTCCTCCTTCCTACAACATGGGTCTTGAAGAGACATGTTCATTGATTCACTCCTTCTTCTCCTCAAAAATACCCTCCGCACAGCATCTTGAAAGATGATATAGGCCCTGATGGAAATTATTTTTCTCAGGGCCTCCTATGTGGAGTTAATGTAAAAAAATGTACAAATTCACAAAAGCGTAAGTCATTTATGACGTCATCTGAAAGCTTTATTGTCATCCTCAAATATCGTTTTAATGCCTTATAATACATTGCCATACAGTCCCAGCTTAAGCACTTCAAGGGTGTGTTATAAATTCACTCCTGCCACCCCCATTCATTCATTTGATAGAGTGCCGAATATACCTTTGCAAAATATTCAATTATTTCCTACTGGACAAATCCGACCCTTATCTGATATTTAACTAAGGGTCATATTTCTGTGAAGAAAATTTTTACTTAAGATTTTTTGGAATTGGGGTAAAATAATCCATAATACAGAGGGGTAGATTAAAATATTATGCGTGTTAAGTAAATATTCGTAGGAATATTTGTCGCGTTACATAATAACAGAAATGTCGCCGGGAAGAGGGTGGATTTAGTAATCACAATGGGGGAGGGTTGTAAAAGAAAGGTGGCTTTGTCTCACCTAAGAAATTTTAAAGTGCTATGCTTTAGATTTAATGTGTACACATCAAGGAACTCAGGCAAGGGTTGATTCGGGGTTGTTGTCAAACGATTCTATTAACAATGTTTCATCGTATTCTTCTTTGTTTTAAGATTTATAAATATTTTTATAATGGTTAATATTCGATGTTTCGGAAAAGTATGTAGCTTGAGAGCTAAAATAAAATTATCCATACGTACCTGCCTTAAAGCCTATGTTAAATCTGTTGAAATTTATCTCACGGACAGCATCAAAAATCTATCAACTATCATTAATTCGAAAAGAGTTTCAAATTCTCTCCCTACAATCATGCATCTCAATGATAAATCTGCAAAAAATGTTAAAGAAACATGCGAACTCTTTTTTAGTTACTTCTCTTCTGTATTTAGCTTCCTATCTAACTCTAAAAGAAGTAAACATTCTTCTGCACCATATAATTAGTGTTCATTAACTACCCAACTAATTATCCATCGTTAAATATCAAAATATCTCTAGATCTAAATAACTAAGATCAATGTGAAGATGAATTCTCTCGATACCGATAATATCCGATCCAGACGAAATTCTTCCACTATTTATTCGAAATTGTGCATAGCAACTTGCAATGAAGGGGTATTTCTGGATCTGTGAAAGGTTGCCCACGTCACTCCGATCCATAAATCTGGTAGTAAAAATGATGTAACACACTACTGTCCCATTAGCCTATTTATTACCTTGTATTGGCAAATACACGGGTAAAGTGTGTATAAAACTATATTCAAGAATGTTAAAAATATACTTAGCACTTTCCAACACGGCTTTATATCTAAACGATCCACAAATACTAATTTACTCGAGTATATGGACTTTCCTTGTAAATTGATGAATAAAAACACAAACAGATGCCATTTTCACCGATGTCAGTAAAGTGTTCGACAAAATTAGTCACCTGTTTATCATCCCGAACCAAATAAACTGGATAACATCAGTGTGGATGGAAATCTGCCTCGTTGGTTAGAATCATATTTATCTATGGAAGCAAATTAGTTACTGTAAACGGTTTTAACTCTTCGCCATTTTTTGTTATGTTGGGCGTACCACGAGGATCGCACCCGGACCCTCGCATTTTAATTTTTTTTACGACCTTACATGTAAACTCAGCTGTAATTTTTGTCTATACGCTGACGACTTCAAGTTATATATTTTTGTAGAAGATTGTGAACTCATAAAACAAGATCTTAACACTTTATCTGCCTGGTGTATTGATAATGAAATGGAACTTAATATAATGCTTAGTCATAAAATCTTCTTCTTTAAAACTACAATAAAACTCTTTATTCACAAAGCATAAGTGGTCACAATTTGTAAAAAATAATGAATCAATCGAAGATTTACGAATTATAATCGACGATAAACTAACGTTCAATCAGCACATCAAATACACTGTAAAAAAATCAAATAAATCACTAGGTTTTATTGTAAGATCAACTAAACTGTTCTAGCTAAGGCCCAATAATTCTTTTCAATTCAGAATATTTTGCCAATAACATTGGATATTTTAATCCTGTATCTAGAATGTCTCAATCATACAACGATCTCGCTAAAAAGCACACTACAACAGACATTTTTCAAATAATATAGTTTGTTTCAAGAGAAATCTCCGCTATTTCTGCACCTGAAAAACAATAATAATTTTAATTTACATTACAAGAACGCATATTAATATGCATTTTATATGCATATTTTAGTCGGGTATGCCTCCTACGTCATACGTATGTCTGGCAACGTTAAATTGTCTTGAAAATAAGCTAATGGGTCCGAGTGGTTAATATGCTTTATTTTTTAATTTATTTTACGGTGATACAGTACTGATATTGTTTTCATTATAACATATTTTCAACATATTCTATGTACAAACAGTATTATGGTGACGGACGTCAAAAACATGGCGATTTTGATTACAAGAAATAAAATTACAAACTGTGTATATATGAATGTTTTTTGACGTATTAATATTAGGTACATTTATACTTGTATCACCTACAAGCATGTTCCATAAATGCCCCGTTTGAAATATATTAATTTAACACCGCAAATTTAAAAAAAAATATATATAAAAATTAAAATCAAAATTAAAAAAACTCAAAAAAATTTATTAAACCGCTAATTCAAAAGATTTCATTAAAGCTTTTACAAAAGGAAGATAGTTTTTGCATAAAATTTCATGACATCAAACATCGTCGAAAATGTAAATAATAACCAGCAAGTAAATTTCGACCCTAAGAGGTTATATCTATGACAATGTGTTTGACGAATTACAATTTCCCTCCACACCCCAAGTATTAGAATAATAAAATGCTCACGAGGAGGGAGCATAACGTGTTAGATATTTATTCAGCTATTTTAATATGTTTGACATGCGAATAATAGAGATTCGTAATGCGACAATTTTCCGACATCCCCTTGCGTTTCATCCAGGGGTGGGACGAATATTAATTTATTGCGTAGACTGCAAACATTTCGGTTTTAAAATTACTATTAACTGAGAGTATTTCGTGAATTGAAAGTAGTTACCTAATTCAGAAGACGCAATGTAAAGAGATAAATGGTTTCATTGCTGTACTTTCACGATGTTTTAATATTTAATTTTAATAAATTCTAAAACTATTCCCTCAATCTTTAATTGTCTTTAAGAGAGCAAATTGATTTTTGGGTTTGAAAAAAAATTATGGTTTCTTAATCTCAGTTTGGTTACTGGAACAGAGTATGCAACTAAGAACTGTTTTGCAGGACTGTCTAAAGTAAGAAGTTCAGTGACTTTAACCACTGGAACGTTTTTTGCCACAATATGACACTATTTAAAATACCTCGGGTTGCTTTGCTGCCAATTTTGGCAAATTTTCCCATATTTAAGAAATTAAGTAGAAGTTAACGATTTTATAATATATTTTTTATAAATCCTACGAATATGTGATAATCGTCAAAAGATAGGTGAATTCATTTGCTATATAGAACTATAATAAGTTTTTATGTCTCTATATTAAATTTTGGAGGTTTGATTTTTTATAAATGTGGGCGGAAAATATTCAAAATGATTACCAAAAAATTTCGAGCAATCGGAGAAAAAGGTTTTAAATTGCTTTGTCGCTCCAGTGGGTAAGACTTCTCGCTGTTGAGACCATCGTTTGCTGGTATTTATTTAAAATTAAGAGTGGAAGATACTCTCAGTATCTCCCTGGTGAAAGACCACCATTCAGAATTAAAACGTTGCATCAAATGACTTTAACCATATGTGATGATCAGATCTCAATAGCTAGGTACTTCCCCCACCTTTTCACCTCTTCACCATCTCCTTTCCCACCCACTACATTCAGCCTCGCGACATACCCCAATAAGGGATGTCATAGTCTCACTGGTTCCAGACTGTTGAAAGCAGTTGGGGCTTCTGTGAGGTGTTCACACAATAAAAAGCAAAAAACACAATTAGTCTCTAACGCTAAGCACGTTACGATACTTACTGCTATTCAGTACAATATTATAAGAAATACGTATAGTAGGTTCTAGGTTTATCGAAGCATTCTTTCCTGCATATAAAATAATTTTGAAACCCTGAAAAAATTGAACATCTGAAATACCAAATCTGTTCCAAGTTAATCCCTCAAAGTCCGCATTACACGCGATGAACTTGCGTATCATATTTTAGATAGCATTAGAGGCTTATAATATTGCGTAAGAGGAGAGTGGTGCAAGTCTCGCCAAGGGGAGCCTGTTTGATGACGCCTACACAAAGAAGAGAAAGGCTTTACGGTGACAAGTGCGCATTTAATTTGATCGTGTGTAAATAAATGGGGTAGCTTGCGTATTAAACTTACACCTCTATACTTCTTATACAGGCTCGGTTATCATACTAATACCTCCACACACAGGCATGGTTATTATACCATCACCCCCATAATACGCACATTCACAGGTAGTGTTATTATACTCCAATACTTGGATAGGCGTGAATATATGTGCACCTGAGCAAGCGTGATAAATTTTTAAGCACACGAGAAGCTTTCTTATTACTCCATTACTTGTATGATGAGTTTCATCGCTCATTGAGATATATAATGAAATTTGAAGACTAGGAATGGTTATGCATAAGTTATCATGCGTTCATTTAAGATCTTGTTTTAAATTCTTGGTAAACACAAGGAAACTCGGATGAAAATTGTTTTAAATTTGTTGAAGGTGTGCTGAAATGTAATACAATAGTTGTAAAGAATTTAATTTAAAAAAAATAATAATAAATTGAAATGACATTTTTCAAAATTTGTCAGCAAGTCAATTCGCTCATGGGGCAACTAAAAAAAAATGGCAACTCCTTCGTTATCCACAAGAAAACAACCTGCGAATTTCATTTGCGGTCTGCATAAAGTTGTCTAGGGCGACGCAACCAGTAGTCCAGTGGGTAAGACTCTTGACTCATGATCCGGAGGTCGCGGGTTCGAACCCGGCATGCGCAAATAAATTTTATTTGATTAATTTGTGTTATTTCACAATTAATTCATTTAAAATAATATATAGTATATTTGCGGCATGTTCCAGAGTGGAAGATACTATTAGTATCGCCCTGGTGTAAGACCACCATTCAGAATTGAAACGTTGCTTGAAAATGGCTTTAGCCGTGTTTGGTGACCAGATCTGAATAGCCAGGTACTTCCCAACCTTCCTCTTCCCCACCTCCTTCCCCTCACCACTACCTTCAGCCTCACAACATACCCCAATTGGGGATGCCATAGTCTCACTGGCTCCAGACGGGAGCAGTTGAGATTCTTGTGCGGTATTTACTCGGAATGCTATTTGCCGCATCCGACACGTTTCAGTTGCCAAGTTGCGCCTCACGACCTGTCAAGTTTTTGAGTAATTTGCATATAACAGAGCAGGAAAGCATCGATTTTATTAACAAGGTTGGTAAATTATTATTTTAAATTATAGTTGATAATTGGAAATTATTAATAAATTATATTTTTGTTAAACAAGCTGATATAATTACTGAAATCGTAAAGTTGAGTTGCGCCGTGAACTGAGTTGCCAACCAGTTTTCGATTAATCCATGAGTGAAGGCCCTTATACCTACTATGTATTTAAAGAATTAATTATTTTTCACCCACCCTCTTTACTTTGACGTTATTTGATCCTATCCGTATCAGGTGTTTGTCACAGTTGTGAGAAGGTTTATTTTCAAATAATGTGTAATACACTTGCTGTAGAAAAAGAGCGTTAAATTTGTATTATGATTATGCTGCAACGGAGGGTTGCACCCTTTTTCAAAATTTTGTTCAGAAATGTATTAATTCCGGTAACCGACGAGTTCATCGAAAATCAATTCATCGAAAGCAAATTCATCGAAAACGAGTTCATCGAAAATCAATTCATCGAAAGCAAATTCATCGAAAACGAGTTCATCGAAAATCAATTCATCGAAAATCAATTCATCGAAAATCAATTCATCGAATGATCAATTCATCGAATCGCCAATTCATCGAAAAACATTTTTTTGTGGATATTAGAGCTGTCAAAATTAAATACCTTAAATGGTCTATTTAACTGAGTTAAATGTGTATAGCAACTGTCAGTTTCGTAGTGACAAAGTAAAATTTATAGGTTATCTCTTCGATTTCCGATTGTCTGATACTGCAAAAAGGGATATCTAAGGAACGGTGACCAGACAACTCATAACGAAACCAACTCATAAACAACTCAGAAATTTCA
Organism: Limnephilus rhombicus; assembly: GCA_929108145.2. Lineage (NCBI taxonomy): Eukaryota > Metazoa > Arthropoda > Insecta > Trichoptera > Limnephilidae > Limnephilus > Limnephilus rhombicus. The sequence continues at coordinate 32,469,884 of OV815272.1, read as the reverse complement.
TTAAGAGTGATGATAAAAAAATATTTTAAAAATTGTTAAATAGGTTAAGTTAGGTTAGGTTAGGTTAGGTTAGGTTAGGTTAGGTTAGGTTAGGTTGTATGGATTGTTAGTATCTACTATTGGTACCTTGCTTGTTACACACAAGGTTTCTCCTAATTCTTTTTTATAACTATTCCTTATATCTTTGTAATTCTTTTAATTTTCATTTTTTTCATTAATTTCTTTAATTCTTTTTGTAATTTTTTCTAAGAACGCTATATATATTTCGCTTGTTTTTTTCTGTTTCCAGATTTCTGTCCTATTCTCATTTAGGTTATGTTAGGTTAGTTTAGGTTAGGTTAGGTTAGTTTAGGTTAGGTTAGGTTAGGTTAGGTTAGGTTAGGTTAGGTTAGGTTAGGTTAGGTTAGTTTAGGTTGACCAATGCTTTTTTAACATCTCGGTCCGCTCGGCATTTCTCTCAAATATCAACAAAATATATTTTTTCGATGAATTGGCGATTCGATGAATTGGCGATTCGATGAATTGGCGATTCGATGAATTGATCATTCGATGAATTGGTTTTCGATGAATTGATTTTCGATGAATTGGTTTTCGATTAACTCGTTTTCAATGAATTTGCTTTCGACTAATTGATTTTCGATGAATTCGTTTTCGATGAACTCGTCGTGAACCATTAATTCCATATTCATTTAAAAAAAAATGCATCCATAGTCCATAGGTATATGAGGGGCCCAGTCAATGACAGGATCTTCAAGTAATGTTTCGTTACCAAAATATTAAATATTTTCGAGTTTCTTAGAATTACTTTCCTTGGAACATACACTTTTTGTGAAAGTTGTTTAAAATACCGAATTAATTTTTTTTTCTAAAAAATGTTGAATAAAAATTGAATTGGATTCAAAGAGAGCGTTCTTAAAAAAAACTTTTGTGCTAACGAATCTGCTTGTTCCTACATTAATGTTCCTAAATAGGAACATTAATGTAGGAACAAGCAGAACCTAAGGCCTGCGTATCTAAATAATCGTATTTAGACTTTTAAAAAATGATTAGAGTAATTTTTTACCTCGACCAGCGGGTGACCGGACAACTAGGAATGTAATCAACTCAGAACCTCCTTTGAAAAGTTATTAAAAGTGACGAAATAAAAAATGAAAATGATTAAATTGGTTACGTTGGGTTAAGGTTAAATGCAATTTTAAAGTTATTTTTTTCAAAGCTTTTAATGATTTTTCAAACAGGTGTTGAGTTGACTTGATTCTGAGTTGGCATGGAACCGACCGGTGGTTTAATTCCCGAAGACTTATTTTTAATTAACACTAATTTAAAGACAATCGAATATAACCGTCACAATTATAGGTATGTGTGCATAAACCAAACTCCAATGTCTGCACCTTCTGAGACATAGTAAGAATAAAATAAAATATTATAAAATAAATAATAGTCTCAACATGGCGTAACATCTGTTTTTTTTTTTTTTTTTAAGAAAGAGAGACATTCCCGGGTTACGCATAACCCAACAATGTTTGACAATCTCCTACTACCGCCACAGAAAGCCGAAAATGTTGCTTGTGTTGTGATGGAGGACTTAGCCAGCCGAGGAATCGAACACGCGACGCCCAGGTGGGACCCAAGCGCTATGCCCACTCAACCACTGACCAGTCAATGTTTGATAATAACTTTGAACACCAAAACAAAAAAAACTGAATTACACGCAGAACTTAATAATAACATTATTTAAATTGATTTTATTCAAATTAAAAGGGAGTTCAACGAAATAAATACAGAGTGTGTAAGTAACACAGAAAAGAAACCTTCAAAAAACTAAAGAAGAGTGGGGAGACTGCACAAAGAGGAGACCGTTTATACTATCTCATTCTCTCGCAGGCTAAATCCTATATATGTATGTATTTGCCTCTTTTTAGTGTCGTTATTTTTCATTTCATCGTTTTTCGTTTTCGTTTCAAATCACAACGGTGCTAAAGAAGTTTTCACTTCAATAATACATAAAATAAAATAAAAAAATAATTTTCTCCCTTTTCAGTTGCAGTAGGTACCTACCGCTCAGGAGGAAGCCACAAGCAGAATGTGTACCTTGTATCACCGCGAATATACGTAAAAGGCATAAACAGAATCTTGAAGTCGTGATTTCAAGCCCTAAAGTGGTGTATATTTATTTTGTGAATAATTATACAACAAAGAAAAAAGTTAATCATTGGAAACTATCACAGATAATTTTAGCCATAAAATCATATTTTTAAACGTGGTTTCTATATATATTTCTAATAAAAAATACAATTTTTGGTAGTTTTCGATTATATTTTTTATAAAGTAATTGATAATTTTATTTTAGTTCCATTCAATAGAAACGAAGGAAATTATCCAAAGCATATTTTTTTTAATATTTATAACGTCAACCGATTCGTAGTAAAGATTAATTTAAAAAAGTGATTTAGTAGCACATCGCCTTAAAAAGACAGAGCTCAAAACATTTAGTATTGGCTGCATCATAAATATCCGCCAGATTCGTTTTTCGTGGGTAAAGGGTGGGCATATGGGCAATTTTATTGTTATTATTTTTGTCTGAAATGTATTAATTCCTTATTCATTTAAAACACAAATTGCATCCATAATCCGTATATGAAGATCCCAGTCAATGACAGTACCTACAAGTTATATAAAATTGATAAAATATTTAATATTTTCGAGTTTCTTAGACTTAATTATCTTGCAACATACAATTTTTGTGAATTTTAAATTTTAAATTTAAAAAAAATGTTGAATAAAAATTTAATTTGTTTAAAAGAGAGTGTTCTTTAAAAAAACTGGTTAGATTGTACAGAATAATATATACAGAATATCTATAAGACTGTAAAAATTGAATGTAAAACTATATCCTCCTACAGAAAATAATTTTTTTTATAAAGTCTTGGATAAATACCATTGATACAAACATTTACTTGCTGTAAAATCTGACCTGCCCCCCTAGCATAGTCGATCGATATAGGTTTTATCGAAAATGTCGGTAACTTGTAATCGCTCCCGAGAACGACTATAGGCCGCTGACGAAGAAATAACAGTTTAGGTCAAATAAATCAGGAACCCTTAGTCATTGTGAACTGTTTTTTGTTCGTTAGCGGCCTGCAGTCGTGCTCGGGAGCGATGACAAGTTACCGACATTTTCGATAAAACCTATATCGATCGACCATGCTAGGACCCCTGATGTCTTAACTTTACTTAACATGTCGTTTGAATTGTAATTCAGTAAACACTAATTTTATTTTTTGTTTATTTGATTTAATTTTTAAAACTCTACAACGATAATGTAGGTGTATGAGTAGAATTTTAAATGTTTTAAAAACACACAGGTATACCCATTACCCACGAACTGGCGATGCCCATGTGGGATTTTTTTGGGTTAATCTGCTAATTGTATTATTCTTAACTTTTTAAATGTTTATATAAAAAAGTTTGTAGGTATTTATTGTAAAATTATACCAATAAATGTACCAAAAAACTTATAAATAAAGAAAAAAACTCCTTTCGTAAGAAAAGAAAGTGAATTCACTGTTTTCATCCCCTCCCTTTATTTTTGTTCTATTAAAATCACTGTACTATCCAAAGCAATAAAATGCACTTTATTGTGAAAATATGTGAACATATGAATAGCTTAAAAGTTGAATTTTAATAAACAAAAAAAGTTTATTTACAAGTCGAAATATCTGCTGAGGTGAGAATATAAATTGCAAAAATTTCCACTGATATCGATAACCAGCACCCGACCACTTGCATCTGTTGGTGTGTTAAAATATGTGTCTTCGCATTTAAATTACCCTGAAATCACGCTTCGGTTGCCCACACACGAAGGGGTTACTGTTCAACCTTAACAATCTTGTTTTTCTAAGTCAATATTTGGGCAGCGAGTCATTTCGTCATAATACGCCACGGAGAAATGCCGTCCCTTGTCGAAGTCAATGATCCTTAAACGTCATTTTTTATAGCCAAAAAACATAAGTTTGAGATCATGGTGGAGCCAGTGTGTCTATACACCTACAGCCTCCGGCCATCTCCAGCCCTAAAATGCAACCTTGTGTCTCATTACTGCGGCTTGTCACGAAAGATAAATAATAATATTTTTTGCAGAAATAAATACATCAGCTGATTTATGGACTGTCATTGTTTTATGATTCTTTTGAACACGTCTTATCGGATTTTCCTTAATTAAGAGCGATCTGATGCAGTTTATTTAATGTGAAATTCTGAAAACGTAGTTATACTTATCACTTGCTCAGAAACCAAAATCCTACCATTTTCAAAATGGCATTGCAGTTAAGGATGAACAACTTTTATCGAATTTATTTTTGAATAGTTTCTCATGTCTATTTTTCGTTTTCTTCTTGTGCTGGTGCCATCTCCTAGGTTTCTTACCATCAAGGCAATATTCATCTTACATGTTTATATTGAAATAACTCGAAATAATCAGAATTACGTACGTGCCAAAGCTATGCTGTGTTGCAACTTTCTCATGCACGTCATCAATATTCTCCTGTGTAAAAATTTATTTGTTTTTTTTCTCCTACTAGTACCTCCACATAGAAGGCCCCGAGGAAAATAATTTCCATTAGAGCCTATGTCATAGGGGATGCTGTGTAGGGGTACGGGAAGTACTGGGAAGGAAAAGGGTATGAAAAAGGGTGGGTAGGATACTTGGGGTCTGTGTGTCCAGGAGTGACGAACGTAAGAATCTGTTCCTCCAACTCCAGTGCAAAGCGATGGTGTACCGGAAAGGTATAAAAGGCCTCCCTCAACCAGACTCTCTCGATCCAATCCCGGGTAATCTTGAAAACTATTTATTGGTCTTCCTGACAAAAATTTTGCGGTGTTTTTGTTGATTAGTATGAAATGCTTCTTCTTTGTGTGCCCTATCAGGTCCCCGCGACGTTGGCGATCACTCTATCTTGCGCTGCCCGGAATAGCTCCTCCGCACTTCTAATACCGATCCACTCTCGTACATTTGGCAGCCAAGACATTTGAAATATGAAATAATGTTCCGAAATATACATCTTAGATTAATAGCAAGATTGAAAATGTAATCAATTTAGCAAGAACTGATCGATTCGCTCCAGCTATAGTCGGCTTCCAAATTAAATAACCGTCCAAGAAAGTATCCCTTGTTTAAAGGCTTACACCGATTTGTTCACGGCACAGATAACCTCAGCCGGGATGTTATCAGAGGCCTAAGGAGACGGGAGATATGCCTGTCTCTCGGACTAATGGTGTTCCTACCCCCCGCGGGGAGGGGGCGGTATTGGGTTGGGCGGTAGGGTGTACGATTAGCGCCCCCGGCCAGACGGATGACTCGCAGCCCCGCACTGACGCTGGGGATTACCGAACCCTAATTTGATTTGAATTAATGTTTCGGACACCCTGATTTATTATCGAATCTTCTAAACATCCGATACACACAAACTTCCCGCTGCCACCCTCCGGACAAAAAAAACAATTTGGAATGACCACCGATTTTCTTGCTGTCCTAAATTAGCATCACAATGACACGACGAGAACATCCATTGCTAATGTCTTACGAATACTTGACTTGTGGTGTACTAACTGATACAATCGGGCTTTGCCCGAGATATAAAATTATGTAAAATGCAATAATACTTCAACAGTATTCTAAATGAAAATAACAATAAAATTTATTTCATTATTCAACCATTGCACGTACTGGAATAAAATTCTTCAATGTCATTAAAAAAATAAAGTGCACTAACGAACTCTCAAATGTAATGAAAAAATCATTTAGAATTAGTAAAAAAATATCCGACAATAAAACAAACTAAAAAACAATAATTTTTTATTATTTTTTAATGTGAATACCGCGTCAGAGTCCCAACTCCCGTCTGGGGACAGTGAGTTTACGACAAACCCAATTGGAGTTTGTTGTGAGGCTGAGGAGGAAGGTGGGAAGTACTGTTTTTCAAGCAACGTTTCAATTCTGAATGGTAGTCTTATGCCAGAGCCATTCTGAAAGTATCTTCCACTCTGACGCAAATATACAAGATATTATTTTTAATTAATTGTGAAAAAACCATATAAAACAAAAACGGTTTATTTGCGCACGCCGGGATTTCAACCCGCGACCTTCGGATTTCAAGTTTTACCCCTTGACCACGGAGGCCGTCACGTACACACACAATATTTCATTATACCTTCCCTCATTAGGAGTGTAGCTACCATTATGCTCTCAGAATATATTCCCGGCCCTCCACATTATAACTTCTTAATTTGAAACTCTTCACTGAATACTATTAATGTTTTTGCTTTACATGACACTAGCTGGTACCCAGAATGCGTTGCTGTTCAATTTAATAAAGAAGTTGTTTCTGCCTACGTTTTATTTCCCATTCGTCCCGTTCCCCTTCCGCCTCCCCTTCCTCTCCCGTGTCCTCTTCCCCTCACGCGTTCCCACTCCGCCTCTTCCACCTTCACTCTCTCCACTCCATTCCCCTCCTTCCCCCGTCCTGCGAACCCCCCTTCCGAGTTCCCCTACCCCTCCCAAGTTCCCCTCCCCCATCTGGGTTCCCCTCCCCCCCTCCCCCCAATCCCTTTACCCGAGTTCCCCACCCTCCTCCCGCATTTCATACATTCATTCCCGGTATGTTCAGTTTTCAAACAGCTCGCGTGCCACCTATTGCAATTTTTTTATACAAATTTCATAATGCCAGAGCTCACCAGCAGTTTTATACAAACCTTATCCGGACAATAACGAACACATTTTTTTTTTATCCAATTTGGTGCAGTCGTTCGGAAGTAATGCGCGTACAAACATTTCGGAGATTAATTTTTATATTTATTTACGCCCTAGTGGGCTTTTACAAGGATAGATAATAATAGTTAGGCAGGTACGTAGTACACAATTATAATGATTAAAATAATAATAAAAAATAAAATTAATTTAAATGAAAATCATACATTTCATTAGAGTAATTATAAAGACTTCTTTTTATAACTAATACAGAATCCCAAATTTATTACCAAAATTATGTAATCTTTTTATACGTGTATGAGCCTCATAATTTGTTTCAAAATTGTCACAGAAGAAGGTAGCACATTGCCTCGTATTTCTGGTCGGAACGTAAAATTTTATTTTGGCGAGAATTTCAGGGTTGTCAATGCAATTATTAATGATTTTATTTAATAGTACAAGGTCAGAGATGATCCGCCTGACAGCGTAATTAAGTTTAGTTGTTTCATCAAAAGGACATAGTTAATATTTTGAATTGGAATATTCAGCTTAAAGTTAACAAATCTTAAAAATTTGTGCTGTACCCTTTCAATACTGTCGGAATGTATTTTATACAATGGGGACCAAATGGGCGAATTATACTCTACCTGGCTTCTTACTAAAGAAGTGTACAATATTATCAAACATTCTAGTGACTTAAAATCACTTGCTGTTCTGCATATAAAACCAAGCATTTTTATAGCTCTATTTGTTATTTCATTTACGTGCAAAGTAAATGTTAACTTTTCATCAAATATAACACCTAAGTCCCTGATCTGAGAGACCGGTGTCAATATTATATTATTTAAAGAGTATTCATAAGTTACATGACTTTGGATTTTATAAAAACGAATAACTTGGCACTTTTGAATATTAAGAAATAGCGAGTTGATCACACACCAATGAAACAATTTATCTAAATTAGATTGTAAAATATGGCAATCCTCTATACTACGTATCATTTTATATATTTTAAAATTATCAGCGAAGAGTAAAACTTGTACATCTTTAAATATACTAACAATGTCAGATCCCTGGGGAACCCCACTTGTGGCTTCGAAGATATAGGATTCTACAGAATTTATTTTAACACAAACCTTTCTTTTACTAAGATAACTATTAAACCAGTTCAATAAGGTTCCTTTAATGCCGAACTTTTTTAATTTATGTACAAGAATATGTCACCTAACTTTATCAAAAGCTTTGGAAAAATCAGTGTATATAGAATCCACCTGATGCTTAAGGACAAGGGAATCTGTTATATAATTTTCATAAATGATTAAGTTACTTATTAAGTTATGTTACTTATTATACTTATTAAGTATTTCTACCTGTGATAAAACCGTGCTGATTGGGGACAATTATATTATTGATTTGTTTTTTTTAAGACGTCTAGGACTAATGACTCAAAGAGTTTGGGAATAGCGGACAATATACATAATGGTCTGTAGTTTGATATATCGCTTTTATCACCCTTTTTGTGAATAGGCGTTAAAAAGCTTTTTTTCCACTGATCTGGAAAACACCCTGATGCTAAAGACTTGTTAAATAATATGAATAATGGGAAAGTCAAACTGTTTATACAAGATTTTAAATATATTGGAGGAAAAAAAATTGGATTTATTAGAATCTAATGCTTTTATACCTTTTTCTGATGCAGATTTTTCAATGAAACAATGGCTTAAATTAAGCAATTCTTCAACAGATATATCTTTAGGGATCTCACTATCAAGAATATCCGTGTCATAAACACTTTTAAATGAATCTGCAAAAAGATTGACTATGCCTTCGGTACTGTCAGTACATTTGTTATTAAGATACATAGTATTTGGTAAACTACAATCATTCTTTCTCTGAGCATTAGAAAAATTCCATAATATTTATACGTTATGACGAACCTCTTTTTCCATTAAACTAACATAATCAATGTAACATTTTCTGGATAAGTCTTTGCATTGCCTTCTTAAGTTTCTACATAATATATAATATATGTATATATTAGGTAGAAGATAGAAGATAGATAGATATTAATTACGACGCCTGAAATAAAATTTCCCGCAAACATATCAACATAGTTACCAAAACAACGATTTGTTTTGCTTTTCGTCTGACGTTATCAATAACACGCTTTTGTAAGGGACAATAATATAAAGGTAATATATTAATATTTATAATTTCATAACGCCAGAGCTTACCATTAAATATTACCGTGTAACTTTGTGGGTAAACATAGATTTTCAATACGTATACACCCAGCTTCACAATACCTTTTCAATAAGAATGAAAACATAAGAATACACAATATGGGGTCATGGATCTAGGGTTGTTGAGAGATAAATGAATATTTCAAAGCTCCATAATGCGTAATAAGAAACAACGCAACTTTGCGAGTTGAAAACATCGATTTATAAATTTCGACAAAAGCTGTTCATATTTCATGCAGTCAGTTTTTGCTGCGCTAAACACACATTAGATTTAATTAGGTGGAGGTAGCGGGAGGCGAAAAAAATTAAATAAAAATTTAATTTAGTTAATAAAATAATAACACCATGTAAATCACCCATATTAACAATGTTCCCATAAAATGTTGACTTATTCCACCGTTCTTCCCCTCTCCCAAAATCACCACTCCCACAACTCCCACCTAATAGGCCACTTGCATCACATTTTTTTTAAATTCCGATTTAGGCAAATATTCTAAGGCATTCTGTATTTTTTTTAATCGTATTTTTGAAACCCTGGCGATTTTTTAAAAATTTCTATCCGACAAATCAGACCATTTTTTATAAACCGGAAAGATGGGACAAAATTTTACGGGTGCGAAAAAACGATAATAAAATCATTTTAAAAAAAGAACGTTTTCCACACGAATGGCACAGGAGAATAACGAGGCATACCAAAAATATTACATCTCATATATATTTTTTTCCTCGATCCATCTTACTGATCATAAATCATTACAATGTTCAACGTCTATATTACTAAATCCAATGTTACTTGTAATTGTAAATTATAATTAATAATAATAAGAATATTATAAAATTTGATTTTGTTATCAACACCACTACCATTATACCTCTAAAACACACGCAGACAGCATAAATGTACGGGGTTCTCTTCACAACATCTGTCAAAATGTTAAACCAAATGATAAGTTCGCAGAGAAAAAACAATAAATCTAGTGAACGTTAAATGTCAATTTCAAAAATTCGCTTGAATCAAAGTGTTGCCATATAAAAAAATAAATCAGGGTGGAATTTTACTAAATTAATAAGAACATTTTCTGAGACGGGACATTTTCATGTAGAGACGTCACGAGCCCAAATAACGGATTTATTTATTAAAAAAAATACTGTACATTTCTAAAAAAATTTAGCAACATTTTCGCAATCTTAGTAAAAAAATCTACCCACACGATTTTTTCCAAGTCGTTATGAAATCCATGCAAGTGGCCTATTATGCGTAAATGTAAAATTTTTTTTACTTGTGTAGAATTTTTAAGTTTGTCAAGTTTGCTAGTGAATGACACGGATGTGTCGAAACCGGTAGTAGAAAAATTAAAATTAAAATTAAAATTACAAAACATACATGGAAACTCAATTCTTCAAAACAAAATGTCTAATAAACCATTTTTGTGGTAAACAGTATTTTCGGTAGAAAAAATGTATTATGTATAAAAACAGATCGGCAAAGCTCAATGAAAGTAATATCCGTGTTTCTCAAAGCAGAGGAATGAGGTTGTAGTTGCTACGAGTATCTACTGGCTACATAGGGAAGTTTAATGTACGACGCCGAAGTCGGATCTAAAATTTAATAAAGTTCGACTCGTCGCGTGTTGTGCTTAAAGCTCTCCGGGACGGGAGCGATTGCTCGTAATCCGCGACGTTCATTTATAATGATTATTACTTTTGGAGCGCTAATTTAAATTCTGCCGGGGTCTGTTCATCACGGGGAAACATGGCCGTGCGATTTGTTCTCTCGGCTTGGGCCTGTGTTGATTTTTATTTATTTAGAAAAATCACCTCGTTTTAATTTCGCAGGGACAACTCTCCTCCATCACGATTTAATCGATCACGGCAGATTTTCAATCGAATTACGATGGGAGCGGTGCTGATCGGCGTTTATTACGTGGACATTAACTTAACCATCGAATAACCGAGCTCAAAAACTTCGATTCAGGTGTCAAGATGACGCGCCATCGTTACCGTTACGTTTAGGTTTTTGTTTTTGAAGTATAACTTCTTTACGCACGCTCGACTTGGGGAGTAAGCTGGTGAATGCGTTACGAAAAGTGGTGATTGTTACGAAAAGTGGTGATTGTTACGAAAAGTGGTGATTGTTACGAAAAGTGGGGATTGTTACGAAAAGTGGTGATTTTTACGAAAAGTGGTGATTGTTATGAAAACAATTATGCGTACGGAAAGCGATGCGAACGGTAATCAATTGCTAGGCGAACGGTCGGGCCTATACGCACGCTTGACCTTTTTTTTTAACAGTAAATACCGCACAAGAATCTCAACTGCTCCCGTCTGGAGCCAGTAAGACTATGGCATCCCCAATTGGGGTATGTTGTGAGGCTGAAGGGAGTGGTGAGGGGAAGGAGGTGGGGAAGAGGAAGGTTGGGAGGTACCTGGCTATTCAGATCTGGTCACCAAACACGGCTAAAGCCATTTTCAAGCAACGTTTCAATTCTGAATGGTGGTCTTACACCAGGGCGATACTAGTAGTATCTTCCACTCTGGAACATGCCGCAAATATACTGTATATTATTTTTAATGAATTAATTGTGAAATAACACAAATTAATCAAATAAAATTTATTTGCGCATGCCGGGTTCGAACCCGCGACCTCCGGATCATGAGTCAAGAGTCTTACCCACTGGACTACGGAGGTCGTGAGAAGGGATAAGGATAAGGATGGTCACCCCAAGGTCGTAGGTCACCCCATGGTCATATTTCACCCCAATGCCATATGTCACCCCTAGGTCATAGGTCACCCCGTTCGCTACGTTTGGTAACTTAGCAGGGATACCTGGGTTCATTGGGCGAGGTTTGTCTTGTATTTTTACTTCAGTCGTGTGGTCTAGAGCCCATTCGTTTTTGTTTCTAAGTGAATTTTTATTTAAGGTTATTTGCAGATATTATTTTCCTGTGGAAAACGGTTGAAAATAAGTCGTTTATTTTTTTATTTATTTGATGAACATCACACATGATATGTCAATTCATTTATCTGATTGGTTAGTAGCCGAGTCAAAGTCAAAGACATCGTGTTCAATATTCTGCTCACTATGTCCTCCATCGTCGCATAAGTAACGTTTTCTGCTCATAATACGAACGGTAGTAGAATAAATTCACATATCGTTTGGCAATGCTTCGAGAATGTTTACTAATTTAAAGTCGAAATTATGATTATTGGTATTATTTTGTAGATATATTTAGTTCGGTACTAAGTATATAATACATTTTTAAATAAATGAAGATAATATAAGCGAAACTCAATCGAAAATCTCTGTTTCCAGATTTTCGATTGAGTTTCGCTTATATTGTCTTCATTTATTTAAATATTACAATTTGAGGTTTTACTCATAAAGTTAAAATAAAAAATAAAATATAATAAATTATTGAATTTGTTGTAAAAATATACACCTATATTTTGAACGGCTAAACCATATATAATCTTTGGAGCGTCATTTTCCGCTATATATGTAAGCGATTTCAACCTTAATTCATAATTATTTTCAAATCCTTCAGCTTAGAAATTTCCCACCCTCTTTTAAAAAAACATACTTCCGAATTTTAATATCGTGATGTATAAACTGCTTTTGGTATTTGAGAGTCATTGAATGTAACTTTGTTTAACCATTTATATCATACTAGCTGGTTCCCGGCATGTGTTGCTAAGCCATTTAATAAAGAAAATGTTTCACCTGCGTGTCCTTTCCCATTCGTGCCGTTCCCCTTCCGCCTCCCCTTCCCCTCTCGCGATCCAACTCCGCCTCCTCAACCTTCCCTCTCCCCACTCCATTCCTCCCTTCACCCTTTCCGCGAACTCCCCTCCCGAGTTCCCCTCTCCCCTCCCAGGTTCTCCTCCCCCCCTCCTGCGATACCCCTATCCGAGTTCCCCTCCCCCCTCCCGCATTCCATACGTTCAGTCCCGGTACATTCAGTTTTCAAACAGCTCGCGTGCCACCTATTGCAATTTTTTTATACAAATTTCATAATGCCAGAGCTCACCACTAGTTTTATACAAACCTTGTTCTGACAATAACGAATACAATTTTTTTTTTAATCCAATTTGGTGCAGTCGTGTGTCAGTCAGTGCGTTCGGAAGTTATGCGCGTACATACATATATATAAATATATAGGTAGATTTTTAGGATGAAAAATGTGTTGACGATTTGAAGAAAACTGTAGGCTTACTACGGGCGAGGGTGGCTAATAGTTAGCAAAAACTGGAATAAACAATTAGGAAGATCCATGTCCAAAGCTGTAGTATGCAAAGAAGATGAATATTATGTAGGTTAATGAGGATATTAAGGATTAAATAAGCTAGGTAACGTCGGTTTCCACTTTGGGTGCAGGAAGGTTAAGAAGGAAACTTTAATCATTGGACTGCATGATTTATGTTACGACAGCTCCACTCCGAGAAGAAAACGATAAGAGACTTAATTGGAACATAAATCCGAACAAATTTTTGCCATTGAAGTCTCAGCTTGAGTGCATCGTTTTTACAGAGGTAGGCAACTAAATTTAAAAATTAATGCGATAAATCGCTATCCCAAAACAACAGTGAGATATACAGAAAAAATGTTTTTTAGTATGGGCATAATCTATTATAACAACCTCCCATTAAAATTAAAAACCATCGAAAATATGCAGGAATTTAAGCCCAAATTAAAAAATTACCTGAAACTGCTATAAAAGTCCCAAATATGTTTACTTGTATCTTAAAGTCTGCTATTTTATAAATCATTTATTCCTTCTTTTTTCTTTCATTTCTTAGTTTCTAAATCTCTGAGTCTACTATTGTATAAATCTTGCGTTCTTTCTTACGTATCCTTTACTTACTTATTACAATAATTTTTGTTACTAACTTACATGATTCTTCCATTTATAATGATTTTTTAATTTATATTATGATTTTTTTAAACTCTTCAGGATTTTTATTTTTAAATTATACAAGATTTTTTAACCTTCTTATTATTTACAATAGCCGTTATTATTAACTTACACGATCATTAATTTACTAATTGAGCTAGAACTCCCTCACCAAACACAAGAGCATTGTCTCTTTATGGTGAGGAAAGGCAATTTTTTTTATTTTTTGTTAACCTTATGTAAATATGTAACTGCTGTAACTTCATATGTATTTTTAATAAACATTGCCAATAAAAAAAAATAAATAAATAAGTTAAAAAAAAAAAAAAAAAATAAATAAAAATAAATAAATAAAATAAAATACCATGTTCAGTAAAAAATCTTGATCTCTAAATGGTGCATCACTGGGATATAATTAAAATCTCAATATTAAAGTTTTGGGTTATTCAGATTTTGCTGTTGACCAAATATTATCTAAGAAGAGTATTTTTTAAGATATCCCACTTTGGGGTAGTGAAATGCACAACGACAAATGATGACTTTTTTCCATGATGCAGTTTATTAAAGGTGCGATAAATTGATTTATCTTACTATTAAAACTGGCTAAGATAACCGATTTCGAGGAGCCTTCTCCACACAGATAGCGGAAGTCACCGCAAATACCAATCGCAACGATGACTCTTTCTCGTTGCCTGAACTTGAAAACAAATATTAAATTATCTAATTAAATGAAGAAATATATTAGCGAAACTTAAACCAAAAATCTGGAAACAGAAAACTCAGAAAAAAAAGATATTTGCACCTCTGGGACTAGAGAAAGGTCCCAGATGTGCAAATATCTTTTTCTGATTTTTCTGTGTCCAGATTTTCGATTGAGTTTCGCTAATATTGTCTTCATTTAATTAAATATTACAATTTGAGGTTTTACTAATAATGTTTTAAAAAATTATCCTTCTAAATATTATTACATTCTTATACGAATTATTATAATACCTACTCACTTATGTTTTTCTTTCATCATTTCCTATTTACATATATTTGTAAACACATATATTATGCGGAAATTCATTTACATATTCAACCAATGTTCGTTTTCCCGAATAAAGTTTATGTTAAAAAAATCACTTAACATTATTGCATTACGTTATGGCGACTCTAAAGTGGTTATGACAATTGCAAAGATATACGGTGAAAGAAGCGCCTGGACTCTGGGATCTTCCGTGAAGTCATGGTACGACCAAACCAATAAAAAAACATGTAATTGAATTAAGAAACCTGTGACAGGACAGATTTGTCTGGCGTTCTAACCACTCTCCCTACCCTAAGGAGGGACTGACTGGTCGTGAAAATTATTTTGTTAGCCGAGATCTTACAAAATAATATTTTTTAAGTTATGAATTTCAAAACACGTCGTGAAATCAACGTTATCTGTTTGAAATATAATGTAATCGGCACTAATATAATGGAACCTTCTGCCGAGTGATTATTGCCTGTCGCAGAGCGCCTTAGAGGGAAATGATGGTGTCACCTGTAATAGACCTAGAATGATGTTTATTATAAACCGAGACATATTGCGCCGAGCCTAATCGGAATGATAATGCGGCGTGCCGTAAGAATTAATATGGATAGAAACTCTTAGAAAAATAATATTTTTGCCTTGTCACGGAATGCGACTGGTTCTAACTAAAGGTTTTGTGGAATCTAATAACCGATTTCTTCCAAGCGCTGGTAGATTTCACTTTTAATAAATAATTGTTAGGTCGTAATCTCAGATATATTTTTGAAGTGATGTTAAGATTTATTACAACTTGCTTATAAGAAGTAGGTATTTAATAAAATCAGTTGTTGCTCTTAGTTTTTTTTAAACATAGATGAATAACAGTAAATCCCATGAATCTCAAGAGGAATGGTTTCTAATAAAGAAAAAAAAGCCTCAAAGCTGAGCTATGTGAGGTACCTACCGTTTTCAAATAAACTAGTCCTACTTTTCGAAAATAATTGAAAAAGGTATGTAAGAATCGATTAACAATGACGCATTAAGGTGATGCAATATAATAAACAATGCAAAATCATGTGATTTAATTTTGAAAATTAGATTGCCTTGAAATATTTTAGATGCTTTAAATACTACGAGAAGAACACATGTAAATATTTTTCTTTAAAGTAGTCAAGTATTTTTATTAGCTCAAAAAAAAGTGTCAGGCCTACTAAAAATTGCTTTAAAGGTCAAAATCTCCAACTTGCAAACCCCTTTACAGTTATGATTTTATTGCGTAAAGTAAAAAAAATATTTTTTTAGAAAATAACCAAGAAACATTTAAATATATACATTAGCTTCACAAAATAAAAACCAAAACTCGCTTTTTGACGACGTTTTTGGTGAATAAATCAAAACAGGCGGCTGGGTTTAAAGAGGAATTTAAAACCTTATCGCCGTGTATATAAGGAGTGATATTGTTAGCCGCCCGATTCTAAATTTTACATGACTTGGTGCATCACCTTAAGCATGATATGAAATAGTTTTTCTCGGGTCTGTCCTGGTATTTCCTAAAATGTGTACATGTGTGTAAAACATTTACATACCTACATAAATTTTGTTTTGGCAATTTGTTATGAAACTAACTTTGTATTAAGCTTTTATTATAGGAATATATATACCTTTTATTATTAGAGGAATTGCTTGGAGGTTTGGTCTTGAAAGAGGCAAGTACTCATATGATGAAATTGAACACATTTTAAACATTTCTTCTTTAGAAAAACGTAGAAAGGACTCTGATCTAAATTGCATATTTAAAATTATCAACAGTATTACTGATACACCTGCATTGTTACAACTCATCCAGTTTAACATCCCTTCCCGTAGACTTCGAAATAATGAAGTGCTGTTCCTCAATCAACATTCTACTAATTATGGATACCATTCTCCCTTATCCAGAATGTCGAGACTTGTCAACGCAAGTCAAAGCATTGATTTTTTTGTTGTAAAACTAAATGACTTTCGGCAGTCGATACGCAATATTTAAATGCTTCTTCATGCTTTGACTTGTCGTGTCTCTGTATGTACTTTTTACATTTTATGTTGTCATTGCTATTCATTTATATATGCTCTCCAATCACTGTCATCTTTTTTTATTCGTGTTATTATTATGTTTTTAATGAACTGTTGTCCGTAAATTAATAAATAAATAAATTATTTTAAAACAAATCAAAGCATAATTTCCTTTTTACGATTTAACTAAAACAATATTTATCTGTCCTTGTCCAGAGTAGAAGATACTTCCAGTAACGTTTTGGTATAATAATATCTTTTATATAATTCGTAAACAGAATTGTAAATCGTAATTAACTTACAGCATAGTCCCACTGGACCCAGGCTATATGACTCTTGTGTGGCATTATATAAATAAATTCCATTTGCAGATATGAGTTCTTGTCAATAATCACTGAGCCACTAGTGGCTAGTGAATCCTGTTTATGATTTTCCATTTTTGGACGTCTCTTCATATCGGGTATTGCTGTCGCGTGGCCTCACCTCTCTTTGCTTACGCATACATTCTTACCACACGACCACAGGGGACACAATGTCTGTTAGCCATTTTTGCACATTAATGCGTCGGTCACCGATGTAATTCTTATTGCCACAGGAAACTTCCACGATAAAACAAAACGTTCAAGAATATTGAAGAAAGTGAACAAAATAGTAAAGTTAGATACATACACTAAAACTAACCTAATGTGCAATTTTAATGTGTTCTCTTTTGTCAATGTTCCGTATTATCGAGGTACCCTCAATTGCAAAAGAAAGTAAATAAAGTGTAAAAAATAGAACAGACAGACACGTACACTTAAACTAACCTAACCTGCAATTTTATCGTGTTATTTTTTGTCAATGTTCCGTATTATTATCCAGGTACCCTCAATTACAAAGTAAAGTAAATACACTGAAGAAACTGATCTTTCTATTTTTCTATGTCTAGCTCTCTTTCATTTTGTCGTTTAGATTATTAATGTTATCTTTTTCTTCAATGATATATTTCACTGAAGAAAATTGAACGGGCAGACACATACACTAGAACCTAACCTGCAATTTTATAGTGTTCTGTTTTGTCAATGTTCCGTATTATCCAGGTACCATCAATTATAAAGTAAGGAAAGTGAAGAAAATTGAACCAACGGACACTTACACAAAAACTAACCTAACCTGCAATTTTATCGTGTTCTGTTTTGTCAATGTTCCATATTATCCAGGTACCCTCAATTATAAAGTAAAGAAAATAGAACAGACGGACATGACATACACTAAAACTAACCTAACCTGTAATTTTATCGTGTTCTGTTTTGTCGTTATTCCATATTATCGAGGTACCCTCAATTATAAAGTAAAGAAAATAGAACAGACGGACATGACATACACTAAAACTAACCTAACCTGTAATTTTATCGTGTTCTGTTTTGTCAATGTTCCATATCATTCAGGTACCCTAAATTACAAGGTAAAGAAAGTGCGGAAAATAGAACAGACAGACACATACACTAAAACTAACCTAACCTGCAATTGGATTATATCCTGTTTTATCAATGTTCCGTATTATCCAGGTGCCCTCAGTTATAAAATAAAGCAGAGAAAATAGATCAGAGACAAGTTATAAAACTAACCTAACCTGAAATTTTATCGTGTTCTGTTTTTTCAATGTTCTTTACTGTCCAGGTATCCTCAATTACAAAATAAAGTTAATAAAATAGAACAGACAGACATGTACTTTAACCCAATCCGCAAATTTATCGTGTTCCGTTTTGTCAATGTGCCGTGTTATCCAGGTACCCTCAATTACAAAGTAACGAACGACTGAAATACTGACGGCCTCCGTGGTCCTGGGGTAAGGCTCTTGACACACAATCCGAAGGTCGTGGGATCGAATCCCGGCGCGCCGGGATTTGACACCGCGGCATGCGCAAATAAATTTTATTTGATTAATTTGTGTTATTTCACATTTAATTCATTAATTCATTGTTAATTTGGGAAGCGGGAATGGGTACCGCCGCCCTGGGAACCTTTATTATATATAACTAACACCTCTGTCATAGGTCACCCCAAGTGGTTAGATACGTTTGGTGATTTAGCAGGGGTGCCCGGGTTCATGGGGTGAGGTTTGTCTAGGTCCTGTAGGCGGATGACCAGGACACACTGAACCCCAGATTCCTACCTACCCTTAAACTCTTTTCCTTTCCAGAACTCTCCTCTCCTTCCTTTCTTAAAAAAACCCTCCACACAGCATCCCCAAAGATGACATAGGCCCTGAGGGAAATTATTTTCCTCAGCGCCTCCCGTGTGGACCTCATGTAAAAAAAATTAAATAATATATAATATATTTGCGGCACGTTTCAGAGTGGATGATACTTTCAGTATCGCCCTGGTGTAAAAGACCACCATTCAGAATTGAATAAGAATAATACTTTTATTTTAGAAATTTGTACATTTAAGTTTACAAATTTCTAATTAATTATAATATTTCATATTCACTATATTTTTTCAAGTTTTATGTAGCTCCTACAATACATCTTGAACTTTCCAATTGGTGTGGACTTTAAAGTTTCTGGTAGTGTGTTATACAACTTCATTCCCTTGTACAGTAGACTGTTCTGCGTATTCGCTTTGTCCTTTTTTTGTAGCCTAATTTCCTTGCACGTCCTTGTGTTATATCTGTGAATGTCTTTATTGTATACAATTTTATTTGAGAAGTATTTTGGTAGCGTGTTATTCAATATTTTGTGGATAAATACCATCGTGTTCAAGGTCAACATCTGTTTCACGGTTAACCAATTTAGTTCTTTTAACATTTTAATTATTTTTGAAAATCTGTTTCGTCGAAGAATTATTCTCATTGCCCTGTTTTGGAGAATTTGTAACTTATTTTGTTCTCTTTCGTTACATAGGAAAAGTATACTTGAGCAGTAGGTGAAGTGTGGAGCAATAATTGATTGTATATGGTGATTGCAGTTTTTCTAGAAATTTTTGGCCGAATTCTTCCAAAAAAAGATATCTTCTTGCCAATTTTCTTTTGGGTGTATTCAGCACGTCTATTGAAGTTTAGTTTGGAATCTAATATATGTAACTCCTAAGTATTTCATTTCAGTAACATTTTCAATAATTTCACCATCAATTTAAATTTTGCTTTCACTGGATGTCTTCTTTTTTTTTACATTTACTCCACACAGGAGGCCTTGAGGAAAATAATTTCCCTCAGGGCCTATGTCATCTGGGATGCTGTGTGGAGGGTCTTTTTGAGGAGAGGAATGAATGAACATTGGTCTTGAAGAGACCTGTGTTGTAGGAAGGAGGAAACACAGAGGCCGGCAAATCAAAAAGAACTTCTTGTAATCTTCTTGTATCCAAACACCATACACTGTGTTTTTTTGTATTTAATTTAAGCTTATTTATTTTTAGCAATCTTGATACATCATTTAGTTCATTATTTAAAATGTGTATTAGTTCTTCATAGTTATCTCCAATTAAGTATATTAGTGTACCAATATTTATTTGTTATATGAGTATTTGTTTCTCGCTTTTTTGTAGTTATCCCAATCCATAGTATTATTAGTAAGGCGTGCTCTTTTGTAAAATGTATCTCTATCGTGCTGCATTGTGCGTAGTTCTTTTGTGTACCATTTATTATTATTTATTTTATGTACCTTCTGTTCTGGAACTACTTCATCAATAGATTTTTTTAAGTTTAATATCATCTAGTCAGCTTTTTCGTTATATTCCATTTAATTTATTTCATTCCTATTAATAGTCTCCAAGGTCTGAATGAAAATTTGTTGATTGTATTTTTTGTAATTTTTATATGTTATTACTTGTGTTTCTCTATTGGAGTTGTATTTTTCTCTGTCATTTATTAGAATTTGAATGATATTATGGTCGGTTATTTTAGGATTATCTAGTACTTTAATATTTAAGTTGAATTTATTAGAGATTACCAGATCAATCACTGTTTTCGAGGTACTGGTAATTCGTGAAAAATCTTTGACTAATTGTTTCATCCCTGCAGCTTGAATAATAGATTTCAGTTTTTTTGTGTATATGCATTTGCTTTAACATTTATATTAAAATCTCCAGCTATAATGTTTACATTTTCAACTTGTAAATTTTCCATGCACCATCTTTGAAAATATGTTAAAAAGTCGCACTTGCTTGTGTTTGGCGATATATAAATTACTGTTTATACACCTTTCTTGGTTCCCGATTTAATGGTGATGGCTAAGATCCAACAATGTTTTTCAAATTGATTGTTCGATATTACTTCATATGGAATTTTATTGCTTAAGAGAATCATCACTCCTCCTGTATGTAGACTATGTGAGTCGCAACGGATGGTATTATAATGTTCCAATCTAATTTCACTATCTTGAATATCTTCAGTAACATGTGTTTCACTCATCATAAGCATAAAAGGTTTCTTCTCCTCTAAAAGTATTTTTACCTCTTCGTAATGTGCCATGATGCTTTGTATATAATTTCATCTTTCTCGTAACTTTTTTTTATAAAAAAGAGATTCTGCTCATTTTTGCTTCTAGTTTTCTTTTATAAATTGGGCATTCCTTGCTCATGGCTGAGTGGCCACTATTTAGTTTCAGTCCTTGTTGGCTGAAATGGCTTACAATCCGAAGGTCGCGGGTTCGTATACGGCGTGCGCAAATAAATTTTATTTTATTAATTTGTGGTATTCTTCTTCTTCTTTACGTGTCGTATCAGGTCCCCCCGACGTTGGCGATCACTCTTGAGAATGTCTCTCTGTCTTGCGCTGCCCGCTTGTGGTATTATTAAAAATAATAAAGAGTATATTTGCGGCACGCTCCAGAGTGGTAGATCTCCCTGGTGTAAGACCACCATTCAGAACTGAAACGTTGCTTGAAATGGCTTTAGACGTATTTGGTGACTAGATCTGAATAGCCAGGTACTTCCCCACCTTCCTTTTCCCCATCTTGTTTCCTACCCCCTATCTTCAGCCTCACAACATACCCAAATATTAATGTCGAAAGATCTTATTAAATCATTTTACAACTTTTCAATTAGTATTGGTAATTTTTTCGAAGTTCATACCTAATAATAATACGTAAAATCAGTGCAACACTTCACTTTTCATCCGTTATAAATTAAAATCTTAAAATAAATTGAGATTGAGTAAAATTAAGCTGCAGCTAGGCACTACCTACATATAAATTCTGTTTATTGGGAAAACGAAGTACATGAAAACTCCCTTTTTCATAGCACGTAGAAGCCATACAAGACGAAACTTTTATAATAAGAAAGTTTTCATTTATTTGAATGGAAAAGAATTTTTCTTTCGTAATTAAAAAGTTTAAAATTGAAATTCTCGAATGTTTGAAATGCAAACAAGTGACAGGGTAAGTAACTAAAGTTGATATGAAAGAATTTACAAAGAAAATAATGTTAAGCAGCCAGTATTCTGTACTCATTCATTCTAAAAATTACTGAATGAGACTGTTGTAATTCCGCACAGAATGTAGGTATTTATTTATCAAACCTATTCAAGTTTTCATTCTCATATTGGAAATCACTTCAATCTCATAAATGAAACACTCGAAAGAAAATTTCATATGTTTTCCAGGAGGAATTATTTTCAGTTTTAATTTTTAAAACCCCCGTGACTTCATAAGGTTCGTGTGACGTTTTCATGTGGTTTAAAAAATATATTTTTTCTAATTACTCAAGAATTTATTTCAGAGAGTATATCAAAATCGCACGGTATTTTTTTTTAAATATAGCAAATAATTTTCTTTTTTATTTTTATTTTAACTTTATGAGTAAATAAAAAAACTCAATATAATAAACTCAAATCGTAATATTCAATTAAATGAAGACACTGTGAGCGAAACTCAATCGAAAATCTGGAAACAGAAAAATCAGAAAAAGATATTGGCACCTCTGGGACGGAGGTCGCTTTGAGGTCTTTTGACGGAGTTCACCCGGATGAGGTTTTCGCCCGGAAAGCGAGAGGTCCTGGGTTCATGTCCCAGAGGTGCCAATATCTTTTTCTGATTTTTCTGTTTCCAGATTTTCAATTGAGTTTCGCTCACAGTGTCTTCATTTAATTAAAAATTAATTTTCTATTCTACTCAAGTTTCTATTTAACTTGTATCAAGCATATTTTGTCATTCACAGACACCACATACGAGATTTCCAGGCAGGTTTTAGGTTATTTATTTAGTTTAAGATGTTACATATCGGTTCTGAAAAAAATCGAACTTACTTTGAAAGTTATGTAGTATAGTTTTTTTATATTTTAATGTTAAGCATATTGGATTTTTGCAAATAATAATAAATAACTTGCGTTGTGTTAAGTTTTCTAAAAAAACATAATATTTCTGACTTACAGAGAATTTATTTCGGAGAGTGTATCAAAATTGCAAGATAATTTAAATTTTTTAAATAGAGTAATAGATTTTTTATTCAAATCAGTTCCGCTACCTTCCCACATGATCCTGCATCAAGCTTATTGTTTTATTTCACAAGTACCGCATCCGCGGTTTTCAGGCTGGAAGTTTGTGACATTTTTTTGAAACATTTAGTTTGCCGAAAAAAGAAAGGCTTCAAGAAATGTATAGAATATTCGAACTTGAAAAGCTCAGTGTCCCCCGTGAAAACATGTGAATGTCGCGGGTTCAAATCCCGGCGTTCGCAAATAAATTTTATTTGATTGATTTGTGTTATTCCACAATTAATTAATTAAAAATAATATATATAGTGCATTTGCGGCACGTTCTAGAGTGGAAAATACTCTCAGTATCGCCCTAGTATAAGACCACCATTCTGAATTGAAACGTTGCTTGAAATGGCTTAAGCCATTTGGGCGACCAGATCCGAATAGCAGGTATTTTTCCATTTTCCTCTTCTCATCTCCTTCTCCTTCCCACCGCCTTCAACTTCCAACATGAATGGAGATGCCATTGTCTCACTGGCTCCGGACAGAAGCAGTTAGGACTTTTGTGCTATATTTACATTAAAAAAAAAAGTTCTGCAAGTTTCAGTTTTTCATATTGATTGTTAGCAGTTAGGACTCTAATGCGGTATTCAAATTAAAAAAAGTTCTGCAAGTTTCAGATTATCATCTTGATTGTTTCGGCGTTCAAGGCCATTATAAAAATGGGATTAGTTCACATTGAGACAACTTGTTTTTATAATTTTATTTTGTCCCTATTTACCATATATTTTTTTAGTTTTATAAAATGAGTCGTTTAATTTCTAAATCCGCTATATCAACTTCCATTGATTTGGAGAAAACCGCAAAAAACTCTCACGTCTTTAAAACGCCTAAATAATTAATTGCATTTCAATTTTTTGAATAATGAAATGGAGTAATATATATTTTTATGTATGTCTAGTAATCTGTTAGATAAATAAAATGGATATAGCGGATTTTGATACTCACGTCGTGATTCTCTCATTATATCCCTTGGCTTTACCCATCGATTTATATATTAGGCATGACCAATTACCACTCCCTAGAGACACGTAGAGGTATTAAATATTTTTTTCAACTAATAAACGGTCACTTATCTAATAATGCGATACTGGCACAACCTCCTATATAGTAGAGCAAGCCGCACTAATTTGTTTATGAACTCACCTGTGGGGAGAGCTACGTGCTTTTTTAATGCGGTGGATAAAAAAATATATTTATTCAATTAAATGAAGACAATATAAGCGAAACTCAATCGAAAATCTGGAAACAGAAAAATCAGAAAAAGATATTGACACCTCTGGGACTTGAACCCAGGACCTCTTGCTTTCCGGGCAAACGCGCTAACCACTGCACCACGGTGCCGATATCAAATTCGGTCATTTTTAACTGTATCATACTTCGACTAAGAACCACCCACATTATCTTCATTTTCTTAACGCATATATTATTGGCAACTATCTTTATGTATGATTGCAAGATTCAAACCCGAACTAAATGCCCTCTAGATAGTGTCTGGATAAATCTTTATCCATTTTCAAGTCCCAGAGCGGTGAATATATTTTTCTGATTTTTCTGTTTCCAGATTTTCGATTGAGTTTCGCTTATATTGTCTTCATTTAATTAAATGTTACAACTTGAGGTTTAAAAAAAAAATATATATATATATATATATTTGTTTTATGTGTCCTAAAGCGCATTTGTAAGATTTTTGACATTGCATATACACTGCATATGGTACAATTATAACGTCTTAGGCTATATTGCCTGTAATTGTTATAAATAAATGGACAAATATTTTTATATATATATAAAAATAAATAAATTTAAAGGGTTTTGAAACTCAACTTAACGCCATCTCGGATAATTTTGGCAAAATAACTGCTGGTGATTGGTTGAATTCTGATGTAGCGGGTTATGATAGTAACTTCTTGAATGATATAGCGGGTTTTGCATCTCACTCGCATTTTTTACAAGGTTTTTGGTCGTGATAAGGGAGGTTTTGAAACTCAATTTTAGGTTCCCCTTGTTCCTCGCAAAAATGTGAAAAGGATGTCATACTCAGAACATTTCGTCAAAAAATCGGATATAGCGGGTATTGAAATTATACGACACAAATGACTTTATACTAATGTACTTACAATCTCAACCGCAATAATTGAAACACTTTAAATCTAATTGACTGTAAATTAAAATACATATAGTTTTAATCTTCTCTGTGATGGTAAACTGAAATGCTTCTTGCAATTTGCAGAAAATAATCCGCTAATGTGGTATGGTTTTTGCCTTACTCATAACGTACACGCTGCGCTACTTGAAAGTCATTTATAAATCAGAAATAATGGTGGATTGTTATCCGATGGGCAGCAGGAATGTCAGATCAATATGAAGGATACGTCCATTTTTTTACAATTATTTTTATCTTCGTGATCAGCGATTCAGATCATGTTCTGCATTGTTATTATGAAATTAAAATCCCAATGACCTTTCTTAGAAGATCATATAAATTTTATTTCCTCTGAGCCTCATGTTCAATCATTATATTTATCGTGATATTTTTTTATGATTTATTATTTATTATGGGAAAAACCAAGTGTTAGTATGCTGGGGAAAAAAGTTAATATGTTTTTTGAAGTGAAAAGTTCTTTAGCACCGTTGTGATTTAAAACTCGATGAAATGGAAACAAGCGATACTAAAAAGATACATCTATAAAATTTTGCGGCGTCCTCTTTGTGCGGTGCTTCGTAGCCTATCGGCATCTTATTTGTGCGGTGCTTCGTAGAATAAAATGTAAAATAATATAATAAATAAACAATATCATAATAAATAAACCCTACAATTATTATATTCCTGATACTCTGCATTCGTCTCATTCTCACGAAGTTTTATTTTCTGAAGGTTTCACTTCTACCGCATGGGAACTGCAAACATGATTTTTTTTTAATATCACGATAGAGATCAAACTTCTTTAAGATATTTCACCCGATTGCCACGTAAAATGAATCAAGTACGTTTTTTTTAATGGTGGTGTACCTAGTTTTATTAATAAATAGAATTTTATTTGTCTTCCTAATTTCGAACCCGTGACTGCTTCAACCGGACACTAGAAACTTGCAACTTTTCCACAGGTGTCATCTTAAAATGTTTAACCGTCTAACCTTTAAATATAACAATTTTATACTTTTGAATGTAACTATAACTTTGTGGTTTTTTTTTTTAATAATGAATCTATTATCAACAAACAAAAAATATTATCTTATAGCCCAATCATGGATATATTCCCCTACCCACCCACTCTTCATTAATGCCTAGCAACGGCTCCACCCCTACCACAATCTTTAGTAATAATAAATTGTTCCCATCCACTATTTTGTAGCTGTCAAATCAGTATAGGTTTGTCCTGAGGAAGGAACGATCGTTCCGAGACCGGTCGGCTTTACAAGTGGTTCAAACAAAGTAACATTGTTTCATTTATCTATAACTAGCTGGTCCCGGCATGCGTCGCTATGCCACTTAATAAGGAAATTGTTTCTCCCTGAGTGTCCTTTCCCATCGTCCCGTTCCCCTTCCGCCTCCCCTTCTTCTCCTGCGTCCTCTTCCCCTCTCGCGTTCCCACTCCGTCACCTCCACCTTCCCTCTCCCTACTCTACTCCCCCCCCCCCCTTCACCGTCCCGCGAAACCCCCTCCCGAGTTCCCCTCCCCCTCCCAGGTCCCCCTTCCCGCGTTCCCCTTCCACCTTCCCCGCCTTCCCTCTTCCCTTTACCGCTCCCTCGTCCCGCCAACCCTCCTCCCGCGTTCCATATATTCAATCCCAGTACATTCAGTTCTTAAACAGCCCGCGTGCCACCTTTTACAATTTTTATTCAAATTTCCATTTTTCATGTATATTAAATTTGGTACCTAACATAGGTACCTATTTAAAATATCTAAAATTCTTGATTCGATTCAAAATATTAGAGGAGTACCTACTTTAAAAATTTTTTTCAACTTTTCAAAAATAGAATCCTGATTGCACAATCATTCATTGTTTTGCAAAATGTCATTCTCTAACACGCGAACTGTCAAACGTGCGATGTTTTCTGTTATTATCTAATTTTCTGCGCAATTTTCTAAATTTTTCTCTCCGTAAGAACCATCCTCGCACTTCAAGGAATATTCTAAAAAAAGAATTTGCGAAATCGGTTCAGCCGATCTCGAGATTTGCGCTTACCAACACATTTAGCGATTCATTTTTATATTATAGATAATTTCAATTTAGGAGTTTCGTATTTCCTAAAATAAAATATTTCACAATATTTGCTGAGAATAATGGAGGTAGCATTTGTTTGTTCGATCAATTATAATGATGTCCTCTTTAGTTCCTATCATGTTATTATATCATTGGAAAGAAGCCAATCGATTTCACATTATGTCAAAATAAATGTTGCGGAATTCACCGCAAAAACCACAAACGGAATCCGCCAATACGATCTGGTTTTTTCTATGTCTAACTTAAGTAATCGATCATCATAATTTCACTTCTTCATTCTTGTCGCGAGCGGAAGCGGCTGTACAAGGCCCTGCGCGAGGAAGCGGGACGGGTCGATATTCAATAATTTATATATTAATAATAAATAATTCAAGTTTTAATTTGGTCATAACAAACAGCGTCCACGTCCCGGTGGCCGGTGGTCAGGGGGCAAAAAATGATCCGTTCATTGCGAGGTCCGAGGGGGTCCTTTTATGATGGTCAAACCACCCACAGAGCCGCTCCGAACTCAGTCCAACCCCGCATCACTCACTCCTGATGTCCTGCTTCCCCTTTATTCTCTTTACGTCCTTTCCACGAGACAAACCGTGACAATGTTATGTGAAGCAATGTATCATTTCATTTATTTGATTTTTTGATTCATTCATTCGATTTTTTTAAATTTTATTTTATAGATTCTATTTTTTTCTCATGATGCATTATCACTTTCCAACTTGGCTCAAGTCACCTTATATTGCAATAAAACTGGCACTCATGTAGAACTAAATTCAATAATGTATCGCTTACCCTAATTATACGCTTACACCTACGCTTATATCAATTTGGGGGGCGGGTATGGGTACCGCCGCCCCGGGAACCTTTATTGGATAACCAACACCTCTGCCATAGGTCGCCTTCCCAGAACTTCCTCTCCTTTCCTTGTCTAAAAATACCCTCCACACAGAATTTTAAAAGATAGCTTAGGCCCTGATGGGTATTGTTTTCTTCGGGGTTTCCTGTGTGGAATTATGTAAAAAAAAAAAATTGGGTGATGAATATTCTAATTCTGTTATCACACTAAAGATACGTAAAACAAAATTTGTCTGCAAGTATCATAGATAAGGATACCTACATTCATGTTGATTAAATTACCATGTAAATGATCTTAACCTTCATAATATTATTAATAATATTGTAACTTTATTATATAACTTTTTTTAAATTTTCATACCCGGCTTTATACGTATATTATTTAATACGTATTGTACTTTTTTTTAGTTATTTTATACTTTTGTAAACTTTTTAACACTTACACTTGTAACTGTTTATACCGACCTTTTTGTTTTTTTTTGATATATTTTGTATTTATACTTTATTTTATTTTATATTTTTCTACGCTTTATGCCTGTAACTTTATGCTTCTGATATATATAATAAGTAAACAAATGTATCGTAATTTCTGTGACGTACACAAATACCGTAAAATATTTGTTTTCTAACAAATATTTTAGGGCTTTATGGTAAATTGATGTATTCAGGTATCTTTCAAATCTCATTTCAGGGTGAAAAATTCTCCCAGTATTGCCCTGATGAGAGACCGCCGTTATAAATCGAAGTTTTATAAAACACTTTAGCTATTTTTTTAGACCTGATCTGAATAGGAAGGTACCAGTTACCTCTGAAACATTCGTCTTTCCTTCATCTTTCCCCTAAGGCCTTCCTTCACCCTACGGTCACATAATATTCTACAACATTGAACTTTTGTTTGCACTAGTTTTTGGTCATGTGTGAAAAGTGTGATGGTTATTATTATCATAAATTAGCTTCATTAAATTTTGTAGTTGCTACGATTATAATATAGGTATGCATAGATCCCGTAGTAGTCGCGTGATTTCGCTCAACATAGTTAAAATATTTAAACATGTAGGTATTTTATAAAGATTACGGGGCGGGAAAGCGGGTAAGACAGTGTTCATAAAACGATTTCACAGAGTCCATTTAAGGTGTATTACGAGACTTTGGTGTATGCACATACCCCTGAAAATAACATTACCTGAAAGTCATGTCTTGTTTTGGATTCAATTAAAAATTCACTGCAACCCATCAAAGGATCTTAATTACCAAATTTTAATGCCCCGTTTTATCGATATGGATTTATTTGCTCCCAACCAAATCGCTGCCCGGGATTATCGGGCTATGGGGCATGGGCAGCTATAATTTAGTGCCGCTAGGTACATAACGAAATGTCAAAAAATAATAAAAAGTTGGTGCCGGACAGACGGAACTTTGATAGGGGCCGACAATATTTTTTTATGATTTACCTCCGATAAATTCCAAAAGCGACAAAGAATCACAAGAGCCTATGCGAAGGAGTTCTGGAAATTGATATTTCATCCTTCGACTGGGACGAAACGTCTAAACCTGGTCACGACACTTTTACAAAAGGATGCAACAACTTAATAGAAGCTGGAAAACTTATGGCAGCGGTGATCTGACCCTTTTATAATGTGTTTGGTAAATGGTATCATATTCGTGAACGTCGAGCGCGGGATGAGGTGTATTTCGGTAGCGGCGGTCCATAGGTGCATCGCAAAAACTAGATACGGCCGGAATTTATGGTCCCGTGATTCAGCGATGATCGGTGGTCCGAAAGATGGGCGATCGGTAAAAACCTCAATCGGGCGAAATTTATTGACTCTATTAAATTATTGGTGCTTTGTGAATTTGCATAAATGAATGAAAATACCGATTCGTGGCGCCAGGAAGCGTTTAAGGAATTATCACAGAGAATTCGTTTGACAATTTCGCGTCGTTCTTCCCAATCAAGCTATGCGACACAGATAATAACGTACTTATTACTTCGCAGTATACATACATATTTTTACTGACTTAAACAGCTGGGAAACCCTTAAATAAATAAAAAAAATCTCCTAGTACCATCCGCTTTCGGAATAATTAATTAACTATTAACCAGGACATGCAAAATGTAGTAAATTAATAAAATAAAATGGCTCATTAATTTACATATTACAGCTTACTAACCGAGAGTATAAGTTCATAAATAGCTGGCAAAATTAATGGAATTTTGAAGTAAATTACCTACCTGCAGTTTTCAACGCAGTAGAGCTCCATTTTTAATCTAATCAGAAAAATGGATTACATACTAGATTTATTTCCACACAATAAAAATTATTTTAGACAAATTATTATTGGTAAGTTACCTTGATTACAATTAGGTGCTTTATTAAGCACAGGCATAATATTATCAGGTAGTTCAAAAAGATGGAATAGGAAAGAATGAAATAATTGAAATTATGTTAAATCCTATAGATGTATTTGTTTGTCTCTTTTTCGTTTCATAGATTTTCAAAACTCGACAATGTGAAGAGCATCATAATTTTCAGACTGAATTATTTTCAGTGGCCATTATTACCACATGGCCGTTGGCCAACCATTTGCAGTATTTGATTCCACAGTATCTTACCACAGTTTCATTCTCGTTTAGATTCAGCTCAAAGGCTTTAAGCTTTCAAAGGCTTAAGACAAATATAGTATAGGTATCATATTGACTCTGCCATAACTTATTTTTGAAACGTGAGATTTAAATCAGCTTGCTACCTGAGCGCTTTAGTCATTGGACTATCGACATTCTTAGTTAGCAAGTACCTGTAATAATAATTATAACTAACATTAACTTAATAGTAGTTTTTGTAGATAATTGCTACTTAGCAATAAAACGAATTTCTTTTACGGATAATACTTTCGGATTACCCCATTTCGGCTAACACCGCATATGAAAGCAACCAATCCATTCGGATTTTAAGAGTCAGCCTGTTTTCTATTTTATTTATACTAATTAATAAAATCGGAATGCGCGCCATCTTCCATGGCCTGGCTTCTCATTATGGGGATTTTCGTGGAAGATTGTCTTCGCCCACCCGTGATGTATTCATTAGGCTGAGCTTCCAAGGGGTAGCAACAGGGTTAGATCTAGGAAGTAAACAGCCCTTGTTAAATGATGTAGAAATATAATAGTATATAAAAGAAAAACAATATGCGCACATATAATCAAAACTTTTAGGCATTGATAAATAAACTTCAAATTAATATTTTGAGCCAATGCACCACTCTATAATAAAACTATCCACTTTAACCTGCACTTCCATATTTAGCTATAATTCAGAAAATTTGTTATTTGAAGCAGGAAAAACTATCGAACCTTAAGTTCTGGTATTATGTTACAGTTCGCAGATCGTTTAAATTGTGCATAGCGACTATGCCAGAGATATTCTATATTCTATTATATAACACTGAAAAAAATTTAAAACCGATTTACTTTCATATTTTTCCTATACATAACCAAACACCGAACACTGTCGAACGGAAAAATAATTAAAACTGTTTTAAAAGCCAATTCTGATAATTTTGCAGGGAAATTTATTATATTGGCTTTATTATTATTATTATTTTAATTTGGGAGGTGGGTGTGTACCGCCGCCCCGGGACCATTTATTGGATAACCGACACCTCTGCCTAAAGTCACCCCAAGTGGTTCGCTACGTTTGGTGACTTGGCAGAGGTGCCCGGATTCATAGGGTAAGGTTTGTCCAGGTCTTGGCGGCGGATGCGTCAGCCCACCTGCTGTGTGGCGGGCCGGATCGAGAGAGAGATTGGTAGAGGGAGGTCTTTCGACCTTTCCAACCGGACTCTCTCTACCCATCGCCATGCACCGCAGTCGGAGGGATGGATTCACACGTCCGTCACTCCTGGACACACCGACCCCCATAATTCATATGTGAATACCTCACAAGAGTCCCAGCTGGTCCCGTCATGGAGCCAGTGAGTCTTCTACATCCCCAATTGAGGTATGTTGTGAGGCTGAAGGTAATGGGGAAGGGAAGGAGATGGGGAAGAGGAAGGTAGGGAAGTACATGACTATTCAGATCTGGTCACCAAACACGGCTAAAGCCATTTCAAGCAACGTACCAATTCTGAAAGGTGGTCTTACACCAGGGCGATACTAAGAGTATCTTCCACTCTGGAACGTGCCGCAAATATACTAGATATAATATTAGGTCCTTACATATGAAATTGGCGTTTTGTATGGGAGGAACATAAAGTCGTTTTTTTTTTAATATAATATATTTATTTAATCAAAGCATGTACCATTTCTATCTATGCACTTTTGCCATCTCGTAGGTAGTTCATCGATCCCTTTACTAAAAAAATCATTTGGACTGGAATCAATAAAATCTTTGAAGGCGGTTTGGACTGCCCCATCGAAATTTAATTTTTTCCCTTGCAAGAAGTTATCCAAATTTCGAAAAAATGGTAATCTGTTGGGGCAAGGTCCAGAGAGTACGGTGGATGTCCAATTGAAGCTCCTCTAATTTGGTAGCCGTCTTTTGTGCAGTGTGTGGTCTAGCGTTGTCATGAAGCAGCAGTAGCCTAGAGCGGAACTCGTACTCGTAATTTTTTTTTTTTTTACATGAGCTCCAGACAGGAGGCCCTGAGAAAAATTATTTCCCTCAGGGCCTATGTCATCTTTGGGGATGCTGTGTGGAGGGTTTTTTTAAGGAAGGGAAGGAGAGGAGAGTTCTGGGAAGGATAAGGGTTTAAGGGGTGGGTAAATAACGCGATATTTCAAGTTTTCCATTTTGTAAACTAAGTGACGCAAAGAAAAAAAAAACAATTAAGGAAAAAATAAATGAATTATAATTTTCAAAACACAAATACACGAGTAAATAGCTGTATAAATTTGAATTTGGAATTCCTAACCAAAGAGAAGATATTTGAGATCAAAGTTGCCAGTACGGCAAAATGCCAATTTCATATGTAAGGACCCAATATAAATATATTGTTTTTAATTAATTAATCGGGAAAGAACACAAATTAATCAAATAAAATGTATGTGACCACGACGGAATTCGAGTCTAAAGCCTTATCGCTAGACCACGCCGGCTATCGTATATACTCGTAGTTTGCATTGCGAGCTTCAACTCTTAGAAATTTACAGTAAAAGCTGTCCCTTTACGTAACTAAACTAATATTCAATTCTTTGTCGAAATATCACTGCTTATTACAATTGGTAATATTCACAGATACAGAAATACATCTAATAACTAGCATTTAATTACTATATGAAATTTTACAGCTTTTTAGTTTACAATTAATAAAAAAACCCGCAAAATTAATAAAAAAAATACATAAAAAGTGACAGAAATCATTGAATAAGTGCACTAACTGCTGCTAGTATTTTAGTTCTGTGTTTTAAGTGTCTTATGTACAGTCAAAACCATAAGGTTTTACTCCCATTATACAAATAAAATCAAAACTAACCAAGCCAAAGAAAAAGTGATATTGTTTATTAGTACAATTCAAATTCAAATTAAATAACTGTTATTTATCCACTCAATTTAATAATTTTTCTCTAATAATGGATAAACAAACAAGAAGCAAAAATACAAACCAGAGTGATCTGAAGCTGAAATCTTTACTCCCAGAACATAAAGAGATTCCTGACATTGTCTTAACAGCTGTCAACAATAAATTTGAAGAAATGAAAAAAGAATTCTTCAAGAAAATGGACGAAGAAAATGCTGAATCTCGAAACTCACGTAATTTCATTAGTAACCAATATGATGATATAA
Organism: Limnephilus rhombicus; assembly: GCA_929108145.2. Taxonomy (NCBI): domain Eukaryota; kingdom Metazoa; phylum Arthropoda; class Insecta; order Trichoptera; family Limnephilidae; genus Limnephilus; species Limnephilus rhombicus. The sequence continues at coordinate 32,435,641 of OV815272.1, read as the reverse complement.
ATATTAAAATAGAAAATATTACCAAGCTGGTATCTGAAGTTGAGATGCTTCGGAGAGAAGTAAATGATAAAAACAAGATTATAAAAAGCTTTGAAGTTAGAATCGCGGAACTAGAACAAGCCTCGAAAGAAGATTGCATAGAAATATGTGGAATCCCACAATCAAATGAGGAGCAGCCAGTCTCACTAGTACAACAGGTGGCTGCGGCAGCTGGGATGGTGATTCAGCTACACGACCTGAAGGAGGTGAAACGTATCCAGGACAGACGACCAGGAGCCTACCCGAGAATCCAAGTTAAATTCCACGATAACAACAAACGAGACCAAATATTAAAAATGCGGAAGAATATCGACGCTAAAACCGTGACAACCCTGGGCAGCGAAAAAATCTACATAGGAGAAATCATTTGTCCATACTTTAAAGAACTACTCTGGAAAACTAAACAGAAAGCAAAAGAAACTAAGTATATGTATGTCTGGTTTAGGGAAAACAAAATACTGGTCCGTAAATCACCAAATGAAAAAATAATCTATGTTAAGCATTCAGACGATCTAAATAAACTTATCTAGACAGTACATGGCACTCGCACCACCGGTTGTCAGTTATCTAAAAAGTCAATAAGTACTATAATACTACCAATTATCTAAAAATAGTTTCAACCGATGGTTACGGGTGTCAAACTGTTCTTAAACTTGATATGTAAAAATGGATGCTAAAACTAACTATAGAACCTCAAATTCTAAATTCTATAAAAAAATTGTACAAAATAACCTATTCTCTCTTCAAATTGCACTATTCTTAATTCTCTTAATTATTGTAGTTATTTTAAATAATTTAGTACCGATAACATTTATCCAAATCATTAATCGAACTTATCTATTATCTATATTTCCTAAATCTATCTATTTTCATTTACTCAATTTAATTTTAATTCTTTTAATACTTATATTATACACTTTTATCATATATTATATTATACACCTCTATTACACTTTTATTATAAACTTATATTATACAATTTTACTCGATAAAAATAATTTACTTTGTTCAATTAGAAAAGCTTATTCAATCTACATACAATATTTAACTAAAATTGTAAATCATATTGATCATTTAATTATATTTTCTATACTTATCTATATTAACTTTCTACACTTAATTTTACTTATTTTAATTCTTAAAATTTTGCAATTATGTGATTCCCCTAAAATTCTCATTTCTCAAATTAACTTTCATGATCTTATTTACACCTATTTATCTAAATTACCTTTTTATACCAAGTATTTTACATTCAAATGTTATTATACTACATGTATTTATTACCCAAATTATTTTAATTATTTTAACATCAAATTTTATTGTTCTAAATGTTTTTACTACCCAAATTATTTTAACTACTTTACCAACAAATCTTATTGTTCAAATTGTTTTTATTACCTAAATTATTTTATTTATTTTAACAACAAATTTTATTGCTCAATTTGTTTTTTTACTCCAAACTATTATAATCGTTTCTTATATTTTAAAAATCGTAATATTTCAATTTTATTTGTCATCTTAGTATTTATTCTCCTAATCGTTTCAGTACCTTCACTTATTTCAACAAACTTCATCCATAAATTTTTAATGTCTTATTATAAGCCTTCCAATCACTCGAAGTATGCAATCCTTTTAAAATTTTCAATTTCTACATTTCTATTTATTCCTATATCTAATGAAATTATTTTTCCTTTTATAAAACATATAATCTATCATTTACATTCCCTAAATTTATCTTTGTTCATTGACTCAATTTAATTTTAATTAATTTTATGCTTATATTACACACTTACACAAATACTCACCAACATGGCTGAAAACATGGAACATATAGACTCGGACAACCAACACTACTGTATAAGTACAAACGACATTAATCTATGGACCAATATCACAAAAGAAAAAAATAAAATCAAAATATTGCACCAAAACATCAGATCGATTAATAAAAATTTTGATGAATTCACTATGTACCTAGAACAACTAGATAATAACTTCGATATAATTGTGCTGACAGAATGCTGGTTGAATGAAAAATATATTCCAAAAACAATTGAACACTACAACACACACCACACAAAAAAACACAAAAATCAAAATGATGGCATAGTCGTATACACTAATGATAAAATAAACACATTCATCCAAGAAATACATATCGTAGACTCCAACTGCATACAAATAACATATGAAAAAGAAACGTGTATTCTTGCAATGTACAGATCTCCATCCAAAAACAATATTACAAATTTCCTAACTGCATTTAATAATACATTAAATGATCTCAACAAATACAAAAATATCATCGTCATTGGAGACCTAAACATAAACACTCTACAAAACGGACACCCACAAAACTTAGAATACCTAACAATATTAGCACAGCATGGACTGAAGCCAACGATAAATGTTCCAACACGAGTCACACACAACACAAAAAGTTGTATAGATCATATAATGATCAAAACAAAACTAAAAACCAAAACCATAGTACTTGAAAGCACTATTACAGTTCACTACATGAATATGATAGCAATAGATACCGAAAACACAAAACCTAACCAACATAAAATATTCACAAAAAAAATAATTGACTACACAAACTTAAAAGAAAAACTCAAAAAAATAGACTGGAGTACAATATACCAAATAGAGAAGGTCGAAGAGGCCTGGGACAAATTTACAACAATTTTAGCGCAAGAAATAAATAATAAAACTACTCTAAAACAAGTAAAACTTACGCACAAAGCAAAAAAAATTAAACTATGGATAACGCATGGAATATTAAACTGTATTCGTAAACGAGACAGAATTCACAAACAAATTAAACATACGCCATATGACATACAACAACTTAATTACTACAAAAGATATAGAAACATCTGCACGAAAATTATTAGAGTAGCTAAGGAGTTGTATTTTAGAGAAAAACTTAAAAAAGAAGAAAACAATAACCCAAAGGAAATATGGAAAATATTAAAAGAAGTTACATACACACAAAAATTCAAACAAGAAAATACAATCGAACATCTAAACATTAACTCAAAAAAAGTAGACGCCAATACAAATAAAGAAACTATAGCAAATCATGTAAATAACTTCTTCGCAAGTATAGGAAAAGTCTTAGCGAACCGTAAAATTCTCAACACAAACACGACAACACAAACAAACAGTTCAAACATCAATACACAACCGACACAACACAGATTTGCAATAAAAACAACTTCGGAAGAGGAAATTGACAAAATAATAAACACATTAAAAAACCGTATTGCTCCTGGATTAGATGAGATAACGACGGATTGCATTAAGATAATAAAAACAGAAATTTTAAAACCCATAACACACTTAATCAATCTAAGTATAACACACTCCTGCTTCCCTAGTACTCTTAAAAAAGAACTGGTGATCCCTATTTACAAATCCGGAGACAAAATGCAAATAACTAACTATAGACCTATCACTTTGTTAAACTCGCTTTCAAAAATTTTCGAAAGAGTAATAAAAAACCAAATTATAATATACCTGGAAGAAAATAAATTAATCTCGGAAAAACAATATGGATTTAGAGAAAAAATAGGCACAAAAGAAGCTTTGGCGTGTACAATAGACTATATACATAGCAATTTAGATCAAGGGTATAAATGCATAGCGATATACCTAGATTTAGCTAAAGCTTTCGATTCAATCTGCCACCAAACGCTTTCTAAAAAATTAGAAAACATAGGCATCAAAGGCAAGGAACTCCAACTATTAAAAAGTTATATGAGTAACAGAACACAGCAAGTAAAAATTAACAACCATATTAGCAAGCCACTGCCAATTACATATGGAGTTCCACAAGGAAGCATACTAGGGCCCGTTCTTTTCACTATTTACATTAATGAACTTTGCAGCATGAAAATAGACGGTGAAATAGTTAGTTATGCAGACGACACAGTTTTACTCTTTAAATCTAAGGATTGGAAAAATGTATACAACATAGCGAATTTAGGAATCACGCGAGTGAAATCATGGCTAGACTCAAACATACTTACACTGAACATATCGAAAACAAAATTCACAACGTACAGTATAAATAGCACAGGACAGCCAAAAAATAACACAAACACCATAAAAATACACGAATGTTTAAACACCAACATTTGCGTTTGCCCTCCTCTAGAAAAAAAAGAACAAATAAAGTATCTAGGAATCATAATTGACCATAACCTTAGATGGACACATCACATCCAACAAGTGACAAATAAACTCCTCAAAACGATACACATTTTCCTAAACATAAGAAACATATACAAAATACAACAAATGAAAACAATATATTTTGCTCTATGTCAGTCTATAATAGAATATGGAATAATTGCTTGGGGAGGAGCAACAAACTCAGCTATCGAACACCTGGAAATTGCGCAGAAAACGATCTTAAAGGTAATACTTAAAAAACATAGACTTACTGATACAGACCAAATATTCAACCGTTGTGACGTACTAGACATACGACAATTATATGTTAAATCGCTACTAAATTACATTTTTGACCAAAAAAACAACCTTCAACAAACACAAAATATCACAAACAGACCAGTTAGACAAGCATACAAAGAAAACTTAAAAACTCCGATGGTAAATACAAGCTTTGGACAAAGACATTACCAATATCACGCTATAAAAGCATTCAACAGTCTAACACTTGAAAATAAAATTGAGGAAAACAAAAATAAATTCCGACACAAAATTACAAAATGGATTAAAGACCAAAATAGACAATACTACCAAAATATCATAGCATAAAATAACAAAACATATAAGTAACACACAAAACCAATATAAAACACAATCACCCACAAACACACAACACGTATTAAAAATATCGTTTTTAAACTTATATAATATTATTTATTCTTAATTTTACGTTAATTCTAAATCTCTAATTTTTAAGTTTAATTTATCTTAATCGTATGTTTTTTATTTACTTTTTTCCTTTTTTTCACCAATATTATGTATATATATATTTATATGTATTGTGTATAATTTTGTATATGAAATGGAGGCCTCAGCACGGGTAAACCACCCAGTGAGGCCAACATCATTGAATTATGTAAAAAATGTAAATAATATTGCATCAAATAAATAAATAAATAAATAATAAATTACGAATAATAAAAAATAGTTAAGATTGGTGCGATATGCGAAATCAAGACCTTTTTGGTTTCTTGTCCAGCCGCCCCTGTTACAAAGGAACTGCCCGTCAAATTCTTATGATAAGTTGGATTGCTTTCTAGGAGAGATCGGGCGCCATCTGACGTCACCAACCGTCGTGCTATCGGGGGAATGTGCAAATTTTGACAGTGGAATTTCGGCAAAAACTATACCGAAATATGCGTTCATCTGCCCCTCTAAATAGGGATTGGGCGAATCAATTGGTCGACAGCACTAGCATTTATATAGTCAATTAAATCAAATTTATACTTAATTTCAAATGTAAACGGAGAAAAAGTTGATTGTATTATTGTCCAGTGACAGAAACTTGGGGAGATCTTGCTTAAGATCATTAAATATTTATATTGAAACATGTATACCTGTTTTTGAATCTGTTAATTCGCGGTGATAACCTTCTTTCACTGACTTGTTTGGATGAAATAATCACCCCCTCACTCTGATGTTGTAAATATCCTTGCACCATTAGGTAAAACTTGTTTTTAGTCATGATGAATTTGGAGTTCTCCTGAAACCGGTCACCGGGTTCAATAAACATGATACAACTCTGATATAAATAAAAGCGGATTATATAATATATTTGGGAGGCGGATATGGGTACCGCCGCCCCAGGAATAATTTGTTGGATAACCAACACCCCTGCCATAGTGTCTTGGTACGTTGGTGACTTAGCAGGGGTGCTCGGCTTCATGGGGTGAGGTTTGTTTGGTGGAGGAGGTCTTTTGACCTCTCCAGCAAGAATCCCTCGACCCGTTGCCTTGCACCGCAAATGAAGGGATGGATTCATACGTACGTCACTCCTGGACACACTGACCTCCAGATTCCTACCCACCCCTCATACCGATTTCCTTCCCAGAACTTACTCTTATTCCTTTTCTTAAAAAATCCTCCAAACGGCATCCCTTAATATGACATAGGCCGTGAGGGAAATTATTTTCCACAGGGCTTCCGGTGTGGACGTAAAGTAAAAAAAAATGCATTTATGTATTTAAAAAAAAAAAACATTTATATATTTTTTTACATTGGCTCCACACAGGAGGCCCTGAGGAAAAATAATCTCTCAGGGTGTCATCTTTGGGGATGCTGTGTGGAAGGTTTTTTTAAGGAAAGAAAGAAGAGGATGTTCTGGGAAGAAAAAAAAACCTGAGGGATAGATAGGAATCTGGGGTGAATGTGTGAAAAGGACTGACGGACGTATGAATTCATCCCTCCCACTGCAGTGCTAGGCGAGAGAGACCGGCTGGAGAGGTCTAGGCTTAATCTCCCTCATTAAGCCCGAAACACGTTAGGTGGGCAAACGCATTAGCCGCTAACACCTAGACAAACCTCACCCATGAACCCGGGGACCCCTGCTAAGTTATCAAATATAGCGAACCACACGGGGTGACCAATAGCTGGGATGTTGGTTATCCATTAATTGGTTCTCGGGGTGGCGGTACCCATACGCGCCCCCGAAATTATTACAATTATGAAATACATGTAATACAAATATTTTGATACAAATGTGATACAAGATAACTAAGATACAAATTTGGTACAGTTATATTATGATACAAATCCAGCGCCCTTGAGGTGATTTTTCACAAAAACGGCGCTATATAAATCATCCAAATATTATTATTAAATCTGATGCAATTATAATTGATTATTTAGATACATAAAATATATTTTACTTTTTTAAGAAAAAAATACCTTAATAACATACACTTAATTGAATAGTTCATCTTCTGCTTGAGGCGTAATACTAGCAATTATATATACTGTAAATAATCAAAATTTTATTGAAGAAGAAAATCATAATCTAAACGAAACATTACACACAACAAGACACAGAAAAGGAAACAAGGTAACAGTCTTAACTGGGAATCGAACCCACTCTAACTCAAGGATCTATTACCGGTACAAAATGCCTTAACCAAGTTGGCTATCGGAACCTTTATTTTTCTGTCATTTTCAAATTTAACTAATCCTCCCTATATTTTGGCAGCTATCATTTTTAATGATTTCAAAGTTCTTTTAACGAACCTAGATGGCGTCTCAGAAAAGACTGTCATATTTTATTTAAATGGGACACCTCTTCTTTTTGAATGAATATTCAGTTTTTATTGGAATAAGCTTTCGAAGATTATACCCATTAATGTCATATATCGTGTACGTTAAATTACATATATTTGATATATTACATTAATGGCTATATAGCCTTCAAAAGTTATTCCAATAAAAATACAATCATTATTTTAATTAATTTACAGAATTTGAATTAATACAAATCAACAGACTACTTATTTTATGGATTGTAATGTTAGTAAACTCATAAGTTTTGAACAGTGTCCGCTGAGTTATTCAGTTTTCAATACGTACGTGCAAACACATTTAAAAAGGAAACATAAAAACAAATTAGACCATATTTTTTCAGAGTATGTGCATAATAATGTACTCTTATTTAAAATTTAAAAAAAAAATATATATATATTACCTGCATGTTTGTATGACAGGCTTAACGCGTTATAATACCTAATATATTGTACGTAATAATGTTTAGGAATTTAGCAGTGGCGTGCAGTGGCAATATTATCTTTTTTCTTTCTCTTGTTTCTAATATCTTATAATTTCTTTTTCAAACCTATATTTTGTTCTAGTTCATACACTGTATAAATTATATCATGTATGATTACCTTAACACGGGCATTAGCCTAGTATGGTAATCAAGAAAAAAACATAAAAGTGTATTTTTAAAAATTGTATGAAATAAAAAAAAATATATATATATATATATATATATATATTTTTTTTTTTTTTTTTTAAAGCCGAAAAGTTTAAATCATTGGTGACCCGAGAATTGGTCCGACGACATTTGGTCTAGCCGAAAGTTTAGAAGATGTTTTCTTCAAGTAAGTATGCAAAGAGGATATACGGCCGTATAACCAAAGTCGATATACTTATATCTGAAGGCATCTTGAGTGAAAATCCGTTGTAAAATTATTTTTACTAATAATTTCGACTCTTCAAAGTAGTATGCGGCAATCACAAAATATGACATATTTATATGTGCAGTCGGCTTAGCAAAAAAACGCTAAAGATTTCTACTTGCATGTAATATAACTTTTACATCTGAATATAACACAGAGTCCCAACTGCTCCCAACCGTCTCGAGCCAGTGAGAATATGGCATCCCCAATTTTGGTATGGTGTGATGCTGAAGGTAGTGGGGAGGGGAAGGAGATGTGGAAAATGTACCTGGCTATTCAGATATTGTCATCAAACACGGCTAAAGCCATTTCAAGTAACGTTACAATTCTGAATGAATACTCCCCCTCCTCTTTGTTCCTACTCACACCTATTCATTGACATCTTTAAGTCTATTGTTGTAATTATAAGTGAACCCTGATAAAGTAAGCATTGCTTATGAAACATGATTGTGTTTTAAACAACAAAGATGGTTAAAACTAAGCATTTTATTAATTTTGAAACTAAATGTTGCTTAATTATTGAAAAATGTTTTATAACCTACTTTCAAAAGATAACATAAAGTATAATGAAAACAATTCTCGAACACACAACAACAAATGTATCAAGCAAATTAGAAATTTTACGTATTCGATTTTCTACCCTTGATTATAAAAGGATATTTTTGTAATGTTATGACAGGTTCTTACTTTGTTATTTTATTTGATAAATTTAATCAAACTCCATCTACAGACACTATATGGCCATCACCTCCTTTGGTACAATATTTCTGTTACAGATTTACATAAAAAAGTCTATGTTAAATAAAACATACTTGTGATTGACAGTATTAAATGTAAGTAATATTTCTGAGAGGCATTTCATCAATGTGTTATTTGAAAGGAATACAAAAATTGATTATTCATTACTAATTACGTCGGTACTTAAAAAAATAGAACCCAAACCGTATATGGTTTTACATACTATTTAAATTCATAGATTTTATCGCGAATGTCTAGTTATATCGGCCGTCAAGTGGAACTTGCAAACGCCTAATGGTTATCGATAGATTTAATTTGAAAGTTTTAAAATCGAAAAAGATTCTATTTAAAAGATATCCATCTAACTCAAAAATGAAAAATACTTGTAAAATTTACAAGAAATTCTAAATAAGTCAGATTTTTTCTTGAACAGTTTTCTATATGAGGTTTTATACAGTTTACTAGCCGATTTAAATTGCACTTAAGATCAATTCGTCAAGGTAAATTAATTCAGATACAATTTTACATTAGCTCGGTTACTTTTCCACTTACCTACATATTAAAGTCTGAGCAAGAATATAATTAAAACTGATGCATAGATGGATTGACAAAATTGGTGTTTTCTCCGTTTTTTCTAGGTAAATCTTTTCTTTTCCCTCAAAAGGACAAGCTCCGCACTTCAATCGGAAATGCATTGTCACACTGCTATCAGCATATTCTACGTGAGTTTCTTCCGATTTACAAGCTGAGATGATACTTGTAAACTAATCTTCAATTTTCATAATTTTTGGTAATAAATTTTATATAAAATCTTCAACTTCACCAGCTGCAACTCATAAAAAAACCGAGTATTTTTCCTTCAGTGCCTACATACGCTTCAAGCTAATGGTTTCCAAATTAAGAATAATCAAAATTCAATTTACCTAATTGGAATAACTTTTTAAATGATTTTGAAGGTTATACCCATCAATACACGACCGGCTCGGTATAAGGTGTTTGGTTATTTTTTGGACAGGACCGGCCCTACATCAATCTGACTATCTCTCTTCTCTCTCTTCTTCTATCTATCTTCTATCTTCTATCTTCTATCTCCTATCTCCTATCTCCTATCTCCTATCTCCTATCTCCTATCTCCTATCTCCTATCTCCTATCTCCTATCTCCTATCTCCTATCTCCTATCTCCTATCTCCTATCTCCTATCTCCTATCTCCTATCTCCTATCTCCTATCTCCTATCTCCTATCTCCTATCTCCTATCTCCTATCTCCTATCTCCTATCTCCTATCTCCTATCTCCTATCTCCTATCTCCTATCTCCTATCTCCTATCTCCTATCTCCTATCTCCTATCTCCTATCTCCTATCTCCTATCTCCTATCTCCTATCTCCTATCTCCTATCTCCTATCTCCTATCTCCTATCTCCTATCTCCTATCTCCTATCTCCTATCTCCTATCTCCTATCTCCTATCTCCTATCTCCTATCTCCTATCTCCTATCTCCTATCTCCTATCTCCTATCTCCTATCTCCTATCTCCTATCTCCTATCTCCTATCTCCTATCTCCTATCTCCTATCTCCTATCTCCTATCTCCTATCTCCTATCTCCTATCTCCTATCTCCTATCTCCTATCTCCTATCTCCTATCTCCTATCTCCTATCTCCTATCTCCTATCTCCTATCTCCTATCTCCTATCTCCTATCTCCTATCTCCTATCTCCTATCTCCTATCTCCTATCTCCTATCTCCTATCTCCTATCTCCTATCTCCTATCTCCTATCTCCTATCTCCTATCTCCTATCTCCTATCTCCTATCTCCTATCTCCTATCTCCTATCTCCTATCTCCTATCTCCTATCTCCTATCTCCTATCTCCTATCTCCTATCTCCTATCTCCTATCTCCTATCTCCTATCTCCTATCTCATATCTCCTATCTCCTATCTCCTATCTCCTATCTCCTATCTCCTATCTCCTATCTCCTATCTCCTATCTCCTATCTCCTATCTCCTATCTCCTATCTCCTATCTCCTATCTCCTATCTCCTATCTCCTATCTCCTATCTCCTATCTCCTATCTCCTATCTCCTATCTCCTATCTCCTATCTCCTATCTCCTATCTCCTATCTCCTATCTCCTATCTCCTATCTCCTATCTCCTATCTCCTATCTCCTATCTCCTATCTCCTATCTCCTATCTCCTATCTCCTATCTCCTATCTCCTATCTCCTATCTCCTATCTCCTATCTCCTATCTCCTATCTCCTATCTCCTATCTCCTATCTCCAATCTCCAATCTCCAATCTCCAATCTCCTATCTCCTATCTCCTATCTCCTATCTCCTATCTCCTATCTCCTATCTCCTATCTCCTATCTCCTATCTCCTATCTCCTATCTCCTATCTCCTATCTCCTATCTCCTATCTCCTATCTCCTATCTCCTATCTCCTATCTCCTATCTCCTATCTGTCTTCTGTCTTCTGTCTTCTGTCTTCTGTCTTCTGTCTTCTGTCTTCTGTCTTCTTTCCTCTGTCCTCTGTCCTCTGTCCTCTGTCCTCTGTCCTCTGTCTTCTGTCTTCTGTCTTCTGTCTTCTGTCTTCTGTCTTCTGTCTTCTGTCTTCTGTCTTCTGTCTTCTGTCTTCTGTCTTCTGTCTTCAGTCTTCTGTATTCTATCTTATATCTTCTTCTCTATAAATAAAAATGAATCACCGAAATGTATGTACGCGCATAACTTCCGAACGACTAAACCAAATTGGATAATTCTTTTTTTTGTGTTCGTTTATTGTCAGGACAAGGTTTGTATAAAATTACTGGTGAGCTCTGGCATTATAAAATTTGTATAAAAAAAATGCAATAACTGAATGTACTGGGACTGAATGTATGGAATGCGGGAGGGGGGGTGGAGGGGAACCAGGGAGGGGAGAGGGGAACCTGGGAGGGGGGAGGGGAACTCGGGAGGGGTGTTCGCGAGACAAGGAAAGGGGGGGAGTGGAGTGGGGAAAGGGAAGGTGGAGAAGGCGGAGTGGGAACGCGAGAGGGGAAGGGGACGTGGGAGCGGAAGGGGAACGGGAGAAACAATTTCTTTATTAAATGGCGTAGCAACGTATTCCGGGTAGCATCTAGTTTAAAATATTATTGAAGAAGAAGATAATACCAATAAATCTAAACGAACCATGACAGAAAAAGGGGAAAAAATAGTTAAAGATAATATTATTACTTCGGAATTTGCAATATGAGATTAAGGGTATTCTCAAAATATATTTAGAAACTTCACACCGATAGATGGCGTTAATTTCAATATTATCGAAAAAAACGCTTTCTACACGTTATGCTTTTTAATATTGGGATGAATTATTGGTTTGCGGACGTACATAAGATATAGCAATCTGTTTAAATAGTTTTTTATACCTATAACTTTATAATATTAGAAAACGGCTGAAAAACACACAGTTTTACTACAAAATTAACACGTAAAAAATACATTTGCTACAACCCCGCGTGCGATCATACAGATTTTTTTTTACCCAACCGAAACATATTTGCGATAAACAGTGCATTTCGTAAATTTAACGCCAAAACGTACTAGTTCAAAAGAGACGGAAGACTAGAGTTTGTTGAATTCAGTAAATTAAATCAACAGCCGGGGAGATAGAATAATTTATAAAAAGGGTCAGCTGAGTTAAAAGAGCATATATTGCGGTTGCTGGCGTTAACTGGATCTTTTTTATAAAGACCGCTTGCAAGACTTACTTTTCTGTCCACGATGTTGGTGCTACAGAGTCCGTATTACATGGTTCCAGAAAACTGTATTGTATTTTTTTCCAGTGATTTATATTTTTTCCAACGAAAAGTTCTAAGTTTTATGGAGGTTTCCGTAAATATTATGTGTCGCTGTTGAAAATTTCGCACTCCTTCAACGCCACCGGTAGTTTTAATAGCCCTTTTCAACATGTAAAATTAATGAATTTCGACGTAGATACTTATCGCTTCTACAGAAAAACGTCAACAGTGGGTACTTTTTTCTTGTATGGAAGTTGTTTCTCCTTCAAAATAATGCACCACCTATTATAATTTTTTTTATGTCTTCCCTTCACGAAAATTCTTTGAGATGTATCAGTAGCATCACTTGCTCAATGAAGAACGTTGTAGTACAAATTATATTTTGAAATAATTTAAAGTGCTTGCCCACTTAAGAGCTATTCCGGTCATTTAAAATTATCGTCGATAGGTATTGAACCAATGTCTTCTGTTCCACTCCGCGCTCCCCTCAGGGGAACTGAGCGAAAGGGACAACTGCATATCGGGCCGAAATACCTAAATAAAATCGTCAAAATCGATGTTTTGTAATCCCCATTTTTCTTCTCCAAAACTGGATCAATTTTAATTTTAACTGTATTAGAAGAAAATATTCTATGTCGGTACGTTTTGCTTTTTTTTTCAAAATACATTGTTTAGTTTGTATACTGAACGTCTTTTGACGGCGTTTAAACTAGGCAATTTTATTCATTTTTGGAAGGTCCTAACTTCTATAAGAAGTAAATTATCAAAAAAAAGCAATACGTACCGACACGCTAATGGTCAATATCTATATTATGTAAGCTTGCTCTTTGCTCTAGGGTCAAAATCCAGAGAGATAAATGGGGAATACGTTTGTATGGAAAAAACACCGCTGGTATTTCCTCTTAAAGACCTCTAAAAAGTGGAGTAATTTTAATCACTTTTAAACATTTAGTTACTATAATAGTGTTCAATGAGATCGCGAAGTCAGTATAAGTATAATATAACATAAGACCTGTGCCTGACGCAGCTATAAAAGATGTGGCTTGGCGTATTTCGGCATATCGCTCGTCGTACATTCCCAATGGCGAGCAATATGCTGAAATAGGCCTAGCCACATATTTTATCTGCGCGTGTGGTACCCCACTTTAAGTGTTATATTACATGAAATTAAACAACTTAAAATACATATAATTTTTATTTGTGTTTAAGTTTACACTAAGTATTGGATAAAATCAACATAGTTTTATTGTGATAATACTCTGAATCAGAATAGAACGGTAATAAAAATAATTTTTCGCAAATTAGCGGGATAAAATGCGCTTAAATCGCCAGTAACTAACTAACTAACCATCACGCCGTTTCTCCGCAGGGGTAGGCAGAGAGGACAGACCGCCAAACAACTCGGTCTTGGCACACACTCTTTACCTCATTCACATTCATACATCGTCTCATACACACTCTTCTATTATTCTGACTTTTGACATGGCCCGACTCAAGTATCTGATTCACTTGATCGTGCCATGTCTTCCTCGGGCGTCCTTTACTTCTTCAACCATTCACATTGCTACTAGCCTCAAATAGCCAATAATCGTTTTTTGTGAAAAATCACCTCAATGGCGCTGTACAAATAAATATATAAATGAATTAATATTACTGGCTTACAACAAAGATTTACAATTATAACTAGTGACTTTCATATAAGACTTATAGCTTGTGAATTATGTTACTGGCTAACAACCACGATTTACAATTATAACAAGTGACTTACATCTAAGCTCAAATATGATTGCAAACGCTAGTTTTTTTCTAATACCAGGCCTCATTTTGCTGACAACTTTTCAGTTTAATTTCAATAAAAAAACTAAATGCTTTATCGTGTTTAACGGGCTTTTCCCCCAACGACGCAAGCTGTATGTACCCTCGTACGTGTTTGCTTTTTTCTATGTTTGTCAAAAGCGATAAATGAGTGATATCTGTCAAAAGGTTAGGATCTGTTCCTTTATATGTGTGCAGCTAATTTATCACACTAACAAAGTGGTATATCTGATATATCTGAGAAATGGTTTCTCGTGTGCTCAATCCAGGACACATTTACAACTTCATTATACGTAATAAAAATAAGTTTGTATTATGATTTTGCTAATAGGTAATAATAAATTAATAATAATATTATTATGAGACGATGTAGGAATGTGAATATGACACGATAGTGAAGGGTAAAAGAAGTCGGAGACGCCCGAGGAAGACATTTCAATTTGAGTGGCGGGTTAGGCTACCGCCGCCCCGGGAACCATTTATTAAAAAACCAACATCTCCAACATACGTCACTCCAAGGGGTTCATTATGTTTGATGACTTAGCAGGGGTTACCAGGAAAGGGCGCGAAGCGTGATGGTTACACAGTAAATAAATAAATTAGATGATAATTAAAGTAGGTACCTAGGAACCTACCTAGCAAATGTTTGTGAAAATAATAAGTATTTCACTCATTCTGGGATTCGTTTCTTCCCAGAGTATTTGTAATTTTTATAAAATGCATGCCTAATGTTTTAGAATAACGCAAAACTGTGTTTGAGAAAATTGTGTTATTTATTTATTTTTACAATAGCTACAATAGGAAAATAATTTCCTCCAGGGCTTATGTCATCTATGTGGATGGTCTTAAAAGAAAGGAAGGAGAGGATGTTCTGGGAAGGAAAAAGGCATGCGGCGTGGCTAGGTATCTGGGGTCAGTGCAGTGGGTCCAGGAGTGACGGACGTATAAATCCATCCCTCTCACTGCGGAGCAAAGCGATGGGTCAAGAGAAGAGTGCAGGAAGCCTCAAATGGTCTCCCTCAACCAGTCCCTCCCGATCGGATTTATGGAAGGCTAAGCACCTCTAACTACCTATATCACTGTGTCTTGAGGTATTTTTTTGCAGAAACCAAGTGAATCAATTATATTATTTGAGAACGGTCACTCGAAATAACAGTAGAGAAGACTGACGAATCACGTTATGTGACAGAATGTAGATACCCGCGCAGTTTGATCTACCTATTCATTTTATTGTTTAGTAAATCGCAACAACAAAATAACTTGGCATGTCTACCTACCTAGTGATAGTTACAGATTTATGAAAGTTCTAAACTATTACAGTGGCCCTTGTTATCATTATGTAGTTAGTTTTGCCACTTTTACTGCGTGTCTCGACCACAAATATTCCCTGCGCACAGAAACAATCATAAAAAATCAGAAAAGAAACTTGAAATTTTGTCGACAAATATAATATCAAACTACCACACCATAGGAATGTGCTAAATGCGTTCACGAGACGTGCATAATCGGGATCGCTCGCACATAAGTTTGTCGCCTTCTAACATGCGGATACCTATTCCCGCGCCCGCGCCCCGCGCCGGGTGTAGCGGAGTTTAGCTACCCGTGTCTAACGTAAATCTGATGAAAAATAATTACTTTTGTTAATGTAATAACTTCGTTATTATAAGTCATATAACAGTGAAATTTTTGTTCGCGTAAATTTCATTATTAGTGTTATTTTTTTGTACAAAAATAAATAACATACTATCTGTAGTTTTCGAATGCGGCTGAAAAACAGATTGTATGAGAATTGTCGCTTCTGTTTCACCTTAATGAAAATGAGATCCCAACGGACGAGTTAGTTGGTTGAGACGCCGTCCCGGCAAGACAGAGATCCTGGGTTCGATGTGCAATTCGGGCCGTTACTTTTTAATTGTTCCGTGTCTTGTTCTGTTTCTTGTTACATTTAGATTTATTTATTGAAGCGATTTGAAATTCGGATGAAATGGAAATGCGTCAGAAAAATTCCAATATAATGCGGTAAATTCAGGACTCCGCATGGGCCTCTAATAGCGCCGCGGTATGAAGCGCCCAACTCTCAGCGCCCAGAGAGACATCCAGCGAACGGAGGTTCGAAACCTACCAAATCCAAAAAAAATTAACGTCAGTTAAAATAAACATTTTCATTTTTGTAAAATGAATATCCAATCTTCAAACCACTTTAAAATAAACAGGCAAAAGAAAAGAAAGCGACATCTAGCGACTTTCTAGTTTCACTTCTACTGCGTGTGAATTTCACACTCTGATTTTTTTAGTATTATCTCCTTCTTCAATGATATAATCAAAATTTTCTAACGCCTTTCTAATTCGGGTAAGAGCAATATTACTAAAGAATTTTTATTTCGAATTCAAACAACTTTTAGATAATCAGTAATTTTATTATGCTTGATATTTTATTTAATTTTATTATGCTTGATTTATGAAAATATAAGTAAAAATAAAACAAATTTATTGACACCTTGTAGGCTTTTACTTGTAGTATCTACCTGCAGCGAATGAACATTAATGAGTTTATTTATTCTGTATTTATTTGAAATGGTAATTAAAATATTAATAATAAGTCTATACGTGATCTATTTTGTGCTGATAAATGTTTGCCGTTCTTAAAACCTGGATGCCATGCAAATTTTATCAAAATTTGCATGGCATCCGAAATCCAATACAAGCTCAGATCACTTTTGGTGTCGATTTTGTGAGCTGAAATTTTTTATTTGCGTTTTCGATTTCGAATATATCGAGTTTGGAGTTTGAATTTTTTACGTTATTTTTTTTATACCGGTCGCTACGACGTTTACGACGGTTCTTGTTTTTTAACGAGTTGAAGGGTGGACCCGGCTATCAGATTTTTTAACTGAAAAAAGGAGAGAAGTTGAAAAAAATTCGAGGTGCTCAGGTATTCTCCATTTTTTTATTACATTTGTTCCCCGCAGGCGGCCCTGAGGGAAACGATTACCTCAGGGCCTATATCATCTTTGAAGATGTTGTGAGGATGGTTCTTTTTAGGGAAAGGAAGGAGAGAAAGTTCTGGGAAGGAAAAATCTACGAGGGATAGGTAGGAATCTGGGGGTTAGTGTATGAAGGAGTGACTGACTAATGAATCCCTTTCTCCCATTGCGGTGCAAGGTGATGGATCAAGAGTTCAGCTGGAGAGGTCTAGGTTAGGTCTGTCTCAACCAGTCTCTCCCGATCCGGCCCGCCACTCATAAATCCAGGTACCCCTGCTAAGTCACCAAACGTATCGAGCAACTTGAAGTGACCTATGGCAGGGGTGTGGGTTTCTAATAAATGGTTCCCGGGTCGGCGGTACCCATACCCGCCTCTCAAATTGTTACTACGCTATGTGATGCAGATTCACCACTTTTCCGCTTGTACCACTATTGTCTACACACCGTGTATAATAAACATTTGTCATGGCTTATGAGATTTAAATTGTCACTGGGTGAGAACGGGCTACGGTTACAGGACTTTTTTAAAGGATAGATTGCATTTTGATCGAGAAATACGGTGGAATAAGATTTTATTCATACACGGCACGTCCGAGTATAATATTCAGATTTAATTCTAATTCACAGCATTATTAGATGAACTCCCGTAAACCCGGATCTGTCATTATGTCTATAATGACGGCGTCACCGAGCGAAGACGATTTCTGGGAACCTCACACTGGTCGAGAAGAACCGTACAGCTGTCATTCTGAAATAATCGATTCTGTATTTTATTTGTGTCGCCTGACAATACTAAACGTGAAAACGAAGATTTAAATTATCGACGCGGAGTCGATTACCGTATCCATCAATCTAAAGGTGCGTGCACACTAAACTGAAGGAATAAGTGGGATTGCAGTTGAGGAATTAGTGACATTAACTTTAATGGGCCGTGCAGTGGTGTGAGTGCGAGGTGGTAAACTGGTAATGCTGGACTCGCACGAGGCAGAAAGGCTCACATGAAAGCGTGCCAACCTGGAACAGGCTTTTAATTAGTTTTTAAAGCTAGATTTATATATCATAGAAGGCTATAAAGCTTAATTTGTCCTTATCGTCGTGCAGTGTTGTTGTACCACGTTAGAGCAGTAAATGATTAGCTCAAAATACTTGAATAACCTACATGACTCTTCAAAGGAGGTAGGTTCGTCTTTTTATGAATTACGTCGACTGCCATCTCTATTGCATATTATTGGTGGACATGTGATGAGATATTATATGGATATTGTAATGGAGGCTGTTCAGATGAGCTAGCAGCGTTGATCCACTATAAGACAAGCAAGATCGGAATTTTTTATTATTTAAACCGTATTTCCGCTCTTATTTAACATGCATCTCTTCATTTTATTGCCATTATTTACCACAAGTGGTGTCCCATACGGATCGCACCTTGGCCCAATTTTATTTAATATAATATAATATTAATGATATAATATATTATAATATTAATGACATTGTTGCTATTTTTCTAGATGTTCATATTTTGCTTTTTTCTAAAGAATTATAAAATTAAGTATGGATGACTGTATTTCTTTACAGAATAATTTGATATATCATCAATAAATTTCAACGCAATTTAAGTAAATGTCAATCCATTAGATAACCAGAAACCCAATCATATACCTACTATTATCAATACTCACTTAACGTTGCTCAACACATTTTATTTAATGAAATAAATGACTTTGGGATAGCCCTTGATTATAAATATTTTGACACACGTAAATATTATTACGAACAAAGCAATGGAAATTCTCGGTTTCATAATAAGAATCGCCAAAGACTTTCGTAATATTTCTACTTTAAAATTTTGTTATTTTCATTATTCCGGAGCCAAATTGAAAATAACTCACCTATTTGGTCACAGCATTATAAGGTTCACTCAGATTCTGTTGAAAAAAAAACAGCACAAATTTTGAAGACACATAAATCATAAACTTAAACCTTCTGTTAAAAATAAGAACTATAACTGTCTAATGAACATCTAAAATTAATAAAGCGGTCCGACGGAAGATTGGTATCTGATGTCATTTTTATTTTGAAAATCATTAATTCCCTTTTGATAGCCCTACATTATTGAAATTAATTTTATTTCCTCTTCCTAAAAGAGCCACACGGACTAAAAATATCTTTCACTCCAATAATAATGTCAATACCAATTCGTTTATGAACTCCCTTATACGAGTACCACCCAAACACAGCTTAGTTAACTAACATGCAGAAGTACCAGATATTTTCAATAACATCGAGTGTTTAAGTATTTCCCCAATAAATGAAGACATAATTTGTCTCGACGCAACCTAGCGACGGATTTAACACTAACAGTGATTGTCTCTCGCAAAAATAAAGTTGGTTGTTTTCAGGTGGAAAAATATAATAAGCAGTAATTGTTGAATGAAACACTAGTATATATTGAATCATTTGGCGGGTATAAGATAAGCCGCCATAGCTCAATTGGGAGAGCAGCTGACCGGCAATCAGAAGGGCACGGGTTCAAGTCCCGTTGGCGTCATGTATCTTTTCTCGGAAGATTTTTCAATGTGGATGAGTGTTTCAGGCTGATAATTATTGCTTATAATAATTGTAATATCGAAAGAACTTATTAGAGAGCATTTAAAATAATTTTTTTAAACATTATTAGTTAACATTTTTTAATGTTAAATAAATGTTTCATTCTATACTTAAATGTATTTGTACCGTAAATAAATAAATAAATTACCAAATCTTTTTCTAGAGCCCTCTCCTTATCCCGCCTCACAACATGGCTATACCGGTTGGCAATATAGTTGAACATAGTACAGACAGAAGAGCTATTGTGGGGTGTAAAATAATAAAAATATAAAGGATTAAAAAATATAAAAAGACGGTGTAAAAAAATATGCCGAATCAGCAAATCAAGTTTCGTCGTAATATCAGACCAATCCGCCAGATTTGACGGGAAATGCGTTAAGATGGCAACTAGGGAATGCAAATCTCGCGAGATTGGGGCTCAAGCGAGATCCCGCGAGTTTAGAATAACAATACTGCGAGATCTCGCCAATTTCGAGATCTCGCGAGATTGGTAGTTTTGAATCACAATATTTGAATAAATTAGGAAAAAATAATAAAAAGTATAAGTATTATAAGATAAACATTTATTTTCACGATTTTTTTAATAGACTTGTATGCATCAAACATTGTTTGACGTATTTGTCTATAATTTTTTAATAAACTTCTAAGTAGTAAACTTTGACGTACGTATCTATCAAATAACAAATAAAAGAAACAACCAGTCTTGTCTTCTAATATCAAACAAAAATCTTTCAGCAATAAAACAGTTCTTTTATGACAAAAAAATCACAAGAAGTCAAAAAAAATATGAAACTTAACAACTTCACATAAGAAACTTTTTTTGCATAAATGGCAACATTGCAATTCAATAATGTTGTCTTTCATTTGGAAAACTGAATCCTTCACAGGATCGGTAACATAAAAATATTTGATGGACCGCTTAAACTAAAATAATGACTAATGACTCACAATTTTAAATTTAAATAATTTCCGGGGAAACTTGTTAAGGGAGACCTTTTGAACTTTCCATCCGGACTCTCTCGACCCATCGTCTTGGAAGGAATGGACTCATACGTCTGTCATTCCTAGACGGATTGCCCCTAGATTTCTACCCGCTCTTCATTCCCTTTTCTTTCCTAGAACTTCCTCTCTTTTCTTTCCCTAAAAGAACCCTTCAAACAACATCTCCAAAGATGCCACAGGCCCTGAGGGATTTTATTTGATCAGAACATTCTGTGTCATAGAAAATTTTCCCGCAGTGCCAACGGTACCACGTGTACCAACGGTAGTTAGATGATTTTTTAATCGTGGAATTAATATACAACTGTTTACCACACACCGTCGAACACACTTAATGCCAGATGTGTTACGAGCAACAACCAGTAGCAGATCCTTCTGCAGTTTATAGTGTTAACGAAGTGTCTAGTTGCCCATTAAAGCAACAATGTGACGGTAGCTACCCGCTACGAACACCATATCATTTTACTATATGTGCTGCCGGCTGCCTCCCGATTATGGCCCGCGTGCACTGTGCAGCGCTAATGCAGGAATGTGCAACACATAACGTCATAAATTATAATCATCGCAATTCGTATGCGAGAGAAATGCAGCATTTTGCTGTTCTCGCCATGTTCGTGCTCTGAGATGAAGCGTTGCTCGGGTTATTTAGCTGAGGAAAATGTAGGACATGGATGAAAGCAGCTGATCAATAATAATAATAATTACAGTCAACATGTCTTTGGTAAAATTACCGCTACATTTGTCATTATGCACATTACCACGTGTCACTATAAAGTGATAAAACGATTTATTATTACAGTATTTTTACCCAGGTTCAATAATTGTTTTTGCTTTGTTGTAAAACTGGAACTTTGAAATAAAACAACAATTTACTTAGTATGAATCAACTTTTTGATATTTTAAACTAAATGATAAAAAAAGACAACGAACGTCAAAGAAGAGTACTGAGCGTGCGAAACAACATCCTCGCAAGGAGATTCAACAGGAACACTCCTCCGATGAAGATGCAACTATTCCATATATACTGCATTAGCGAACTAAGGAATAGGTACACACAAGGAGTCATTAACACACTGCGAGGGCAGTGTAACAACACACACAGGGCGCTGTTCGGCCTCCCTTGGCGATGCAGCGCCTCGCAGATGTTCGCATATGTCCGCTGCTTCGATGGGCAACAAACAGATTAGCAGGGACGAGTCAGCGCTACCGGAGATCAGAAAAACTCTTGTCCAGACCGTCGCGTCACCCAGTGGCAGGGCGCGCCCCTACTCTGTAGAATTTCCCTTAGGCCACCGTAGTACAAGTGCTAAATACGTTTACCTTTTTTTTATTTTATATCCTTTTCATATCGTGTAATTTATTCAAATATATGCTTTTATACAACACCTCTGCCATAGGTCACCCCAAGTGGTTCGCTACGTTTGCACACCTACTAAAGTGTGCCCGGGTTCATGGGGTGAGGTTTGTCTAGGTCTTGGAGGCGGATGACCAGGACACACTGAACCCCAGATTCCTACCCACCCCTTAAACCCTTTTCCATTCCAAAACTCTCCTCTCCTTCCTTTCCTGAAAAAAAAAACCTCCACATAGCATCCCCAAAGATGACATAGGCCCTGAGGGAAATTATTTTCTTCAAGGCCTCCCGTATAAATCTCATGTAAAAAAAGAGTATTGCACTCACCGCTACGTTCAGCTAAAATTAAACAAACAAACATTACTATTATTAAATCAAGACGTCACATCGATAAATATATTTGAGCATATACCTAGTGGACTCAATTAAAAAAAAACTTTCTTAAATATGCCTTATTACAGTATAACTGACCTCCTAAAAATTCCTAACCTCCTGTTTGTGCAAATCTGTGTTCTGTGGTGATCTTTGGCATTTGGACCATGCCTTTAGCATGAATATAGTAAACATCGGTTCGGTAAGAAATTTGCAAAACTCACTTGACTTCATCTCACTAAGGTTATCCAACTATTTACACGTCGAATTTAACCCCTTACGCTCAATCTCGGTTTCTATTACCAATCAAGGACGCCATTGATTGATATTAATTCCAACTGTCATCCATTAGTCTTACCACATGCCAACATGGTCCGACAAAATAACTGACCAATGTTACACATCCTGTATATTTCTACAATCGTTCCCGGGATTTGATACACCGCGGTGGAGAGTGATAAATCCCCTCCCGAGGGAGGGAAAGTTGGGAGGATTCCCAGATAAAACGCAATATTTTTCTCGCTTTTGTAGTATCTAATGGGAATATTTTTAAAGATCGAAAAAAAAAACAGTTGTACCTCAATGAAGTTTCTTGAAGAGCCAATTTGAGTCAGAAAGACGAGATGCCCACAGAAATGAAACATATTTATTGCTTTGGAGTCATGAACAGCATAACATAGTTAATAGTAGGTATGAGTACCAGTGGTTAACGTTCGACGACAATACCTGTACCTGAGAGGCGAGTAATAACAGTTTAATGAAAATACTATCATAATGCGTTCAACTGCTTGGAATATGGTTACAAAAAGGCTATAATAACATACCTCAATAAATTATAATCAATGTTAATATAATTCTATGCTTCTGCATGGGTTCTATAATATAATTGAAATGGAAAATTTTATATTATTAGTAAAACAATTCCATATCGATACGGTTTTATAACAGTTGATCCGCCAACAATTGGCCCCCCGGCGTACTTATACACAATGTGCAGTCGGTTTAGGGAAAATACGGTGTACCTAATAAAACAAACTATAACTTATTATTTTTTATTGTTAAACTAACGTTTTTTTTAAGACAAGATTTTTATGCATGGCACAAAGGGTAACAATTATTATAAGCAATAATAATCAGCCTGAAACACTCATCCACATTGAAAATCTTCCGAGAAAAGATGCATGACGCCAAAGGGACATGAACCCGTGTCCTTCTGATTGCCGTCAGCTGCTCTCCCAATTCTTGCATAAAAATCTAAATGCATAAAAATCTTGTCTTAAAAAAAACGTTAGTTTAACAATTAAAAATAATAATTAATATTTGACAAGTTTAAGTATTTCCCCAATAAATGAAGACATAATTTGTCTCAATGCCACCTAGCGACGGATTTGACACTAACAGTGTCTCTCTCGCAAAAATAAAGTTGGTTGTTTTCAGGTGGAAAAAATATAATAAGCAGTAATTGTTGAATGAAACACTAGTATATATTGAATTATTTGGCGGGTATAAGATAAGCCGCCATAGCTCAGTTGGGAGAGCAGCTGACCGGCAATCAGAAGGGCACGAGTTCATGTCCCGTTGGCGTCATGTATCTTTTCTCGGAAGATTTTTCCATGTGAATGAGTGTTTCAGGCTGATAATTATTGCTTATACAAAAATAACTAATTGAACCCAAAGGAATGTGCAGAGAGGATGTACCGCCGAATAATGAAAGCATAAAACTTATTTTCATTTAATTAAATGAAGACAATATAAGCGAAACTCAATCGAAAATCTGGAAACAGAAAAATCAGAAAAAAGATATTGACACCTCTGGGACATATAAAGATAGTTGCCAATAATATATGCGTTAAGAAAATGAAGATAATGTGGGTGGTTCTTAGTCGAAGTACGATACAGTTAAAAATGACCGAATTTGATATCGGCACCGTGGCGCAGTGGTTAGCGCGTTTGCCCGGAAAGCAAGAGGTCCTGGGTTCATGTCCCAGCCTAGCAATTCCGTATTTTTGTGAGATCGTTGTTGGATAACGGACGTTATCTTCTGTCAGATTTGTATGATTTTTACGTCACATATTTTAGTTTAGATCGATTTAAACATGAATTCCTGCAAGTAGGCATGATTATTTACTCATTTAATGTAAGTTGTACATAGAAAAAGCAAATAACTGCCATAAAATTCACACAAATCTGACAGGAGATTACGTGCGTTATCCAATAACGATCTCTCAAAAAATACGGAATCGCTAGGCTGAGGTGTCAATATCTTTTTCTGATTTTTCTGTTTCCAGATTTTCGATTGAGTTTCGCTTACATTGTCTTAATTTAATTAAACGTTACAATTTGAGGTTTTACTCATAAAGTTAAAATAAAAATAAAATAAAACTTATTTTCATTCACATGCATCAAGGAAAAATCTACTCCTCTATGTACTGTGTACGCCAGCGCATAAGTACAAAGAATCGACACTGTGTATAAATTATTAAAGGTATTTTTGAAGTCGATTTCGAAAAACAATGCACAAAAAAATATAATTTTATGGTAAATACCATTTCGGGGGGCCAATTGTCGGGTCACCGACATGTACATAAAAACGATGGAAACATAGTATTATGTGTAAACATTATACACAAATATATATAGTGTTTCGTAGATGCTTACTGTAAAATAAGTTAATTCTATATCTTTCGGGAGCTAAAGTCAGTCATGATTATGATTTACGGCTAAAACTTTTCTAACTATGACCTTTCAATGTGTAGGTAACCACTTTATGGACGTTTTGTGATTTAAAGTCAGCATACTTATGCAATTTATTCCATCCCACCTTGATTTACAGCGTGGATAAAACGACATAACATTTTCCCATAGTGTGAAATAACTAGCAAAAAATGTCTTTAAGTGGAAAATTAATGGAATCGACTTATAAGAAAGGAGAAACAGGAGAAGTGGGAGCGATATAGTAAAACAAAAATAATTTATATCCACCGTGCTTACAGAATCTTAGACAGATATTCTTTACGGAAGGTTTCCCAGTCCCACAATAAAGCACCTAATAAAATATTAATTAAATGCAATCCAAGATAATTTATCTTCATATATCAAAGCCGTGGGACAATCGACAAAGCAGTGCACCACCCATAATGAACGTGTTAAAAGAAAACGTGATAATTAAAGTGCAGGCATGTGAAAGACGAATGACTAAATTATTTAATAGCAGATTTAATACCTCACGAGTCATGGAACCCGGATATTTTTTTAGTTAATCTTCTTGGCGAGTAATTTATTGTCATAGGTACGGCTCACTTGAATTCAATTCGAGGAGTCAAATAAAATAAATTAAACGTGTACCTATTACAACGGTGATATTGTATTCAGTACGCGGTCGGGAGATTCAACGCTGGACATTTCTCTGACCGTTACTTCGCGTCGCAATGCTTTTAAATTGTTTCAACTAGCTCATATAATAACTATTAGGTATCATCTTAATATGATGTATTCTAGGCCATGGTGAAACGAATTAAACTCTACGATATGAACACCGTGCTCTGCTTAGTATGTAAACTCTGTGTGATTCAAATCATGACAACTCGCGAGTATTTACGTGCTTTTTCATCTTTCTTCATTTACTCATGTTGCGTAGGCAGATAGTTTTTCCAATAGGGGAGACGCACAAATTTGAGGTGTTCTATGTACAAATCTGAACGCCAAAAATCACTCATTAAGAAGATAAAAGGTAAATAAATTTAAAAAAAATCATGACAGGTTGCATCTGCTTTTGCATTCTTTCAGAGATTTAAGTTACGAATTAATAAATAAATAAATTTTATTAATAAAAATTTCTAGAGGTTTTCGAGATAAGGGGCCGTTCAAGTATTACGTAACGCACTTGGGGGGGGAGGGGGGGGGGGGGGTCTCGTGAAACGTTACTGTGCGTTACGGGAGGGGGGGGGGGGGGAATTAAAATCTTCCAACTTGGCAATCCTTTTCGTTCTCGAAATCTCTTGTTTTATTTATTACCGAAAACGCGATTACAACTAGGAAAAAGGTAGTTAAGCGACTTTCCAGTACTTAATTGTGACTTTCAGGTAAAAATTGTCACTTGGGCGTTACGTAACGTTTAGGGGGGGGAGGGGGGGGGTTGGTACGGAAAATGTTACATGGGGGGAAGGGGGGTCAAAAATCTTCAAAAATTGCATTACGTAATACTTGAACGCCC
This sequence comes from Limnephilus rhombicus, assembly GCA_929108145.2. Classification (NCBI taxonomy): domain Eukaryota; kingdom Metazoa; phylum Arthropoda; class Insecta; order Trichoptera; family Limnephilidae; genus Limnephilus; species Limnephilus rhombicus. The sequence goes on along the minus strand of OV815272.1, from coordinate 32,408,566 downwards.
CCTAAAGGTACCTAATATCGCTTGTGCCTCCGTGATCGAGGGGCAAGGCTCTTGATTAAGCCGCCGCTACCCGCATTTCTACCGATTTCTTACATATCTCCCTTAAACATTTTAAGTTTTTATGCTCTTAAAAAATATTTGTTATTTTTAAAGATAATATCGATACGGCGCCTTAACAATCGGGAGGACGCGGTTTCAAAACTCGGCGTGCGCAAATTTTATCAATTTGTGATATTGCACTTTTTTTTCATTTAACATAATATTTACCACATTTGCGGCAAGTTCCAAAGTGGAAGATACTATCAGAATCGCCTTGGATTACCATTCCGAATTGAAACGCAGCTTGAAATGGCTTTAGCCATGTTTGGTGAATAGATCTGAATAACCAGGTAGCTTCCCACCTCCGTCTTCGCCATCTGATTACCCTCTACACTACATTCAATCTCAACATAATCCAAATGGGGATGCCAGGCGGTTGGGAGCAGTTGGGACTCTTCCGCGGAATTCACATAAAAAATGTAATAAATTCAACTTGGTCTCCAACGTTCCCAACGCTTTAACGCTGAACGACCGGAAACCAAAAAATCCGCGCTACGCACAGTACCTACGCACCGATTTCACAAGTGGAACACGTTTCAACGAGATATTAGTACGCAATAGCTCCTTTAATTACATGGCTGTATGATCAAAACGATACAGTTGGAGTAAATGCACAAACATTATTTGATTATTGATTCAAAATATTAAAAAGTTCCTACTTATCAACTTGATTTATAGTCAAGTCGCGTCCACATTTACATGCAGGTTATGACAATAGTGTTAGAAAACCAACTGTCAAATTATTATTTATTGAAATGTTTACGGCCCAATAAAAAATAAATATCCATCAATATTCAAACCGCGCAGCCTTAAAAATATTTCTCATTCGGTAAGAAGGTATGTAAAACTGATATCTACGTTTCTTTTTCGCGGGAATTATTTGTGATGAATTTATAATGACTAAAATGTTATTGTACGTAGTCCATGATTCAGACTTACACTGTGTTATTTGAAACGCGCAATTTTACACAGGTAGCTTATACCAATGTATTCTGTAAGAAAATTTAGTAACCGGATAATTGAACAAATAATTGACCGAATAACGGATCCGTGACAAAACAGAGCATGAAAAATAATGCAGGTTTGATTATGTTATGTTAGGTTTATACATCACTATTCTGTTTCGTCTTTTAGTTTATCTGCCCAGATGATGAACAATGTAAGGCTGTCCGAAACGGACGTTTGTCCCAGGAATGGAGGCAAAACACAACTTCGCCCAACATATATAAAACATCCCCATTAAAAAGACCCTCCACATATCATACCCAAAAATGACACAAAAACAATGTTTCCCTGTAATTGGTCTCCTTCGTTGAGAATTCCTAGATACGCATACGTATGTTTGTTTTAAACGTAGATTATTGTTTATATTAGCTCCACACAGGAGGTCCTGAGGAAAACTATTTCGTTCGGGTGTGTCATCTTTGAGAACGTTGTGTGGAGAGTCTTTTTAAGGAAAATGGGGAGAGGAAATTAAAAGTTAAAGGAAGGGGAAGGTAAAAAGTTAAGGGGAAGGAAAAAGGTATGAGGTATGGGCAGGAATTTGGGGTGCAGTGTGTTCAGATCATCCGCCGCCAAGACCTAGACAAACCTCAACCCATGAACCCGCGTGTGCCTGCTAAATTAGCAAATGTAACGAGCCACTTGGACGACCTTTGCAGAGTGTTGGTTATTTAATAAATGTTTCTATGCCCATACGCGCTTCCCAAATTGAATTTAATAAGAGAGCAGATGGCAGAGTTGTTAATTTGCCATAAATAAAAGAAAAAATAAATTCAATCAATAATAGGTACTTGGTTATAATTCAAGACAAAGTTTCTACCTTCTGTGACTTAAGCAAGTCTAGTTTTGGATATATTATTTATTATTATGATATCAATACCATGGCTAATTTTTCGTTGCAATATAAAGTTCCTTCTCATTTTCTTATAAAAACACACATACTTTTCTGGATTTGTCAAATGGTTTAAAATTTACCTACAATGCTCCGTCGGGGATAGAACTCTTGCCTTCAATACAAAAAGTTGTTTTTAGTTCTGTAAGTAGTGCGCTCTACGCCGCGCCGCACGCCATGGCATGTTACATGAAAGTTTGTACATGCAAGTTGCGCCCAGAGTTCAAGGTCAAACAAGGTCATTTCCTGACACAGATCGAAATTTGATGTATTAAGGAGCTACGAAAATTGTTTGAAACTTCGGACAGGATTCATTTGATTAACTGTTATAAAAGTCCAAAATATGTTTTCTTTTTATGTCTTAAAGTATGCTATTTTATAAATCGTTCATTCCTTCTTTCTCTCTCATTTCTTAGTTTCTGTATCTTTAAATCTTCTATTGTATAAATCTTACTAATTAAAATAATTTTTGTTACTGACTTACATTATTCATTAAATTATAATTATTTTTATATTTATATTATGATTTTTTAAACTTATCATGATTTTTATTTTTAAATTTATACGTGATTTTCTAACTTTTACAATATACGTTATTACTAACTTACACTTGATCTTTTAATTTACTAATTGAGCTGGAATTCCCTCACCAAACACAAGAGTATGGACTCTTTATGGTGAGGAAAGGCAATTTTTTGTTTCTTTGTTAAAACCTTATGTAACTATGTAACTGATGTAACTTTATATGTACTTTTAATCAGCAGTGCCAAAAAAAATAATAAATAAAAATTTTAAAAAAATGTAACACAGTACCCCAAAGATAAAAAAATCATTACACTTTATTTCGCCAAAAAGGTGGAGCGGAGCTAGTGTAACATATGGATAGATTAATTTTCTAAATTAACTAATATAAAAACAGTCCTATGTATATATTCTGGTGGCCGCTGAGTTTGTTTTATTGTAAATAATTTATTTATGACTAGGTATTTTATTGGTAATTGGAAGTATAAATTTATCGGTTTTCAATCATTTTTTAGTAATTAAAATAATTTTTATTTAGAACCTTCCAATTAATCCAGAACAAACAATTCCACTGTTGAAAATGATGATACATTAAGAATATTGAACCAGAGGTTTCAGTCAGAGTCACAAACCAAATAGATTATTTAAAGATTTAGATTTTTAAAATAACTTTTTTAAGTATAATGATTGAGGGTGTTTGTGCGGACTGAAAAACCTGTAGGTACTCTATTTTCGTGGGTGATAGAAAAATCCGCTAGATGGCGCAGCGTGCATAAAAAACTAGGAAAGGCCGAATAATATTCCGCGGTAAAAAATGAAACGAGGGGAATGGATAGTTTGGAAAATACAATAACTTTGTGAAACTACCTGACTTTGACGGTAGATGGCAATAATATTTGACCGGGGCCTATTTTCAAATTCACAAATATTAATTAATTTATTATAAAATCAATTTTTCAGGGAGTTGTTCATGCAGTTTTATTGCATATATTACTCTTAATTCCTTCTTAAATTCCTATACAAGGAGGAATATTATTTATATTATATATTTATACATGAAATAAAATGGGATTTAACCTTTTCCATTACAATATTTAATGGAAAATGTAAAAAAATATTATTTACAATCAATTAATAAATATTTAAAATTTACAAAACGATTTTATAATTGATTTCAAAAATATCACGGCATTCAATCAGCAAACATCCCTGTTCAAGTCGCAAATTCGCCCAAAGATTAAATTTGGCAGTCACCTCTGGTCTAGAGCTCCAAAATACCGGAAAAAACCCTCGCCTCTGTGCAGAAACCAGCCGCGGCGGTCCGTTTGATAGATTCTTCCACATAAATAAACGGATTGCAATCTCAAGAGCACAGGCGTCGGGCGGAAATGTTATCTTTGTTTTACCGGTATTTCAATGGAAGATGCTCCGAGGAACTAGCATCATTGATCCGTTCGGCATCGTTGCGTAGTCGCGTCCAACAATGAACTCGGTTGAAACTTGTCCCACGAGAACGGGTCGATTCTTCGGCTCGTTCTTGAGTTCAACAGTTCGGTTGTGGAACGATTTGCCGGCCTCCTTCTTACAACCAAGACCAATGTTCATTCCTTCCTCTCCTCAAAAAGACCCTCCGCACAGCATCTCAGATAACATAGGCCCTGAGGGAAATTATTGTCCTCAGGGCCTCCTGTGCAGAGTTAATGAAAAAAAAAATTAAATTCCTTTCGAAAAGGAACAGCTTGTAAACTAATTTGTTTCATTTAGGATCACATATATGGTCATGTAAATATTTCAAATTATATAGGGGCATACATTAATTACGTGAGCTCAAAGAGGGGGGGGGGGTCCAGCAAAATCTCACGTTACTTGAAAAGAATATACGAAGTGCCCCAAATTTATCTCACCAAGGGTCTAGATTGGAAGAAAAACTGCTCAAGTAATTAATGTATGCCCCCTAGCGAAAATAACTACCACCTACACAGAATTTCGTTTGTCTTACACCATAGGTATGCGAGAATACATCGGTGCTTTAGCGTCGTCATTAGAGGATTATAAGAAAAATAAATCTAATTAGTCCGGAGCAGAAAAAAAATCTAACATTAGTAATAATAATAATTCACGACGTACAACAATTTTTCCCATCGACAACAAGTGAACAGCTGACTACTTATTGATCTTAATACTTCATTGATCCTGCAAAATTCATAACCCTTCATTGCTCGTCCTGTGGGCCAATTAGCAGACCTTCTTTACGAGGTCGCTCCACCATAACTCGCGACCAACTCTCGTCCTGCTTCCAAATACGGATATTAATGCTCCGGGGCCCATTTGTTGCTGTTATTATTTCCGATCAGAAAAATAAAACTCTGAACGATATAATTATCCAATTCAAATACATGAACGCGGTGAGAAGCATCTCTCTTGGTGAAGTTACTAGCTACAAAGCTAATTTCAGAAGTGATGTATTTTTCTTCTTATTTGGTTTACACTAATGTTTTACAGTGCAGTGCTGAAGCATTTTCTGTAAATTATTTTTTTGTTTTCTTTTATGTGAATACCGCACAAGAGTTCCCAATTGCTCCCGTCTGGAGCCAGTGAGATTATGGCATCCCCAATTTGGGGGTATATTGTGAGGCTGAAGGTAGTGGGGAGGGGAAGTAGATGAGAAGAGGAAGGTGGAGAAGTACCTGGCTATTCAGATCTAGTCAGCAAACACGGCTAAAGCCATTTCAAGCAACGTTTCAATTCTGAACGGTGGTCTTCCATCAGGGCGATATTGAAAGTATCTTCCACTCTGGAACGTGCCGCAAATATATTATAATTGTTTAATTAATTGTAATTTATTTATTTTTTATTTAAATTAATAAGTTACTTCGTTTTACCACTTTTCTTGTTTACAAAACCAACATGTTTCGTGAGCAATGCTCACTTCTTCAGGGTTTTTTATTGATACTAATTATAAATAATAGACATAGACAATGGTGTCAATTGAAAAAGAATGGACATAGATAATGGTATCAATGAAAATATGAGAGTGGGTAGAGGAGAGAGGGGCAATGGGAGACAATTTACAAAGGGAACAGGTTTAATATTGGGTCATTTAAGAACAATTTTTGGTTATTAATAATATTCAAATTCGCATTAACACTCTTTCGGATTTCTAAAATTTCTAGTTTATCCAACTGAATGCCATTGACATTACAATGCATTAATTCTATTCCACCACTGAAGTCAAAGGTGTGACTGGTTTCCACCAAATGGTTGGCAAATTCCGAGAAACTGTTATTGTTTAAAGATTTCATATGTTCTTTAATCCTTATTTCGAAGTTTCTTGAAGTTTTACCTATGTAAAAGAAACCACAATCCCTCTTCCCTTTGTAGTTTTTTTAATTAATTGTCAAGTACCACAAATTAATCAAATACAATTTATTTGAACCCGCGACCTTCAGATTGTGAGTCGAGAGTCTTACCCCTGGACCACGGAGGCACAGATTTTTGTTGGTCTTAACTTTTTGTTTAGCCTAATAACTTCGTATAGGTAAAACAGCAAGTTAAAAAATGATTTTTTCCATGAAGATAATTTTAAACGACATTTTATCACAAAGTTAAAATTTGTCATGAACCAATATTTAATTTGTCATGAACCAAGATTATTTTTTTAAAGAAAATTATTTTAAATCGTGTTTGAGATGAAGATGAAAAGGTTTTTTTCGGTTCATCGCAGCGTTCCTGTGATGATTTTTTTTTTTTGTAAATTTATTATTTGTAAACCTTTTTTTCTTTTTTTTGCATGAGCTCCACACAGGAGGCCCTGAGGAAAAAAACTATCATCATTTGGGATGCTGTGTGGAGGGTTTTTTAAGAAAAGGAAGGAGAGGAGAGTTCTGGGAAGGAAAAGGGTTTAAGGGGTGGGTAGGAATCTGGGGTTCAGTGTATTCTGGTCATCCGCCTCCAAGACCTTGACAAACCTCGCCCCATGAACCCGGGCACCCCTGCTAAATCACCAAACGTAGCGAACCACTTGGGGTGACCTATGGCAGAGGTGTTGGTTATCCAATAAAGGTTCCCGGGGCGGCGGTACCCATTCCCGCCTCCCAAATTGGAAAATTATTGTAAAGAGCGAATTTAATATGAATGAGTTCGAAAAAATTTACAATTTTGTTTGTATTTTTAATAATATTTTAACCGTTAAAAACAAACATTATTACATTTGTTTGTTCAATCAGCAAAATAATGCACATAATCCGGTTCAATTTCTAAAATGCAGCCAGTCATCAGTGTCACTGAAATCATGCTTCAAACAACAGAACTATTCCGAATACATAACATTATCTCTCAACTGTGAATTCGTTCCCACACTATTTGGCATGTCCTGAAAGTCATATTAGACCGCATGATTGACACGTTGTAGAGTGTCCTCACGCGAATTCCAAATTAATACAATATACAACCACGTACGGGTTGTATGCAGAAATACGTGACCAGCGTTGACGGGCCCGCCTATGAGCGGCTAGTTATTCCAATCGTCCATAATGTCCACGTTCATGTACAGTGTTCTAGCAGATCAATTATTAGCAATCTGCCTACAAATTATGGTAACTGAAATTAATGGTGAAATTATTTTTTTTAAACTTTTGATACTTTATAGCTAAATGAAAAACTATAAATTAATTTTTGAAGTAACTTCTTAAGAGCGTTTAACCAGCCAGCGGACGAAAATCCACATTTCGTCGAAAGTTGTTCTTACAATTGTGCAGGGCGGTTACAATGAAAAAGATTAATTATTCTCCGTATCATCTTTTAAAACTATAACTCAATATCGATTTTATTTCATTCCAAATTTGCTTTAATTTATACCTACCTCCAAATATGCTGAAAGGCGTGATGATAAAACTATTAAAATTATGTCCTTTTTGTAATTATTTTTTGATTATAAGTATTTATCATTTTTCAATAATGTCTAAGTTAAAAAAACTGAAATATATTAGTTTGTAAGTGGGTAAATAAATACACAAACGGACCAATTTTCGTCAAGAAACACATGTACGTATATATTTTTTAATGATTTTATTTAAACTAAAATTAAAATTCTAAAACATGCGATACCCAGATAATGTTCAGTTTCAGTGCCGGCAACCCGGGCGTTTATTTATTTTTCATTTTCATTTTTATATTTATAAATCAATACATTCATCATGTATTGATTTATTTTACTGCGTGATTATATGTTTTGAAATGGGTGTGGTATAACAGAAAATCTTTTTTGAAAATTTAATAAATCTGCCAACGACCTACGGTATAACCTTATTATACTAAAAATTAACATTTTTTCTCAAAATTCAAAACATGCGAATGCTAGATAAAAGAACAATCTTTCGAAATCCATTTATATTTTTCTGTGGAAAAGAGTCAATACGTCTAAAATCTGATTTAAAAATGACATATTTCTGGTTTTCTCTGGTAATAAATACCCTCTTAAGTACCGTTGTGATTTGAAACACGATGAAACGGAGATGTCACTAAAAAGAAACAAACACTTGCGTCTATAGGATTTAACCTGCGAGAGAATGAGATGGAATGAAACCTTACCGCACTTTCCGCTTTGATTATGAGCCAACTTTTTAAGGCTGGTTGAGATTCTGTGCCACCCACCAATGACAAAACAGCACTGTTATTGTTAATTTTGTTCTCTTGGCATTGCTTTCTTCATACTGTATATTCATTGTTTGTTTTATCTATAAAAAGTATATTTACATTGGGTTTATTTGATGCCTGTCTCACTAGGATATATACCTGTCGAGACAGGCGTAGAAGTATAGAAATGAACATGGTAGTTACATAAATATTTAAGGTCAAATACATATTAATTTGAATAGAATAAAACAGAAAAGTGATTGGAAGGGTGGGTAAATCTTTTAAAGAGAGTTATCTTATAAATGTTTGAGGAGATGAAGTACCTAGTAAATTCTGTCTAATCTATTTATGGAGTTAAATTTGACAGGATTCTATTATTTTCATTTATTTTATACGGGTTAGGTCTTTTGTGAATAGTTATTTCTGTTTATGTCTATGTCTTCATATAATTTGATCAATATTATGTAAGGATTCATAAGGAACATTATAAGATCACTTTTAAGTTTATTATACTTAAGCTCACTTAGTGAAATAACACAAAACGGCGCTACACAAATATTACGTTATTATTATTATTATTATTTATGTGGTGCTTTGTAGCCTTCCTACTTGTTTATACACTTTTGTTTTCTGAAAGTTTCACTTCTACCGCGTGTGAATTGCACAGTCTGATTATTTATATCTAAATGTAACGCGAACTTAAAGTTAAATAATATCTTATGCAAACGTGACTTCTTCAGGAAAAAAGGCATAAAATCATTTTCTTGGTTGATAATTCTATGAAAACATACGAGGATTTTTCATATAAATACATAAGTGTGATTTTTCCAAGACAAGATTCTAATTTAGATGGAAATTTTAAATGTACGGTAGTATAATTTGAATGGTGTATTACGCCATAAAGAATTCTATGAAAAATATGAGCTGTGTTTTCCATTACTCATGGTGACAGAATGAATAGTTTTAAATTTCATTAACACCATAACGATTCTGGAATTTTAATATCTTGAACGAGTTGGTGAATAGGTACAGAACAGCTTTGCTAATTCAAATTAATAATTAAAAACACATGCGTCGACTTTTTATTTAAATATTTAACTCCTTTCAGGTAGGTGATACATTTATCTTCAAGGAAAACTTTTATTATCTATTTTGTTTTTTGAAGAGTTTTATTAAATGTACATTTGTTACTTAAATTAAATTTTTCCGCTCTAATAAAGCTCTATAGCTATAGCTCTAATAAAGCTTTAGCTCTCTACTCTATAAAGCTCTATAGCTCTAATAAAGCTCTAGCTATCTACTCTAATAAAGCTCTCTTCTACGAATCCGGAGGTAGTATGTTAAAATCGTAAATTGTTGCATGCGTGATTTTTAAATAATTAATTAGTGTTTTTTCAAATTAATTAATTACAAATAGTTTGTAGTAGATATGCTACATAATAATAACAGTAAAAATAGTATATAATTCAATTCCTTTTGAAGTTCCAAATTTTAGTTTAATACATATAAGAAAATACATTTGCTAAAGTAGGATATTAGCAAATAAGAAAAAAAAAATTTTTAACTACTTACAACAATTTCAATAAAAAATGATGAAGTTCTCGTCGGTGAAGGGAGATTCTTTCAGGGATTAGCAGAATTTCCCTTTTGAATTTCTCTTCGCTGACGTTAAATATATCGATCTCGGAAGAGATTCTATTCAGAAGCAATATACTCCTCTCCACAAAGGGAACCATTGGCAGGTTGGTCCTACAGGCAGGAAGATGGAATAATCTATGATAACGGTGTCTAAGATAGTGGTCATCTGGAACATTCACACGCCTAAAACGCTCCAAAGAGCTGAGATGTTAATATAGCATGGTAACAATCTGAATTAGTGGGTGGCGGCATATATGCCTTTCTTCAGAGCGGCAGGGAGTGAAGACCCAGCATGACCAGAAGAAAGTCAGTAAGGTAGAGCCACGGATTTGTTGAATCCTCTCCATCGTGAGGGAGCACCCCACGTTGTAAGAATTCCAGATAACCGAACCACACTCCAGCTTACTGCGGACCAAGGAGAAGTATAACATTCTCAGAGTACGGGTTTTCCGGAAAACTTTGACGGTTCGGAGAACGAACTCTTACATTTTATAACATATTATTTTTACAACACATTCCAGGGTGGAAGATTCTCTCCAGTAATGCCCTGATAAAAAAACATAATTCAGAATTAAAAAGCTGCTTGAAGCTAGCTTTAACCGTGTTCGAATAGCCATGTAGGTATTTCCCCAGTCTCTCCAAAAACCAGGTGGTTGGAAGCAGTTGGGACTTTTGTGCGATATGACATTTAAAAAAAATCTTCAAGTTAATTATGTATACCCAGTGATTAGTAACAGAAAAATCCGTACAATAATTGTGTGTGAGACGTACAAAATATGTTTTGTTGCAACGGGAGGCGAGAGGTGGATTGTATTTCAAAAGTTAAAAAAAAACTGTACGCCGAGTTTTACCAAATAATAAGCATTGCCTTTATTCATAGAAGCCCAATTCTCATAAGAACAGGAAAACAGACCCTTATTACCTTCTCCACTTCCCTTCGAGCAAAAGGTTTTGATAAAATAATTTGGCCAGTTTCTATCTTTTTTATGGCATATTTTCATTTCAAAAATGTATACACGATTTAAGTATAAAGCGTAATATAATTACAATAATTGTCATCGTCTTCACAGTCCTCCTCACTAGGGTTACCTGTTCTAAGGCGGCCTGCAGTTTTTGTGTGTGAGTGTGTGTGTGTTTTTTGTTTTTTTTTTAAATTTAGTTGTTTTTACATTTTCTTCATAATTTTTGCACGTTGATTATCTCTCTGTTCATGCTCTGCTCATGTTTTTACTTTAGTTTTATAGTCCCAGTTATTATTTTCCTCAAGGCCTCCTGTGTGGAGTTAATGTTAAAAAAAAGTGGCGACCGATTTCTTTTCTATTTTTCTGTGTTTTGTTCTCTTTTATATTTTCGTTTGGATTATTAGTTTTATCTTCTTCTTCAATGATAAACTGACATATCGTCTGCCATCGTTAAACGTCTTATTCATTTCATCGATCTTCTCGTCTCAAGAAGTAAGGTACCTGATTTTTGGCAAATTGTGACCACATAATATTTAGGTATTGTTGAAAATTATGATTGATGTTTTTATTTATTTTTATTTTAGTGCATAAAACGGGCATGTCGCCAAAAAAATAGATAAATACATGAATGTTTAAAGAATATTAACAGATAAAGAGGTCGGTACCCATATTAAAAATCCAATGCCTAAATGGTTCGACGTGCTACGTGTTATAATAACAAATAAAATTATTTTCCTCGCTTCAGACTTGTGAAGAAAGGGCTGTACAGAGAACAGCCGCAGTGCGAAGGATCCCATGGAATTTTATTATTCCGACGGGTCGTTGAAGTTTATTGTGTTCCAACTTGTCTAATTAAAGGGCGATGTGTGGACACGATGGCCGTACTAACAACACCTTTATCTAGATCCGCACGGGGAGTCGCAGGCGGCCCCGGGCCAGGCCGTCACGTCCCCTGCCCACTGCCCAGGACTAGAGACCTCTAGTCTCTACCAGAGACTTGTTATATCTAGTAGATGGAAGGAGGAACGTGTGAAACAAACGCTGAAATACTGTCACATTGTCACATGCTCCTCTTTCTCGGGAACCGGACTCCAGTGCTAATGATGCGCAGACGCAGACTAATCTGCTGATTTCTATAGTGTTTTTTTGTTTTAATTTTTACGCGATTCTTAGTATTTCTAACAATATTTTCAATTAGTTGATTTGTAGTTTGTCACTCGAGAGGAATCTATTACTTCCGTGAGAAAGCAATAAGATCTTCGTATGAGGCTACAGACTACTACTGCTAGTTTCTTGTGTGTTTTTTAAAACAATTTTTATTCGCTTCTTTGTATTTCAAACATTGTATTTTATTAGTTGATTTGTGGTGTCACTTGAAATGAATCTATTACTTCCGTGAGAGAGTAATGAGATCCATGCATCACACAAAAAATATATTTAGTGCATCTGCCCTTTATTTCTTTTGAATATCAGCCCAATTAGAAACCACCATTCTAAATCTAATTGGAACTTTTCATAACTACGTATATAGCAATATTAAAAAAAAAAAAAAAACACCAACAATTAGGAGCTTCTTAAACGCCTCGTTTTCATTGTTTCCTCCATCTATCTTGGGATATCACAGTCACTTCTGTTCCGACCCAGCTTAAGGAGTATGGTAATAAAGGTGACCGGACAACTCAAAAACATCAAAACATGCAACTTCATTATCTCCTTTGAAACGTCATTAAAAGTGATGAAAAAAAGGTTAAATAGGTGACGTTAGGTTATGTTAATTTCAAAAAAATATACCTATGTTTAATTTATTAATTTATAAAAGTAATGAACGTCACATGATTAACTTCCATTAGCATTTGTTTAACCATTGATTGTCAATCGATGTAAATCGAATCTTGACCCCAACGTCTCAACCAACAATTTGCTAATATTTTTGCAAAGATCATCAATCATCGAATCATCTGGAGGTCTATTAATAGTCACTTGAATTCAAATGAGACAAAATCATCAACTCACAGAGGAAATACTCATATGATCTGGTACATTATTATCGGTTCCAGGACAACTCAACAAAACAGCATTTCAACACCGCTTTGAAAAGTCTTTAAATATTTTAAAGTTTTCTTTGAAAAATAGCGCATATCCGAACATAACCTAACACGATGATGAAGTTGCGGGTTGTTGAGTTGTCCGGTCACCTTTATTACCATAGAAATATACCTACCCTCTCACATTAACGTGTTTAAAATTTTACGCAATTGATAAAAACCATTTACAACACACAGTGGCGTAATAATTAAATATGTTTATTAGAAAGGCACTTAAAATATTTAAAAAAATATTAACTAATTAATAATAGCAACTCTACAGAAGATGTATCTTGTCAACGGTAAAGCCTTTACGTCTCGGTACTATTCAATGCAGAAAATTTAATTATCTCTCCTACATACCACGTTCCCAGGGATTCAAGATAACAAGTGACAAGTTGGCAAATAGCTGCGTGTAACAGATGGAGTAAGAGATGATTTAACAATAATTTATTCTTATCTGATTTCGTAATAAAACACACTTTATTTAATTGCGTATTTTGTTAACTGGGAAATACAGTTAAAAAGTCTTAATGTATTTTTTGTAAAAATATTATAAACCTAGGGTTTCCTATTTTCACTTAGATAAATGATTAAATTAAAATTAATTTTCATCACAAATGAATTATTACATCTCTGTAGAATTTATTTATAAGCGTCAAAGACTAGTCTCCTTGTAATACTCTTCCCCGTAACGCACAATGTCTGACGTAAACTTTAACCCTCGAATAGTGAGCTCTGTTGTCACGAAATTTATATTATATTTCCCGTTAAAGTCAACGCATTTTTACAAAATTCACTCTTAAAGTTATTTCCATTATTAGCGCTATCGAGATTTGAAATAATCATTTCATTTATAAAATTCCTTATTTTAATTTGTTCCTTTAGTAAATATTATTTTTAAATATTCAGGACGAGGTCGGACAATAAAAAAATCGGAATCGAATATTTTAATATTAAAACAAAGTCGGGTTAGTTACACCATTTATAACTGCTGGACGGCTGGACCGATATTTATGATCTTTGATTTGTTGGATTTGTCTCCGCCACGAATAGCAGAATAGCTATTAAAACATCGGAAAAAACCGTGAAAAAAATTATAAAGAAAATTCTTTTCCTCATATATTTTGTGCGAAACGAATTCTCAACTTTTGAAAGAGCTGCAGCAATATTGTAAAAAATATAATATTGAATAGTGAGTGAATTCCAAAAATTGAAACACGTCAAATGCTAATGCGCTGATTGTTTTGCTTTTGTTCTTAAACATATAATGCTGCCCCTCTTTCTTACACTAAATGTCAATAGTCGAAAATGAGACAAATGGTGAACGTATGTCTGCACCCCTCCAAAGGAAAAATACAATAATTTTAATAAATCTCCCTTACACATATAAAGAAAATGAAACACAATTCATGTGAGTAAATGAAAAAGTAAAAAAATAACAAAAATATAAATCCGTATACAACGCCACCTCTGATACCGGCAAAAACAAAACACGGACAGTTGCGCATCAATAATTGCTTCATTTTGTAATTTGTAATTGAATAAAAAAGCTGAAATTAATTCAGCTAATAGGTTAACACGACAGTTATTGATTTTGAGGCGGTACGACGTTCGTCGGATCAGCTAGTTAAATATAAAACTTGTAGGTATGGGAAGTATCGATGTGTTTTTTTACAGAAATAAAATGCAGAAGTTAAGCCATCCTAATTTCTCTTAAAAATATTTCTAGGAGAGCAGAAATAAAATATATTTCAGAACGTACAGGTGGGTGGGTGGGAGGTATGTGTCAGGGACCCAAAAAGAAACTCTCGATTATGCGTCCCCAAAGAGTTAGACGGCATTAAATAACGTTCCCTCTCTAAATTCGTCCTGTCCGAATTTCAAATATAGAATGAGTATGTCCTTTCCTCTTCCGGTTGGTAGAGAAACGGGTGCCGGGGGGTGGCGGGTGGCGGGTGGTAGGGTGCTCGTTCCGCTTTTCCTCTGCCGGCGCTATTTGGAAGCTCGCGCATGGTTGGCGGGAAATTTCGTCCTTTTTTGATCCATTTTTACTAAAAGAAAAATGCCCGACTTGTTCGAGCCAGATATGCCGCTGCCGGCTTTAATCGGAAAGATTCATTAAATTGTATCGTGAAATCGAGGCACTGCTTAACGCTTCACGTAGGTAGTAGTTAAGAGGATTTTAGATTGCAATTTTATACTTATATAATTTAAATTTCACAAACAAATTTAATCAATACTTTTATGATTCCTTCTGATATCTTAGTATATTTTTGAGTTTTCAGTTATTTTAAATAGCAATAATAATGCCCAGATAAAAACCCTTAACCTTATTGCAAAAAATAATTGAATAAAAAGATATTAAATTCCAATATTAGTTATTGCCTGCAGCGGATACACACTGTTGACGAATTTTCTTGAAAACCGATGCTCTTTATGCGTAATGTCATTTTGTTAAAATGTAATCTTTTTCACAATTCTCCCGGAAAAAGCTTAATCAACATTTGTTTGACGAAGTCCAAGCGAAGTGTTGTAGCGTGAGATTGAGAAAAACTTGAGGGACGCGACTGCTCCAAAATCCAAACGGCCTGATGAGTCTGCAAAACGCCGTGAACGATCTGATTCGTTACGTGTACTCACAGGGTGGAATATTGCGAAATAATATAGACTAGGTTTTGCCCGTTGCAAAAGCAACTAACGGGTTAAAACACTATGCGATTTGACGTGTGAACGTGGATGAAGCGAGGAGGAGTGTATGTTAAATTAAATTTATGAAGAAACCTGAGGTTGAAAACCTGAAACGCATGCCGGGTACCCGTTGTATATAAAGTTATAATATAGTGCAGGCGTTTGCAAGGCGCTTGCATTATAAGGTAGTTTCCCGGAACTTGGAATGGAACCATTACAGTTAAGTTGACCCCGAGGTCACAGTGATCTTGCAACGCATGCCGGGTACCCGTTGTATATAATGTTACAATATAGTGCAGGCGTTTGCGCGGCGCTATCATTATAATGTAGTTTCCCTGAACTTGGAATGGAATAATATAGATTATTTGCATTACAATACAAATTGCTAATCGTTTGATTACTTACAATGACCAATAGCTCTTGACGGTGTTTCGCTTCTTTCCATATTTCTAATCGGTCATTTCCAGAAAACCCATGGATCAACTAGAAGATTTCAAAATATTTTAGTTTGTTGATTCCATTGTAAATCCAGGTTCAATATACAGGATGTATCAGGTCGTACCCGACAATGTTTAACCAATGATTCCGAGTTTATTTGGATTAAAAAATGTAGATGGCGTTTTGGTTTCCGACGTATTGTTTTTCTCTTAAATACATTAAAAAACAACAGATTAGGACAATTAGTTAGTGAGAGGTTGGGTGGTTTCACAGCTGAGTAGTGTTGACCACATATGAAAAAATATTAATTTTCAAAAAATGAGAAAAACAAAATTTATATAACCAAACAAAATTCACTGGAGACCTAAATTTCAGTTACAATTTTTATTACACATAAGCTCAGGAATTACTGGTTAAAGTTTTTTTGGTACATGCTGATACATATCATTAATATACTACACATGCTTTCAAACTCTGCAACATTATGTATATTTTTAGGGATAAACACATTTAAAAAAAAAATAATAGGTGAAATAAAAAATTTTGCATACGAAGTATTGAAATTTTTTTTATTCCTTACATAAGCTTCAATGATCTTCAATAACATTTAAAAAGTGTGGGTATCGATCCGGGCTTTGCACAAAAAAGCCTCCATTATAACAAGTTCTAAATCCAGCTTTTTGATGATATTCAACGAATTTTACAAATTTTTGAGTAGAACAACTCTCTTCTTATAAATTTTGAAGGTTACTCTCATCATTGTAATTTATCATTGAAGAAGAAGATAACAATAATAATTTAAACGAAAATATGAAAAAGAAGAAGACACAGAAAAATAAAAAGAAAACGGTCGCAACAGAACTCGATTTTATTAAAAAATTAATCGAAAATAATACTGTTAATTCTGAAATTTGAAATATAAAATCAATAAAAATTACATTTAAATAACAGGTCTCAGTAGCCGAATTGGCAGAAGCGGTAATAATAATAATAATATTAATATTTGGATGATTTATATAGCGCCGTTTTTGTGAAAAATCAATACAAACTTATAATACATTTCTAAAATCTAAAAAAACTACAAGCTAGGCAAACAATTATAAACAACTTATGGCTAAAAATTGCATACATCGGTTCATTGATCACCGATACGAAAATATGTGTACAATATTTTGACCAATGAACGCGATGCTGCCTAAAATTTAATGAAAACAGGACCATACTTACCTGGGAGGTCGCTTGAAATTAACACTGTATATTGTCCATTTAAAGAAATTTAGATAGTGTTCGCACGCAGAGGACATTATTGTGAACACATGTTATTTAATCCTGAAAAATATTTTAATATTAATATGTAATGTATTCTTTGACGAGTGTATTTTGGAAAGTAAAAGCAACATGTAAAGGTGGGTGGTGCAGTAGTACCTATAAGGATTTGATCTTTCTAAATGTGATTCGTCAAGAGACAGATTGACGTGTAAGGAATCGAGTAATTTTAATTCAGTAAGAAAAGTGTGATTAAGACATATCATAGACAATACAAGTATGATACTCTCAAATAGGTATATTTAAATTACGGGTATGAGAGCCCAAAAAGGAGGGTTTTTAGTTTGGACCTAAACTGTGTTGGGCTTGTTATGCATCTTAATTCCGGAGGGAGTCTATTCCAAGCCTTAGGCCCAGATACTCCGAAAGCACGATCTCCAAACATAGTATTTGGCTTTCGTTTAGGTTCTATTAGTCTTAGTATTTTCTGGGACGCATAATTCGGAGATGTAAGATGGGGCCATTTCGTAGATTGATTTAAAAACCATCCAGCACAATTTGTACTGGATTCTCTCAGGGCACTTGAGCCAGTGAAGGTTAAGAAGGTGTTCTGAAATATGCGAATATTTAGAAACCCCAGTTATGAGCCTTGCCGCTAGAAACCGGTACGAAACAGAACGCTTGCCGGTAAAACAAGAGGTTCTGGGTTCGAGTCCCAATTACGACCGTTATCTTTTTATTTTTCTATATCTTGTTCTTTTTCATATATTCATTTACATTATTAATGTTATCCTCTTCTTCCAAGAGTTTTAAGTTTATTACCGTTGTTACTCGCGAACGGATAAATTATGGACTAGACGATTATTTCAATTATATACCCATCTACTAAGAATTCTTTTAATTAGGCAGTAAAGATACTGTTAATTTATTTAAGATCTACCAATACGCCAAATCTGGCAACATCTATCTATACACGCAAAACATATTTTTATTGCAATGATGCTACTTTCCAACTCATTTTCAAATACGAATTATATATTGAATATTATTACAGTGCAGAACACCATGTTACACGACTATTCACTATTGCTTAAATAAACTAAGCAAAAAATCGTTTGCCAGTACTATTTGTATTAAGTGTCACACCCTATATATGTATATCGATACGATGTAGGCTCTCCCCCCGCGATACAAGAGTGTGTATGAATAAAAAAAGTGCCAGGGTAGCAAACGGCAGTGGGGGTGGAGGGTGGCAGTTGGCCAGGAGGTGCCCGCGCCCCCTCTCGGAATCACAATTTATTCGCGTCTCGAGATTCCCATTTTACCCACGTCCAGTTTTTTATGTGTATCAATAGAAATACAAGTATGGCGGACTGTCCCGGCCTGCACTGCTCCCTTACCTGGCGGTACAGTCTGCATCTGAACATGAATAATCTAGTTTTAAACAAAAAACTCACTTGAAACATGTAATACAATATAACCATTGTTGCGTGCAAAAGAAGCGATCCGAACAGATGAGATAAATTGATGTCATCTCACATGTTGACAAATTAAAAATATTTTTTTGTAAATCTAGGAGTGCAAAGTCTTAACAATGTAACTTTCTGTAGACTGGAGATCAATAAGTATTTTTTTTACATGAGCTTTACACAGGAGGCCCTGAGGAAAATAATTTCCCTCAGGGCCTATGTCATCTTTGGGGATGCTGTGTGGATGGTTTTTTTGGGGAAAGGAAGGAGTGGAGAGTTCTGGGAAGGAAAAGGGTTTAAGGGATGGGTAGGAATATGGGGTTCAGTGTGTCCAGGTCATCCGCCTCCAATACCTAGACAAACCTCACCCCATGAACCCGGGCACCCCTACTAAATCAACAAACGTAACGAACCACTTGGGGTGACCTATGGCAGAGGTGTTGGTTTTGAAGCTTAGTGAGTGATTTTTAAAGCTTAGTGAGTTATTTTTCAAAATGAATGATGAATCCTAGCACCTCTGCCACTTCTGGGTTTGTAATAAGACACAGTAAACTATTTTCTAAGCCCGAAACAATGAAATCGATATTCATGTACGTATGATCAAAACTAAAATCCGCTTCTGCTGTTTGGGTCCCATATCAGCAAAAAAATATTAAATTATTCGAACAAATTTACCCATATCAGCAAAAAATATTAAATTATTCGAACAAATTTAAAAAAGTTTCTAAGATATCTTTATAAATTTGAGAATAGAATAAATGGTGTGTACCCGCGGTACATGCATCATATACATTTGCTCTCTAAGAAGGTCTCAATTTTTTTTAAGGAAAGAAACATTCATTCCAGGGTTACGAATACCCCGACAATATTTAAAAATCTCCTACCACCACCACAGTAAGCGGAAATTGTTGCTTGTGTCGTGATGGAGGACTAGCCAGCTGAGGAATCGAACATACGACGCCTGGGTGGGACCCAAACGCGGTACCAACTCAGCCAACTGAGGCCCTTTCAGTAACATCATTGAAAACAATAAAATATTTCAATGACAGTCAATACCAATCGTTACCAATATCAGCGTCGACATCAATCGGTGCTGCTAATCGGTGATTTCTCTAGATCTTTTAATATTTTCAACATTGGCCTCAGTGTTGGGTAAGAATTGTAAAATGTATTATTAATTTATATTTGCCATTTATGTTTAAGTTATGTATGTTACGTGTGTAGTAATAGGATTAATTAATCTATAATTAATAGGTGTGAAGAAAAATATCACCAGAATGTCATGTGACATCCTACACTGACAAAATTTACAAAAAAAAAATTTTACAAACTAAGTATTCATCATGAGCATATAAGTTGGACCTCTACAATAGCTTTACACTCGATTCTTGCTTCATTAACATTCATACATTCAGTTAAATAATAGTCAGGTTAAATACTTATTCTAAAATAGCTAGATTGATTGACCCACTCACCTTAGGGGTTGACATGAGGATTAAATTAATAAGCTTTTAGTTATATTCATAATTCATGGATCTAAAAAAAATCTCTGACTAAGAGATACAACGGCTAACCCTTAGCAAACATGAGTTGGATTAGAATTTCACTGCATGCAGTGTGATTTTGGTATAATATTATACCAAAACTCGACCACAAAAAAACCCTCTCACCCTTCTGTTTTCTTATCGCCTTCTAAAACAAGAAACAAAAGGTCCCTAAAATACATAATAAATTAGGCACTGAAATATTGCGTCAGTTAAACCAAATTCCTGTCGTGTTGAATGAAATCTACTAAGACTTTTTTTTGTCAGTAAATGTGACTAAAAGGTCTCTTATCTTGATGACGACGCATTACTACATGCTTATGATATATTTCGTATGGCGCCAGCGACCTGCAAATTTATTGCAATCTTATTAATGTCCAGGCATTTCCGCCCCCCGCAGTATTAAAATAAAGGGAATTCGATACTTTTATGACATGTTATGATGTTACCTGACGTGGCCAGAGTGGGACATTATTTATAGAGGATAAGGATAAATAAGAATTTATCATTAGGCTATTATCAAGTTTTTATGAGGCTTTGTGGAGAATTTATCACAGCAATATACCTCATATATAGTCAATTAACTGACATATAAACAATATAAGTGCAATTTACCTATACAACTATTCACTACGTTATTCTTAAAAAATACCAAAATTTAAATCAGAAATTTCAAACATTTTGTGTCCCCAATATTTTAAAAGTGATTGAAATTATTTGCGATGTCTTCAACATTTTCTAAGATTACATTGTTTTCAGTTACAAATTTTTGAGGAATTTTGTGTTCTTTTTGATTCCTGTTTGAAATTTTATTTATGATGTTCCATGTTTTTCGTGAGTCATTTATGTGCGTTTTGGAGTTGCTCAGAACAGGACTGTTGATTGAATTTTTTTATGAGAGTGTGTAGGCAATTTCTGTATGTATAATATAATGGTTCCGCTTGTTGTAATTTTGTGTTTTATTGTTGGATATGCAATGGTTTTCGTGAGTTTTGTAAGCTTTGAACAGTTTATTTTTGTGTTGAATTGAGATTATTAGACCACGTGTAATCCATGGTTTTATGTGTCTATGTTTACTTTTTGGTGTTGTTCTTGGTTCATAACATTTTTCAATATGATTTTGAATGATCTCATAAAAGTTATTTAGAGACATATTTGGGTCATTATTAGAAAGCACTGAGTCCCATGTTTCGGTTGTCTGTGAGATATCTAGAGATAAGTAATTAATTTTTGTTTTGATTTGCTGATGATTATTGTGATCTATGTTGCTAGGTAATTTTTGCAGTACAATGGCCGTAGAAGGTAGGATAGTGGTCTGTAATGTCAACTTTTAAGGTAGCAGATATTTGTGGTTAACTTTTGTTTGACTTCTTCAAATTTTGCAAATTCACATTGTGGCACCATTTTATTAATGCAATAATTAAAAACACTTTGTTTTTACCACAATAAACTTTATTAAAAAGTCGACATGTTTCAAGAACGATGTTCTCTTCATCAGGACATATAATGTCCTAAAAAAATGATCGAACATAGAAAGACAGGCGTGGGTAGAAATGGAAGTAGTGGGGGAGGAGAGAGGTGGAAAGGGGAGGTGCTTAGGAAGTATTTTTAATTATTGCATTAAATTTTGTTTGATTTTAGAAAAATGTGATCAAGACATGAATCATTAGGGTAATTGGGCCTAGTGGTACTGTTCATGTAAGATAGGTAACCTTTATTGTACAGTAAGTTTAAATATTCATTTGCAGTTTGATTAAATATTGCGTTATGTATGTTTATATTGATATCTCCTGCAATGAAGGAAAAATCGAATGGGTTCATATTAATTTCAGTTATAAAAGATTCAATTTCGAGAACGAATTTAGTGGATAAAGAGGGAGATCGATGGCCAATATAGAATTTTATTTTCTAAACTAAACTATAGTTTACGACAATAAATGCAATTATTTTTAATTTATAAACTAACGTTTAGACAAGATTTTTATGCATAGCACAAAGGGTAACAATTATTATAAGCAATAATTATCAGCCTGAAACACTCATCAACATTGAAAAATCTTCCGAGAAAAGATACTTGCCGCCAGCGGGACTTGAATCCGTGTCCTTCTGATTGCCGGTCAGCTGCTATTGCCACTGAGCTATGGGGGCTTATCAAATACCCGCCAAATAATTCAATATATATTAGTGTATAATTCAACAATTACTGCTTATTATATTTTTTCCACCTGAAAACAACCAACTTTATTTTTCAATGTTGATGAGTGTTTCAGTGTTTCAGGCTGATAATTATTGCTTGTAATAATTGTTACCCTTTGTGCTATGCATAAAAATCTTGTCTAAACGTTAGTTTATAAATTAAAAATAATAATTAATATTTGACAAGTTTAAGTATTTCCCCAATAAATGTAGTCATAATTTGTCTCGACGCCACCTAGCGAGGGATTTAACACTTACAATGTCTCTCTCGCAAAAATAAAGTTGGTTGTTTTCAGGTGGAAAAAATATAATAAGCAGTAATTGTTGAATGAAACACTAATATATATTGAATTATTTGGCGGGTATTTGATAAGCCCCCATAGCACAGTGGTCAAGAGCAGCTGACCGGCAATCAGAAGGACACGGGTTCAAGTCCCGTTGGCGGCAAGTATCTCTTCTCGGAAGATTTTTCAATGTTGATGAGTATTTCAGGCTGATAATTATTGCTTATAGTAATTGTTACCCTTTGTAATAAATGCAATAATTACGTTTTTCCTACTTTGACTCTACAAAATGGCTCACTGCAAAATGGAAATACGAGCGTTATTTCCACGACTTTTTTTCTCCTCGTTGTGTTTACATTTGCCTCAATTTCGTATCGTATCTCATTTGTTTATGCTCTCGGGAGATGGTTGGCAGTTTTCACGTAGTAGACATGGGCAGCTCTAAATCAGCTCGGACCCCTCCCTCACACCTCCCCCCGTAGGGCGCACGCTCCCCACAACCCTATCCCTATTCCTATTCCCGCTACATTATATTATTTGTCCGCAAAACAAAAGAATTCAAATTCGGAACGAATTTTATTCAGGAAAATAATAATAAATCGGCCAGTAGGTAAATCCTAGGTACCAATGTTTAAGTTGTATGGTATTTTTTGTTTGTAATTTCAAAACTGTTTGAAAATATATTTTTATTACAGGTAAATAGGATTTAAGTTAAGATTTCCGAAACAGACAAAAAATGTCAATACAACTCGAAAATTATGTTTGACACGTAGCTTGTTTGTTGCATTATTTTTTACGAAGGTATTAATTGCTTAAATACTTGTGTGTACTTCAGAAGCAAGTGGGTGCCTAGGTACATCTTATAAAGTTTTGACAGCTTGATCATCCTAAAATAATCAGCCTTGACAAGAAAGTATTTTTATAAAGTTACATGGTTTAATTTTTAAAATTCTTACATTTTTCCATGAAATTTTGAATTATTTTATCATCGTAATCAGTATCGTCATATTGACAAGAACGCCAAGACAATAGAAAAATGCATTGAGCGCTGGTGATTTTGTGTACGTTTAGGATTCGCCCGCGCTCATTAAAAAAATCATTCCTCCGAATATTGATTACAAAAACAAAAAAACCGTTAACTGTAGTTTAGAGCCAATGAATTTACCTATATTTATTTCGACATTTATCTTAATTTTGCAGATTTTACATTGAAAAAAATCATTTTATTCACGAACGTTTGAAATTTGTAAGATTCTTAACAGAAATTGTTAAAAATTGTACTTATTATAGTATATTTATTATACGGTGATATAGTTCTTAATAGAACTAGGAAGAAGATTTAAAATAGTCTGTATTTACATAATAACATTACACAATACTATTTTAAGGTAGAAAATTTTATAATGTTCTTTGAAACGTTTTATCCTTTTTTTCACTTCATGTTATCATTTTTCAAACTTAATTAATCACACTAAGAATTGCACTAGATTTAAAAAAAAAAATCTTTGTCATGAATCACTTGTTATGAATTAATATTTTTAAAAATGCGCACTAAATTAAGGCTAGGATTATATTTTATTTTATTATATTATTGTTTATTTATTTGATATAATATCTTACATTTCAAATACAATTCAGCAATTTCGGCCTCACTGGGTAGCTCACCTGTGCTGAGGCCTCCATTTTATAAAACGAAAATTTATAATACATTAAAAATAATATAAATATAATGCATAAAAAAGTAAGCTAAAATTAAACTTAAAGTAAGGATTTATAATTAAGGTAAAATTTTAAATAAAATGAATTATTTTATTACCTAAATAAAATTAAAATCGGTATACATTTTCAGCCTTACTAATAACAAAACGCCTTAACGATGGTTAACCTGCATATTTGTTACTTGCGCGGTTTTTTTTACTTTCGTGACGTGTAAAATATCATGCGCAGTTATTTAACGTTTTTAAACATGATTTCTGTTTATGATAGATTCACTGTTATATTATTATCATAAATGATTATAATTTCTATTATTTGCGACATTTTTGTCAGTTGCTGTGCTTTTATAATGTCTCTGTTGTTACTTTAATTTGGTTAAAATAAACATATAGGTTATTTCGAATAAATTATTTTTTATTCACTTAAGTTTGATAAAACTTCCATAAAAGTAATAATATTTATTAAAATAAAAGGCTTGTGCGTGTGTTAATAAATACCAAATTCGAGTTATCAACGTTTATATTGTTTGGAAGTGAATTCAAAGTGTCAGAATTTTTCTATTACTCTCTCGGAACAATTGTTATATTTTTTATAGTGTTTAATTGTATGAACGATATAAAAAGTGAAGTGACAGTTTTCTTCCAAATTTATTACATAAAAGGACTGTATTTTTTAAATACAGTTTTTTTTATAAATTTCTCTACACTTTCACAAAAAATATTTTGGTACGAAATTTTTTTCCAATTTTATCCGCGTTTGAATCTTAAAATATGGCAGTTTTTTAAACTAAAGTGTATTTCAAATACAAAAATCTAAAAGGTATTTTTATCTAGTTTTCATAAATGGTATTTGTTTTTACGACACTATCAAAAATAAGAAATATATAGAACATTCAAAATACTTTGGAAAAATTCAAAATTTCGTTCAGACATCATTACTAAAACAGAGATAAACTACCCTCTCGGGCCGTGTAAACAATGTTTCTATGAACAATTTTTTAATTAGTAATGTTTTCACATCCGCGGCCGTTTGTCAATTGAATAAAATTTTCACGGGGTTTTTTAGTAAGGCTGTATGTGTTGTGTGTTTGTGAGTAACGTGTGTTTTATATTGGTTTTGTGTGTTACGTGTATGTTTTATTCTTATTTTGTTATGAAATTTTGGTAATATTGTGTTTTTTGTTCTTTAATCCATTTTGTAATTTTGAGTTTGAATTTATTTTTGTTTTCTTCCATTTTATTTTCAAGGGTAAGACTGTTAGTTGAATGCTTTTATAGCATGATATTTATTTATATATATTTTTTGCTTTTACAAAAATAGATAATAATAGTTAGGCAGGTACGTAGTACACAATATATAATGATTAAATTAATAGTAAAAAATAAAATTAATTAAAATCATACATTTCATTAAAGTATAAAGACTTATAAAGACTTCGTTTTATAACGAATACAGAATCTGCAAGCATGTCTACAATATTCCCAAATTTATTGCCAAAATGATGTAATCAGTTTATTGGTGTATGAGCCTCATAGTTTGTTTTACAATTGTCACAGAAGAAGGTAGCACTTTGCCTCGTGTTTGTGGTCGGTACGTAAAATTTTATTTTGGCAAGAATTTCAGGGTTTTCAATTATATTAATTATTAATGATTTTATTTAATAGTACAAGGTCAGAGATGATCCGCCTATCTGACAGCGTAATTAAGTTGAGTTGTTTCATCAAAAGGAGAATATTTTGAATTGGAATATTCAGCATCAAGTTAATAAATCTTAGAAATTTGTGCTGTACCCTTTCTATATTGTCGATTATTTATAGTGCCATTGTCCAAAGCTTGTGTTTACCGTCGGAGTTGTTATGTCATTTTTGTAAGATTGTCTAACTGGTTTGTTAGTGATATTTTGTGTTTGTTAGATTTTGGTTTTTTGGTCAAAAATGTAGTTAAGTAGTGTTTTATCGTATAATTGGCGTATTTCTAGTACGTCACAACTGTTGAATATTTGAGCTATATCAGTTAATCTACGTTTTTTAAAGATATTTTTTAATACCTTTAAGATAAATAATATTCTATCTATATACATACGTCTTTTCCATATTTATAAGTAAAAATATTTGTATGTGTTTTTATCTGCTGTTAATGTTAATTCGTGAAAATTGTTTGTATGCAGGTGAGTTCTCTATTTATTATTTTGTATATTCTTGTCAATTGATATCAGCTGTATCTGTATTTTCTCCTTAATAAAAAAAAAAATTGGATATTGATGTCATAAAAATTAAAATGTTTTTTTACCTCATTATATTAGAACTGAGTATTTGTGTAGAACTGAGTTGTGACGCATTTCCGTTTCATCTGAATTTCAAATCTCTAACGGGGCTAAAGAAGTTTCACTTCAAAAATATATTGTTAATCAAAATAACATGTCTCTACTGAATCAGTTCAAGTCGCATATGGCAGGCGATTATGTAATGAATTTGAGTGAAGCCTTATAAAATTTTACATTTAAAAATATTTATAAGGTCTTGTATGCTCTCCTTTCCTATAAAACTAAACCAACCACAATAAAAAGGAAAACAATAACATCGATTAGGCCTTAAATTCAAAGGCAATCCAACAAATAAATTAAAAAGCATTTTTAATATCTTTTCTGACGCCACCAAGTATCAGAGATCGCATCAGTCACAAGAATAAGATGATGCTAATAAAAATATATTTTTCTTTTTACCGTCCAAAAACGTTGTAAAAATACCTATAAAAGTAGTAATATCAAATGTTAAGACATTGAAAAGGAGGAATTTATTATAGTCTGAGCAATTTTTTTACAAATGAAGATAATCTTTAAGTGATACCCCTGGTTTATGTGCGGTTTGGGCCGGGAGACTGAGGAGACGAATGAACGAAGGCAACCGAACCCGGCGCTTGGCAGACAATGAGTCTGCCAGATATAATTCATCCAAGGATAAAACGTCGTGAGCGAAACGTCATAAAATGTTTAACTGTCACGGGACAGGGCTCAGGGCTCAAGGCTGGGATGCAGAATTTATGCAGGGTTGACACAAACATGACCGATATTTGCAATGGAATTTTTAAAGGTGTCTTTTTTTTACTAATTTTCATCAATGAAATGAAAGATATCTTAACATTCGTCCGTTATTTTGTTACTGAATACGGTATTAAATGTATAAATATAAATCGGATGCGGTCTGGTAAAAAACCCTTCACGCCACAAAATTAAAACTTTACAAGAAAAGATAAAAACGAAAATTATCTATTTAAATAAATGAAGACAATATAAGCGAAACTCAATCGAAAATCTGGAAACAGAAAAATCAGAAAAACATATTGACACCTCTGGGACTCGAACCCAGGACCTCTTGCTTTCCGGGCAAATGCGCTAACCACTGCGCCAAGGTGTCATACATAAAGATAGTTGCCAATAATATATGCGTTAAAGAAAAATGAAGATAATGTAGGTGGTTCTTAGTCGAAGTATGGTACAGTTAAACATGACCGAATTTCATATCGACACCGTGGCGCAGTGGTTAGCGCGTTTGCCCGGAAAACAAGAGGTCCTGGGTTCGAGTCCCAGAGGTGTCAATATGTTTTTCTGATTTTTCTGTTTCCAGATTTTCGATTGAGTTTCGCTTATATTGTCTTCATTTATTTAAATATTGCAATTTGAGGTTTTACTCATAAAGTTAAAATAAAAAATAGAATTTTATCTAAATCGTGAACCTAATATACCTAATAAATAATAAGTTCACATCAAAGTGGTTATTTGTTTTATTCTTTATAATGATTAAAATATTGCAATTCTATTTATAATTATAAGAGATTCGATAGTTGGGTAATTTCATGTACGGTTTTTATTTAAAAATTAAAAAAATTAGTAAAGGTGTAGTTAAAAATGCCATAATCAGCAAAAAATATTTTACCATGCACTTCGAAGACTATTTATTCTGCATGAAACCACTGAAAGTGTGGCTTGAAGAGTTTTACCAAAACACATTCGAAATAGAATGCGGTGCAAGTGTATATTATTCTAGTCAATGAAAACAATATTAGAAAAACAAATTTAGACCAAACAAACCCAACTTTTAAATATAAAGCATTACAATAGTGACTGACTTAGGTATAAAAGCGCCACCATATAATTTATGGCTAGCGGTATGCTGAAATAGGCCAAATGAGTCTGTCAGTAGCATTAATAAATCATTGTTTCGGTAAAAAATGAAGCTACGACGAAATCAAAAATCTGTAATTAATAATTAAAAAAAGGTTTTGTAATACTTATATATTTGATTTCAAAAGAAAACAAATTAAATGTAGATACATGACAAAAGAAGAACATGCGTATTTTTTACCTTTACAATGGCAACCCTGCATGGCGAAGGGGTCTCACCAGGAAGGAAATAAAGGTAGATAGATCTATGATTTATTTATTGCATTCCTTATTATTTATTGTCAAATATTACATGGCCTAGCACTGAAACAAAAACATACATTTTTAAATAAACATTCCTTTGATAAGCATCTACTCGACACAGATCAATATTATTGACTTTTAACATTTTTTTGTCCGTAAACATTCTGAGTGTATCAAAATTGGTAGGTAGTGAATAAACGATAACCATTTCAATATACCTACGTCAATTATTTAGCTGGATCTATTGTTAAATATTTTACTCTACATTCGATATTTACCATGTGTCAATAAGTCTACGTTGGTTTTATGAGGTAATTACTTCAATGTCACCTTGTAGCGGCATAGGGTGGTTTTAATATTGCTCTATTCTGTTTGTCGGGACAATAACGTCGGCTCATAACATCTAATGAACTTAACTAAATAATGTTTACTGGCACATTAAGGCAGTTGGTTTCCATGAAAACATGGATTATATATTGTATTGAAGGGAAAATAGCAATTCCACAGACGGTAGATTCGTTAACCAAGGAAACACGAAATTCAATTAAAAACTGTATTAGTACCTACACCGAAATTAATATTTACCTTCTCTGGGTTAAGTAGTGACTGTAGTTGTAAATAAAATGATTATCTGACAATAATTTTCTATAGAAAGGTCGATATTGAAAAAAGACGCGATTTTTAGTGTTTTTTCTGCACTTAAGGCGATCCATAGTCCAGGAAAAATTTAAAGGAGAGGAGAGGAGTTTAAAAAACTTGAGAGAAAGCTTTGAAAAAGGTTGGAAAAGGTATTTGAGTTTTTTTTTTTACATGTGATTTCGTAAAGGCCTGTAAAAAACATTAACTCATTTTTACGCATTGATTATTGTAATAAAACGGGATTTTAAAATTGATTTCATGGAATAAAGCGACGCGGAGCTTAACATCTGTTCCCCGCTCCGTCCGGGGGCGAACTGATAAAAAAACGGGCGAAAAAGTTATGTAGCCCTTCGGTGGACGGCATAGAGTTCTGAGTTTTCCACATTAAACAATAAAACCATATCCGAAAAGGGGTTTATAAATAGGAGAGTTTGGTCTTGAAAGTGTTTTTTATACACCTTATGCTTTATTTTTCTATAGGCTTATTAAAAGACTTGTAAAAAAACTAGCCGATATTTTTAAGGGCCAAGATATGTTCTACACGCAGTATTTACTTGAAGCATTTATAATACTTCTAAGCAATCCAATTGTCAAAACAAAAACATATGATTTTGTTTGATTTTGCATTATTTAGTATGGCTTCATCTAAAAACACACTGAAAATATACGTAATATGATGAATATTATAACATGCAAATAACGATATGTTTTTTATTTTTTTTATTTCTCCGTTAATTTTTACAACACAATTAAATTATTTGACGTAATATTTCATACATTCTCCTAAAAAAGCAGATACTGGGCTTAGGAGAGGAATATTATAATATTGTAATAACACGCAAGTTCAGCTTAGTTATGGGTTTACAACTTGTATATTATTATATAACTAGCCCTGCGGGCGACTTTTCGTTTATTTTCGCCCAGTTAGTGTTGGTGACCATTTGATAAATCCGATAGGAACTGGTTCCAAAAATAGCCCGTTCCTCGGATCCACCGTCATCCAGTAATAGCTAGTCACCGATACAAAGTAACCGTGACAGGCAATGACGTCATATGTAATATAGCCGCTTGATCTGATGCGTTTTCTAACTCGATGGGCCGGTATTTCAGTTGCTGTAAGCTCATTTTGAGAGATATTTACGTTCCATAAGTTGTTATCGGAAAGGTTTCCAGACAACCCAATCCCCAAAATCCAATAGCAATCAGGATTATTTTTTTTCACTAAAGTAAGTACCGATTTTGAAAAGTGGTCTAGATGCATTATGCCTAAACCATCCATAAGCACCTGACAAGTCATCCAGAATTGGTTTTATGACATCCAGAGAGTATATCGTCAACACCAGATCTAAAGCCCTCCAACAGTTATGTACAACACCATTGTATTATGGACTAATAAATCTACATCAAATAAATGTATTACGATGTTGTGTTAAAAAAAGTTCACTTAAAAGAATGTTAGATACCTACCATGAAATAAATAGTGTATATAAAAAATCCAGCTATTTAAAAAAATTTAACACCCTCCAAGAGAACACGAATTTCCTTAAATGTATAAAACTATAAAAAAAGATAATAAATTCTCTTTACAAAACACTTTTTTTTTTATTTTGAAGATGAATTACAGTAAAACTGTAGATAAAAGGGGCGCATCAGAAAATTTGGATCATTTTCCACTGGCTTTAAAATGATAATGGTACAGAAACGCAGCCATTGTATTAGTGATGAAAGTGATGATCCCGGTTGAATAATAAAAGGCATTTTAAAGTTAAACGGGAAACAGAACCGAGAACACCCCGACACGGATCGACCGAGGTTTAAATCTGATTTTACAAAACCGACGAGTGGAGTATGGTAGGCCAGTGCAGTGAAGTAGCAGTAACAGTCAGGAGGGAAATTAATTTTCAAATTATTCATATCATGTTCTTATTTAATCTAATATAATTTAATCGATCTGTCGCCATTTCATCATTCGAATTTGATTGATGACTTCGTACGCTGCGTTCTACGGTCGATATTAGCATGCCTCTCAAAAACAATACCAGGCTCTTGGGCTTTTTTGACTTGTCATTCTTATTTTAGCTGTATTGTCATTTGTATATTTAATGTTATTTTTTTTTTACTCTCTTAAATGAAGACAGAACAGCTTACAACAAATTGGCAAAGGAAACCAAGAGAATCATAAATAGGTCAAAATTCGAGCACGACCAGCAGAAAGCTGACTGCATGCCCGCATGGCAGCAGGCAATTCTGGTTGCTTGCGGGCTCAATAGGTCGCAATTTCTGCAAATCCAGTCTGCCACCTCTTACCAGACCTGACGGCTCACTAGCAAACACCGCCACCGAAAAGGCTAACTTACTAGGTAAAATGTTTGCGGATAACTCAACCCTCGATGACCAAGGTGCTGTCCCGACGTCGGTTCCTCACTGCGGTTTTCGTATGAAAAAGCTGAGGATCCGGCATAGGGAAGTACTCCATGTTTTACGAGGGCTTGATGTTAATAAAGCTAGTGGGCCTGACGGAATACCTGCCCTGGTACTGCAGAGGTGCGCTGCAGAAATAGCTCCAATTTCGACGAAGCTTTTTAAAATGTCCCTGAAGACTGGCTCTGTGCCCTCTGGTTGGAAAAAAAGCGGTTATCCATCCTATTCCAAAGAAGGGTGACCACTCCAACCCGGCCAACTACCGCCCCATAGCGATCACATCAGTTCTGTCTAAGGTGATGGAACGTGTGATCAACGACAAACTGCTCACATACCTCGAGAAGAACAAAATTATTAACGACCGTCAATACGGATTCCGGCGGAACCGCTCGTGCGGTGATCTTCTCGCGTATCTGACGCATGTTTGGGGGCGATGCCTGGAACGTTTCGGTGAGAAATTAGGATTCATTAGAGCATGTAAGTATTTAAAATTACCGAAAGTGGCTTTAAGAACTGGTGGAGGAAGATGGGGCAAAACCAATCAAACGCTACTAACCTTTCATCTGGAGTATCCCAAGTTTCCGTTCTGGTCTCACTACTCTTCATCCCCTTCTTTTTTTATATTTTTTTATTTTATTTAAAATTTTTGATACAATACATATAATAGATACATGAAATAATGAAAAGTATATAAAAAAAGCTTAATATAATAAATATATGAACAAAAAAATCCCACAAAGGCAATGCCTGTGCGTAGGTATAATATTGATTTTTTACTTTTATTTTTATTTCTATGGTTATAGTGAATATTTTAAGTATAGATAAATTAGGGATTTAAAAAAAAAGTAGCTGAATAAATGCATTTAAAAACTACAGCATAGTAACAGTCTGCACTGTTATTATAGTATTTGTAAGTACAAGTGATCCAATTACTATTATTATAACCTATATATATATATATATAAATGTATTAAATATATCTACCGTTCTGTCTCACTACTCTTCATCTTCATCCCCTTCAATACAAATAATCCTATTACTATTATTATAACCTATATATATATATATATATATATATATATATATATAAATATATTAAGTATATCTACCGTTCTCGTCTCACTACTCTTCATCCCCTTCAATACAAATGATCCAATTACTATTATTATGACCTATATATATAAATATATTTAATATATCTACTAAAAGGGGATTTTTCAAGACCTCGTGAATATGTTTTGATTAGACCAATGTATTGACTTTAATTTTAACAGAATAATAATTTGAATAGTCTCAATCTATGCCCAAAACTACACAAAATAAGTAGGTTTTTTTTTACATGAATACTGCACAAGAGTCCCAACTACTCCCATCTGGAGCCAGTGGGACTATGGCATCCCCAATTGGGGTATGTTGTGAGGCTGAAGGTAGTGGGGATGGAAAGGAGATAAGGAAGAGGAAGGTGGGGAAGAACCTGGCTATTCAGATCTGGTCACCAAACACGGCTTGAGCCATTTCAAGCAACGTTTCAATTCTGAATGGTGGTCTTACACCAGGGCGATACTGAGAGTATCTTCCACTCTGGAAATACCTAAGTGAACATTAAAAACTATATATAAAAATACTATAATGAATACTACCATTCCCACGATACGCTCGATGTAATAATGCCTATCAATGGAGGCATGTCTCGCTGTCAAACTTTCTCGCTGCACAAAATCGCTCATTTATTTGAAATAGAATAAAGTCATCAGAGTGCTGCAATATTAATCTCCGCCACTGAGAGCGTTACACGAGTGCTCCATTTTTCGCTGCATAAAATATTAATGTGATATTCACAGGACCAAACCCTTTCGTCAGCTTCATTCATTTTCAACTTCAAATATTTATTCCAGGGATATTTTCTTAAAGTCTTGTGGGGTTAATTTATAATTTTATAAAGACATTTAATTTCGAGTTCAAATTGAGATCGGAGAGGTTTGGAAACCATTCTGGGCAATATTAGATTTGATTAAGTATATTTAGTTTGTGTAGCTAAATAAACATGATATTGGTGTTTTAAAAAGTTATTTGTTTTCATTTAAATAAATATGAGTTTGGACAAACTACTATTTTAAGAATGAAAATAAAATTTAAACGTTATGTAAGGTAGGTATTCTTTCAAAGAAAAAAATCAACAGAATAACCAATATTATTATTTTATAATTTCTTTAAAATCTACTTTACTTAAGACGTAACGACTGAGTGCTTTATAAAAAAATATGTGTTTATATTTTTGTAGTAAAAATTACGTGACAGAGTTGTAACTCCTCGTGACAGAAGTGTATTTCATACAAATCACAGTGGTCTCTTGCCACCTCGACTAGCGTATATTATATAATGTTACAAAACATGATATGACGACATAAAATATAAAACTATTTTTAAACTCCAAATGGTATCCAATAACAGCTTTTATTATTTTATATGATGTTTAATAAAATATTTTAAAATATCTCAAAAACTTGTGTCCTACAAGTTTTGTGTCGTAAGTCAACTCTGTCACGTGGGTTGTCTTTCGAAATATGTATACACGCAGCTCGTGTTTGTCACCCCCGATAGGCATTTAAAAAAAATGTGACGGAGGGGTGTATACGTGACAGAGTGGTAAAAGTTATGTAGGTTAAAAAGAAGAACAACCTTATTAATTACGTTAAATAAAGGTATTCGTTCTTACTACCTCTTAAACAAATATATAAATCTATGAATTGAGATGCTCACTGCCAAAAGAATTTTTTGGGTATTGGGCGTGTTTCGCTTACTCTTCATAACGAACGTTCAGACGGTTTCGCAGCGTCCGTCATCTGACCTGATGTGGAATACCTACCCCGGTTTAAAATTGCAGAATAAAGACCTCCGGTGTTGTTGCAGAGCATCCAGGTTCCGTAACCACGTGACCACTGCTCCAAATCGATATAAAACACTGGATTTAAAACAAAATCGTATACACATAGCAACCTGTGGGTGTTCCTAGTTAGGTGGCATCTCCGTACACAAATAATGTTTACCATTCATCGAATGCTTCAACACAACAGCGGGAAACACACTTCAAACTTGCGTCCTTTGGAAGGAACAACTGCATTCATCCATTGACATGAATTACTCAAGTTGGCATTTCGCTTGCTGAGGATTGGTTTATACTCCTGTATTTTTTTTTTTTTTTTTTAATGCAGTATGTGTTAATTTGTTCAAAATTTAACCAAATATGTTGTTATTTGCTTGTAGATAAATTAACCCTTGTATTTAAAAAAATATTTATAACAATTATTTTGAAATAATGGAAACGAAAATATAATTTTTTTTAACTTCAAAACTTTTATTTCTCAATACGTTTTTGTGAACTAAGTACAAAACAACCTTATTTAAAGTCTAAAAAAACGAAGAAAAGTTTAATTAATATTAGTTACTTTTTAGTAGAGCGTTATTTATAATACGTATAAAACATCTGCGTGCAAATTCGTACGAGTATCTTTTCCAAACTTAAACTTTCTATTAAAACTGTATTTATGTGAAGTTACTGTCAGGTACCTATTTATGTTTCTGTGTCTATTTATACATAATGAGATAGAGCCTAAGAAGTAATATTTATATAGCACTCATAGGGTAATTTTGAAAATTAATTGTAGATGACACTTCACGACATTTTGAAAAAGACATTGAAATTAATGTTTTTCTCTTCGATGACAATAAAGGCAGATATGTTGGTACTGGATAATCTGGGAGTACCTACATTACCTGATATTTAGAAATCTATAAAATTAAAAAGAAAAAAATAAACATGCAATGACGAATATAATTTTCAAAGCTTGGTTAATGGGTCATTAAATAGACAAATAATCAATTGTGTAAATTTACAAAGAACAGACAAAGAATCAATATTGTGTAAATTTACATTTAAAGATAAAAGTTTGTAAATCCAACGAGGTGCTCAATTTAAAATATGTTATTTACACTGTTATTTATTGGTGTAGGCGAAAGATGAGATCTTGCTCATCTTAATGAAACGCGCGTGGACGAGTTGGTTATTTGTTTGCACAATATTGACACGTCTGTGTTGTAAAGCTAAGTGCTAGCTAATAGAGCTGTCGGAGATAAAGGAGAGCGAGCAGTATCATTCATCGCCTTTTATACCCTGTATTTGACGTCTTGCTCTTGCACATTTGAAAAGCAGGAGTATCACCAAAACCATTTTCACAAAATATATAATAGATATTTTTAAAGCTTGGTTAATGAACAAAAAAGACAAAGATTTACATTAAATTAACAATTTCTTTTTTTAAATACAAACACTTTCGAGCTAACACATTTTAATGCTTCTTAAAAAATTAATATTAAGGGCCCATCTAGAACGTCTTGTACCATTTGATGCACCTATAACCCATGGTGGTTTGTTTCCTATTTCCGAAATAGCAATGGAAAACAATCATAATCTTACTACCCAAATCCCAGGGCGTGCGTGCCGGGATAGTTGTTGTTTCACGGTTTTTATTGTCATCGGCGGGATTCGAAGCCACACAATCTGTTTCCCATACAACGCATCTCCAACTGGGGCTAAATGAGAGCTTCGGGATTATTTACACGGGGTGTCAGTGATTTTATGACGCGGCCGTAATAAAACACTACAAGATGAGGCGAGGAGGAAATCGAAGATAAACGCGATTATAGCAAACGGATCAGATAATACTTATAGGCGCCTGACACCTATTCAAATTTTATTTTATTTTATTAATGCGTATTGGTTTTAAGGGTTTAATTTGCAAAGCTATTGGGACAAATAAAACGTCTATAGTGGCATCATCCACCAAACTGTGGCTTTCTACTTCATAATCCACAATGAAAAATAAATTTTGTAGAACGCTGAAGATACCATTCCATGCCTTTGAAGTTGTTGATTGTAATTATTGATGGGCAAACTAAAAAGTTATATTTATAGAAGTAGCAAAAACTCTCCAATAGTGGGCGTGAAGAGCTTTGCTTCTTCTTCTTCTAGTGCCCTGTCTGTTCAACGGACATTGGCAATCATGTTGGCTACGCGGACTTTGTTTACTGCGGCTCGGAACAGCTCTACATAAGACTGGCCAAATCACTGTCTCAGGTTTTTCAGCCTTGATGTTCTCCTTCTTCCAGGGCACCGACTCCCGGCAGTCTTTCCCTGTAAGATGCAAGATCTCGTACTTCTCTGGATGTCTCATCACATCTTCTAGATATTAAAATTTACGAATTTTTATTGTTTTAATAATGTATTTTTCTTTATACATCCGAACCATAACATCTTCATTCGTAACTCTGTCGATCCAGCTTATTTTGAGTATTCTTCTGTAGATCCACATCTCGAATGCTTCAAGTCGCCGTAGCAGTTTTTTAATAAGCTTTTGCTACACGTAAATTTCTCTAATAAATTTCAGTGAGCAATATAAAAAAAAGAAGTGTGTCGAAATCTGGCAGTAAACCTCGAAGTGTACCAATATTTGTACGCAAAACAACTAATGTAGTTGAATGACAAGTTTTCCATCAAGTTACAGAAATATCTAACACACTTTTTGGCCCTAGAAAAGCTCACCCTGTATTAGCAAAGTTCAGAACCAACCTATAGTTTAACGGCGCCCCCAGCGATGGCGCTATGTTGATTCCACAAAGCAATCGCAGCTAGTGAAAATAATCATTTGAACTGAGATTTTTCCTTTAAACGTAGAACACACGGTAGGTATGGAGAATACATTACGCACGCGTGTGTGCAACAATCCCAACAGGCGAACCGTCCTCGTCCGCTTAACTGAATTATGGCGAGCGGTCCGGCGTTTAAAGTAAGCAGCTCGCTGTAAATTAACGACTGTAATAAACACTCAAAATCATAAATTAAGGCTGGTTATATTTAAGTGCCCGGCTATTAAAAACAGTTTTATCCGAGGATAATAAAGCATCTCTGGGTGTAAGTGATTTGAACGTAAATTAATGATATGCACATGGAAACAATAATACACCAGCCAATGAATAACTAGTCGATCTTATTAAAACAAAAGTTTATCAATTATTTATTTAAATAGATATTTTATTTTATTTGGTTTTTGGCGCATGTTCTATTTCACACATTTTTTGTGATATAAATTTGGTCCTTGGCTGAGACGCAAAACTAAAGTTATATGGTTTTTCTGCCTGACCTTCTTCTAGGTTAATGGAAACGTTTTACCACGTTAAATTATACGGATGTAATATGGTTCCACGACAACTTTAAAAAGTTGCGTTTTTAAAAGTCATTAGAAGTTATGAAAAAAAAAGTCCATAACCACCTAAGGTAATCAATTTGATTACTTTTTTTTCATCACTTTTAATGACTTTTTAAAGGAGATATTGAAGTTCTATGTTGTTAAGTTGTGCGGTCACCATATTATATATCAACACTGTTTTGGTAAAACCCTTCAAGCTACATTTTTTTTAAGTCTTGTCGTCAAAATAAATAATACATGGCCAAATAGTTTTTGCTGATTTAGGAATTTTTCGCACTAAAAACTAAATTTATGCGTATATTTTTTAGATTATTTCAAAAAATCCGTAGATGAAATTACCAATCTCTCAAATCTTTCTTAATTATAAATACTAGTGATCACCCAATGATCGCAATTCGACTGAATTAATTTAAATTATAAATATAGTAAGTGTAATGTTTTTTTTTTTAATCATTTTTTATGAAAAATTTAAAAAAAATATTTGCATTTTGCACTCCTTCTCTATATAAACTATAAGTGTGCGAAATTTCATACTCAAAGTTTACCGAAGGTACAAAGGTACCTACAAAGTTTTTGCTTCACGTATTAATTAATATACCGATAAATAGTTACAAAATAGTGGATGGGAACAAATAATTTGTACTGTCAAATCAGTATAGGTACGTTTGTCCTGAAGAAGGAACGGTCGTTCCGAAACCGGTCGGCTTTACTCAAATATACAAGTGGTTCAAACAAAGTAACATTGTTTCATTTATCTAAAATGGATAACCACAAAGTTACAGGTACATTCAAAATTATAAAAGTTTTCTTACTTTTGTGTTAAAAATAAATCATGTGATAATAGCAACACCTCTGCCATACGTCACTCCAAGTGGTTTGCTACGTTTAGTGACTTAGCAGGGGTGCCCGAGTTCATGGGGTGAGGTTTGTCCGGGTCTTGTCGG
This sequence comes from Limnephilus rhombicus, assembly GCA_929108145.2. Lineage (NCBI taxonomy): Eukaryota > Metazoa > Arthropoda > Insecta > Trichoptera > Limnephilidae > Limnephilus > Limnephilus rhombicus. The sequence goes on along the minus strand of OV815272.1, from coordinate 32,369,439 downwards.
CGGATGCGTCTGCCAACCAGCTCCATGACAGGCCGGATCGGGAGGGAATGGTTAAGGGAGTAGCTTTGACTTCTCGGGCCGTACTCTCCCGGAACATCGCCTTGCACCACAGTGGAAGGGATGGTTTCATGCGTCCGTCACTCATGGACACAGCGATCCCCCAGATTCCTACCCACCCCTAATACCCATTTCTTTCGCAGAACTTCCTCTCCTTCCCTTTCTAAAAAAAACCTTCACACAGCATCCCCAAAGATAACATAGGCCCTGAGGTAAATTATTTTCTTCAGGGTCTCCTGTGTGGAGTTAATGTAAAAAAATAGTAGCATAATAATTAAATATAGGAGATAGATATAGATTTTAAAAAAATACCTACTAGGTACCTACGCTCCAGTATTTCGTACATTAGTTGTATGCCAGTCATATAAGTCACTAGCTATAAGTCTTAGATGTAAGTAACTAGTTATAATTGTAAATCTTAGTTATAAGCCAGTAATATTAATTCTTTTATATATTTATTTGTACAGCGCCCTTGAGGTGATTTTCCACGAAAACGGCGCTACATAAATTAGCCAATTATTATTTATAAAATAAGTAGATACACACAGGTATAAAATGACGAGTATCCCGGATTTGTGGATTGGTTTTTTAAACATATCTACAATTTTATCCTGATATTGATGAAATTATCGCACACCAAACCTACATAACAGAAAGAAGATATTTGGAAAAATCAGCCCCAGCTTCTTTCTCACCACTTAAAGCAGAATTTTGACATTTGTAAATGAAATTTTGCACACTTGACAATCAAAATAAATGAAAAATTACTGTCTACATCTGATTTCGTGAAACTCTTTGTAAAGTCCAGGCAATGCTGGGGATTTTAGCTGGTATAATTATAAAATAAATAATGAGACATCACTATAGACAGCGGGTTCACGACGAGTTCATCGAAAACGAATTCATCGAAAATCAATTCATCGAAAATCAATTCATCGAAAGCAAATTCATCGAAAACGAGTTCATCGAAAACCAATTCACCGAAAATCAATTCATCGAAAACCAATTCATCGAATGATCAATTCATCGAATCGCCAATTCATCGAAAAAATATATTTTGTTGATATTTGAGAGAAATGCCGAGCGGACCGAGAAGTTAAAAAAGCATTGGTCAACCTAAACTAACCTAACCTAACCTATCCTAACCTAACCTAACCCAACCTAACCTAACCTAACCTAACTAAACCTAACCTAACCTAACCTAACCTAACCTAACCTAACCTAACCTAACCTAACCTAACTTAACCTAACCTAACTTAACCTATTTAACCAATTTTTAAATATTTTTTTATCATCACTCTTAATGACCCTTCTGAGTTGTTGATAAGTAGGTTTCATTATGAGTTGTCTGGTCACCGTTCCTTAGATTTCCCTTTTTTGCAGTATCAGATAATCGGAAATCGAAGATATAATCTATAAATTTTACATTGTCACTACGAAACTGACAGTTGCTAAACACATTTAACTCAGTTAAACAGACCTTTTGGGTATTTAATTTTGACAGCTCTAATATCTACAAAAATAATGTTTTTCGATGAATTGGCGATTCGATGAATTGATCATTCGATGAATTGATTTTCGATGAATTGATTTTCGATGAACTCGTTTTCGATGAATTTGCTTTCGATGAATTGATTTTCGATGAACTCGTTTTCGATGAATTTGCTTTCGATGAATTGATTTTCGATGAACTCGTCGGTTACCAGACAGCGCCCTTTCGAGTTTATTCTTATTTTAATCATCAAAGTCCAATATTTAAAGGCATCCATTTAATCGCTCATTAAAGCTTTATTGAATTATTCGATAAGGACTCGTATTCTACTATAACCTTGCGGACAGAGCGATACTTTTGTTTTTTGTCGAATTAAATTCTTCAGTCTCCGATGGTGGGAATATTAAAAACCTTATGATACGCAATAAATTAAACCTTTTTTTCCACGTCACAGATATTCCATTCAGAAAATATCCCTTTGTTTCCCAACCTGTAGAATAAAAATAAATGACGTAGAAAAAGATATCATATTATTTATTCGAACCTTTGAAATGGAGCAAAACGAAGAGATTACCAATGATTTACCTACCTTTAAACAATGACGTTACATATTATTAGACGAGGGGTAGAAATCTCAAAGTGGGAAGACAAGAACAAGACAATTGTACCGATCTCGATATCTAGTACTTTAGTACTAAACTGCTACGCATCGAGTAAGGTTGCGTCTTACCAGTAAGTAAATTGCATTTTAAAAAGTGTCAAAATGCCCTCCTGTGTGATGAGAAAAAGTTTCAATTACACGGCAAATAATAGTAAAGGCGAATGAATAACATTTCATTTGTAAGTACACGTAAATTACTTAATATTATCGATTATTATAAATATTACAATTAATTTTCATGTTTCCCGCTCGCGGTTTTAAACGTCATTAGAGAAAATTCAAGTCCTACTAAAGTAAAGGGTCTGGATGCGCAACAGCCAAATTTCTGTTGCTAAGTAAACTTCACTGTTTTAAAGTAGACTGATCAGCCTAAACACTCTGTTTATCTGTTTGCTTGCGGTAAAACAACACATAATCAGTAGTTCTAACAAGTATTGATGACAATCGCCACCATTCGAAAACTGTCGTTGCCCTATTAATTGTATTTATTGCATAGCTCGACATATCAAACTCAGACAGGCAGCCGGACCTTTTATTCTAGCGGGCCTCAAGAAAAGGAGACAGCGAATGTTCCATTAACTGACAAGCAATCCGCCGCCCGCTCATATATATCCATGTCATTCATACACACGCATTGTTTGATTGTCTATCTTTATCACACAGGAATAAACTTTTGATTTAAGAAATTATACTGAAAATCGCTGAAAACAAAAGAGTGTTCCTTACTTTCCACATTATATTGTGAGTATATGAGACTATGGCGAGTCTATTTATTTATATAACGTCATTACCTTTAAAAAGTAAAGAAAAAACTTTATGTAACATGTTATCATTTCCAAGTGTATCTAAATTGGAACAATGAAAAACCATTTCACTTTTGTTTTTTTAAAGACAACCGTTTTTAATTGTAAGTAAATCGTGTGTGCATCGTGTGCGCATCGTGTGTGCGTTATGCGTGCATTATTTATGCCTACGTCGTGTGTGCATTATATTATAACATATGTGTGTAAAAGAAAGCTTTTGCTTTTACATACCTCGTAAAATAATAATAATAATATTTTGATGATTTTTAAGCGCTGTTTTTGTGAAAATCACCTCAAGGACGCTGTACAAACTTATAATACATTTCTAAAGGCGGAAACACACTTGTGTGGTGTGGTGTGTCGTGGCGCGCCAGAAGCATTACGGTGAGTGTGCACACTAATGTGTTGTGTCGGGGCGTGCTCTGGCGTTATTTCTGAACGGTACCTAGATATCAAACCTTTGCAGCATTTAAATGTGCATTTTATGCTTTTTTTTTTGATTCGGATAGTGATTTTGATGAAGATCAAATTTAATTAGATTTATTTCTGAACAGTAGAGTGGGTGGTTTGGTATATTTATGACAGTAGATATCAAACCTTTGCAGTGTACATAATTTTTTCTGATTCGGATAGTGATTTGGATGAGGATATTCAATTTCTCTTAGCAATAAAACTTCTTGAGGGCAAAAAAAAAAGAAAACTTTCTGGGTTCACCCTATAAACAAACAGAGACAGAACAAAGGATAATTTCATCGTCTTGTTAAAGAAATAGAGAGTGACGAAGAGAAATTCCATCAGTACTTTACATGGTATACTAGCTGACCCGGTCACGCGTTGCTATGGCTAACGAAACACAACGCCATCTACAAGACGGTTACCCAACCTTTAACTCATACCGCCAACTGTTAATTTGCGTACAAATCAAATCGATCGGTCGCTCCATTAATATTATTATAGCGAGTTCCCGGTATGCGTTGCTATGCCACTTAATAAAGATTTTTTTCTAATTTGCTTGTCCTTTCCCATTCGTCCCGTTCCCTTCCACCCCCCTTCCTCTCCCGCGTCTCATTCCTCTTTCGCATTCCTGCTCCGCCTTCCCTCTCCTCACTCCCCTCGCCCGCTTACCCCGTCCCGCGAACCCCCCTCCCGAGTTCCCATCTCCCTTCCCACATTCCATTCACTCAGTCCCGGTACATTCAGTTTTCGAACAGCTTTCTCTACACTAATTTTTCTCGGCTTTCCTCTACTATTATAATCATCTTTTATACATACAAACTTTCCTTTTGAATCACTCAGACTATCACTATTGGTGAAAACCGCATGAAAATTCGTTGCGTAGTTTAAAAGATCTATGCGCACATACATTTTGAGCGACTTCATTTTATACTATGTAATGATGATATATACTTATAAATCATATAATATAATATATAATGTAATATATAATATAATATAACACATAATATAATAATATATAATATTTTAATAAAATACGTAATATACAAAATTATATATTTATAAAAGATATGTAGATTAAATAATAATATAAAATAATATTTCAGCAATTTCTTCCCATGCAGCATTTCTGATCAAATGCTCTGGCGCGATCGGAGGCGAGCAGTCGCCGCCACGACAGAACGCGTCCCGACACTCCACAACCTACAAATATGTCTCTAACCATAATTAATGTATGAAACCGATGTGCTTCTGGCACGCCACGACACACCACACCACACAAGTGTGTTTCCGCCTTAAGATCTAGAAAACTACAAGCTAGACAAACAATTGAAAACAACTTATGGCTAAAAATTGCATCCACTGGTTCATTGATCACCGATACGAAAATATATGTAAAATGTTATGATATGATGTTGGCATAGTGTACGTATCATAATATGTTCATTATGTATTACTACGTGTGCACAGGGTTAGCATTATGTATGCATCGTGTGCATGATGTTTACATGATGTGTGCATTATGTGTTGGTTATGTTTGCGTAGTGTATGCATTAAGTGTACATCATCGGTGTATTGTGTGTACATTATGGTGCATCGTATGTGTCATGTTTGCATTATGTGTACATTATATGTGATTTATGTGTTATTATTATATGTGAAATATGCATTATATGTGAAATATGCAGGAATTTAAGCCCAAATTAAAAAATTACCTTAAACTGCTATAAAATTCCCAAATATATTTACTTTATAATAATATTTGGCTAATTTATATAGCGCCGTTTTTGTGAAAAATCACCTCAAGGGCGCTTATATCTGTATTATTGTCTGCTATTTTATAAATCGTTCATTCCTTCTTTTTTTCCCTCATTTCTTAGATTCTATATCTCTAAGTCTACTATTGTATAAATCTTGCGTTCTTTCATACATATCCTTTACTTACGTATTACAATAATTTTTGTTACTAACTTACATGATTCTTTCATTTTTAATGATTTTTAAAATTTATATGATGATTTTTTAAACTCTTCATGATTTTTATTTTGAATTTATACATGATTTTTTAATACAATATTTACAATAGCCGTTATTACTAACTTACACGATCTTTTAATTTACTAATTGAGCTAGAACTCCCTCACCAAACACAAGAGCATTGTCTCTTTATGGTGAGGAAAGGCGATTTTTTATTTCTTTCTTAAAACCTTATGTTACTATGTAAATGACGTAACTTTATGTGTATTTTTAATCAGCATTGCTAATAAAAAAATAAATGTGTGCTTGCACAATTTTGCACAAAATTATACGATTTCTTTTTTCCGGGTATTTATGTTCGAAAATTTACATTTTTAAAGTATAATTAATTTCAAGTTCACAATATTTCTTACGTCATCTGCAAAGCTTGTCCATCAACCTCGGTCACCTACACTTTACACAACATCCACACTAGCAAGGACCAAATTATAGACAAAAAAATAACCATGCTACTATCACACCATAGCTGTGTGCAGAAGGACTCATAAATACATGTATACTGCACACATCTTCCCCTTGTGTTGGTTTAGGGACCCATCACATCGACAAGGCTACTACAGGTATCCCTGTCCTGGGCTACTTCAGCAGCCTTCGTCCAAAGCAGGCCCAGTCTCTCCCAGTCGCACAACCTCTAGAGTTGTTTCATCCAACTATATATGGGGCGGCCCACTGGACCAGAGTTTACGGCACAAATCATACTATGTTTTTCGATTGGAGTCGAACCCGTAATCCTGATATAGAATCCAACAAAGTGCCTTCCCATATTGCACTGTCATCTGTCATAAAAACACAGTGTATTGGTATGAAACAGCCTTTTCGTATAATCATGGAGAAGTAATCCAACCAAATTATCACTTCTCCATCGGAATCCAAAGTCTCGTGTTTTGTTGATAATATATAACCAATATGCCAAATAAATAAAAAATATAACATCTCACTATATTATCGACGAAATGTTGAAATTTTAGATATCTTAAAGAACGTAGGTAAAGGCTGAGAAAATGTAGGTATTTTCCTCCATAAGCCAAGATACTTTTCCAACTCTGTGAAGGGTCACATCAACTATTTTCTCGATACTCAATATTTCACGTGTAAACTGTAGAAACGCGGAACCTGACAAAAGAGAGAAAGGCTTCGCTTAGATCTCGAAGTCTTTGAACTCTAGTGCTGAGATCCCCTGATCACGTCGTGTAATCAATAAATTAGTATTCTTGATTAAAAAAAAACAAATTCAGGGAAATATAAATATATATAATAAATAAAAAATATACACAAAAGGTCATTATGTCAAAAGGTCATGATGTCATATTCGTATTTGAAGATAACGAAAAGCTTCTTCTTAGATTCCAGCAAAAGCCTCGATGTTTCAGGCTGAGGAAACTCCAAGAGTAAATTGTCTGCTGCAATAATAATCTTTACTATTTCTGGCTGGCGTGTTAAAGTTTAGTCAGTTCTTCAACATCTTTTACTATTTACTTCAAAGTTATGAAGGATACTAAATGGTTTGATAAGGATAAATAGAACATTTTATTTTTTATTTTAACTTTATCAAAGGTGTCAATATGTTTTTCTGATTTTTCGGTTTCCAGATTTTCGATTGAGTTTCGCTTATATTGTCTTCATTTATTTAAATAAATAGAACACACTAGAACTCTGATTTGATCATTGCAGCGAATACAGACTCAAGTTACAATGTTCTTTCAGTTGAAAGGTAAAAGACTTTTGCAGGCGCACATTGTCTGGACATATTGTTAGATTTAAAATGTTTTCTTGATGTGCACTCATTATAGAAATGGCTGATATAGAATCATGAAGTTAACGATTGAAGACCAGTCTTTTCCTTACTTCAGCTCTGGGAACCTCTGGGAGCCCTCCAAGGCCGAAGTCCAACCTGCGATAGGAGCGGAATATGACAAAGAAGACCCTGTCACCGTTATGTCGCTGTATCAAAATGAACACGAACAGTGTGACGAAAGCAAAGCGATATTTAATTAATGTGATTCAACTGGCCTTCACAAAAACATGTCCGCCGTTCATATGAAATAAAAAAGCCACGCATTAATTTAATCCGTTCACATTGTAAATTGTAATATAATATTCGACAATGGAGACGAGCCCATTTAAATTTCCGGGGAGTGGGTTTATTATGAAAATATTGTGGACAGCATTGTCATACAATTTATCAGTATCGGATTGCTAAAGCATCCTGTCCGAACATCCATTCACACGGCTGACCATATCGCCGTCCGTTCCTCGGTACTATAGGTATTATGTAGCCGAGTGTCCATATTGTATCCGTGAGGCTTGATGGAACCGAAGCCACAAAAGGTTTTAGGTACTATACGTACTTTAATCATGGATTGCCTTCGATTTTGTTATAAATTGTTTAAATTGAAACGAATTTATTATCTTATATGATATTAATTAGATAATTATTTAGCAAGATGCGGTGATGATTCATGCTTTCTGTAAAGAAGATTTCTTTGGTTTTCAGAAGATGTGATTGAGGCGTGTGTGTAGTTTTATATCCCGAAGACGTGGATCAACTACAAAAATAATTATACGCACATGTCATGTCTGGTACTGAGTCATAAAAGATTGTTCATTATTTTTTCCGTATTTCATATGCAAATTTCCATTTTTTTTAAATGGTGGGTTTGTACTGTTGGTAGTTGCGATTCGTTGATTATAAGTGAACTACATACCTAATAACATGATTTTAGACTTGTCGAAATAAGGTTTATATTCTGCTGTACTCATCGTAATGTGCATTTGAGAAATTTCCACACAAATGATATAATAACATATTTTAAATCTTTTCAGGTGAAACGATTACTTGCCAAATTATGATGAAAATTTGTTAAATGCAAATGCACATTTCGTGGATTTTGATTCGAAAAAGACTATTAATAAAAAGATGAGATCGCCGCAGCTCCTATGAACCGTAGACTCACAATTTTATTATAACATGATTAGGAGGAGGCCGTAACATAAAAATCCGATCAAAAAATACAAAATCCTATATAATCGAACAATCAACAATGAAAACTCTGGGGTACTTAGGTAGGTAGTTGGATATTCAATGCACGATTATGCTACGTTCGTACATCGATTCGACACGTTTTTTCCCCTTGACTTGGATTTCCATACCGTCCATACAAATATTGTCATCAGAGAGGAGGTCTAACGATAAAAAAATAAGACTATGAATAAATTGGAATTTGATTTTGAAAAAATGCTTCTCATCCTCATCGGTCAGGTGATCACGTGATCATGTGATCAGGTGCATGCGGGAGATGCACTTTTCCATTAAAATCATGAATGAACCTGCGAACCATCTCTTTCTGGTTGCATCGGCCTTTTGTGTGGGAGAGGGATGGAGATAAATATTTGAACGTAAAGGTTGATTCGCACGTCGATCGCATTAGCCCGTTTGACCGCGGCAGGATAGGGGAAGCTGGAGTCCTGCCGCTGAGAGCTCCGTTGCATCCTCTCTTTCTGCTAAATGCATTGTTTTGAGAGGAAGAGGGAGAAGTTTCAACGGAACTCTCTGCGGTAGAACCATAGATATGTTCTGGGTTCACAACTCGCCCATTCAGATATCGTTACGATGCATATTTTGTATGTTGAAATATTTATCGACTGGTTTGGAGAATCATCTTCCAAACAATGGGCTTTGATCGATCTTTTACAAATCAAGCCGGTAGCAGTATTATTAAAAAATAAAAATATCTGTATATTATAAAATACACCATCATTGGATCACAGCACAATTGAGGACCCTTACTTTGAAATGATCCTACGCATAATATCATTTATTTGTGTTTTTTTTTTTTAATTATTTCTACCCACTTGTTAATTTATTACAAAGAAAGAAACGTGTTACATGATTTTAGATTTTCACAGCCAAAAGTATTACAGTGATTAATTTTAGCCAACGTTTCGGACAGCGTTACCGTGTCCATCATCATGTCTGCCCTGCCGAGCGATTCTATATCTTTGGTGGGATAGTTATGAAATAACGGACCTGATCTCCTGTCAGATTTGTGTGATTTATTTGCTTTTTCTAAGTACATTTGTACATTAAATGAATAAATAATCATGCATACTTGCAGTAGTTCGTGTTTAAAACGATCTAGACTAAATTTATGTGACATTATATATTATATATGTAAAAATCGGTTCACGGCGAGTTCATCGAAAGCAAATTTATCTAAAACGAGTTTATCGAAAACGAGTTCATCGAAAAACAAATAATCGAAAACCAATTCATCGAAAACCAATTCATCGAATGATCAATTTAGCGAATCGCCAATTCGTCGAAAAAAATATTTTGTGCATATTTGAGAGAAATGCCGAGCGGACCGGGAAGTTAAAAAAGCATTGGTCAATAAAAGTTGACAATAAATTTATATATAAAAAAAAATTGATAATAAAAATTTCGACAAGGAGACTAACCTAACCTAACCTAACCTTTTTTCGAATTGGCGAATCGATGAATTGATCATTCGATTAATTGGTTTTCGATGAATTGATTTTCGATGAACTCTTTTTCGATGTACTCGGTTTCGATGAATTTGCTTTCGATGAATTTATTTATAATTTCTCACCATACATGTGTTCTTATTTTTTTTTTACATTAAAAAATATTAACCTCACTAGGACTAGCAGCCTGTATTGAGGTTAACATTCATAAATTTGAGTGATGCATTTACACACAGATCACTAAAATACAAAACACTACATCCAAAACACTAAAATATTATATGCAGAAATTAAGAAATAACAATATTATATTGGTGACCAGATAGGTAATTTGTAACAATATAGACCATAAAACAAGTCCTTAATTACTATACCCAATTGATTTTCGATGAACTCGTCGGTTACCTATAATACCTATGAAATAATACCTAATAATAAATCACTATAAAAAAAATGTTTTTGTTTGATGCAGGACAAAAATAGATACCTGTCATCGTTATAAATAAAATGTTAGGTACTAGCTAGTTTTACAGATCTGATCTCTTTATGGAATTACTAAACACTAGGAATGATTCAGGTGATACTTAGTGACCTCTCACGGGATGATATTATCTATTCAGAACATGATAATGGTGGTCTTACACCAGGGAGATATTGAGAGTATCTTCCACCCTGGAACGTGCCGCAAATATACCCAATATTACTGTAAATGGTTAAATTGTGAAAACACAAATCAATTAAATAAATTTTTATTTTTTATTTTTATTTTAACTTTATGAGTAAAACCTCAAATTGTAATATTTAATTAAATGAAGACAATATAAGCGAAAACTCAATCGAAAATCTGAAAACAGAAAAATCAGAAAAAAATATTGACACATCTGGGACAAAAAACCCAGGACCTCTCGCTTACCGGGCGAACGCGCTAACCACTGCGCCACCGTGTCGATATCCAATTCGGTCACTTTTAACTGTATCATACTTCGACTAAGAACCACCCACACTATCTTCATTTTTCTTAACGCATATACTATTGGCTGCTATCTTTATGTATGATTGCAAGATTCAAACCCGAACTAAATGCTCTCTAGATAGTGTCTGGATAAATCTTTATCCATTTTATTTAATATGCGACATCAATTGACTTTTCTGCAAGTCTAGGATGAATATTTTTATTTTTATTTTAACTTTATGAGTAAAACCTCAAATTGTAATATTTAATTAAATGAAGACAATATAAGCGAAAACTCAATCGAAAATCTGAAAACAGAAAAATCATAAAAAGATATTGACACATCTGGGACACGAACCCAGGACCTCTCGCTTACCGGGCGAACGCGCTAACCACTGCGCCACCGTGTCGATATCCAATTCGGTCACTTTTAACTGTATCATACTTCGACTAAGAACCACCCACACTATCTTCATTTTTCTTAACGCATATACTATTGGCTGCTATCTTTATGTATGATTGCAAGATTCAAACCCGAACTAAATGCTCTCTAGATAGTGTCTGGATAAATCTTTATCCATTTTATTTAATATGCGACATCAATTGACTTTTCTGCAAGTCTAGGATGAATATTTTTATTTTTATTTTAACTTTATGAGTAAAACCTCAAATTGTAATATTTAATTAAATGAAGACAATATAAGCGAAAACTCAATCGAAAATCTGAAAACAGAAAAATCAGAAAAAGATATTGACACATCTGAGACACGAACCCAGGACCTCTCGCTTACCGGGCGAACGCGCTAACCACTGCGCCACCGTGTCGATATCCAATTCGGTCACTTTTAACTGTATCATACTTCGACTAAGAACCACCCACACTATCTTCATTTTTCTTAACGCATATACTATTGGCTGCTATCTTTATGTATGATTGCAAGATTCAAACCCGAACTAAATGCTCTCTAGATAGTGTCTGGATAAATCTTTATCCATTTTATTTAATATGCGACATCAATTGACTTTTCTGCAAGTCTAGGATGAATATTTTTATTTTTATTTTAACTTTATGAGTAAAACCTCAAATTGTAATATTTAATTAAATGAAGACAATATAAGCGAAAACTCAATCGAAAATCTGAAAACAGAAAAATCAGAAAAAGATATTGACACATCTGGGACAATAAAAATAACCATAGTTTTGAAAAAAACACAGGGATAAATATTCTTCATATTAATCATAAAGGAAAACGTTTAGATATCTTAGAAGCTTTGGAAATTAAAAAATCCCTTAAAAATAATGAATCTATTATCAACAAATAAAAAATATTGTCATATAGCCCAATCATGGATTTGTTCCCCTACCCACCCACTCTACACTAATACCTACCCACCCAATCTACATTATTAACTAACAACGGCTCCACCCCTAACATAATAAAACATTTTTCTAAACTGTCAAATTAGTATAAGCTTTCCCTGACGAAGGAACGTTTGTTCCGAAACCGGTCGGATTTGCACATTTTATAAGTGGTTTATACAAAGTTGTATTGTTTCATTTTTTTACTTATTTATTTATTTATCTATTTATTTATGAGTTATACAAGAGGTTAAACATGAGGTAAGCCAAAACAGTTTCTTATGCTAATGTTGGTTATTATGATATAATATAAAATTGTAATTGGTAATAACCATTAAATGAAAATGAAAATAACAACAACGAAAAAACAAAAATATATTTAGATATAAGTATATTAGAAGGAAGAAGGAATAGGAAAGGGCAAGATGCAGAGGAAGATGGGATGGGGACAGGAGATTATTGTATATATGTACCTGTATATGTTATATTATTATTGTATATTATTGTATATATGTTACCGTAAAATCTCGTAAATTGGTAAATCTTAGGTTTTACCAGTAAATATTTGGATTTACCAACTTTTAATGTTGGTAAATCTTAGGATTTAAAAGTTGGTAAATCTTAGAATTCACCGTGGTACGGGCTTTTACAGCAACACCTATATAGATTTTTTTTGTATAAAATATTTCCCCACAAACATAGATTGTTCTGCAGCATTCAATTTTTGTCAAATGTATAGGAGTTTTATCGATATTTTATTTAAAAAAATCAAAACAATGCTAAAGTATCCTTAACAACAATTATGGAATAAAACCGTTTACCAAAACATACCCAAGCATTACGTTTTACGAGATATGTAATAGGACACAACATTTTACATGTTTTTGAGGTGATTTTATATTCTCTAAATGAAAACTAAAACCATCCCCTATTTTATAAAATAATTGGTTACAGAATTAAAATGTGATCCATTTCGAATCCTTCGATGACGATTTTACGCAGGAAATGAGCACGGATACAAATCCAGGTATATATAATTAAAAAAGCGCATCACATCCATAAAGCATGGAAAAAGACGAACCACAAACAATGGACAGGCGTGAATTTGGAAAAAAATGGTTAGAAAACGAACGACGAATGACAAAACACCAGTCGAAAAAATAAATTACACTCCCCCAAAAGCATTATTATGCAGTTATACTATCCCATGATATTTGTGTTTGAAATAAATTGATTTCTTTTGAAAATGGGGTAGACTTCTTTCATCCACATTTCGAAATGATGTTTTTTAACACTCCTTACAAATTGAAGCTAACTGTAACCTATTAATTCTGAATTATTAAGGGTAGCTCATTTACAATATTACATATTTTTATTTGTATTGCGGATACCAAAAGTACCTAAATATTATGTGCCCACATATTTTTATTTGTATTGCAGATACCAAAAGTACCTAACTATTACGTGCGTGGGTACATATTTTTTGTGAGTCTTTGGTATCCATATATGTTTCTTTGAGAGTAATAATTAGGCATAGAATTATAAGCATTGTATTTTAGCTGACGACACTACTACTCAAATGGCCGTTATATTCATAATTTAAGTATTGGACATTTAACAGGAAACACGGTCGCTGACAAATTTGAATAATAGGTATTTTACCAAACTGTTACTGTCACTGTCGCTGTTAAGCTTCAGAATTCTGAGCCAAAGGGACAACTGAGGCTGATAATACCTAAATAAAAACTAAATTGAGAATCTGTATTCTCCATTTTTCTCCTCCAAAACTGGGTCAAATTTTTATTTTTTACCAACTGTGTTAGAAGAAAATATTCGATGTCTATTCGTTTTGCTTTTTTAAAAATAAATTGTTTATTTGGTATACTGAACGTCTGTTAATGGCTTTCAAACCGAGTAAATATTTTAATTTTTGGAGGGTCCTAACACATGTGAGAAGTAACTCATCAAAAAAGGCTGGGATTGGTTTGCAGCAATTTCCTCTATTCTACTTCTCTTCCATTCTTCCCTGTCTTGTGCGGCTCTTTTGAAGTCTGCATATGATGAGCAGCACACGTCCACCAGCAGGTCCTCCAGGTTTGTCCCCTCGGTCATACCCTCCATTATGGCATGCAAGAGGCCTTCTTGTCGTATTACATGACCGATCCATCTTGCACGGCTTTCGGACAAGGTCCTGAGCAGTTGCCTTCCTCCTTCGATTCTTTGTAGAACCTCCTCATTTGTAATGTGGTCTCTCCAGATATCTATACTATATTAAAAAACTTTTACACTGGTATCAAAATCTAGAAAGGAATTGGGAAAACGTTTATATGGACAAAAGGCGTTATATTTCCTTTTAACTGTAGCAATAGTATTTATTTATCCAATAATTAAATTGGCAATATAATGCTATTACGCATCGTAGCCTCGTCAACTAAAATACGAAAATGCATACAATTCGATACCTAGAAATAACTAATAATAATGATTTTTCTTAATATAATGGAAACCTCTAATACAATAAAAGGTACTTACTCCATTTCATTACACAATTATCAAAATTCTTTGGCATTACAATCTACCTGAGGGATGTTTGGGATATGAATGGGGTGGCCATAAATATCGCCGGAGCGATACACGCAACAACCTGTGTCGATAGTTCGCCCATAAATATTGTCAGGGAAGAGCGTCTCATCTTGGTCTGTGATCTGCAAGACGCGACGCAGAAGGCCCAACAAACTGTGACTGGCGGAGATGTGAGATGGTCCCGTGACAGCCACAGTAACAGCTATAGCTGAATCAGAATATTATCGAGGGACAAGGAAATACTCCAAATTTGGTTACCCTTAATAAAATTTCACTGATTGGGTATCAATTTTCAAAATAATCCACTTCATATAGTAGTCTAGTAAAAAAGACATCTATTGTAGATACAGGCATTTATCTGTTTTGTAATAAAGAGAGCATCAATAAATAATATTGGTAAAGCTATATTTAGTTATAGTTATTTCATCAGGACCTGGAGGGACTTTTTAGGGAACGGAAGGAGAGGAAATTCTGGGAAGGAAAAGGTATGGGGGGACGGTTGAAATCTGAGGGGTTAATATGTCCAGGAGTGATGGACATATGAATCCATCTCTCCCACTATGGTGTAAGACGATTTGTCGAGAGTGTTCGGATGGAGATACTCAGCCAGTCTCTCACGATCCGCTACGCAGAGGTGGGTAAACGCTTTTGCGGCCAAGTCCGCCCCCATGAACCCGGGCACCCCTGCTAAGTCACCAAACATATCGAACCACTTGGGGTGACTATGGAAAGGCTCTTGGTCATCCAATAGAATACGGGCGGCGCGCGGTTCCGAAAGTGCTACGTACGTGCAGGTAACTACCCTAATTACTTAAAATATGTATTTACATCAAAGATCGATAATGCGTGCTATAAACATTCTGCACGCTTTATCTTTTTCTCAATGAGTTATGGAGGTAGGAAAATCATATTAATCAAAAATTATTGCTAAAATAGTCTTTTTGTCCCGCGACGCTCGGGTGTTCCTGTGTTATAATGAACAACTGTTTTCAAAAACTGTTCTACTGGTTCTGAAAATCAGACGAAGCGAGGAAACTACTAGGTAGTAAACTAATATTAATTATTAAGAGAATTACAGTAATTTTTTCTAACTTGCGTCTTTTATTTTTTTATGGATTAATCAATAAAATTTTGCAGCGCTTATGGTCAATAAGCATCTGGTAAGCATGTACAGCACAATGCACATGCACAATACACATCGCCCAGCCATCACTGTCAGAGTTACACGACGTCAAAAGAAATACCACTCTTGTAGCATAATGTTTGACAAAAGTCTGAATTCCTTGAACATGATTCAATTCATTGCGTAATAAATCAGGCAAGATAAGTTAAAAATGAGAAACGTCCCTCGGCCTCATTAAAAGTCACACACAAAAAACGGAACGCTGACGGGCAATAGTTTAGGATGCTCAACAATTTTAATGCAAAAGCCGTGTTTTTTGCCATTTTTATAGGCCTTCTACTACGACATATCATCGGGTGCAGGTCCAGAGTGAGACGGACATACCCGCGGGGCACCCCGTCCCGTTCCCTCCGGCAGGGACGGGCCGTGATATGAATAAAAACAAAAAGTGAGAAATGGAATGAATATTTTATACCTGGATGTTTGTATTTTTTCAATAGGATAATTGCTCCGTATTTCATTCTACTGTCGCATAAAAACGTCTAACCCACGGACCACCGGCCACCGGGCGCTGCGTCCTATTAAAAATGTTTTCTATGCATTTTTTGTGCATCAATTTTTGTGTTTTAATGAATGAGTCCGCGACGACTACTGTTTCCCCCGATGGTCCATTTAGACGTTAGTTTTATGGGCCGTTACGGTTATGTGTTCCACATGCGAGGCGTTTAAAACTCTTCTCGGCTTAACCTAAGATGACCCAATGCTAGTTTATCAATAAGAGTTATCAATAATATTCACCGATTCCTTAATTCGTATCTTATACGGTGCATCTACAAAAACCATTGAAGTTCTTACTTTCTGTAGAAGCCCTATAATTAGTTTATTTTAACCACTAACCATACACGCTAATCAATTCTTAATAATTATTCTCAACACGTCACGTACCACAATAACTACGCAATATAAGAATATTTTAAACCACACAACAATGTCTGGCAGAAAATGTTCATTTACAATCTTTACCAACTGTTCGAAATATCACCAATAACAAAACCTATATACCTACGAGTACAAATCGGTGACCGGCCAACTCAAAAAGAAACCAACTCTGAACCACTCAGAAAGGTCATTAAGAGTGATGATAAAAAATAAATATAAAAAATGTTAAATAGGTTAAGTTAGATTAGGGTTACCGGCTATTTAAAAATTATTTTTTCATAGCTTTTAATGGCCTTTCTGATGTGGTTTTGAGATGGTTTCATTCTGAGTTGGCATGGAACCATGCCAAATGCCAAACCACAAATCTAGAACATCTCTCAAGTAAAGGTGGAAAATGGCGAAAAAGCTTGCAGGACCAAGAAGTTAAGGGAAAACGAAAGTGAGAAGAGTGGATGATGTGAAGTTCATAATAACATACTTAGGGTTAAAGATATATTGTACGCCTTAACATAGTGTCAACCAAATAGTATTTATTTCGAGAAGAGAATTTAACTTTTATTACTTTTAAATTTTAAACCGCTTATACTACATTTTACAGGATTTTTCCTAGAAAACTAATACTTTGTGTTATTCTTAATATTTTATGTATAATTTTAATATCTTAAATCATGGAAATGTGTTGAAAATATTATAATACCCACGCATAGGTTTTTTCTTTTTGGGATTTTAATGTTTACAGTTTTTTTCCTTGTATTTTGTATATTTTTGTATTTTAACACCTTGTATCTTACAACTGTTCAAATATTTAAAAAAAGAAGATATTGCGCAGTCGATGATGATGATATAACGACGTAACTTGACGATAATAGAACTCACAAGATTTACCAAGAAGGAGCAAAAACAAAGACAAACAAAAATGAACAAAACTTTGAACAATATCAATAAATTTTCTTAGCTTATTTCTATTGTATATTTGGTTCAATGCCAACTCAGAACCACATCAGAAAGGTCATTAAAAGCTATGAAAAAATAATTTTAAAATAGCCGGTAACCCTAACCTAACTTTACCTATTTAACCAATTTTTTAAATATTTTTAACATCTCTTTTTAATGATCTTTCTGAGGTGGTTCTTAGTTGGTTTCATTCGGAGTTGGCCGGTCACCATTTTTTTTTTTGAAATTATCGATTTTAATAAAAAATAACCACATTACGACTCAACGCCAAAGTTTCCCATATTTCCCTTGCAGAACGCTTCCACGTTTCCCAGCCTATACGAAAGCTCAAAACATAAGACCAATGCAAGTATCTATCACCCTTCACAATTTCAGTTATGATTAACGTCTGTGCGACCGTCCCACTAAGCCCGGCCTATAACAGACATCGCTTCAGCTCTATCTAAGCAGAGGTCTAGGCGGCGCAGTGCGATAGGCGGGCTTGGGCGGTGCGCAGCCGCCCTACGTCACCGTCGCTCATAATAATATGATTTCATAACTGGAGTGGGCGGGCCCTGTCATAAGAAATATTAGGCGGGAGTTATGACCGCGCATCCGCCACGCGTTGGTTGGAGGAAACACATTGCAGTATGTTATTTTGGTGGTTTGAAGAAAGAGTTCAATGCAGGAGTTTATTAAATATTATTTAAAGTATGGCTGTTAAATACGATTTATATCAGTAGCGGAGGTATGAACACAGTTTAAAAAAAAATGTTTTAAAGTTTTTTTTCTATTCAGTAATCGTTCAATATATTGAAATTCTATAGCAAGAAATTAATTATTGTTAGTACCGATCTGCATATTAATCGTACAGTTGATTAGTTAGACATCTCCGAATAATCTAAATTTTAGTTTAGTATTCAATTTTTTCCTTTCAATTGAAACACTTAAAATAATTAATATGTCACTAGCAGAATCTATTATAAGATATGGATTAAAAATATGGGGAAATACCTATAACCAATCTGAAACAAGTGCAAGTTGTACAAAACGCAATTGTAAAATTATTGGTCGTCCCTAATATTTTCAAACAGAGACAATATAAACCGTTGCTGTTTCAGAGTGCCAAAATTTTACCTGTTAAGGCAATACTTTGGCACAAAATTATAATTCAGCATATATTTACCCCGCAGCATAAAGAGAAATTAGAACATAAATACAGCACTAGATTCACGCGTAACGACGGGTTAATAGTTCCGAAATTTAACAATAAGTACGGACAGAGAACGTTTGAATATATCATACCGAAGATATTTAATTTATTACCTGACACTATAAAGCAATGTAATTCTATGAATAAGGTTAAATATATGATGAAAAATTGGCTATCGGAAAAAAAAGATTAATATTGATTTTGATATGTATGAAAAAATGTTGAATCTGTAGATATAAGATGTAAATTTTAAATTTTAAAAATGTATAAATATGTAACTAAAATATAAGCACCTGTTGACAAGCCGATTCAATTGGCTTAGCAGGACTTGTTTGTTGATTATATTAAATACCACACCAAATAAATTGTGGTGAACGTATGTCTTGCGGTATGAAAGAGACATACGTGTATGAGTGGGATAGCATGAGTAACGTATAAAAGGTTGTGATTGTTGTCCATTCGTTCTCTTTACCATTTGACTTCCTAAGAAGCACCATTGTACATATCTCGGAATAAACATCAATAGTCTACCTACGACTTATTATTGCGAATACACCCCGTACTGAGATCAACATAATCGGAGGAATCTGGATCCATCATAACGGAGTTCAGAATACATGAGATAACCGGCCACGGTCATCACATAAATCTGGATCCATCATAACGGAGTTCAGAATACATGAGATAACCGGCCACGGTCATCACATAAATCTGGATCCATCATAACGGAGTTCAGAATACATGAGATAACCGGCCACGGTCATCACATGAATTGTAGGTAATGCAAAAAAAGGTTTAGTGAAATAAACAAAAAAAACGATGACTTCTAGGTTACTAGTACGAAATTATTTAAAAATGTCGTACTAATTCATCGAACCGTTATGCTTCCCGGTGTTATTTTATAGCACATTTAATATGTAAAACACTCGTATAAATAGTAATGGATTCAGGGTGAGCATTCGATTATTGCTTTTCTCTTTATCTCAAAACTTAGTATTTTGAGATGTCTGACTAATCAACTGGACGATCGATATTACGTCTACGGACAAGTTTTAATACCGCATAAAGCATCGATGACACAGGGCTAGTTTACAAGCTACTATCTGGGAAATTTACTATCTGTTAGTAAACTCGCCCAGTGTCATCCTGTCACTTGCTAACTAGCAGCAACTAGCAGATTGTTGACAATCTACGAAAAAAAGTTGAAAGGTCGTCAACTTTACTCGCCTACACGCTTGCTCCGCTTGCTCGTGATTGGTTTATTTACGTTTCCAAAATGGCTTCCGATAAACAGCTGATTTCGACTGTCAAAAATCTGAAGAATTTAGTTTACGCAGGCGTCGTTATTCTTGTTACTGGCGCTAAAAGCGACCTCAGTTTCCTACGCTTCTGAGCGAGTGGACAGTTTTGTGTGTCATCATGAAAATCTCACTCGCCGATTTACCCGCTTTTAAAACTTAGTAGATAGTATCTTTTAACTCGCCGTGTGTCATCGAGCCATAACAATCATTAGCTGATTGTGCGCAAACAAGTATTTTTCTCTCTTTTTTTAAATATTTTACAAAGAAAATTATCAATAATGTAAAGGGGCAAAAAATCTGTTTTTCAAAAACATCTTTACATTGACTACATTACAGATACTACTATGGTAGCCAAATAAGCTTTTGCTTTTGTAACTAAAACACATTAATTAAGAAATTTCCGATAGTTATTATATATAATTTTCCTACCTTAGTTGTTTTTTCAGGTCTAATGGGTTCAGAATCAGTCTTCTCAGTAGTTCGGCAGGAAGAATGTGGTTGGTTGTAAGGGATAAAGTCAATACATAAAATACATTTGTAAGCATTTATTAGAGCAGGTTTGCTTTAACAGCCTTAAATAACACGACGATGAAGTGTTATAAAAAACGTATAAAAGTGGTCTCCAACGCACCTTGAATGAATTGCCGAAAAAACGAATGTTAACCTCATCACAAAGTTAATGAAGCAGAGCACATCTTGAGTCAACATGTGACCACATTTATTATTATTCAGCAGGCTGGAAAAACTTCCGTGGTCATTGGAGCGGGTGTAATAAAACCTTTGATGAGAAATGTACCAGAGGATGCGTAACTTTTCAACTTTCCACGATTGCAATATATCGATTTTGTTTTACCAGTCTTTCAAATAATAGGCATACTACAAAATAACGTTTTATTTTTTTTATAGACAATCCCACCAATTCTTTTTGGTGACATTATTTGCTGGCTACAAAAATATATTAGATCAAATATAATAAGCACAACGAGAAATTATTTTAATGATATTTTGGAAAGAATTATCAGTTTTCTGAAAAAATGTTCAAGTGGTTAGGTATATACATAGATAAGTTAAACAAAATTAGCCTTGTTTTTGGTGTCGGTAAAGATTACGCCGTTTCTTCACAGGGGCAGGCAGACTGTCGGACAACTAACTCTGTCTTGGATCACATTCCTTGAATCATCATTCGAATATCGTCCCGTACATGCCCTTCTGCTATTCTGACTCTTGACATGACCCGACTCTAGTATTTTTATTATTATTTTTTTTTTATTGTTTTTATTTCTTGCTAGAGCAATCCCGATGAGTTACAGAACTCATTTTAGGACAGGAGGAACATACAAATCATGGGGAGGAGGAAATAGTTAAAATTTTACATAGGAATTTGGATATTAAAAATATAAGATTCACATACAATATAGAAGAAAAATAAAAGACAGGTTGAGTAGAATAAACAGCAATGGAAAACAATTAAAGAAAAAGGGAACAAGGTTATAGAGATATGGATGATTACAACTTAATGGAAAAGGAAAGAAGAGAAAAGAAACAAGACAATTGAACATGACAAGAAAATTACTAAGTTTCATCCTTATACATACTTAAAAAATATTCTTTTAAAGCATTACTCTGATTTTTTTATTTTGCTGGATTCCCTTGTACATATCTGGTAGCAAATTATATAGTCTATAGGCAACATAGTTCAGAGATTTTATCCCATATTTTGTAGTGTGTGTTTGAGGTATGCGGATTTTATTGCTATTTCGAGTATTGTGAGTGTAGATGTCTTGATTGTAAAGTGGCTTGATGTTAGTGTGAGTTGATTGTTGGGTAATTTGTAGGATGGTGCTTGTGATTTCATGTTTAGGAAGGACTGTGATTGGAAGAATACCGGAAACTGAATAGATGTCTCTTACATGGGTGTCCCATGGAAGTCCAAAAACATTTCTGAGAGCTCAGTTTTGAACCACCTGCAGATCAGCTATCAATTTCTTTGGGGCTAATCCCCAGATACAGCAGAGATAAGAAAGGTGTGAATGTACTATGGCGTAGTACACTAATGTTAATAAAGGTACGGGTAGTAATTCTTGGAGTCTATAAAGTACACCTTTTTGATTTGATTAACTCGGTCGTGCTATGTCTTCCCCGGGCGTTCCCGACTACTTTTACTGGTTGAAATTAATTATATTAAGTGTTGAAATAAGTACCTACGCAGCTATGGTCTATTCTCTCGAACCTCTTACAAAAACTATTAGTGAAGCAATATTTGCTTTGATTTGGTTCGTTTATAAGCATTCTCTTCTGTCGATGCATCCTCCAGCTAAATAATCCATGAATAAAACCCCTGCAAACGTTTCATTTGATTGAGGGTTTCCAATCAAATCTGCCAATCACCAACACTAACGCGGTGTCTTTTCTGCTTAGCTGTGCTCGTCGGACACCTTGTGGACTGTGGACTGTGGACTGTGGACTGTGGAGGGCTTTTAATTACCCAGCCACCATCACTACTCGAATACGTGTACATAGGGACAGTTCATAATCAATTCCGTTAATCGTGATGGGTATTTTCGCTTACTTATTTTAATTTATAATATTGTTATTGTGTATTATTATAACTGTAAAAAAATGTAAGAACCTACTTTTTAAAACTATTTTTCAAAATAATACGTGTAGGTATATGTGTCATCCTTTTATTATATACAAATAGTAGGTGACTTGTCATAACTTTAGATTTAAAATTTTAAAGACCATCAGATTAATTACAGAATAATTTATACTGAACGCATAACCGTAGTATTTTTTTTAATATTAGTTCCACACAGAAGGCCCTGAGAAAAATAATTTCTCTCAGAGCCTATGTCACCTTTGGGGATGTTGTATGGAGGATCTTTTTAAAGGGAAAGGAAGGAGAGGAAGTGCTGGGAAAGAGTTTTAGAATGACGAGGAAAATATTATTCTCATTTCTTGTTTATTTGTTTTAACTTCACGCTGGGAAAAATGGCACGGTAGGGAACCTTGGGGTCTAAAGTAAATAGGGTTACTTTGTGAAGGCTACATCTTAATATGTAAAACAAAGTCGGGTTAGTTACACTATTTATAACTCGAGATCGGCTGGACCGATTTTGATAATCTTTGATTTGTTGGATTTATCTCCGCCCCGGATAACAGAATAACTATTAAAACATCGCAATAATTCACGAAAAAGAAAGTTATGAAGAAAAATAATTTTTTTCATACGTTTTGTATGGAACGAATTCTCATATTTTTAAAGAACGGCAGCAATATTGTAATAGGTATAATATTTAACTGTGCGTGAATTCTAAAAATTAAAAAACGTCAAATGTCAATGCGCTAATTATTTTGCTTTTGATCTTAATCATATAATGCTGACCCTCTTTCTTACACACTAAATATCAATAGTCGAAAATGAGACAAACGGGGAACGTATGTCTTTGCACCCCTCCAAAGGAAAAATACAATAATAATAAATCTCTAAAATGAAACGCATTTTTTGTTACGTAAGCTTCACTCAGGACCTATGTCATCTTAGGGGATCCTGTGTGGAGGGTCTTTTTAAGGAAGGGTAGGATAGGAAGTTCTGGGAAGGAAAAAGGCATGAGGGGTGGGTAGGAATCTGGAGGTCAATGTATCCGGGAGTGAATCCATCCCTCCAACTGTGGTGCAAGGCCATTGATTCGACCGGAATTGACCTTTTACCTTGACCTTTCCAGCCGGACTCTTTCGACCCATTGGTCGAGAGAATACGGCTGGAAAGGTCAAAAGGTCTCCCTCAACCAGTCTATTTCGATCTGGCCCGCCACGCAGCATGTGGGCAGACGCATCCTCCACCAAGACCCGCACAAAAGTCACCCCATAAACCCGGGCACTCCTGCTAAATCACCAAACGTGGCGAACCACTTGGGGTGACCTATGGCAGAGGTGTTGGTTATCCAATAAATGGTTCCCGGGGCAGCGGCACCCGTACCCGCTTCCTTTCTAAAATTCCCGTAAGTAAGTGGAAAAGTAAGAAAATCACAAAACCTGATACTGACAAAAAAAACACGGTCAGTTGGGCACCGATAATTGTCATTTTTACTTCACTGTGTAATTTTTTAACCTACTTTAATTCAACAGTTACTGATTCTGAGGCGGTACGAGTCGTCGGGTCAGCTAGCTGAAGATAAAGAAAAAGTCAACCTGGGTCTTGAAGAGATCCGTCTCAAGAAAAATGAAAATCGGCAATTTGGCGCAGCCGAGCACAAGAACTATTAGTAAAAGCGAGCCGTTTTCGATGGAACTGTGTACAAATGATGGACATGTATTTGGGATGTCTCCTGACTATGCTCTTTATGCTAATCAATAGATGAACAAAATAAATATTAAAAAAAAACTGTGGATATGGAAAATTCAACCTGCCATATTACACGAATGGGTAAATGAATAAAATATACCTACTTTAAACTTTATTAAAATGGAATTGTAATAATAAGATGGTCGCCACATTATCTGCATCCATCATCATTTAAAGGAGAGTTGAGCCAAATGATGCCGCCATTACAATGACTTTTTTATGTGAATACCGCACTAGAATCCCAACTGTTCCCTTTTGGAGCCATGGTATCCTCAATTGGGGTACGTTGTGAGGCTGGAGGTAGTGTGTATGGGAAGGAGACGAGAAGGAGGAAGGAGGAGAAGAATCTAGCTACGCAGATCTGGTCAAAAAACATAGGTAAAGCCATTTAAAACAACGGTTCAGTTCTGAAAGGTGGTCTCACACCAGGGCGATACTAATATTATCTTCCACTCTGGAACGTGCCGCACATATACTACATATTATTTTTAATGAATTAATTGTATATTAATACAAACCAGACATGAATATATGTATTAATCCAATAATAAAAATTAAACCCCCCCCACATTCACAAATTAACTACTGTATAAAATTTATTTGTAATTTATATATATTTTTGTGAATAATAAAAAAAAAAAAATTATTTGAACCCGCGGCCTTCGGATTGCTAGTCAACCCTTGGCAACGGAGACTTTCAATTTCGACGATAGTTGTATTCCGTGTCTTGCAATGATTTTATTTAACAAATGAACACCCTTCTTCCATCATCCACAAGCAAATGCTTCGGAAGGAATATTAGTACAAATCTTAAGATATAAAATAACCCAATGAAAAACTCGAATTGTGTATACAAAAATTGTGTTATTAAAAAATTAAATAAATCAGTCCACCCTTCCTTCGGTAAACATCGCAGAACCAATATTGCAGAACCTTGGAAGCGCAGAAGTTGTCTACAGTATTGTATCACACCGTCAGTTTGTCCTATTGCTTTGCTGTGCATTGTGTCCTTGCTCAGATGTGTGTATTATATTGCATCGTCGCTACAATGGTAGATCCGCCTTGAGACAATTGGGTCTTCTTTGTCGTTCAATATTATCTTCTACATCTTTGATATCTTCTGTAAGGTATTTAACCTGTGAGGCCACAAGAAAATGTGTTTATAAAGACAGTTTTCTGATTTCGGTATGTGTGATGTTATTGACTGAAACCCCAAAGTTCAGTAACACACAGGCCTTAACAGCCTTTAATTCTCCCAGAAAATAAAACCGGAACTTTTGCAGAATAAGGAAAGTTTAACAAGATAATCCCAATAGCGGTTATTACCTCGGCAAAGGGATCAGGGTGAATTTTATGAATGTCCCCTGGGGTCGTATAGTTAATCAAGTGCGGTGGCTGGACTGCTACAAGCTGCATTGTTATGAAATACTGTGTGAGTAAATTATATTTATTTTTTTAATTGTTGATACATTATTTTACAAAATTTCATAGTACAATCCAGTAATGTTGGCCTCACTGGGTTGTTTACCCGTGCTGAGGCCCCCGTTTTATAATATAATAATTTATACATAATACAGTTTGAAAAAAAAAGAAATATACAATGTTGGTGACGAAACAAAAAAAAAACATTTAAAATAAAGATAAATTTAAACTAAAAATAGAGATCAAAAATTAAAATTAAATTAAATCAAACTAAAAAATAATTATAATTATATGAAAACCGGCGTATATTATGTTTTATGTGTTTGTGAGTGTTACGTGTTTTATATTTAAATAATTTGTTTAATTTATAATATTTTAATTTATAATATTTAATTTGTAACATTTTATTTGTTACAGATTTTTGGGTTTTTTCGGCTACCACACTAGGCTAATGGCCGTGTTGTGTGTTTGAACAAATATTTCATATTCATGTGTGATTCAAATCAAATTAGTTATTAAATACAGGCGTAACCTTCGGTTATACTTTGCAACAGTTGCTTATTAAAAAAATGCCACCTAACTTAAATAAATAGTGATGTCATTAGACTTAAATACATTAAAATAAACAAGTGGTTCAAGTGGGAAACTTAACCTTGCTATACTCGTGCGTTGGTCTCTGAGACCGACAAATAAATAATTCGTTGTTTTCTCAAAAATTAATAACAATGAGGTTTTTAGGTTTTTAGTAGCTTCTTAAAGTTTTAGGCATTGTTTAGTGCGGCGCGCGCATTGGTAGTAGTGGAAGTATGACACTTATTTACTGTTATCGGTCCTTTAGGTAAGTAACAATTACTATCCAAACATCCTAATGATGATTAATTCTTATTTTTATAATATTTTATTATCCTTGATATTTTCATTTATAACATTTCAGAGTTTTTTTTAAATTTACCCATGATTTAGTTTATTTTTGTTATTAACGTTAGTGTACAAAAATTTATAAGTCTGTTTCTACCAAGGTTTTAATAGTTTTTTTTTTAAATATAATAATACCCCTTATATATAATAAATACCAGGTACATAATTAAAATAATACAGACGAGATGAAATCTCGGTCTGAGATACCGTGCGCGAGTATACGTGTTAGGGAACGTACCCATACTACGTGACACACTTTTTGCAATTTTTTGCCCCCCCCCCCCCCCCCCCCCCCGGTGACCACGTGTAGTATATTCCAAGACCCCCCCCCCCTACAGTTTTCACGTAGTATTTCATAAATATGGTTTCGAATCATTTTTTGCTAACAAAAAATAAAAAATGCATTATTTGGCTTATATTTGTCTTTATTAATACGGCGCGCGCTTGCTGCGTGACAGCAAGAGTGCATGCATTACAAGTGGAAAAAATA
This sequence comes from Limnephilus rhombicus, assembly GCA_929108145.2. Classification (NCBI taxonomy): domain Eukaryota; kingdom Metazoa; phylum Arthropoda; class Insecta; order Trichoptera; family Limnephilidae; genus Limnephilus; species Limnephilus rhombicus. Next base: position 32,341,869 of record OV815272.1, on the reverse strand, counting down.
TTATCAAGATAAAACTTATATCAAAATATATTGAAACCGGAACGTAATTTATGGAAACGAAAGTCTTGTTATTTTTATAAACATTTTTCATCTCAATCATCTTCAACAAACACGTTCCCTGAACTTTTTCACTTATTTGAATGTACGAGGGTGGGTTTATAAGTTTGCGGATTGGGTAAGGAGTGGAAATAAAAACCAAAATTATTTTTCCTTTTCAACATATTCACCTACTACCCTAATACATTTTTCCGATCTTTAAATTAACTTAAAGGAACTTTATAACAGCGCGGAACTCAATTTTCTCCACATTTCACAATTTCTTCCCGATTGAAGTGTTTGGTCGACGATAGCTCAAAGACTAATGACCTAATTACGATAAAACCCGGTGTTTATCCTAAAAATGAGTTGTTCAATTAGTACCTAATTCAGCGGTACCCCCATTAATTACTTACCTTCCCATTTCACGAACTTAAAAACCTCCCCTCGTAGCTCGAAAAAAAACGCGAGATTTCTAGATTGACTACGTGATAAAAACCTAAGCCCCCCCCCCCCCCCCCCCGTTGTGACCAAGCGTGGTATTTTGATGACCCCCCCCCCCCTAAACAGGTCACGTAGTATGGGTACGTTCCCTTATGCCGTTGGGCGCGAGTACCTATACGAAGGTTAATGATGAATTTAGAGTCTTGTCGCATAACTTTTTTTATATCGGCTGTGTATTGTCTTTTAAAATGTGTTCGAAGCCTAGACCCGGCTTCAATAGTCGTAATTTTTCTTTTCGCTTGTTCCATGAACCATAAGTTTCAGGACACCATGTATAATATTAAAGATTGAGAGAAATGTTTGAAAGTTTTTTTTTTCCAATTCCACCACCGCGTAGATAATGTACCTGCCCAAAGCCTACTAGACATCTTCCGGCAAATCCAATAAAACGATGATACTTATCTTGATGGCTGTCCAATCAGCGCGAGGCGGAAGTAACTACGTCATCAGTGGGTGGAGGGGAGAGGGGTGAAGGTATTGCCGGTACTGTTGCGGTTATTGTATTGGAAAGATGAAGGGTACTCGAGTGGAGCAGTGTACAGTGTATTGTGCGTGGGGAACAATCAGCGGTGATTTGCGACCCGGAGAATATTCCTCCAGAGAGAACAGGAAGATATTGATGGGGAGGAAGTCGGTTTCGCGGTCATGTACGGCTGTACAATCATAGTTGGTATATACACGTATTGCTTTATAGGTGGGATTGAGTAAACGAGGACACATTTGCAATAAAACTAACAAAATCGAAAATCTAAAAGAATGTTATTTGTTGTTACTAACTAACCTGGGTTTGTGAAAGACAACACTTCTTTCACAATCCTGTGACTTGCTTCTAAACGGTACAGTTTTAGTTTTTCGACTCATATTTCATTGCAGTTTCGCCTCAAAATTGGGTTATCTGCCGAATTCCAAAAGAATCTCTGGATTTCCAGAAAGGATTTTTTGAATTTTGATGCCAATGTTATATTAGAAAATCGCTTTTCTTTCTGTTAAAATTTGCTAAAAAGAGCAAAATCTGCACAGGCCTCAAGAAATTTGTAAAAACCGATATTGGCCTTTATAGAAGCAAGTCACAGATGTATTGTTTCGTGAAATGTTTTCACCGACTCTTGACACGACCCAAGTATTTTATTCACACGAGCGTGCCTTCCTTAGGAATCCCCGACTTCTTGTTCTGATGTTCTGATGTTCCATCCACTTGAACGTGATACATTTTTCTTCAATTTTTACGCACTATGCATCCCTGTAGTTATGTCATGTTTATTGCGCTCACATTGTAGTGCCTTTTTTGCCGAATCTTCTCAATCGGAATTTTGACGTAGAATAAATATATAGCAATTTTCTATAGTACCTACTACAAAAAAATAAAGATGTGGTTTTTTTCTGTTTCTTCTTGCACCACTTTTATTACCTCGGGAAAAGCTACGTGGAATTAATTTAATAACACAGGTCTTAAGATTAGATTTTCATGAACATAGGTCTTTAGATGTTTTCTAAATAAATATTTACTTAGAATTACTTTTTTTCCTTCGGCCAATCAAAAATACAATACGGCATTATAAACAAACATTTTTTGCAAAAACACCTCTTTACATAGCGGTCGTGTTATTTAGTTATATAAATTATACAGATTAATAATAAAAACGATTATATTTAAACCATAACTTATGCATCAGAACTTCTGTTTAAATAACTCTACGCCGGAAAAATAAATCGATTTACTTCTTCCATGCAACACTACAAATTTGCAAAGATAATATTCTGAATAAAACTGGACCATTTAAAAATAATAGAAATCTTAGACAAACATCAAATCTCCCAAATCAAATGTAAATAAAACAATGAAGAAATTCGATTATAAATACCTTGGAGTATTTAAAAAAAAAAATACAATTCAAAAGATTTAAAATTTATCTTTTTTACAGTGAATACCGCACAAGAATCTCAACTGCTCCCGTCTGCAGCCAGTGAGACTATGGCAACCCCGATTGGGGTATGTTGTGAGGCTGAAGGGGAGGGGAAGGAGGTGGGAATAGGAAGGTTGGGAAGTACCTGGCTATTCAGATCTGGTCACTAAACACGGCTAAAGCCATTTTCAAGCAACGTTTCAATTCTGAATGGTGGTCTTACACCAGGGCGATACTGATAGTATCTTCCACTCTGGAACATGCCGTAAATATACTATGTATTATTTTAAATGAATGAATTGTGAAATAACACAAATTAATCAAATAAAATTTATTTGCGCATGCCGGGTTCGAACCCGCGACCTCCGGATTGTGAGTCAAGAGTCTTACCCACTGGACTACGGAGGCCGTCCAATAAAAATATGTTGAAAAAAAAAATCTCCATTAATTTCTACGACATAATAAAATTATTTGACGTATTTAAAAACCCGCTCCGCAGGTTTTTGCTGCTAGGCCCTGCGGGCAGCTTTTGGTTTGGCTTCGCCCAGTTAGTGTTGGTGACCATTTTATAAATCCGATAGGAACTGGTTACAAAAATAGCTCGTTCCTCAGATCAACTGTCATCCAGTAATAGCTAGTCACCGGGACAAAGTAACCGGAACAGGCAATGACGTCATATGTAATATATAGCCGCTTATAATATAAGTATCACAACTATGTATTACCGTCAATCTTTCCATATCCGAAGAGATACTCAAATTGGCAACCTATAGGTACCTATAGGGAAACGTTCTTTAGACGAATTCTTGAATTCGAAACCGAATTACAACGGTAGCTTTGCTTGAAATTTCACGTACACGGATGTTTACATGGTGTGGCGGATACGGCGTGGCGGCAGACATGCATTAGAAACCGGGTTGTTAAATTCAACCCCGCAGTCGCAAGCCTTATTAATGCTGCTTGATGATGATTATTATATTGTACCTTGTCATCATTAAATTTGAAAAAAAATCGAGTCAAACGGTTTTCGAGTAGTACGTAATCTATTATCTATAAACTGCTTTGTACCAATATCTTATGTTATAGTCATGCTGAAAATAATATTTACTAATTTAAATACGCATTAAAAAAATACAATTACCAACGTTTCTGAGTGACCTATGTGAATCCCCTTCCAGATACGCCACCCCCGCCACTCCCCCGCACAACCCTCGCACAACTAGCGCCTAACTAAATGACAAATCGAATTATTTCCCCGACATTCCGCCCTTATTAACCCCCGGTGCGCCTCTCCGCTGGAGTTCGCAGCTTCTCTTCGCTTTTGTTTTGCCCGCTATATTATATATATTATCTGATACGTAGCTATAGGACACTTTGTCGGTTCCTTCTCCCTCGGGCGCACACCCAACCCAGCATCCAGATAGAGACGGAGCGTGTTGAATTAACACGTATGCACCAATTTTCCAATTTGCCCTCTGGCCTGCGGCGGAATTATTACTTTCCATTGCAGTCTGGTATTTATTTATGCAGACGGAACCCTGACGCGACGGTCAGATTCGATTAGTGCACTTCTGGATGTGTACCGGGGAGAGGACGGGGGGAGGTTGGTGGGGGACAATGTTATCTTGTTTGTGGATCATGGAGTCAGAGAACAATCAGGAACTTGATAATTCAGAGACGTGAGTAACATACGCTACGCTCTGTTCTCAGTTCAACCCTTTGCGGTTATACTGTAACCATAGATAGCTACTGAAGCCCGTTATTATTATTCTGCTGCCACTCTTGCAAGTACGTAGACACAGGATAATTTTAAGTGTTGTTAGAGCAGTATTTTTCTAAGTATTGAAGACAAAAATCAATGACCGCAATGCTACGAAATTGAGAAATGCCAATAATACAAAAGTAAAGGTTATAGTGGTGAATAAGATAAAAGAAAACATATGCCAAAGGAATTTTGTAGCTATAAAACTAAACATATTACGGGATTAGTTGTACTGCGACGAGAATAGAAAGATGCATTCGTTTACATTGATAAAAGATTAGGTAGGTACCAAAATACGTGTCTCAGGCCATGTAAATATTTGTGTTAATATCTGTCAACTTATAATTAATATAAAAAATAATAATAAAAAATAAAATAAAAATTGGAAAACGAGTCGTAAGTAGGTACAAACTCTGTTCTGATAGCTGTCCTGATTATCTCCAAGTACCAAACTTTCTACATCATGTCTTGTCATGTATTTTGTATGTAAACATCTTGTATTAGGTCTGCATATTTTTGAGCCCATACCTTTAATTGTATTTTCCTGATTTTGTTTTTCATCATGGAGGATACTTTATTTTAACTTTTTGACACCAATAGTACATAAATCACATGAGTGGTTATAATAACTTATAAAATCTTATAAGACATGTTTCTGTGAAATATTTGTAAAGTGATTCTTCATGTGTTGTGTCTGTATGTTGCTTCTGTGAAATGTTTTGTAAAATTTTTCTTCATATATTGTGTCTGCATATTTTGTTGGGTTGTGTTTTTTTTAATTTTTTTATTTATTGATAAGTACATGTTACATAATTTAGCTTTTGAAATGTACCAATTGGCGATCCCTTAATGAGTTTTGATAACTCATGGGAGTGCAACTTCGTTGTATGTTTTATTTAATAATAAATTTAATAAAAAAATAATCATTCGTACCTAACCAACATTTACTAATTTGGAAATAAGATTAAATATTTGAGGCACAATGATAATGAACCTTAATCAAAAATAAATAAGTAGACTTTTAATTAAGTATTTTTATTTTTTTATTTATTTATTTTGTATTGACCGGTCAGTGGCTGAGTGGACATCGCGTTTGGGGCGTCTCGTGTTCGATTACTCTGCTAGCTAAGTCCTTCACCACGACTCAAGCAAAATTTTCCGCCTACTGTGATTTAGTAGGAGATTTTCAAACATTGTTGGGTTATTCGTAACCCGGGAATGTTTGTCTTTCTTTAAATTTAAAATTAAAAAAATTAAAAAAATGAATATGTCGCATTGGATTTTTTTTAGTATAGAAATCTTGATGAATACAATGAATAGATGGTAATGTGCACTACTGCACATTATTAATTTATTTTTATTATTATACGGGCTTTTACAAACATGTTACATATGTAATAATTTTGTGGAACAGTAATCGTGAAGTAAAAATGCTTTTTAAATTATATTGAACCCGTGCAGAAGAGTATCTAGTATTACGCTAACATTGATTTATTAACATTGAGGTATGTTATTATAGCATTCTTATAATTATATTCCATGGAGTTGAACAAATCGATCACAGAAATTCGAAAAATAAATTTTTGCTGTAAAGGACAACATCTTAATTGTTCATGAGAGCAAAAAGAAGTTTAAAAAAAATCATATCTCCTGTTTTTTTAGTCCTATAATAATGATATTTTATTATACAATAACATTGAATAGATCTTTCATTTAAATGTGCTTAAAAATTTTTTGTAATTTTTTTATCAAATTTTTTTTCTAACAATAAAATAAATACATCTATATATATATAAATCTCGTGTCACAGTGTTTGTGGTCGCAATCCTCCAAATCTCGTGTCACATTGTTTGTGGTCGCAATCCTCCAAAACTTTTTCCAAAACCTCCAAAATATTTATGATTTTTTTATGTATATTTGGTAGGTATGAGAATAGGTCGTAAAGTATATTGCATACCGCTAGATGGTTAGGGTGTCCATATCCAAATTTTATTTTTATTTTTTTGACAATATTTTTCTTTTGTGTTTTTTTTTTGCACCAAAAATACTTATAACCTCAAAGTGTCACCCTACTATCCCTCCCTTCCATTTTTTTATCGTGACCCTCCCAGTATTTTTGTATATAATTTATACGCAGAACAAAGTTTCCGTGTCAGCTAGTTTGTTTATAAAAATTAAGGTTTATTATGTTTGGGTCCGCAAAACTCGGAAAGTAATCGATGGATTGACTCAATTTTTTTACAGAACATTGCATTTTAGCAGAAGAGTGTTTCTATATGTAATGGTAAGCTCTGGCGTTATGAAATTTGCGTTAATAAATTACTACGTGTGGTGAGCGCGTGGTTTTAAAATGTGTGTAGTTCAAATATTTTAGCTGCAGGGAGGGAAGGCAAGAGGGGGAGGGTAACAAAGGTGGTAGGGTCCGCGGGAAGGGCGACGAGGGAGGGGGAGGCGGGGAAGGTGGGATGGGACAGCAGGAGGGGAAGGGGACGCGGGAGGGGAAGGGGACGCAGGAGGGGAACGGAGACGCGTAGGAATGGACATGCAGGGAGAAACAATTAATTTCTTTGAATGACATAGCAATGCATGCCGGGTACCAGCTATTAAATCTTATTTTCTTATTAAACAAAGTAGGGTCAGTTACACCATTTTTAACTCGAGAACGGCTGGACCGATTTTTATGATCTTTGATTTGTTGGATTTTTCTCCGTCCCGAATAGCAGAATAGCTTTTTCGTTATTTGTTTTTGGGGTGTTATGCCGTGTTGCGCTACCTCCTTATTTAGCCAACGTTTCGGACATCTGTTTTAATAGCTATTTTCACGGCCAAAAGCATTTTCGTTATTTGTTTTTGGGGTGTTATGCCATGTTATCCGGTAGATGGATCCGGCAGATCCGGTAGATGGATCCATGCGAAAATGCTTTTGGCCGTGAAAATAGCTATTAAAACATGGGAAAAATTCACGGAAAAAAATAATAATGAAGAAAATTCTTTTCCTCATACATTTTGTATGGAACGAATTCTCATATTTTGAAAGAGCTGCAAGAATATTGTGATAAGTATAATATTGAGTAGTGAGTGAATTCCAAAAATTCAAAAACGTCAAATGTCAATGTGCTGATCGTTTTGCTTTTGTTCTTAAACATATAATGCTGCCCCTCTTTATTTCTAACATTCGAAAATGGGACGAACGGTGAACGTATGTCTGCACCCCTCCAAAGGAAAAATACAATAATTATAATAAATCTCCCTCACATTTATAAAGAAAATGAAACGCAATTCCCATAAAACAAGACAAATCGCATGCAATCTAGGTACAAGCAAAGATCTAAAATGAATCAGTTGAGATATTGTTGTTATAAGAATTTTAGATCGAGTAATTCTTGTTAGTACACAGAAGGTAATTGGGCTTAATTTTTAACAATTTTTACAAATAAAAGTGAATTTGGAAATAAGTCTTCCATATGAGTATATAAATAATTTTATTTCTTTAATCAAGTGGTTGTAATTTATTGCTTCTGTAGATATACCGAGTTTATAGTTATGAATTATGCTGAATTTATCCTCAGGAATTTATGCTGAATTTGTTCAAGAGAATCAGCATAATATACATTTTGCTTTATAAACCTTAGTCAATCTTAGAACAATTATAACTATCATAAACTGAATCAGATACTTGAGTCGGGCCATGTGAAGAGTCGGAATAATAGAAGAGCATGTATTAGACGATATATGAATGTGAACGAGGCAAGGAGTGTGTGCCAAGATCGAGTTGTTTGGCGATCCGTCCTCTCTGCCTACCCCTGCGTGGAAACGGCGTGATGGTTAGTTAGTTAGTTATAAACTGAAACTGAAACAACTGCAACTTATCTCAACAACATTGTTTTCTTGTATTAATGAGTCACAGTAGTAACTCGAGAAACAACCTATACAAGTCAGTACTATCAGTAGGTACCCTTATCTTTTTACCTAAGATATAATTTTTTTAACAGAACACTCAGATTATCCCCATTGAGATATTATATTTAGCGAATAAATTGGTTGCACTTATTTTACTTCCAATAAGTCCAATTTGACCTCGGTGTTCGGTTCGGTCGGTTCGTTCACCGTTTGTGGTTGGTTCGTTCTTTTCACATGTTTTGTGGTACGGCTCGTGGTTCAGCTTGCAAGTCTATATGCACTTCAAAGCCGAAAGACCTAAAACTACAATTCGGTCTGCTAATCACGCACTACTACTGGCGTGACGATAGTGGAACGATATTAGTACGCAACTGGAGCGCCTCTGACTAACCCGCGTTTATCACGGGTCTGCGCTAGAGTTCTCTACATATAATATTGGTTCACTAATATATCTAATATTTTTTTTTTCAATAGCTCCATATAGGAGGCCTGACTAAAAAACTCCCTCAGGGCCTATGTCACCTTTGGGGATGCTAGGTGGAGGGTACCTACTATGCAAGTAAATATCTAATAGATACATTATTACACAGTTAACGTCAGAGAGGTGCTAAAAATATTCATATTTAATGACGTTCATACCTAGAAATAAGACCCAACAAAAAATATATTAACAGATAGCTCTTTTTCATTTGAATGTCAAGAAAGCATTATCTCCGTTTTGTCAAATTCATCACAGTACAAATCTATGAAAGGGTGTTTTTGATAGGGTTATAAACACCACGTTATTCTATACAAAATATATTTTGAAGTGAGACATTTCCATCATTGTCCTAATGAACTAAATGTGTACGACAAAGGTCCGATCTCTGCGGGATCCTCTATTAGTAAATGACCCTACAAATTATTTTTGATTCATCAATCAAGGGAAGAGTTGAAACTATAATCTATCACATTAGCCACAAAAGTCTCAACTCCATCCGAGGAATTGTTTTATTTTCTTATTTCCTTTATATTTGCCTAACAGCCCATATCATATCCCATATTATCCCATCTTGTGAGGGATTTCTGTCTAAGTCGGAGTCTTTCATTATAAAATAAAAATATTAAAATTTGTGTGAAATCTCTTGTGTCAACATTATTTATTTTTTAAAAGAAAGACAAACATTCCCGGGATACGAATACCTGACAATGTTTGAAAACCTCCTACTACCACCATAATAAGCGGAAATGTTGCTTGTATCGTAATGAAAATCCCAGATGCGATGCCATCTCAGCCAATGACCGGTCGTTACAACAAAACTCATCGACTGGAATTCCATAAAAAATTCGATTAGTAATTTTATTTTCAAATATTAATTTCTGTGCGATATCATAATATGCGTGAGTAATTATAATATAGACATATAACACACACTATATGTAAAATAAGGGTTAAAAACAAGTGTCCGACCGAAACAAGACTTTCTACCGAAACCGAAACCGGAATGGAATCTTTGGTCTGTCTCAGTTTCGGCCGAAACCGAAACCGAATCTTTTTTAGACGTGTTAAAAATCTATTGTTTACTGAAATTTGGCTTATTTTTTACAATTGTGCAGACAGTAAACATGTGTCAAATGAAATAAAAAATAAAACAATAATTAATAATGTGAAAAAACATTTTTTTTAATTATCAAAATCATGTTAACGACTTCTTGGAACAAAAATTTGTCAATAATCAACACTTACATTACAATGGAAGGACCTCATCAATTGAGTATTTTAATTGTAATTGCGTTTAAAATCACAATATTCTTATTACACGTGTTAAATAAAAATAATAAAACAATAATTGACGTATGTGAATAAACAATTATTTGTTTTTCTTCTAACACAGCAAACTTATTTTGTGACACCATTTTGATTAAAATTAATAAAATACTTTGTTTTTACCACTTTTATTGTTTACAAAACCAACATGTTTCGTGAGCAACGCTCACTTTTCAGGGTTTTTTATTGATACTCAAAAGTGGTAAAAACAAAGTATTTTATTAATTTTAATTATTTGTTTTTTTTTTATAAAACAAACAAAAATTATGAAATTTACCAACGCGATAACTGTATGTAACAAACATGTATGCGCGAGAAATAACACATAACCTCACAACATAAATCACGACGGATCGGCCGGGCCGGTGAAATCAGCTGATGGTGGCGGGTGACACACGAGTCACGAACTCATACGAAGTCAGCCGAACGACGACGCGCGATACTTCACGAATGTAGAGTTTCGGTGCCACCGAAGGTTTGGCAGATTTTCTGCAGAAACCGAAACTGATGCCGACACTAGATTTTTTTGCCGAACCTTGCCGAGCCGAAACCGAAACCGAACCTTCGGTCGGTCACTATTAAAAACCTAGAAAGACCATGGATAAAAGAAAACATTTAGTGCTTCACAATACAAACTTTTAATTTAATCAAACGAGTTTATTAATTTAAGCACTCAAACCTGCGTTATTTGTAGTAATCAACTCTCTGAATGGAGAAGGACTTGAAACATAATATTGGACTTAGTTCATAACATACTTATATTTGGTGAAGAAGAAACGACAAAAATCTGGAGGTAGTTCGATTCCCTCTTCAATATAAAAAAAAATCAAAAAATAAATTGTACCTACCGTTTAGCGTTTTTAACTAGCTGTGGATACAAGTTCACTACAGGCCTACTTCCTTTTATTTATTTTTCAGTGTAGCTCTAAATTGATGTCAAAATAATAATTTAAATACTTATTTTTTATTTATTGTAATATAAAAAATATGAGTTACTCATATATTTTAGAAAATATTATATTATAGGTCGTTTTTGGCCATGTATACCTCATCAGAAAAGCAGAACTTAATAATAAAAAATTAAATTAATTTTTTTTCCAATGCTGTACACAATTTATTATAGAAGAGAAAATGAGAAGTCACTAATAAAATCAAAACGAAAATGTTTATTCACGACTTATATTAACAAACCAGACTCGAGGGGAGAACACAGCGCAGTATGGTGAACGTCACGAGCGCTCGTCTGATTCCTATGAACATTAATAACGGACATTTTTCATCTGTGCAGCGATTTGTCTGACAAATAATGTCGGTGACAATAGTCCGACATGGCTCTGATAGAAGAGATCTCTCGTGACCCTTTCGCCGGCCCGTGATGCAGATGTTCTCATTTTAGTCAGAGCTATAATTTGGAATTAATACTTTTTTAAAGAGCACTTACTTTTTTTGTAATAAACTTAATGTATTTTGTAGTGCCGTAGCAGTCTATCAGAGTAACATTTTGCACTCTATGGATGTGCATTGTGCAAATTGTCTACCTTTTTGAACACCGAGTTTCAAACATAAAAATCTTTAAATGCATTAGTTGTTGTAAAAGTCACATCTTCAACCACGCAGTTAATTATTTGTTTATCGGTTATAAATCATCAAGGTCTACCGAATTTTTCGCAAACCTTTTCTACAACTTTTATGTCTTTAATCATTTTTAAGATAACTGAAAAATAGTTTAAAAAAATCAAAACGCGTTAATAGGTATAATTGTTTTTGGCAAAAAGTTTTTTTGTTGAAATAATATTTTATGAAAATCACGTCACAAAGATTCCATTCGGATCCCTGTCAGAGCCACGCTTACTTGACAAATGAAACTGTTGATAGGCCCCTACATCCCAACAAGCCACGCTTTTATATCATCATTATTATTTATACATTTGCTTTATACTTGAGTACTAGATAAGCCCACACTGCAATCCTCTAAAATGTTCATGAACAATATGCCCGAACAAAAGAAAGAATGAAGATTACCTGGCTCCTCGATTGGTGGTATCTTGGGACGAGCCAAATGTCCGATCATAGTTCGTGTCGGATATTTCGAAAAGACTTTGTAGATGTCAGGTTATGTATCCACTCATTTGTCTGTTTTTTTATGAGGCTGAGAGGTTTATCGAATTTTGAGATGTGCTTTATTGTCATATATTTATTGTGAAGATGTCTCGGTTTGTCCTATTGTTGAAATGATAGATTTATATCATTTGATAAGCAAGAGAAATTGCATAACATTTATATCCATTCGTAGACCTCTCTGTATTATTTTATTAATGCCATGAAAACACAATGCTCCAAGCCATAATACCTACACATTATGTGATACAATTAATTATTTTCTTTGGCGGTAATACATCAAAATGTCCTATTAGTAGATTGAATGCTTCTTTTAATTCTATCTTGCTTTTAACAATACCCATAAAAATCTATTCTTGTTCTCAGGAATTAGGTCATTTGTGTATTTTATGTTACCTTGTTACAGTTATTTTGAGAAAAATATGTTACGACGTAAATATTATGCGTTTAAACATTTTCAAAGTTAAATAAATAATGTTGTAAAAATTAAGCCCGCTATCAGGTCAACAACAGCAAAATAATATATTGCGCACATCATCTACTTGCTTATGTCTATTCTGCGAAATGCTCTAAAGATAACATTGTACAAGTGTTTGCAAACAAATAAATTAAAATGATAATTTAATTCCAAAAACACTTTAAAAAGAGAGTAAATGATAAATAACTGCATGACTTAATTAAATGTTCAATGTTCAACTGAATATAAGGATACTTTCACATAATTGTTATTAAATTAACTTCTTAATAATGAAGCAATATTTGCAGAAGGTCCAGCACGGATGAACGATAAAACCCTACATCAATACGATATTGACTAAATCCGTCATCTGCGGTCAGTTATCAATATTTTCGATCATGATCAACAATTGATAGGTGGTATTCCGACCGACGATTGATAAATTTTAGCTCGGCCTCCATGAGATATCGGATAAGTTTCGTTTAACTGTCAATATATGCATTTTTTAATAATGTCATTCGTTATGCCAAATTACTGGATTATTATTGAACGGAGTTGTACTAACGAAGCTTTTATATTTGAAAGAAATCGTATACTCGATCCACAGACTTAAATAATTCATCTTCGATGCGACCAACCGCGATCTTTGAGAAACGAAAGTGGTTGAAATATGACTAAAGACCTCATGAACTAATTAACTCGCGTTAAGTGTCAAAAAGTAAACGCGGCCTGCCAATACATATTTAGGTTAGTATTTCAATTCAATATTGTCAACATATTAATATTTTTATGTAATTGTTAGGCGTTTGACGTTTCGGACTGTCAATTCATTCGAGTACTTAATTATTCCCTGTCAATATTGGTTCGGCTCTCATCAATGAAACCGTGCGCAGGATATGGATATAAAATCACAGTAAGATCCGATATTGTAAAGATATAGATTTATCTGCGCCAGACCTTGGGTGTTGCTTCGCATGCTGTTTTTTTTTAAATGCTTCACAATAATAATATAGATATTAGTGTTTCGAATAAATAAAGGTTAAATTTATAAAATACCGTAAAGCAATGTCAGTATTTAAATGAAGAGGGCTGGTTTAAGTCTAGACTTACAAGTAGATATACTCGTATTTAGGTAGATATTGTATCTACATGAAATGATGATATAAACACTCGCCCTACTACGGCTTCAGTCAAACAATATTGCGACAATTAGTCCGAGAATCTACAGAAGGGTTCAAAACTAGAGTGTCCGACTGTAAAAATATTTTAATAAATAGTACCTATTTTTGTAAAATATGCTGATATTATATATATTTTTAAATATGCTCGAAATTAATGTCAAAATTTATAAAAACATTATGATTTTATCTGGATGTAAGTAGATACCTACAAAGAATTTCTTGATAATATTTTTTCCTTTAGGCTTTAGATTTAGATGCTTCAATTTTTCCTTACCCAGCACCATTGATTTTGGAAAAAAAAATTGAGGAAAGTAGGTTTTATAAAAATTTACTGAAATTTATCATTAAAATAAGTATGACTAGATTAATTTCGTAGGTGTCATTTTAGACAATGTTTTATTGATAATATGTATTTTGAGACACAAGTTCATATCATATAACATCTTCTGCTTTATGACGATAGTAAAATGAAATATACTCACTTTTGGGACTACACTATTAATATATTCGACATGTAATTACATGGTTAGTATAGTTCCATCACACGTAGCATGCAACATAAGCAATTTTTATTATGCGATACATTAGCCATCGTGGGTCAAGTAAAGGGAGTCAACTCTTCAGAAGCCGTACAATGCTCAAGTAATTAAAATAAATATCCTGTCCCCCGGTTCTCTATGCTGGGATGGACGTAATGGAATATCTCGTTTGGGATTGCTTACAACACATGTTTATTATAATAATAAGTAGGATATAATTACAAAAGAAATAACACTGGTATATTGTAATGATAAAAGTTAGGCCAGGGAGCTAGGGACTGATGGATTAAATTTTATGTATTTTTAAGAATGAACTAAGAAATAATTACTTCTTCAAACTTCGCAGATACACTTGGTGAGCTCATTATTGATTAAATGAAAACAATAATAAATAATAAAAAAAATCTGTGTTTTCATTACATAAGATATATGTTTTTAATTTAATTAATAGTGCCTAAAACAAATCTCATTGACAACTAGTACGAGCTTTTCTAAATGGTTGGATAGTGGTTTTCTAAGGTGGGGAAGTATCTGGCTATCCAGATCTGGTCACCAAACATGGCTAAAGCCATTTAAAGCAACGTTTCAATTCTGAATGGTGGTCTTACACCATGGCGATACAAAGAGTATCCTCCACTCTGGACAAGTGCCGCCAAGACCTAGACAAACCTCACCCATGAACCCGGGCGCGTATTTACAATCCCTATCGCGTTTCAGTCGCTTTAAATTTTCAATATCAAAATTTAAATATTTAGAAATAAAATTATTAATTTCTAATATACACATTGGAAAGATTATTTTATCTTGATTTTAGAACAATTTTTGTTTTTGGAAAGTGATAAAAAATTATCAATATAGAGGTGTATTTACAATATATGGGAATAATATTAAAATTTAAATATTTAGAAATAAAATTATTAACTTCTAATATACACATCAGAAAGATTATTTTATCTAGATTTTAGAACAATTTTTGTTTTTGCAATGTGATAAAAAATAACCAATATAGAGGTATATTTAAAATGTAAATTGTCGTTACCGCAACTGAATCGGTATAGGTTTTGTAAATACGCAACCCGGGCCCCCCTGTTAAGTGAAAAATTCGCGCACGTTTCGTGCAAATTTTAATTTTGGATTTGAGATCAAAATACCCAACGAAACTGAAAAATTATTTTTGTAATCAAAAGTTATATCAAATATCCAGTAAGGATGTAAGCTATTTTATTTTTGTTTTTGTTTTAAATGATAAGATATAGTCCATTAAAGAGTTAAATGTTTCATGATTTTGGAGGCAACTTGGGCAAATATTTGTGAGTAAATGACAAATAAAACTATTAATTATAATGGAGTTTCACAATTTCATTTGATTATAATAAAATATATTTTCAAGTACGTACTTAAATTCATTAGGTACCTAGTAACACTGCATCCTGCTGATAAATGTTTTATCAATGTTCATATCTATGAGTGTTGATTTTACAGATAAATCTAGTTTTTTTACCATTTCGCCACTTATTTATTTTATTATGTTTATGTTATTAGTTTTCTCACTAAAAGTCATATAAATAATTAATATATTTCCTCCTGTATACATTCTAACAATAACTCTGTTTCTAATATTTATTAATTAATTCGATCACTTTGGAAGAATGTTATTTCCGGCATGCACTAAATATTAATGAATGAAAAATATAAACAACACTTGTAAGTTGTAAGTACATATTAATATTGCACTTTATTGTGTACATATTCAATTTGCATCGTATACGTACGCTAAAAATATATTTGATGAAACATCTACCTATAAAAAATGTAAAATGATACACAAAAGGGTTAATTTTTCCCACAATATCACTTACCAGGAAACTGTCGTATCCTCCTAAGACAAGGAATGTGAATTCCTTCCTTGTACGGGTTCAATCAGTCATAGTCGACATGGGTGTGTTTTATAAGAAAAAAATCATATAATTTCGATATCTAATCAATATCTAAAAAAAATAACGATATTTGCTGTGAACTCCGAAACCAAAAGGTTCATATTTCGTTAACCTGTTTAATCACAGGAGACCATATTTTTCACAGCTCACATAGAAGTCGTTGTGTCTCCCTTATTATCAAAGTGAGTAGTACAATCTAAACGATATTGGAAAGAGAAAAGAACACGCTTAACATTCAAATCTTAACATTCAAATAAAAATAATCAAAACGTACACCTTTATGAGACCAAAGTTTCCGACCGCAATTTGAAAAAAAAAAGAAACTTTGTGAACATTTTAAGAATTATTTTTACATGAAACAACATAAAAGTGACGTGACAATAACGATTATAATTAATTATTTTAATGTTGTTTAACACATGTTTGGGAGTTTTTAAATTTTTTTTTCGGTATCAGTAATTTTAGTTAATGTTTGCATTAATTTTTTTTAAATATTTCTAATAAGGGGCCATCCACAAATTACGTCACACCTTAGGAGGGGGGGGGGGTCATCAGCTCTGTGACGTCACATGTAAATATCTAAATTATTTTTAAAAATATTGTAAAATTGCAAAATATGTGACGTAACACTAGGGGGAAGGGGTCTCACAAATGTGACGATGTGTGACAGGAGGGGGTGGGGGTCAAAAATCATTAAATTCGTGTGACTTAATTTATGGATGGCCCCTAACAGCATTTGAAATAACCTTTCGAAAACAGTTTTGAGCTTTCGGATACGTTCACAAATACATATTCAATTAATTTGGATTTTATTGCAAAGCGGAAATATTTTTATCTAGTGATAAAATTCGCCCGAATATTGAAGGGTGGGAAAAATTTGCATTTTACGAGAGATTTCCAAGCATTAATTACATCAATTAAATGAACATCAATTTAAAAAAAAGTAATTCTCAAAAGAACCCGTTGACAAACTGATATCAATCAGTTTAACGGGACTTAATTTAAAAATGTAAAAAACTGTAAATAAATAATAAAGGAATTTTATTAATAAAAAAATAAATAAAAAAATGTAGTAATTGGTACAATGATAAAATTCCTGCTTTTAGAATCATATTGGTAAGAAGTACCTAAGAAAACGTGCATTGTGATGGGAACCAATGTTTTCCGCATTACATAACAGTTCAAGAGTGAAGTAAGAAGGCATGTTTTCATATCCGCTAATGTCCACTTTAAAGAGTGTTGCATCTCTTTAACGATTGCGCAACGCTCGGTTGGACAAACAATCAAAGGTCCGAGACACAAATTGAGGTGTGTGCGGTGTAATGGAGATCGGTAATGGACGTATCATGTTATGAATACGGACGGGAAGCACGGTGGCCAGCCCTACGGATAACAAAGGACCTGACTCGATCATATCCGTTCTCACAGACCCGCACACTTGCGCCGTTCGATGCTTGGACTGTTACAGACTACAGGTACCGCACTTATTGTTTGTACAAGATTGTATAAAGTAGAATAATGGAGGGTCGCCCACTTGAACGCATAATAATTGATACCAAGTTCGACGGGTCGTAGCTTGTACAAACAATGGAACAGGCGTGAAATTTTTAAAAGTTGATTTATTCACTTAAAAAGCACGAGGGGAATCTTCAGCTAATTATTATCTTACGTAAAAGTTTTCCAGATGATTGCTTCCAAATACTTTATGTATAAAATAAATAATATAATACTAGAATGCCGCCCATGCCAAATTTATTGGAAACAAATGTGCCACTGACTGTTGAATCTAGACCATTTAGCACGCGGTCTTTGCCTGGAATCGTATATCGCCATCCCATGTGAATTTCGTAATCCTGGTGAAACACTGTTTAGTATGGAAATATAGACCCAAATTTGGTCTACAATTAGAAAACGAAATACGCCCACAAGTATTGTGTAAGTATCTTGTGTTATTCTTTATTCTATGACTGCCATAAGTCAACCCAAGTGGTTCGCAACGTTTGGTGACTTGAGCAGGTGTACCCAGGTTCATGCGGTGAGGTTTGTCTAGGTCTTGGCGGTGGTGGCCTTTCATTATTTTGTGACGGTTGAGGGAGAGCGTTTGACCTCTCCAGCCGAACTCTCTTGCCTTATCGCCTTGCACCACTGTTGGAGGAATGGATTCATATGTTCGTCATTCCTGAACACATTGACCCCCAGATTCTTAACCACCTCTCGCACCTATTTCCTTCCCAGAAGTTCATCTAATTATTTTTCCTGAAAAGACCGTCTAGGGCCTGATGTAGAAAAAAACTATAACTAAATACAGCTCTAACACATATTATTTAAGTTAAATATGCACTGATGCCCTCTTTATTACAAAACAGATAAATTTTCTCAGGGCCTCATGTGTGGAGATAATGAAAAAAAAATAACTGCATGATTATTGAATCAGCAATACTACATAAATAAGAAACTGCATTGTAGCAAGTCTTTGGTAGCATTGCAATATTAATTGTTAGGTCAACCAATTTGTCCATCTATGCAAAAAACAAACAACAATAAAAATAGTAGCTGAAATCTCTTCTTATATCAGAAGAAAGCAGAACTCTCTATATGTTAAAGCACCGAAAACTCTCAGATGGCGAGTTGGAAGTTAAAAGGGAATGCAATTACTTTAAACTGCTAACGTAGTTTCCAGTATGAATTATGAAACAAAAAGAAATACACCATATTGTTGTTTCCAATGTTTTAAATTGTTAAATTAGAAAAAAAGGGTAATGAAACACCGTCAAAGTCGGGTACTGAAACTAGGATCCGATTTTATTAAAATCACGTCATCAAATAGATTAGTACCTATATAAATAAATAAAATACTTCAATGTGAAGATAGGTACACTTGAGTTTAATCATGTCATTTTACAAATCCGGTTAAAGGCTTGTCTGATTTATGTTTTTTAATGACGATACACTTTATTCACAAACACGATGACGCCAATTAGAATTCAATAGGAAATGCATAATAATGGTCAGATGAATAGACGTTAGCTACCATTCATGACATAATATTTTAATTTATTTTCCAATCATTGGCATATATCATCAACAATGGATGGATCCACAAAGGCCGCTTATCGTATATCAACGCCCTTTTATTATGTAAATAAAATTGTATCATTTTGTAATATCACAAATGAATTAATGTCACATGAATAAAACGGGTCACAATGAACGGTTGTGATTTATATGTTTGCGGGGTATTTTGTACAGCTATCGCTTTTTCCTGTGCGTTTGATCAGTTGGGATCGGGAACAGCATTGTTTAATATAAATATCCGTATAATATTATTGTATCATTCTGATGGAAATATTCACAAATTAGTGAATAATTAAATATACAATGGAAAGGTGCATCATTGTTTTATTATAATGGAAATAGAGATAACTGCTTAATTTTCACCGTAAAACAATAAAAACATTAACAGGTAAGTTAAATTTATAATATTATAAAATGTTATATGTGGGACACGATATAAATAACTGTATTTGAAAAAAAAAAACGAATATATTTTGCTTACCAGATATGGCAATTAGCGCCAAAAACGTGATGACGTGTAGCAAAATGGAAGATGTAGGAGATCTACAGCTTTATATTATTTTACATTCAAATATTATATTTATTTGTAAATATTACTTTAAACAAATGGACTTACTCACAATACCCACGTAAAATAAATGGTAATAAATAAAGAAATAATATTTTATTTTTTATTTAGAATAACTTCCCATCAATGTAATATATTATTGTATCCTAGTATAATAATCCTATAAAAGGGTTACTGGGTGTTCCATGTAAATAAAATCAGATGTAGGTAATTATTCGAGACACTATCTAGGTTATAAACCAGTTCTTCGATCAATTGTTTCCATTTAAAAAAATAGCTGCCAAAAAAATCTTTTTTTTTTTTTAATTGGTCAATATAACGGTATTATTGGTCAAAGATAATTCTGAATTTGAAATATGAGATTGGCTGATTGATTAAAAAATGACTTAAAAATAAGAGGTCTCTTCGAAAAATCTAAAATCGTATCATAAGAGGTCTCGGTTGCCGAAATGTTAAAGGCGTTCGCCCCGGTAAGTCGAGAGATCTTGGGTTTGAGTTGCGAAAGTTAGCTTTTTATTTTTCTGTATCTTGTTCTTTTTCTTATTAGATTTGTTAGTATTATTATCTTCTTTTACAATAAAATAATATATTTTTTCTTTAGTGTTTTGGTTTTGTTTGTGAGGTGTGACCTATACCGATATTAAAGAAATTGTTGCCATCAATTCACATAGAATCAAAATTATTATTTTTAATTTTTAAACTAACGTTTTAAGACATTTTAAGACATGCATAGCACAAAGGGTAACAATTATTATAAGCAATAATTATCAGCCTGAAACACTCATCCACATTGAAAAAATCTTCCGAGAAAAATACATGACGCCAACGGGACATGAACCCGTGCCCTTCTGATTGCCGGTCAGCTGCTCTCCAATTGAGCTATGGCGGCTTATCTTATACCCGCCAAATGATTCAATATATACTAGTGTTTCATTCAACAATTACTGCTTATAATATTCGTCCCGTTGGCGTCATGTATTTTTTCTCGGAAGATTTTTTCAATGTGGATGAGTATTTCAGGCTGATAATTATTGCTTATAATAATTGTCACGTAGAATCTTTCGATTCCCATGCCTCAAACAACCAATTCAGACACATATGTTCAATACATTCTTGTCTAGTTTTTCATTAAAACAATTTGCACGGACATACAATCGAGTGCCTTTTTGATTGATTCCTTTTACCTACCAGGAACTGTTTCTCCCAATTTTGCTAGTCATTGTTCAAGAATTTCGGTGTTCGAAAAGTTTGTTACGTAAATTAAGAGAAAATATTAACATTTATTCATACTCACCAGACATTCATCACAATCAGGGTTACTATCCGTCCGGATTAGTCCGGACTTCTAGTCTTTTGTCCGGACTTTGTCCGGCCCTTTAATTGGTCCGGATTTTTTGGTTTAGATGGAAAATGAATGATAAAACTTACATAAGTAATATTGAAAAAGTCTTTAATCTTTATTAATTTCCCGCTCATCTAAAAACAAAATATAAATCTTGTTTAACAATCAATTCATGGAGATCAAACAATAAATTTTAATTGCAGTTGCAAACAATCAACAAGTTCAAACATAAAATATCTTCTTCAAAACTTAACACTTTTTTTCGACAAATATAAAATTTTTAATATTTTTCAGCGCCAGATACTTGACGGAGCAGCTCCCGTTCGTTCAAAGTTTTCTTATAGAATTCATCGCAGCTCATAGTTTTCAGTTTGTATTGAATCATCAACAACAGAGATAATTTATTACGCTCTTTTGTCCACTGTGCTCCCATTATAGAAAACACTCTTATACCCTTGCGTTTTGAGCTTTGATAGCAAAAAAAACTGAATGAAAAAAATGGTAACCCACACTTTATGAACCATCATACTACATAAAGCATCATTTTGTTGGGATATGAATGAATTGACGGCTGTTATTTCATCGAATAGCTTTACGTTATCGAAATGATTAAAACGTCCGGACTTTTTTTGAACTTTCAGCCTTTTTGCCAGGACTTTTCAATTTTCTAAATGTGTAACCCTAACCATAATACACTTCAATTGTTTATTTAAATTTTCAGCTCCATTCTTTTAACCACGCGTATCGCAGATTATATTTTTGTAGAATCAGAGGAAACTATCACTCAAGCACAATTGACTATTTACCCACCGATAGCTTTAAATTTAGTTGAAATGATAGTAGTATAAATATTTTTCTAGAAAATAACAGAGTCGTTAATTTTTCCACAATGATAACTTAGTAAATGGTAATTTGAATGTTCTGTTTACAATGCACGGGTTTAACATCCAAACCAAAACAGTTCCCGTTTAGACACTCTGGTCGTTATTTTTTTATCATCTTCATTAAGGAATATTTCGAAGGAAACAGACCGATATTAAAGTAACATTATCTGAACGCCGGACCGGGACCGGGCGCGTGGGGAGAGTTAACGTTCAGATTTTCTTGTCTTTGTTTATTCAAATACAAATCATGTTATAATTTTATTTCTATTTCTACGTTTGACGTCTGCTTAGCATCTTGCGTGTTTTGGTTCAGTCTCGTATTTACACAAATGAAGTTTATAACCTATTAATTAAACATGCATGGCGGAGGTGCGGCCGATTTAATTGCAGAAGGAATCAGTTTAAAATTTTCACAATTAACTCTTTTTATTTTTGAGAAGCAACTCGACAGATACGTTTATTTGAATTAACGTAATGATCGCTTTTTTAAACAAATTTAATTAATACAATTTTGCACTTTCCTATGAACGCAATCAAATCGAATTAGCCGACCGTCCAATTTCATTAAGCAGATACACCGACATATTTTTACAAGTGGAACTAATTAACGCCGTTTCATTTCGCAATGGTAGGCAGAGAGGATGGACCGCCATACAACTCTGTCATGGAAACACTTCTTGCCTCATTCACATTCATAGACGTGATCCGACCCAAGTGTTTGATTAACCGTATGGTTCCTTCGGGCATCCCGGGCATCTACCGGGCATCGTCTTCCTCGCGCATCCCATACTTCTTCTATAATTCACCTTCGCGTCATTTGTACTCCGTGATGAAGATTGACTTTCTTGATCAAATATTAATATAACATGCTTTCTCAAAATTTGATAAGTAGTTATTAGTTATGTTAAATTGTCTTTAAATGGGTACCTACCTGTTTTAAGATTTTCACGGCCAAAAGCATTTTCGTTATTTGTTTTTGGGGTATTATGCCGTGTTGCGCTACCTCCTTCTTTAGCCATCTACCGGATCTGCCGGATCTGCCCTGATGATGGACACTGCAACGATGTCCGAAACGTTGGCTAAAGAAGGAGGTAGCGCAACACGGCATAACACCCCAAAAACAAATAACGAAAAGGGTACCTACCTATCTATCTATAATTATCGATTTACGAGGATAGTAAGTAGGATAAAATGGTACATTCCACTACGAAAATATGAAAAAAATATATTTCGTAATTTGAGTCATGCCTAAACGAAACTAGACACAATTAGAAAAGACAATTGTTTCATATTCACGGCTGTGACCAATGTTCAATGTTATGAATTCTAAAATTATTATTGTTGACAAAAAACTATTGTCTACGTCATTCCAAAGTTAGTAATGGCTTCATTTTACATTTACAAATGATTAATTATGTAAACAAAGTTATTTGTCTTTTAATAAAATAAAATTATGCATTTACGATAGTTTAATTTTATAGTTTCGCACCGCGCTGCTCTCATAATTCGCCGGCTGAACTGACCAATAAATTTAATTGCCTGTTTGTTTTGTTAGCAGCGAAAATTAATTTAATTTCGAGCAAGTGATTGGATTGCAAAACATTATGCAAATAAGCTGTAGAGGCAATTGAAAGCAGCACTGTCCATTGTTTATTTATGTGATCCTATTAGGGGCCTTACCAATACCTACAGCTGCACCTCAATGCAGTTACATATTAAACAATATATAATCTTCTTGCTCGTTGAGGTACGAGGAACACGTTAATATCCGATAATGCTACAATGCTAATGCCCGATATTGCTATAACATCTGATCTGCATCATATTCTAAACATGATGACTAGAAGAAGTTGCACCATATAGTATACAATTTGATGAATTCCAAGGTTCCGGCTTATCTAATTGATGGACTACACTGGGCCCATGCACACAGTACACGCCAAAGAGAATATTTAGTCATTTTCCACAGACCGGACTGCTGTATTTGAGGGTAGTTTCCTCTATTCATCATCAAAACTTTGGAATAAAATACCACTGTCTATTCCAGAGGTTCCCAAAGTGGGTGCCGCGGTACCCTGGGGTGCCGCGGACAGAGATCGGAGTCTCTACTAAAAATCGAAATTGACATGAACGAATACAAACATTTTACGGAATGGAAGATTTTACATTCCATGCCGCGTGGCCGGTACGGGCTCTGGGAACAGATTGGGTGGGAGGCACAGGTGTGGGGATACGGTAGTGGTGCTGCGCTTGCAGCGGCAGCGTGTCGCATCGAGACTATCGAGTCAGTACGGAACAGGGGGTATAACTCCGAAATTTTTTGTTACCAAATTACTATCACGTGGTTTGTGACGTCAGAGTAATGACTACCAATAGGAATCTTACAATTTCCTATTTTTTTTACTTTCCTCTATCCTTGTCGATGATATGTGACGTCTGAGGAATGACTACCAATAGGAATCTTACAATTTCCTTTCTTTTTTACTTTCCTCTATCCTTGTCGATGGTATGTGACGTCAGAGTCATGAAATTTTCATTTTTTATGGGTAAATAGTGTCGACACCTGTTCCATACAAAAAGCTCGAAGTTATCGATCTAACTACCGACCGATATCCTTACTAAGCATAATATCTAAAGTTGTAGAAAAAGCGGTGAAACATAAACTCTGTAAGTTTCTCGAAGATAACAAAATATTATCTGACAATCAATACGGCTTTCGCAAAGGTAGAAGTACTTCAGATGCAATAGCCGCCCTCACAAAGATCGTTTCCTATAATCTTGACATTGGTCGCAAACCACTTGCTGTTTTTCTCGATCTCCCAAAAGCATTTGATACGGTCTCACATCCATTACTGCTAAAAAAAACTGCAGCAGATTGGAATAACTGAAGTAGCTTACACATGGTTTGAAAACTATCTATCAAACCGAACACAACAAACTCTCATCCAATCTGACAAAATACACATAAGCAATAAACTATCTGTGTCCTGTGGTGTACCCCAAGGTACCATACTAGGACCAATTTTATTTCTTATATACATTAACTCACTATGTGCCATGAAAATTGGTGGAAAAATATTATCATTTTCTGATGACACGGTCTTGATATTCGAAGATGAAACATGGCAATTAGTTATTAACAAAACTAATAATGCTCTAATGAAAGTAAAGCATTGGCTTGATATAAACCTCCTCACACTTAACATCGACAAAACACAATATATGACATTTTCCATACGCAAATACAATATACCCAACAACTGCCCTAAACCAATCATCCACTCGTGTCAACTCAATTTATAAAATCCAGAAACCACATCTAATATTAATTGTACGTGTTCGACCCTCAAATCATCAAAAACAGTTAAGTATTTGGGAATAATCATAGACAACCAACTACGTTGGGAAGCTCATATCGGTGACACAGTAAAGAAACTTCGTAAACTCTGCCATATTTTCTGCTCCCTTAGGTCTATTTTAGATTTACAGACTCTAAGAAGCGTTTACTTTGCCCTTTTCTAATCCATAGCAACATACGGTGTAGTGCAGGGGTGCCCAAACTTGAACTGCTGGCTATCGACCTCAATATTATTCGACTCCGATGGATCGACTATGACAGGCTGCAAGTATGTGTACATTTAGGTACACAGATTTTCAAGTGCCGGGGGGGGGGGGTAGAAATTGCGACCTCATTTTATATCCCATGTGACGAGAATTCTTCCAATAAAAATCATGTTTATAAATCTACTTAAAAGCTACTACAAATTTGTAACTGCTTTCGGAGATCGGGAATGGTATCCATGTAAAAAGATTTAGCATGTTATTTCATTTATCTTTATATTGTGAACACAAAACTGATCTCAATTAAATTGTATGAGGTGAATTAAAACTACACTCCGAACATGAAAATGGTTTTTCTTTAATTCTGGCAGTACATAAATAGTCTGCAACTAGAATTTTATAATTGCACTTCGAATAAGATAATGTTTTCTTTCGAAATGCGTCAGCAGGTGAATCCGCAACGGGAATTTTACATTCTGAACACAAAATTGGTTTCAATTTAATCTGTGTGCGGTGAATTAAAACTACACTTAGAACAAAAAAATGGTTTTTCTTTGATTCTGGCAGTACATAAATAGTCAACAACTACAATTTTATAATTGCACTTTGAATAAGATAATGTTTTTCTTTCGAAATATGTCAGCAGATGAATCCAGAATCGGAATTTTACATTCTGAAGAAAGAACTGGTTTTAATTAAATCTGTGTGCGGCGAATTAAAACCACACTCAGAACATGAAAATGGTTTCTATTTGATTCTGGCAGCACGTACACGGTGTATGTAAAAAAAGTGATGAATTTATGTAACTTTCTTAGAAGGTGGGGAAAAAGGAAGCGTAAAACTCAATAGTTGATGTAGCAGACTGGATGATGATGTCCACATAAGATTCACGTTTCACAATATGTTTCAACTGTGCACAGATTGTGATAAGTATTAAACCAACAGTACAATTTTGATGATTTTAGTAAACTTCTTTCGTACTTGCATTCGAGAACACGACGTGGAAACTTAGTCATGGAAAACAATGTTCACGTGTTGACGGTTATCGGTTTCGCCACAGAATAAGTAATTAAAAATTCCGTGCTCATTTCAATCGGTCCAAAATGTAAGTGCGACAATAATATGAATTGAAACGGGTTAAAAATTTTACAAGATATTATTATTGTTTATTGTAAAATTTTGCCGCCCCTTAAAAGTGCCGCCCGGGGTAATTCCTCCTCCCAATCGTTATTAAAATGTTACGTTTTACTTCTGCCGCACCGCATTTTGTATTATTTATTCACAAACTTCATATTGGACTGGCTGACTCATAAATAAACCAAACCACACACTAGAAACTAGATCGAAAACTTCGTTCTTTAAAGGGGGAAATTTTCGATAATATTTCACCATGAATCTGCAATAATTAGACGATTTTTTTTTCTATCGGGACTTGTGACGTCACACACCTTAGATGAGGATAGAGTGAATAATAAAAAAGGCGAGACCATTGACAATATAAGATCCAAATAAATTATAAACAAAAAGTCATGAAAAATGTGCGGTTTTATTTTATTGCGAGGATCATCTGAAACAAAAACTGTGAAAAGATCTATTTACATCGGCAAATTTTCTCGAGATCGACTCAAAAAGCATTCGCGATCGACCGGTCGATCGCGATCGACGGTTTGGGCACCCCTGGTGAGATGGGATGGGGTGGTTGTGCTGAATCCATTATTAGACCAATTATTTTAGTTCAAAAACTAATTCTGAGAATTATATTTAAATGTCAACCTACCCATCCCTCAAATGAACTCTTTGCAAAAATCCGGATCTTAGATATTCGACAGCTATTTACTAAAACAAGCATTTGTTATAAACGAAAAAATAATCTACTAATCTCTCCACAACATCAAGCACACACCCGCTTTTCATCAAACCTGGGTTGCGTGGTCCCAAAAACTAACATCTCATTCGCTCAACGACAATTCTGGTTCATCGCTCCTAAAATATAAAATGCTCTGAGTACTGACACAAAGTCAAGTAATTCTAATTCTCTATTTATAACACGTGTATAACATTGGATTTTTGAAAGGGGACAAACGTACTTTAAAGAATTCATGAGTTCTTAACACTACATTTTATTTATTAATTTTTGCATTTCAAAATTGTAATTTCCATTTTTTATTTCTATTTTTCTTTAAAATGTTGTTTTTTTTCCCCTAGTTTTTCACAAAATTTTATTTGTATTTTAATTTTGATTTATATACTTATATGTTTTAATTTATATAGAACACTTGAGTTCTTAACATTTAATCATTATTATTAATCTTTGTATTTTAAAATTTGAATTTTCATTTTTATTTCTACTTTTCTTTAAAATATTTTCTTTTTTTCTCTTTACTTTTAAGTATTTCTTAATTTTTTTTTTGGAATTTTTAATCATCTGTTTTAATTAAATCGTATTAAAAATATTAAATGTACGACTACCACAACACGGGCATTAGCCTAGTGTGGTAGCCAAAAAAACAAATATCTGTTACAAAAAAAAAAAAATTATGAAATAAAAAATAAAATAAAAAAGGTATTAGTTCATTAATGGTACGGAATATTCCAGTGTTCGGGGAAGTCGCATCGTCGAAGTTTCTCGCTAACGCTCCCAGCTTAGGCCAGTGAGTGATTCTTGTTCTTACGGCTGTACCTACTCACATTTTCTAAAAATGGATAGTTTTTAATAAACAAGGGGGGGGGGGGGGTGGCTAAATAATTGTGCTCTTGGGGGTGACACTCGGTCCCGCTACCACAGATAGACATTATATGACCGGGGTGCCGTGAGAAAATTCAAATTTTCTAAGGGTGCCGCGACTTGGAAAAGTTTGGGAACCCCTGGTCTATTCGAATATCAATATCGTTGCAGTGCTTCAAGAAGCTCTGCAGCGAATGGTTGCTGACTGCACGGTTAACCGCATAACATGGGATGTAATTGATAGAATTTACAATGTACCCACTTGCGTTTTCGATTATTTTATTTATTTTGAATTTGAATTGCATTTACTTTACTTTTAATTTAAATCCTTTGATTTAATTTTAATTTCGTACTTATACAGAACATTGGAGTCAAGACTTTGAAAACATTTTTAACTTTGGAAAGATGAGACATTGAACGGGGGAGGGAGGGGGCAACATTAAATATGGCATATTAATAATAATAAGTTATTTATTTCAGCCGAACAAAGCGGTGGGTGCAATACTCTGTCAGCCATATAAAAGTATACCTTACATAAAAATGATTTACATACTACATGAAAAAGAAAAAATAAAACAATATAAAAAAGATTTAAAAATAAATATAGGTATATACACATATTTAGTACTCGTATATTATCTACTACGGGGGCTTCAGATGAATTCTCCATGTTTGGTGAAGAGGCGCGCCCTGCCACTGGGCCACGGCCTGGACGAGTGTTCTCCGATCTTTGGTAGCGCTGTCTCACCCCGGCTATTCTGTGGCGCATCAAAGCGGCGAACCCATGTACCCTTCCTTTTGCGAACATCTGCGAGGCACTGCATCGCCAAGGTAGGCCGAATAGCGCCCTATATGCGTTATTTTATTGTACTCGAAGTGTGTTCATGACACCTTGTGAGTATCTTGTCCATAGTTGGCCGGTGTAAAAGCTCATGCAGTAGCTCTGGAATATTTTCTTCTTTACCGGAGAACTGCACCTGTTGAATCTCCTGGTGAGCATGTTGGCTCGCACGCTTAGAACTCTTCTTTGGCGTTCTATGTCATTTTTATCATTTAAGTCATCAGTGACGACATGCCTCAAATATTTTATTTCACTGCAGATTTTGACATTGTCTCCACCGAGGAGAATGGGTGGAATGACAGTAGGACCAGTATTTGCTTTAAACACCAGCAATGATGACTTTTTGGCATTGTACATCAAACCATGACTATCAACGTATGCTTGGCAAATGGCCAGAAGTTTTCTCATTGCCCTTACTGATGGGGCAAGTATAATAGAAGATAGGATGTTTGATTACAAAGGGAGTCAACTAAAAAATTATGATCAAATTTAATGCTTACACTTCAGACCACAGAAAGTACAATATTATATACCTTAACAATTAATTTAGATTATGTTTATTTTTAACTGGTTTGGTACGCACAGTTTTAATTTTAATTTTAATTTTAATTTTATTTTTTTTTCTTTATTTATTATTTTGAATGATTACATCACTATAGTGGATTTTTCGACTACCATGCTAGGTTCATGCCCGTATTATGGTGGTCGATTTATTAGTAACTTCATGAGATGTCGTCTATTTATTAGCTGAATAAAATAATAATTGGTATAGTAATACTATATTGGCTGCTTGCTTTATTTTAAATAAAATCCATTTTAGAAAAAAAGTCGTACAATTATTTTACTAATGTTACCGAAATTGTATGAATAGAGGCGTTTTTATCATCTTTACAATCTTTCTCGGAGGTGTAGCAATGCACATCAATTTCGCCAAATCTCCGAGAAGGCTCAATTGTAAAATCTGTAAATGAGACTCAACAATTCTCAACAGATGACAGTCTATAGTCTTTGTCTAGTGAGTGGGTAAAATAAATCTATGTACACAATGAAAATAAAATAAACGCCCGGCTTACCGGCACTGAAACTAAACTGAACTGAAAATTGGATTATTAATCATACAAAATCCTTGCCCTGTGGTTTGGTAAAGGTAATAACTGTTTCTGTGGGTACTACCTAAATTGAAGAACAATTTTTAATTTTGAGGAGATCACATCCAGCCTCCTGGATTCTACTACTTTACTTAACTGATGTGATCATTGTGCGAGCTTAGCTATATTATGTAGATAAGTGGCTTCATAGATCTCAAATAACTGCGAGCCTGTACGGAAAACGAACAAAGCTGTAATAATAACGCGGGACAATAATTGAAAACCTAATCAAATCTGAACACGCCCGTGATTGGTTGCCTGATTAGCTCTAGAGCGAAATGTTTACACCGAGTAAATAGCGAATCGTGTAACACGGCTGCTTTTTGATCAATCAATAGGCGGACTATCGGATTATTTTGCAAGTAATTTAGCTGCAAAATGAATAAACAGACTATCAGTAGAAATAATGTTAGTTAACTGAGACGATTATAACATTAACAAAAATAACATGTAATATAACATTTAGGAAACTCTTAAGACAGTAAGAATTCAAGAATGGCGGCCTAGCGTTATGCCATAATAATAAAAAAGAATAATTTTAATACTTCTTTTGTTCATATATGAATAGTGTGACCACAGTAACAAATTACAGCGAGATATTTTTATATTGCCCGGTTGGGGAAGCATGAAGAAATGGAACCGAGGAAGAAGATGGAGAGAGAGTAGATGAAGGTTCAACAAACTATATTGTTTATATTGCTCGGTTGGGGAGGCGTTGAAGAAATGGTAGAGAGAAAGAAGACGGAGAGAGAGTAAGTGAAGGAGGCAAAAAACTGTTTTTTATATTGCCCGGTTGGGGATGAAGAAATGGTACAGAGGTAAAAGATGGAGAGTGAGTAGGCGAAGGTTCAAAACATATTTTTTTATATTGCCCAGTTGGGGAGGCATAAAGAAATGGTACAAAGGTAAAAGATGGAGAGTGAGTAGGCGAAGGTTCAAAAAAATTTTTTTTTATATTGCCCAGTTGGGGAGGCATAAAGAAATGGTACAAAGGTAAAAGATGGAGAGTGAGTAGGCGAAGGTTCAAAAAAATTTTTTTTTATATTGCCCAGTTGGGGAGGCATGAAGAAATGGTACAAAGGTAAAAGATGGAGAGTGAGTAGGCGAAGGTTCAAAAAAAATTTTTTTACTTATTTCTAGGGCTCCGCACAAGGTACAATTAAAGTAACATTATTATGTATGGTGGCTCGTGTTCCACTATTGTTTCTAGCTCATGCAACTTTTTCTAGTGCGCTATCTGTATGTATTCTAGTGCATGTAAAAAGTGTTTTTGTAAATTTAAAAGGATAACCGCGCCACCTGAAGATATTATCATAGATCAATAAAATTTTGTATTTTAAAACATGTAGGATTTTTAAATTCTAAAAATTAAATAATCAACCCACTCTTTTCGTTATGTAGATAAAAAAACTAAAAACATTGCATGATGTAAAGAAAGTATTTTTATTTAATTTAATTTTTTTGTGCTAGGAATAAAATATTAATAGTTGCAATAGTCACACATGACAATTATTTGTGATAATATGGTCTTCAAAAACAGTACTCGAGTAACATTCTTCTTTAAGCCCCCACGCGTTGCCATGTCTTCGATTCTTGCACACTGAAAACATAAGGACAATAAATAATTCAGCAAATAATAATGTTTCTGGAATTATGTTATTTTATGGGTTTTATTTAGATTTCTATCTCGATAAAATCGACAGCGGATCTTATCGACATTTTTAAAAATAGATATTTTAATTTGTCTTACTTTTCATCCATCTGAAAGTCCTCCGCATTCACAATTTCAGGTGTCTCTGAAAATAAAATCAATTTATATGTTTGGTAAGGTTGTGTATTTTAAATAAGATTATCGCATTATGTTCAATACACTTAAAGTTGATACTAGTAAATCGAAAACATTGTGATCTTCAATCTTCATACCAAAAGTGTTTGGAATTGGTTATTTATAAAAGGAAAAAACTGTTTAAAAAAATGCTTCACATGATAAAAGTAAGTTAATTTCATTATAAGTTCACTTAATTGTTATCATTTTTTTCCTAATTCAAAATTTTCCTTGTCTAATCTGTATTTCCATTCCTTCAACAAATAAGTTAGATATATTGTTTTCATACTCTTATTTTTAATTTGAATATTCATAAAATGCGACTACCGTAATACGGGCTGTCTCAAGTGTGGTAGTCGAAAAGCATGTGAAAACTTTGCACAAAAAACTTATATGAATAAAAAATATTATTACAACAGAAAACAAAGAGGTAGAATACCTGAGCTCTTAACACTACATTTTAATTATTAACGCATTTCAAAATATTTCTTTTAATTTTTATTTCTTTTTTTCTTTCAAATATTTTTTTTCTCTCTTAATTTTTCAAAAATCTGTAACAAATAAAATATTATGAAATAAAAATAAATAAATGTTTACTGTGTAATAACATGATGAACGTAATACTCGTATAGGCGTAAGTACCCAACATTAATACGACATAATTTAAAAGTAAACATTTTAACTCACCTACGACATTATCAACAATCAGCAGATCCGTCTTCTTTGCTTCTTCGGCCCTTGCCTGGATAACATCGAGACGTTCAGCTAAAAAATGTTAAGCATAATAACTAACAGCCAAATGTTAAACAATGCAAAGCTAAAACACGACTTTAAAGTGATAAATTACTAGTTACCCTGTGGTACCCTATGGATTCTCAAGAATTTCCAGAAAGAAACAGCAATAAAACAGAAAGAGATCAAGTAAAATATGAAAAAGTAGCATTTAATTTAAACGAAAAATATGTACCGTATTTGTAGCACCAACAATCATTCCCTTGGCAAAGTCCAAAATTATAACCAAAAAACACGCAAAGAGAATTGCAAATACTTTGATTGCAGGCGGCAATGCAGGGCAAACAATGCAACCAAACACGCAGAAACCTTCATCTTGAGGCTTTAGTTATAACTGCAATTCTATGAGGTAAATAATATGGATAGTTATTGATCGGTTAATTACTAAAAGGCAATCGACGTGTGCACTATTTATACAAACTGATTTATTATAATCTCTGTCTGCATTATCTTAAGAACTACCCACTATCAAATAACGATAGTTTTCGATTGATAACATTTTTTCCTAAATAAGTGGGAAACGAGAATGCAGATTTAGTTAAATTGATGATTAGTTAAATTAATATTTCTTTAATTTATTAATATTAAAACTAGCGAGGTATCATACACTCTCAATTATCCTTTTCTTAGATCAGACAAAACAATTACAGATTACAATCCTCCTGTAAACAGGAGGATTTCAGTGAAGCCTGCCCGGGGAGCTATGATCTCTTTTGCATTGTTGTAGGTAACTGCAAGAAGCTTAGTGAGATAGAGAGACATTCTCTGATTACTTCTGTCTTAAAATTACATGGCCTATCGGTATCAGATTGCACCTCAAACGTCTAAAGCAGAACGAACAATAATTTTCTTCAATAGTGTGCATCATGAAATTTATAAAATTTTTGAAAACTGGAAATTTACGGTTAACGTCAATATTTTCATCCAGCGTCATAGTAACAATCATGATCCCATCATGATTGTTACAAAAAAAATCAAGCATTTGGCAGATCACTGATCACTATTGACACATTTTTAATGGTTTTCGCTAGTTTTGCTCTGTAAAAAACTCATTTAAAAATGAGTGGTAAAGAAAACATTGCGATTAACGTCGATTTTTTCAAAAGCAACCGAATTTCATTTGAGAATAAATTGTTTTTGAAAAATAATGGTCCTCCAAAACGACGTGTTGAAAATAAAACATTTATTACAAATAAAACAGTAACAAACAAAAAATAACAAAAACGCTGGCTTGTTGAGTGATCGTTCACTTTATAGCTTATAGGAACTATGAAACCACAAAAAAGAAAAATTAAATAAGAAATAACCTCTTACCATATTATGGGAAGTAAAAATTGTACTACGGTCAAAGAACCACAGGAAAAAAGGAGGTAGCGCAACGCGGCATAACACCTATAAATTTTTTTAGGAACAATTTACAAAAAAATATATATAAATATATTTATACTATATGATTAATAAAAAATATATGTAAATATATTTATATATGATTATGTCAACTTGTATCCATACAATATACAATATATACATAATCAAATAAACTAAGTTTTGAAAAAACATAACATAAACGAAACAAATAAACTGAAAACGAACAAACAAAAAATAGCAAACATGCTTGGCTTGGTGAGGGATCGGTCGCCTAATAACTTATAGAAACTATATAACCATACAAAAGAAAAGTTTAATAACAAACCACCTCTTACCATATTATTTATTTATTTGGAAATAATGAAAATATTATGAAAAATGATCGTTTTGAACAAAGCAGGAAATTATCAAAATGTAAAAGAAACATAATTGTACAAATTTTTACTCAGATTCACTTGGACATTGAAAGTATGGCGGACGGACACGGACATGCACAAAAAAACCTCGGGATTAGTTGTAGCACGGGGTCGATTGTACCGGTACAATCGTCCCCGCAAAAATTGGTACAACCATCCCTGAGGGGTGATTTTAAATTA
Organism: Limnephilus rhombicus; assembly: GCA_929108145.2. Taxonomy (NCBI): domain Eukaryota; kingdom Metazoa; phylum Arthropoda; class Insecta; order Trichoptera; family Limnephilidae; genus Limnephilus; species Limnephilus rhombicus. Next base: position 32,306,999 of record OV815272.1, on the reverse strand, counting down.
AAACGCAAATTTTTGGTTAATTCCTACTCACGAACGCTTCAAAACCCGTCCTAAAATAAACTCAAATATTCAAAGAAATGTGTAGATAGCAAAATACTAACAAATAGTACATAGTCATTGTAATATTAGAGAATGAACGCATTCGAGAAAAGTTACGTTTAGGGCTCAAAAATTTCTTCTTCCGATTGCGGACGTCCGGATTGCACCATGTCCCACGGGCTACTCACGATTGTCCGCGTGTATTAGGGCTATCGCCTGACGACACATAGTATACGTACCTATTATAGTTAGGGAGTTATTCGCTTTGGTACTACTGACCCGTGGTACTATTGTCCCCGGTCTCCAAAAATAATGGTCCTCCAAAACCTTTGCTAAATATAATACAAGTAAGGTTAAGGAAAAAAAAACTATGAAGAGAGTTTTTAATACAAAGTATTAAATATTAGAAAGCATCTTGGCTTTGTGAATGTGATCGTGTGAACACATTTTTTTTTCTGTGAACAATTTTAGTGGGTGATGGATAAACTGTGGAGTGAAAGTTGTGTAAATGATAACCTTTATTTTAATGAAAAAGTTACTAAACATTCATACTTCCAAGTACACATAACGTATTGCAATTTAGTTTGTTAGATCGAGTTAGATACACAGATATAGGTAGGGGAGACCGGGGACAGTTGTACCAATTTGACTTTGACCATTTTCTACATCTTAGGTATAATGTTTATGAAAAAAATGCTCATACTCGACGGCAGATAATTTAGTTGTCTACCGAATTCTTATTATATTATTTTTCTAAATTTTATAGAAATTAAGCTATAAGCGCATTAACAGATCGGGGGAAATGGTACAACTGACCCCTACCCCGGGGTTAGTTGTACCAGTAGCGGAATTTAAATTAAAACACAGAATTTATGGATAAAGTTATTTAATTTTAATAATTTCTGTGAGGAAAAACAGTTTTTTTGTTGATTTATAAAATTACTTTTCAAAATTTCAATTACATTGAACGTAATACACAATTTATCTAACCACATGAAATCTCTTTGTTAGATCGAGTTAGATACACAGATATAGGTACACGATTACAACATTACTTGATGGTGGTTTTCGCGAATCTGTGAATCAATCAATTATATTTTCCCGTATTAATGTTACCATTTTTTATGAAATGCTCTGCTGGCAAATTTTGTCACGGGCCGCCTCTGAAGACCTTATAAGTTTTGGCGCCGTGACGTCTATTCTCGCGTACTAAAAAAGGATCTTCTTAATCAATTCCGACATTTAAAAATGGTTGACCTTCTCGGAAACGGGAAGCGGGCAAGTTTTATATATATATATAATTTGTACATTTATTTATAACAACTATAGGCAATATAGCCTAAGACGTTATAATTGTATCATTTATGCAGTATATATGCAATGCCAAAAATCTTACAAATGCGCTATAGGACACAAAAAATAAATCTATTTTTTTAACCACCGCATTCAAAAAGCACGTAGCTCTCTCCACAGGTGAGTTCATAAATAAATTAGTGCGGCTTCCTCTACTATATAGGAGGTTGTGATGACGTCCTCGAGAGTGAGACTCTGGTACAAAAAAAATATTGGACCAGTATCTCATTATTAGAACAGTGACCGTTTATTAGTTGAAAAAAATATTTAAGCAAAGAAATACCTCTACGTGTCTCGAGGGAGTGGTAATTGGTCATGCCTAATATATAAATCGATGGGTAAAGCCAAGGGTGACGTCCATATAGCCGCGAGAATAAAAACCTTAAAAAATTCTTATGGACTCTTTCAATGCGAAAAGTGTATGTTAATTCGTGTGGGGCCCAGATGATCGAATTTGACTCAAGTACACTCAGGACTAGTGTGTTATATAATAACGTCAGTGTTTTTGTGCTACGAAACGGATATGGGTTTCTAATTACGAAGCCGATAAGCCTGTATGCTCTGCTTATTAAATCATAGATATGTTGGTGAAAAGTTAGTTTGCTGTCGTAAATAACTCCTAGATCTTTGATTTGGTTTAGGTGTTGGAGAATAATTTCATTAATTGTATATTCAAATACATGCGGTTTCTTTGATCTTGTATACGAGACGATATTGCACTTGGGTGTAGTGAAGTTCTAGCCATTTATTTTGGCCCAGTTTGAGACGCAGTCAATGTCCGTTGAAGGAGAATGCAGTCAAGAAGATTTTTTATTGAGCGATATAGTTTCAAGTCATCTGCAAATAGTAAATACAGCGAATGTGTGATGACTGAAACAATATCGTTAATAAAAATCAAAAATAAAATATTGTATTTCTTAGTCCTCCTCACTAGGGGGTCCTGTGCCGAGGCGGACTAAAGTTATTTAAATACAGTTCATTTGTCTTCTATGTCGTTTTTAGCGTCTTCGCTAGGGTTTTCTAATTGACCTCTTAAAGCCATATTTATATTCTTGATTTATAAGTGGTCCAAGGATAGGCCCCTGAGGAACTCCAGAAAAAACTACGATTTCAAAAGAACTGGAACTCTTATAATAAACAAACTGTCTACGATTTCAAAAATATGAAGCAAAAAAACAGAGTAGTCTTTTGGAAAAACCAAATGAAGCTAGCTTATTTAGAAGAATGTCGATGTCAACCTTGTCGAATGCTTTTTCCAGGTCAAAATAAGCAACATCCAACTGGTCACCATTGTCGAGAGTTTGTGATAAGAAATCTGAGATGCATAAGAGGTTTGATGTTACTGACATCTGGGATCTAAAACCATATCGACGGTCGTCAAGAATTGGATTAACGAGATTAAATATATATTTATGTAGAATTTTCTCAAATATTTTCATGATGGAACATAGAACGGCAACTGGTCGATAATTCCAGATATCGTGTTTGTCTCTCTTTTTGTAGATTGGGGTTATTTTAGTTAATCTCCAGATGTCTGGAAGAATCCCGTTTTTTAGGCATACATTGAAGAGATGACATAAGGTGGTATTAAAAGGTCGGAACAACCCTTTAGTATAAATGTTGGAATATTGTCAGGACCGATGGAGTGAGGTTTCTTTAAATTTGAGAGCGCCTCCTTAACATCTTTATCTGAAATACTGACCAGGTCGAATGAGGGCCCAATCTGTACAGTGTGAAGTGTAGAGTCAATATTGAGAGTTTGTTGAACATTTTTGTACACAGATGAAAAAAAGGTAGCAAAACTATTAGCGATTTTATCATCAGTAGTCAATTCCTCTCCGTCAAAAATCATAGACTTAAATGAGTTGTTGGATTTTTTTAGATCCTTAATATACTTCTAAACTGTTTGGGATCGAAAGACAATTTTTCTTCCATTGAAGTTAAATGATTTTTAAAAGCTTCTCTGATTTCACGTTTTACGATGGAGCGATATGCTGAAAAACTAGCATAGTCCAAGTTGTGACGAGTTTTTTCCATTGCTTATGAAAAATATGTTTAATTTTAATATTTGAAATAATACTATTGGTGTACCACTTAGGATATACTCTGTGTGCCGTAGTGCAAGGTGTGGAAATGGGTATACACTTATCGAATATATTGTAAATTGAATTGGTAAAATTTGTACATAATGCATTTATATCTGTTGAACTTTGGCAGACCGGTTGCCATGAACATTCAGAAAGCAATTCATATAATAAGTGGAAATTACCTTTGTTGAATCTCCAGGCGTTTATGGTTCTAGCTCCATGATAGGAGGGAACTTCTATTGGACTTGGGTTTAGACACGAACTTGAACCACCTGAGTGAGCCACACTAATTCTTATAGACAAAGCAGGGTGGTGCTTGTCTTCGTTTGTAATAGGGTCCTGACATTTCTCAACACACTTTACGAGATCCTTGGCATTACATAAAACTACATCCAGAGTGTTATTATAATCATTACATATCAAGTTATATTCTTGCAAACCGTAAAAACATTTAAAATAATTATACCTTCATGGTCACAATATTGGAGTTACAGGATGGGAGGTTCAAATCACAAAAAAAAAAAAGATATTTTTATTATTGAGAAGATTATAATTACTTTCTATTTTTTCGAATATGTTATAGTATAACGAAGTTTGAGAACGCGGTGGCACATATATCACGCATACAAAAACAGTTGAAGATTTCAAGGATAGCTTCACCCACAGGGATTCAGTATGGGGGAGGTCCATTGAAGAAATCCTCTCAGCATGGGTTACAGAATCAGCGCGAACAGCCAGGACGACACCTCCCGCGCGTGTGAGGCGGTCACAACCGCCGTTCATTACGTTCCGAGCCGAAATTATCCAATATTTTAATGATATTATGTATTGCAGTGCACGAAGACCTGGATAAGGTACATACTATTTATTTATTTATTAAAAAATAAGAAATATATAAAAAAAGCATAAGCTGCACATCTCACTAGGGCATTCCTTTATCGAGATATGCAGTTTTACAATGTAATTAAAAAAAATACATATAAACTTAATAAAAATTATTAACCTACAAAAGAAGCATTGAGTACAATTATTCAAACATGAATTATTAATAATTACAGTTGTGCAGTACGCTCATCGTTGGCAACAATAACATTATACTGTGAACTAAATATGTAAATACAAGGTATCTGTTGTGGCTTACCAGATGCATTCATAGGGTGTCCATACCACAGTAGCATACTATCGTAATAATTGATTATTAAAGTTGTCAAATGATATTGTTTGGTAAAATAATATAATGTCTAGCATTTTCCAAAATCTGTACAAGACGAATACTTAACAAACTATTTGCATCGATAAATGGGGCGAGTTTTTGAAGTTGCGTCGAGCACGCACGATGCGAATATATGTATATATATATATGTAGAACAATTTTCTCGGTTTACCCGCGTAACGTAGTCCTTAAAAGGACTTTTTAACTCCTGACGTTTCGGACAGATCACACTGTCCATCATTTCCAGGTGTTGGGAATTCAAAGTCTTAATCGATGAAAATCCCCCAAAAACGGCATTTCAAAAATTACCAGTAGTGTCTTCAATTAGCTTAACCAATCAGGTATCTACTGCCAGCCACACCCCCACCCTCTCCACCATCAATCACCTGCAACCCGGGTACTTCGTTCTAGACATAAGAAGTGACTTGCACTCACTTAAGTTTTAGCTTTTGGACCGAACAGACATGCGAAAGCTATCAGTTTGAGACAAAAACTCAAGACATAAGGCCTCTGAAGATGAACAGTGTGATCTGTCCGAAACGTCAGGAGTTAAAAAGTCCTTTTAAGGACTACGTTACGCGGGTAAACCGAGAAAATTGTTTTACATCTTACACCCGTGAAAACCTTAATCATAACATATATATATTGTTTATATCTTGTTGAAAATAAATTGTTTGAACAAGCTTGATGCAACATTGCAAGGCTAAATTATTTTCTTTTAACGAAAGTGGGGATAATCTATTGAAAGGAATAGTCGGTTCCGCACGTAATATGTTAGCAATTCGACGACACCAAGATTTGAAGCTCAGCTATATATTTCTTCCATTTCAAATTTATGTCCGAGGGAATTACTCTCGCTCGCTGGCATGATACTTTGGACAAGATCATGGTGGAGACAGTCAAATAGATTTAATTAAATATAAGGGATGAAGTTATAAAATTCAGTCAGTTGGCGCGTTAAAATAATGTGAAACGATCTCTGATACGAGATGTTAAAGTGCATCGAAGTATGTAATCAATAATGTCGCGAAATTGGATTCCGCGGTAGATCGAAATATTCGAGAAGTTTACTGAAATTATCATGGTGATCGATGATGGTTTGACGCTACACGGGCCGCGCCAGAGTGTATTTGTCGGGTGCCGACAATAAGATCGGCTCATTTATCGCGTGGAGTATTAAAATCACGCTCACCGGCTTGTATTAACAATTACACGAACAGTAATACTATCAGTCCCACTTGCTTGCTATGAAAGCCCCGTAACATCGTCTCCGGAATTCCACTTCCCCTGGAGCCCTGCTTTGCTGCGAAGGTGTCGGGAAGATGCCGTTCTTGCTGATCATCCTGTGGCGATCCACGAGACGAGGATCGGCTAGAAGTCTTGCTGGTCATCCTGTTGCGATCCCCGAGACGCGGATCGGCTAGAAGTCTTGCTGGTCATCCTGTTGCGATCTCCGAGACGAGGATCGGCTAGAAGTCTTGCTGGTCATCCTGTTGCGATCCCTGAGACGCGGATCGGCTAGGAATAGTGGTGAATTTAGCTAGTTATTCTAATATCAATCGGTCCCTGAGGGTGAGTAGTTCTGTTCATTTATTGTAACCTGTCACTATTGAAACAATATACAATTTTTACATTTAAATTACAAATGAGATATATGTTATTATTTAATACCCTAATAAGCTGGAGATCGCATACATTTTGCTCACCCTTGAGATGGAGTTCATGATTCTACCCACCACGGGCATAATTCTGCATAAATGGCATTTTTTTGGCGCTTGGTTTAACCGTAAATTTCGTGGTAAAAACCTGACTCAAAGAGAATTATACCTACCTATACACAACCCCTAATTACAGCGTAACAATATGTTTGCATGATAGGAAGAGAGATATATAGCTTTTAAAATGTAAGCTCGCTCGGGACGTTTTTGGTCTAATAAAGTATAATCGCACTCCCCACTCCCCTCTCTCACCTCTCGAATTCCACACATTCATTCCCGATACATTCAGTTTTCAAACTGCTCGCGTGCCCCCTATTATAATTTTTTGTACAAATTTCATAATGCCAGAACTCAACAGTATTTTTATACAAAATAACGACCAAAAAAAAAGAATTACCCAATTTGGTGTAGTCGTTCGGGTTAATGCGCATTGCGCATACATACATTTCGGTGATTCATTTTTGGAGATAGTTAATACGACGCCAACAAAGCACTCTTTTTAGGGTGAATTGCTTAATTAAAAAAAACATCGTTTCCAAGGCGACAATGGGTTTGCTTTCTTTCTGACTAGCACTCCGAAGGTCGCGGGATCGAATCCCGGCGTGGCAAATAAATTTTATTTGATTAATTTGTGTTATTTCACAATTTATTCATTAAAAAAATAAATAGTATATTTACGGCACGTTCCAGAGTGGAAGATACTCTCAGTATCGCCCTGGTGTAAGACCACCATTAAAAATTGAAACGTTGCTTGAAATGGCTTTAGCCGTGTTTGGTGACCAGATCTGAATAGCCAGGTACTATCTCCACCTTCCTCTTCCATATCTCCTTCCCCTCCTCACTACCTTCAGCATCACAACATACCCCAATTGGGGATGCCATAGTCCCACTGGCTCCAGATGGGAGCAGTTGGGACTCTTGTGCGGTATTCATGTAAAAAAAAAAATCGATTTTGTTAGGGACAGAAAACGTATGATAAATAATTTCATAACGCCAGAGATTATTCATAACGCCAGAGCTTACAAATATATGTATTCGCAAATAATGTAGCTTTCTATCAGTGAAAGAATTTTTAAAATCCATTCAGTAGTTCTTGCGTTAAAGAGTAACAAACATACATCCATACATCCATACAAACTTTCGCCTTTATAATATTATATAAGTAGGATTATAATAAAACCAATATAAAACTTTTTCCCCTTTTAATTTTGATATTTTAATTTTTAAGACTGACAATTCATGGTGGAATTCCTTTATAATATATTATAATAAAACGATATAAAAAAAATTAGTTAAATTTGTTTTTCAGTTAAAAAATGACATCTCATCAATTTATTGCAAGTTCAAAACATAATAATAAGTCTCATAACGTTGGTCATTATTTAAATACTCCTTGGTTTATTTGGAGGGATATTGTGAGATAAATAAATAGTATTAATAATGTTAGAAATATAAACATTTATTCATACTAGGTGTAATATACTATTTCAAAAAGTCAAAACAATTTCTTAATTAACAGTAACCGTTGCTATTTATACTAGTTTCTGTTTAAATTTGTACGATTATTAATATCTTTCTACTCAAAAAACAAATACATGGAATAGATGTAAACAAAAGTTTTTTTTTTAAATAAGTACATTATAATATTTTGAATGCTAGGAATAAAATGTTAATAGTTGCAATAGTCACACAAGAAAATTAGTTGTTATAATATGGTCTTCAAAAACAGTAGTCGAGCAACACTCTTCCTTAAGCCACCACGCGTTGCCATACCTTCGGTTCTTGCACACTGAAAATATAAGGACAATAAATAAATCAGCAAATAAATGATGTTACTGAAATTATTCGAACATTAACTTTAGTTTTTTTTTGTCGATCAAATCGACAGTGGATTTTATCGACATTTAAATTTATAATTAAAGATATTTTAATTTTTCTTACTTTTCATCCATTTTGCCCTCAGCATTTACAATTTCGGGTGTCTCTGAAAATAAAATGAATACATCAGTTTGATCAGGTTGTGTTTTTAAAATTAGCTTATTGTATTATGTTCAAAACACTGAAAATCTTTATACCAAAATTGTTCGGAATTGGTTATTTATAAAAGGAAGGAACTATTTTAAAGAACGCTTCACAAGATTAAAATAAGTTAATTCACTTTATTGTTGTCAGTTTTTTTCTCTTAAATCAAAATTTTCTTTTTCAAATCTCCATTTCCATTCTTTTCACAAATAAGTTAGATATATTTTTTTCATACTTTGTTTTAATTTAATAATATTCATAAATTGCGACTGCCGTAATACGGCCTGTGTCAAGCGGTAGTCGAAAAGCATGTGAAAACTTTGCACAAAAAACTTATTTACCATATATTTTTATAACAGAAAACAAAGAGATAATGTTAACTGTTTAATAATATGATGAACGTAATACTCGTAAGTACTAAGTTTCTAACATTAATACGACGTAATTTAAAAGTAAACTCACCAACAACATTATTCAGCATATCCATCTTCTTTGCTTCTTCGGCCCTTGCCTGGATAACATCGAGACGTTCAGCTAAAAAAAATGTTAAGCATTGTAATTAACAAATGTTAAACACGGTAAAACACAAAGCTAAAAAATGACTTTACTAGTTATTAGCTGCCCTATGGATTCTCAAGATTTTCCAGAAAGAAAAAAGCAATACAGACAGAACTATAAAATAATATAATATGGACCAGAAGCATTTAATATAAACGAAAAATACTTACTGTATTTGTAGCACCAACAATCAGCCCCTTGGCAAAGTCCAAAATTATAACCATAATACACGCAAAGAGAATTGCAAGTACTTTGAACGCAGGCGGCAGAAGTTCCCGAGAAGCAATGCAGGGCAAATAATGTAACCAAACACACAGAAAGCTTCATCTTGAGGCTTTAATTACAACTGCAATTCGATGAGGTAAATAATATGTATAGTGATTGACACGCTAATGACTAAAAGGCAATCGATGTGTGCACTATTTATACAAACTGATTTATTATAATCTCTGTCATCATTATCTTAAGTACTACTCACTTTCAAATAGTGATAGTTTCCGATTGAAAACATTTTTTGCTAAATAGGTGGGAAACGAGAATGCAGGTTTAGTAAAATTTATGATCAGTTAGATAAATATTTGTTAAAATTATTAATATTAAATGTATCGAGCTTTAATACATTCTCAATTATCCTTTTCTCATATCAGACAAATCTTCTGTACAGGTGGATCTGTTAATCTGTTTAACAATGAAGCCTGCGTGGGAGCCATGATATCTTTTGCATTGCACCTGTAAGAAACTTGGTGAGATAGAGAGACATTCCCCGATTATTTCTGCTGTAAAACTACGTAGCCTAGTACTAAAACTACGTAACTAAATATCAAATATCTAAAGCAGTACGAACTCGCATCATGAAAATTGTAAAACTTTTATAAATAATGGAATTTTAAGGTTAATGTCAATATTTTCATCCCGGGTGTTGAGGGACGTACTTGACTTACTTAAACCAGTGAAGCCTGAAATTTTTTGAAGTAAAAATTTAAATGAAATGATAATATAAAAAAGTAGCCGCCCAACCTCTTACCTGGTCCCCAACTGTCCAACAACTAAAAATTTTTTAATGTTTTTGTAAAAAAAAGAACACAAAAAATGTCACCGGAGACCAAAATTGCATTTACATTTTTTGCTCCAAATAATGTCAGGATTCACTAGTTAAAGTCGGTCAAGTACGTCCCTTAACACCCTGTAAATATAGTCTTTGAAACATCACATTAACTAAAAATTAACTAACCATCACGCCGATCCTCGAAAGGATAGGCAGATACGATAGACCACCATGTAACTCTGTCTTCGCAGACATTCATGCATCTTGTACATACTCGTACCTGCTCTTCTTTTATTCTGTCTCTCGACGTCAGCCAACTCAGGAATTTAAAGTTATCTTTATATACGGGTATCACCGCACCGGGAACCATTTATTGGATAACCAACACCTCTGCTATAGATCACCTCAAATGGTTCACTACGTTTGTTGACTTTGCAAGGGTACCCCGGTTCATGGAGTGAGGTTTGCCAGGGTCTTGCCGGCGGATGAGTCGGCTACCAATTGGTTGACTGGCTGACGGAGACCTTTTGACTTCTTCAGCAAAGCTCTCTCGGTACATCACCTTTTAACGCAGTGGACGGGATGCAATCATCACACTGACCCCCAGATTCCTATCCACCCCTCATACCTTTTTTCTTCCCAGAACATCCTCTCCTAAAAATACCCTTCACATAACAACCCCAAAGATGGCATAGGCCCTGAAAGGAATTATTTTCGATAACCAAACAATAGGAACCTTTTATTGGATAATCAATACCTCCGCCATAGGTCACCCCAAATTGTTTGCTAGTTTTGGTGACTTAGTAGGGGTGCCCGGGTTAATGGGGTGAGGTTTGTCTAGGTCTTGACAGCGGATGTGTCTGCGGTCTATGCGGCAGGCCGGTTCGAGAGAGACCGGTATACCGGTATCTATATCGTACCGGTATATAGATACTGACCCCCCGATTCCTAACCACCCCTCATGTACTTTTTCGTTTAACGAAGTTTTTTTTTCAAATAGGTACATAAAAACTATCCAGGGTTACCAAAAACCCAACAATATTTGTAAATCTTCTACTAGCACCACTGTAAGAGGAAAATGTTGCTTGTGGCGTGATGAAGGACTTAACCAACCGAGGAATTGAACACACGACCCAAATGACCCAAAATGGGTGGGACCCAAACGCGATGCCAACTCGGCCACTGACCGGTCGTTCTCTACCTCTCTTCTTCCCTTAAAAAGGCACTTCTCACCTTCCTCTCCTTCCCTCTCTTAAAAGGCCCTTCACACGGCATCCCGCAAGGCAAAATAGGCCCCTAGGGAAAGTATTTTCCTTTTTGAAACTAATTTAAAAATTAACCTTTGCCAATAACATTTTATTTATCAATAAAAGTTTGAAAAACAGGCGAACCCAGATCGTTTTATAGAATCTGATCATCAACTACTTAACTATAATATTGGTAAGTTTGAAGTGCGTTTTTTTTTACATTACCGTGGAAATGTTTTATTTTTAATGATAAAACATTTATTTTCTTAGTAGAGAATCGTAAATACTCATTAACTTTAATCAAGCTTGAACACGGATTCCACGAAGTAATAATATGTCAAGCAACATTCCCGCGAAATTTGCACAGAGTATGTTATCTTGTTTTCAAAATACCTTTGAGTGTTTTGACATAAAATACTCATATAAATATGAGGAAAAAGACAATAATAAAGTGCAGTGTGAAGAAGTGTTTACATCGTGGCAGTCGTCCTTAATGTTGGTAAAGATTTGCCTTTGCCATGAAGCTAATGATTTGTGTTTTGTTATTTCTTTCGCTGTTTTCGTTGGGAGTTCCTTTAGTTAACGGTAAGACTTTGTAATACTTATTAAACATAAAGTACGAACTCGAAGTTTAAAGTGACACCTTTTTATAAGGCCGCCTCTTGCTTTTTATTAATAAAAGTCTAAGTAATTGCTATGAAGTTGTTCTGATTTGGTCATAAATTTTATTCTCTACCCTTTTGCGATTTGAAATACATATGTCGTTTAGATATAGTTTTGTTTCAAGACTAACTAACTAACTAACCATCACACCGTTTCCCCGCAGGGGTAGGCAGAGAGGATGGACCGCCAAACATCCCGGTCTTGGCACACATTTCTTGCCCCATTTACATTCATACAACGTCTCATACATTCTCTTCTATTATTCTGACTCTTGACATGGCCCGACTCAAGTATCTAATTCACTTGGTCGTGCCATGTCTTTCTTGGGCGTCCTCGACTTCTTCTGCATCATATATTCTCCTTACACTCCTTTCCTCGTTCATTCGTTCTGCATGCCCAAACCATCGGAGCGTTCCTTTCTTGATCTTACTCATCACGCTTACATCAGCCTTGCATTCTTTGCGGATATCCACATTTCTCACACGATCATACATGCTTTTACCACACATACGCCTCAGGGATCTCATTTCTACAGCGTTCAGTCTACCTTTATCCTTCCTCTTCCAGTTCCATGCCTCACTGCCATACATCAGGGTAGGTACCAGTACTCCATTATGGACGGCTAGTTTCGCGTCTTTGGACAGTTTTTTGTTGGTGCCAACGGCGTTCAGTCCTCCATTGATAGAGTTACCTGCATTCACCCTTCTTTCAATATCTCTATCAGCCTTCCCATCTCTCGTAAACATATTTCCCAAATAAACGAACTCATCCATCCAAACTCATTCAAGACAAACTCATGAAATCAATTATTATTGAAGGGAAGTATACATAGATATAGGCATTTAAAAACTTATGTGTATTCATATTGATAATTTTTTTCCCAAATCTTTCCTTTCTTTTTAACTCTTAGTAGTTTAAATGAAATAAAATCTATTTTTATCATTTAAAAAAAATATATTTATTTAAACAAGATTAAACTTTTTTTTAAGAAACATTAAACTTTGTGTAGCCATTTAATCATACTCTATTTTTTTTATTGTTATTTTTGTTTAAGTTTTCAATTTTAAATGTCGTTATTTTGTTGGTCAATGATATAATAACCCTTTTTTGTATTTCTTCGGCATTAACTATGTAACATTCTAGACATTTTGTTTTGAAGAGTTTTAATTATTAATGTACATTTGTTACTTTATATTTTTTCTGCTACCGGTTTCGTCACATCCGTGTCATTTACTACAGTTCACTACCATTCATTCACTACAGTTTTAAGTTTGCTATTGAATGACACGGATATTTCGAAACCCGTAGCAGAATATTTAAAATGTAAAGTAACATTGAAAATTAAAACTCTTCAAAACAAAATATTATAACCTTCCTAATACTCTTACATACGCAGCATTTATAACGGCGTATTCTCGCACCTGATCTATTCTATGATTCTCTTTGGTCAATTTATAGAACGAAAGTTGAAGTTCATTCAACTTATGGTTTCTATTTCATAGAAATGTCCGATCTCATGAATATATTTCATAAATTCTATGAAATAGATCAAATAGTGGATCAGGTCAGTTCCCGTTTTGCTTAACGCAAATAATAAAAAAAAAATAAAGAAAAAAAAATCATGACAAACCAACTTGCAAACTCTAATTGTTTTTATTTGGATTCCAGGTGGATTGGTGAATGTTAATTCTCAACTAAACGTGGAGAATTTACAGGAAGTTTCTCTCGGAGGTAAAACATACATTAAAAAAACACACACACAATTCTTGCCTAGATATACTACATAAGACTAACGCCCATTTAAAAAATCTGTGGTAACTTTAACAATTATTTATTATTATTGGATGCAAAGGTAAATCTTCGAGACAATAGTCAATAGTCAATAACAATAATCCGTACAAACATTTACTCGCCTTCAATATTGTTTTGCGAAAGCAAGCTGGAAATGCTGACAAGCGTAACCTAAATAAACAAAACGTTAACTTTTTCATAAATTATCATGAATATTCAGCCTCCAAAAGTTCGGGGTATGAGCGTGAAACACTTTGCATAATATAAAAAAAAAAAAAAAAAAAATATATATATATATATATATATTTTAATATTGCTTTATTCATATGGTTACATTAATTGTGGATTTTTCGACCACCATGCTAGGCTGACGCCCGTGTCGAATCAAATCGTATCAAATCAAATAATAATTTTTGTTGAAGTTTTTCACATTTTGTAATTTTTTCTTTTTATCGTATCTTTACAGATAGTCGTGTCGTCCGCCAAATACAAACATGCTTTGACAATCGGTGTAATAACAGCTGCAGGAGTTCTGGGAAGAGAGGAGGAAGATGCCAGTTCAGGGTTTGTTACTGCTACTAAAATGTTGGAAAATGAGATTGGAGTGACCATGAGATTGGCTGCAAATCTTTGAACTTATTTAAGTATATGATAAATCGTACTTTTATTATTTGTATAGAAAAATCACCCGATCTGAAATGTTTTTTTTTACTAATTTTGTAAAATGTATTGAATAAATGTGATAGTTTTGTTAAGAAATAAATGTTGTTTTATTTGTTAATCTTAAGAGGAAAGCAGTCGCGGCCTTTTTCAAATGGAATTTAATTTTTAATTTCAGATATTTTAAGACCAGTATCAAATAAAAATAAACCTTCAAATCATAGTTTGAGGAATTATCAAAAATAAAACTGACTTGTTATTTTTTGATAAGACGATAAAAACATCTTCATAGAAGTTACAGAAATAACTTTACTCAAACCACGTTGAATCGAAGTTGAACAATAGATGTCCCTGAAAACCCTATATCTATCTAAAAAAAATACATATACAGAGTTGCGCCAAGGCAAAGGTCCTGCGTTCGAGTCCCAAATATGACCGTATCTTTTTCTGATTCGTCTGTTTTCAGATTTTTTATTGAGTTTCGCTAATATTGTCTTCATTTATTTAAAAATTACAATTTGAGGTTTTACTCATAAAGTTAAAAATAAATTAAAAGTATAATTGTGTAAACGATCATGTCTTAAATACACGAAAATTATACACCCCAATTTATATGACAAACTGACCTGTTTAGACAAACACTAGATTTAGAACACATTTAAAATAAACATAAAATTTTCCAATTTACCAAACATCTTCTAGATAATAATCACACCGTTAATGAAAATATAAAGCCAACCCGGTAACAAACACAAAATATAAGCGTTGCCAAAATATTTTATAGCATTTGGGAAATAATGAAAATTCTAATAATCCTAAAACGAATTTAATAATTGAACAAAATGATTAATTTTAATTTTTTCATTATCTTTAATGAAATCCCACAAAGGCGACGCCTGTATTTAATAATAATAGGAATATTTGTAGAGCGTAAAATATTTTGTTGGAGCTTCGAGGATTGACTATAACATATATAAAACAGTCGTTGTTAAATAAAAAAAAATAGTACCTATAGAGAGATTAATTTAACAGGAGTTACTGTGATTTTATTTCAAAGTCTTAAATTTAGTTACTTTTAATTTTTTTACTATATTTAAATGTGTAGATTAAGGTGTGTAAATTATTTCAAACTTTAAATTCAGAAACGCCGTATATCCCGAAAGTTGCGTCTTACAAATAAAATGAGAACTGCATTTAATTTTTTTTAAATGATTATTAAAGATGAAGTAGCTCGCTAAAATGCATTGAAAATCTGAAAAAAATCCTTAAACTTGTATTTTTAAATTATGTATTTTTAAAAATTTAAAAAAAAATCTAATTTTTGAATACAAGTAAGTCTACAAAAATACTGATTTTATCCAGAAAAGGTGTTATTTTCCCCATTTATATTTTTAACACATCACAAATGTTTAAATTTTTTTTTGGCGTTGTTTGTACTGCAGTTATGGAATAAAAATTAATTTTGCAACAAAATATAAAACATGGACCCTTTGTTTTATTTTTTTCCCAAATAACAAAATCTACTTTTTCAAAACTTCCGGCCATTTTAGCGACAAATAGCAAGAAAAAATCTGTCACATTTTTTCACTGTTCACTCAGCCGAGTGAATCCGAGTCGAGCCCAACTCCCCATCCGTCTCTAACCTACTGATTTCTGAATATAAGTAGCTTTTTTTTTACATTAACTCCACACAGGAGACCCTGAGAAAAATAATTTTCGTCAGGACCTATGTCATCTGGGATGCTGTGTGGAGGGTCTTTTTAAGGAGAGGAAGGAATGAACATTGGTCTTCAAGAGACCCATGTTATAGGAAGGAGGAAACACAGAGGCCGGCAAATCATTCCACAGCCGAGCTGTTGAACACAAGAACGAGTCGAAGAAACGACCCGTTCTCATGTGACAAATGTCAACCGTGTACAAATGTTGGGCACGCGTTTGGCGTGTTTCCCGACTATGCACCGGTGCCGAAGGGATCAATGATGCTAGGTCCTCGGAGCATCTTCCATTGTAATACCGGTAGAACAAGGATAGCATTCCCACCCGACGCCTGTGCTCTAAAGATTGCAATCCGTCTGTTAAGATGGGAGAATCTATCAAACGGACCGCCCGTTTCTGCACAGAGTCGAGGGTATTTTTCAGGTATTTTGGAGCTCCAGAGGTGGCTGCCAAATTCAACCGTGGAGCGCACCTGTGATTTGTACAGGGTTAGCAGTTGTGTACTATTAAAGTATCTGCGGGCCCTGTACAGTACGCCCAGTTTTTGGGAGGCTAACTTCACTCTGGCTTCGATGGAGCCCATACCTGAACTGGTCACTTAGGTTTTTTTTTTTTTTTTTTTTTTTTTTTTTTTTTTTTTTTTTTTTTTTTCTTTTTTTTTTTTTTTACAGTGAATACCGCACAAGAATCTCAACTGCTCCCGTCTGGAGCCAGTGAGACTATGGCATCCCCAATTGGGGTATGTTGTGAGGCTTAAGGTAGTGGGGAGGGGAAGGAGGTGGGGAAGAGGAAGGTTGGGAAGTACCTGGCTATTCAGATCTGGTCACTAAACACGGCTAAAGCCATTTTCAAGCAACGTTTCAATTCTGAATGGTGGTCTTACACCAGGGCGATACTGATAGTATCTAGGGTTACACCAAGCATATCAATGGAGGGCCTGTTCGGAAGATTGCTTCCGTTGAAGGATACTAGATATTCATTTCGATCCCTTTTAGATGTAATCAGACAAGATTGGGTCTTTGAAACATTAAATTCAACGAGATTATTTTTACCACAAGAGAAAACACTCTCGAGGTAACCGTCCATTCTTTGCTTCAAAGCCCTCCGAGCCGTTGGTGTTTGTGAGCCCTTTGGGGGCTTGTCAAACAAAAAGCTATTCAATACAGATTGATAATGTCTTCGGAAGGCGAAATAGCAGTGAAGCGTAATTGTTATTTGTGTGATGAAGTTTGTTTTCATTTTATGTTTTAATTAGGTACCTACCTAATATGTAAACATTTTTTTCTTTTATAGTTTATAGTTGTTTATGTAATATGGCAGACTGGGATTGCACTACCCTCCCAGTCCTGCTTGAATAAAAACTTAAATAAAAAAATATAATAATTATTATTATTATTAAACAGCATAACTCTTTTGAAAACTGTTTTTTTTTATTTTAATAATATTGAAAATAAAAAAATAAATTTATTTAACTTCAGAACCTTCATCATCTATCCTTACTTTTTTACATGAGCTCCACAAAGGAGGTCCTGAGGAAAATAATTCCGCTCGGGGTCTTTGCAATTTTTGGGATGCTCTCTGGGAGTCTTTTTAAGGAAAGGAAGGAGAGGAAGTACTTGGAGGCGAAAATGATTTTGAGGGGTGGGTAGGAATCTGGTGGCTGTGTATCCAGGAGTGACGAAGGTATTACATTAAATACACATTTCTCCAACTGCGATGCAAGGCGAGTGCAAAGAGAGTCCTCTTTCTTACGTCCTTTTTCTCCTGCCTCACAACATTTCTGAATTGGAGATTCCCTTGCCTAAAAACTCTACTAGAGGTACGTAAACAAATTCTAAGTGATCCGAATCTTAAATGATTATAAATCCTACGTTTCTCAGGCCTGGAAAAGTCAAAATTGTTGATGAAATACGCAGCGGATGTCTGATCACTGCCACGAACGATAAACATCGCAAACTTGTCGATGATTTCACTCAAAATGACCGGCCAAACACTCAAAAGCATCATATTGTTCACTCACAAATCATATTGAAATATCCAAGATTATCGTATTAAGTAGTAGGTTAAGTATCGGCTTCATTATAAAATAATTTGAATCCTGTAAAATCTGTGCACGATGGGTACCATGCCGCCCGTCTCACAGACGAGGACAAACGGCGTCGCTGCGGAGGCGCTGAGAAACCTGAAGCTTGAACCGATTCCACACCCTCTTTACTCCCCCGATTTACGCCTATTTTTATTTTTTCCTGTACTCAAGAGAGAGCTCAAAGCATGTGTGCATTACTATTCAACCCACCCTCGTACTAACAATTTCACACTACAAACAAGAAAACAAGTAAATTAGAGAACTCAATTTTTTATTTAGTTTTGCGAGCGTTTAAATAATTCAGACAAACCCCATTTAAGCAGATGGATTGTTATCTGTTGAGCAACGCTAAGTTTGGTTTATGGGTATTATAATAGAGCCTGCTCGGGGGAACTAGCGATCCAGAATCTTCGAAAACGCTCGGTCGATGGAGGAAGAAGCACGATCTCTAAATACTTTTATTACCCATATTTTTCAACCTTTTAATGAAAAACAAAAAAATCTCTACAGTATTGTTTAGGCGAAGCCAGATAAGAGTTTTTAATGTATTTTTATCTTGTTTTGAAATAATATTTTTTATGTCAATGCGTTTACATTCTTCATAGCTTGCACACGGATGAGCAATTCCACGAAGAGATAATACATATCACGCAACAGTTCAATGGAATTCATACAGAATCATTAATTTTTATCTTGTTTTTACCTCTGAAAATCCCCTATGAGTGTTGATCCCGAGTGTTGACACCAGATTCATATAAATATGAGGCGAACGACAATAATAAAGCGCATTGTGAATACGTGTTGTGCTGAAGAAAGTCATAGTCTTTCTTAACGATAGTAGAAATTTGCTTTGGAATCATGAAGCTAATGACTAGTGTTTTGTTGTTGCTTGCGCTGTTTTCATTAGCCCTTCCTTCAGTTAATGGTAAGTATATACAGAGTCCGGATACTCGTAGTATAAACGTGGTACTGGTGAATCTACATCACATTTGGAGTCGATTTTGTAGGTTCTCTTTTTTGGATTTAAAAAAAAAATATATTTTGTTATTTAAGTACACGTTTAAATATTTTAATACTACACTTCCATGGAAGCACCAGCTTGTGGCAGGAAGTCAAGTGTAGAGTGTTTTATTATAGATATTTTATAGTTATTAATAATGTTAAGGTTACGTACATGTATTAAGTTTGTATATGCTATATTAAGTAATTTACAATGCGAAAGTATAAAACGATAAGTCGTAAGTTGTTAGGTGTTATACAATTGTAATTATTTTATTACTAGAAAACTATTTCACTATTAGAATAACGTATCTAAAAATACTGTAATTAATAGTTAATAATAAAACAAATTTTAACTTATTTGAAGAAGAGAATATCACTTAAGGAAAATTATGTATGAGTTATTGTAGGGGCGTGTAAATAGCCCCTGACACGAGGGATGACTACCCTATGTAAAATTAACGAAAATTGAATTCTTCCCTATGTGACACAAAGAAACAGTTGACCCAGCAATCTCAAAAACCAAAGTGAAAACAAACAAACACTCACTCAGAGAATGCAGCTCAGCCACGATGTTCTTTTCAATAAAAATGTCAAGGCGATATTGCATAATCTTGACAGATGTTTCGCACAGCAAGGAAGATTTTCAACAATGAAAAGAAATATTTTCAACAAAACAGATGATAACAGTTATTCACTTGTTTGGATACTATTTTTAAAAACAATCCATTTTAGGTGTCTTGGATGAATTATTCTTATGACTGACCAGGAGAGACATCTCTTGGCCTTTTACTGACACTCCCGTCAGAAGTAATTGCTTGATTCACAAAGGTAAGGAAACGCATGAATACACTGCATCTCAAGTCACATAGGTTCAATTCAATACAATACAAAACCCATAGATGGCGCCCTTATGGTCTTATAGCATAAATTATCAATTTAAAGAAATTAATGCCCAAATATATTTATGGCGCGTATCCATATTCCCCGCCTTGGAAGTTCGTAGAGCTTACAAAAGAAAGAATATAAAAATACAAATGAAACAAGAAATGAAATAGAAATAAAGTGACTATTCACCGGTAATATTCAGGAATGACACGCATTGGAAATTCGCAGAATCTCATAAAATAAAGAAAAATAACTAAGAATACAATGTAATAAAGTTCAATTGACCAAGATAACGGATATTAAGTAATGCCATGTCTGGGTCAGAGATCATTGAAACAATGACTAAAATAAAAAAAAATAAATAAATAAAAATAAACAAAAATAGATAAAATATAAAATTATTGCGTTGGAATGGGATATAATTTGACAACCGGACGTTTAAAAGAACCAAATCTTGTCTTTACCGTCGCAACGCGAACAATTTTATCCATTCCGGGATGGATTTCAGTTATCACGCCTAAAGGCCAATTTAACGGAGGGGAATCTTCTTGTCCCACTAGTACGACAGTTCCGATATCAATCGGATGATCAGAAGTAGTCCACTTCTGCCTGACTTGCAAGGTGTGCAGATACTCTGAACGCCACTTCTTCCAGAAGGACTGAACCATGCTGTCTAATAATTGCTTACGCTGAGTCAAATTGATTTTACCGTCTGCCAGGACAGAAGCAGGCAAGTACTGCAATGGTGTCGACATTAAAAAATGCGCAGGCGTAAGGACTTCTGGATAAGGGTCAGAAGACATAACTGTAAGTGGACGCGAATTCATTATGCACTCAATTTGAACTAGCACAGTCTGTAACTCCTCATAGGTGAGAAGCTGAGTTCCAATCACACGGTACAAGTGTGTCTTCATGCTCTTTATGTTTGACTCCCACATACCCCCAAAATGAGGCGCGCGTGGTGGAATCATTTTCCACTCTATACGACGCTTAGCGAGTTCGCGCTTTAATGAGGGCTCATATTCAGATTCAACCAAAAACTTGTAGAGGTCATCTAATTGTGCCTTCGCACCCACAAAATTAGTACCATTATCTGAATACAAGCATGTTACCGGGCCACGCCGAGAAATAAAACGGCTGAAAGCAGCCAGGAAAGCATTTGAAGTTAAGTCAGAGACCAACTCAATATGAATAGCCTTGGTCACAAGGCATACGAATAGACAAATATATGCCTTTTGAGAATGTTGTCCTCTCCGACGAGTCAGCGTAATACGGAGTGGACCTGCGTAATCTACACCGGTATGTACGAAGGCCTTTGCTTCTGCAACACGATATGACGGTAAATCTGCCATCTTCGGTGTAGGATGCGATGGATTTAAGCGGAAGCAACAATTGCATTTCCGCACCATCGCCCTAATAACAGTCCTAGCATCTAATATCCAATAGCGTTGACGTAAGATAGACATAAGAAGTCCTGGGCCTGTATGACAGTTCACGACATGAAAGTGAGCGATGATCAGATCGACAACACAGTCATGTTTGGGAAGCAAAACCGGATGTTTAACCTCAAAAGGTAAATCCGATTTAGAAAGCCGCCCCCCAATACGTAACAGATTATCTCCATCAAGAAATAGAGATAAACTCTGAAGTCTTTTGGAATGAAATTTGCCTTCCTGGAGTGCAGCAATATCTCCTGCAAAATGAATACTCTGCACAGCACGAATCACAGCCTTTTCAGCAGTCATAAGATTATTGACCGTTCCAGAGGAAAGTGATATCTTTTTTATGAATCGGAGGACATAAACAACAATCCTTAGTAGTTTATCCCAAGTGGATATACGCTGAGCCAGTTCACTCAGGACCGATTTTTCACCCTGAAATGTTGCAATGAGCACATTAGCCTTGTGTTCAGGCATTTCACCAGTATTGGTAGGGTGAAACGGTTTTAATGGCCATTCCAAAGGTGGGCTGCGAATCCATGATGGGCCGTTCCACCATAAATCATGTGAAACGAGTTGGGAAGGAAGCATGCCACGAGAAAGGCAGTCGCTCGGGTTTTCACTACCAGCAACATGGTAAAAGTTCTCTGGAGACAAATTTTCTTGGCACTGAGCTACGCGATTACTAACAAACACCGACCAGCGATGCGGTGAAGAATGTATCCAAGAGAGCGCAACGGTAGAATCGGAAAACGCATATGTTCCTGCAATAGGAAGACGCTCAGAATAATTATCTTGAACCGTCCGTATTAATTTGGACATCAATACTGCGGCACAGAGCTCCAAACGAGCGAGGGTCGTCACTTTGGTGGGAGAAACCTTTGATTTTGCGCACAACAATCTCACTGTAATTTTTCCAAACAGATCAGTGGTGTGCAAATAAATCACACAGCCGTAACCATTCATGCTTGCATCGCAGAAAGCAACAACGAGCACCGTACTGTCTTTCAGGACACCAACATGGCGAGGGATTTTTATCATTGAAATTAGAGGAAATTCCTGTGTAAGCGCCGAAAACCGACGAATAACGCTATCAGGGGGTGTATCATCCCAACCAATGTTGCACAGCCATAGCTCTTTGATAAGTAATTTAGCGTACAGAATGACAGGGGCGACCAAGCCGAGGACATCAAATAAACGGGCGACTATGGAGAGTATGCTCCGCTTTGTGCACTTCTCCTGAACATAAGATGTCGTAAAGAAGAAGCTGTCATCAGCTGGTTCCCACGAAAGGCCCAACACCTTAGAGATATTGTTAGAACCAACAGTGAAGTCCACTGGGCTGCGGTGAGAATCCGGGAGGTTCTCAAGTACAACTTGAGAATTACTAGTCCATTTTACTAAATCAAAGGCACCGGACTTAAACAACGAGATTAATTCTCGAGAAAGACGTATGGCGCTGGGCTCATCTGCAATAGAATAGACCAGGTCGTCCATATACAGCTTGGACTCTGCCACTTTGGCAGCATCCGGGTAATGTGGTCTCATATCCTGGGCCAACTGGCGAACCGTCCGCATTGCTAAGTATGGACTTGCCGTCAAGCCGAAAGGAACTCGATTGAACTGAAAAGTTCGTATGAGACCATTATTTGAGAATCGAAATAAGATCCTCAGGTATCTGCGATGCTTGCTAGGAACTTCAATCTGTAAATACATTTGCTTTATATCCGCAGTCATAGCGATGGGAAAAAGACGAAAGTCAAGCAAAAGCAGAAACAAATCGGCTTGCAAATTGGGACCAGTATGAATAATGTCATTCAGTGACAGCCCTGTGTGTGTTTTAGCACTAGCATCGAGCACAATACGAGGCATTGGTTTGTCTGGACGAGTGACAGCATGATGTGGGATGTAATATCCATCTTCTGTGATATCAGACTCTGAGACTTCTGATAGGTAATTATTTTCAATATATTCACTGATAACCTTGTTATAATTCTCCTGCAAAGCAGGGGAATGTTTAAATTTTCGCTCCAATGCCAAAAATCGGCGTTGGGCAGCAGTATGAGAATTACCCAATTGTCCTGGATCTTTACAGAAAGGTAAAGCAACAGAATATCTACCATCATCAGTGCGAGAAATTGATGAAGTAAAGAGATTCTCACATTCTGTCTCCTCCGGACTTAGAAATTTTATATTAGGTATCTCTTCTAACAGCCAAAATTTTTGCACTAAATCATTAAGTGCGAGTGCCGAGAATGATGTGTTTGTGTTGAGCACATTATTGGGGTAATCACCCATCAACACGAAACCGAAAGCGGTCGATAACGCGGGGGGTGCACTAGTACCCGATTCAACCCTGTTCCCTAAATAAATATATGGGAACAGTTGTGCACCGATGACGACATCCACGCATCCAGGAATATTCCATGTTAAGTCTGCGAGAGGTATGCCCTCTAAGTACCTCATATCACCCTTGGCTATATAGTGATTAGGTAATTGGTCGGTGATACTGTCAACGACAAGCGCATGTATATTATATTTATTCTCTGGGTATACGCGAGACTCAATATCCAAATACACGTAACCGAAAATTGGTCGAGACGTTGATCCAATTCCTTTGACAAACGAATTACTCAAAGGAATTATTGGTAAATTCAGCGTCTTACAACAATCGACCGTAATCAAATTATTTTGAGAGCCATTATCAATTAGGCACCGAACAATAACTTTATTTCCGTTTTTAAGCTTCGCGTATACTTGTGCGGTCGAAAGTAAAATAGAAGAGTTCGGTGTTACTTTGGCACAAAGCGAACACGAAGGATTGACATTCGCGGTCCCCTCCACTTGCTTATCACCAATGCCAGTTCCATTGATGCTGGATGACACTGGAGGGGGGACTGACGGTTCTTCACTGGTAGGTACTTGCGACGTATGTACATGAGTATTGGTTTTCATATTATTCACACTGCCGAAATGTAAGAATGTATGATGACGTTTATTGCACAAATCACAAACTAACCCCGATTTGCATGACTTGATTGTATGTGAACCACTAAGGCAATTTACACAGGCATTTTTCGATTTTATAAATTCAAATCGAGCCTGTGGGGAACTCATACATTTAAACTTTGAGCAAACGTTGATTAAATGATCAGTTTTGTTACACAGAATACATCCTTTCGGCGGAGCTGGGAAGCGCGGAATATTCGCATTACTCGCGACGAACGATTTAGTATTATTTGATCGGGAGGACGAAATGGGATGCGTTTTATTTACGACACCATGCGAGTTACTCGTTCGTTCTAAAATCTTTACTTGATCTTGTACAAACGAAACTAACTCATTATAAGAAGGAATTTCTTTATTACGAACTGTCAGCTCAAAGTTCTGAGCCGTCTGTGAATCAATTTTTCTTACCGCGCAGTGAAACAAAATAAAATCAGTTAAATCTTCAATACCTAACTGCTTTAATGCCGACACTGACGAAGAATATCTTTCAATGAAAGAATTGAGACTGGCAGATGTATTCGTGCAGTTTTTCGCATCGAGAATATTATTTAAATAATGTGTTCCTAGTGTACGTTTATCTTGATATTTTTTAACTAAACTCTCCCAAATGATCTGATATGTATCACCCGAAGGCACAATGCCTGCGGTTATGTTCAAAGCCCCGTGTGTGAGTTTTCCGACTAAGTACTGCACACGCTGCGAGTCAGTTAGCTGTCTATTATTATGGATATTGGCTTTAAATGACTCAAAAAATTTCGACCAACTTTCATTCTTACCATCGAAGGTTGGAAGATCTATTGCAGGAAGATTAATCATACACGGCTCCCGCGACTTATTTTGTGACGTCAGTGATTCTCTTACAGAAGTTTTCATATTCGATCTAGTTCGTTTGACCTTCAAAAAAAGATCATCAAAAGCATTTAAAGCTTGAAAATCTGGTTTAAATTCTGGATTTAAAGTTAACTGACGATCATTGATGCTATCTATAATATTTTCAAATTGACTTCGCATTTGATCAATCATCTCTGACTGAGCCATAAACACTTCGTTATTTCTTGACTCAAAATTAGATATATTATTTGTTGCATTATACAGATCGTTCATACGAAAAAAAATATTTTCCTTTTTTGCGGTTAAAAGAATAAGCGATCTGTCTTGAGCCTCATCAACACCCTCCTCCGTAATTCTTGGCATTTTTTATATATGCGAAAAGATTACCACAAAATTTTACAATAATGTTACAATGTTAATAATTAATTAATAATAATGTTGCGAATAATTATCCAAAATTACGACAATTCTGCGAACAATGTTAACAATTAATTAATAATAATAATGTTGCGAATAATTATCCAAAATTACGATAATTCTGCGAACATCCAAATATGTCATCCAAAAGCAAAAACAAGACCAGCTATAGTTCTCAAAAAATGAGAGGTACTTCAAATTTACCAAAAAAAATACGTAAATTCAAACATCCATGTAATTAAGCTATAATCTCGAATTGAATGTATGAATGAATTAATAATCCAGGCTACGAAGGACCAATAAATATGTAGGGGCGTGTAAATAGCCCCTGACACGAGGGATGACTACCCTATGTAAAATTAACGAAAATTGAATTCTTCCCTATGTGACACAAAGAAACAGTTGACCCAGCAATCTCAAAAACCAAAGTGAAAACAAACAAACACTCACTCAGAGAATGCAGCTCAGCCACGATGTTCTTTTCAATAAAAATGTCAAGGCGATATTGCATAATCTTGACAGATGTTTCGCACAGCAAGGAAGATTTTCAACAATGAAAAGAAATATTTTCAACAAAACAGATGATAACAGTTATTCACTTGTTTGGATACTATTTTTAAAAACAATCCATTTTAGGTGTCTTGGATGAATTATTCTTATGACTGACCAGGAGAGACATCTCTTGGCCTTTTACTGACACTCCCGTCAGAAGTAATTGCTTGATTCACAAAGGTAAGGAAACGCATGAATACACTGCATCTCAAGTCACATAGGTTCAATTCAATACAATACAAAACCCATAGATGGCGCCCTTATGGTCTTATAGCATAAATTATCAATTTAAAGAAATTAATGCCCAAATATATTTATGGCGCGTATCCAGTTATTCTTTCGTTTGCATGTTTTCAAGTAAATCGAGTCACATTTTTGGTGGAATTTTTTTGGACCAAATTTTATCTTGTTATTAAAATGCGTAGAAGCGTAGACCTGGCCATAAAAGTTTTTTTTAAACCCTTTATTTTGGGAGGTGGGTATGGGTACCGCCGCCTCGGGAACCATTTAATGGTTACCTCTGCCATAGTTCATCCCAAGTGGTTCGCTACGTTTGGTGACTTGGCAGGGGTGCCCGGGTTCATGGCGTGAGGTTTGTCCAGGTCTTGGCGGCCGAAGCGTCTGCCTGCCGCGTGGTGGGTAGGATCGAGAGATAAAGGTAGGTCTTTTATCCTCTCCAGCCGGAATCTCTCGACCCATCATCGCCTTGCACCGCGGTCGGAGTGATATCACTGTGCACCGCAATTCATACGTTCGTCTCTCCTGAACACACTATTCCTACCCAACCCTTACACCTTTTTCCTTCCAAGAACTCCCTCTCCTCCCTTTCCCTAAAAGGAACCACCCAGCATCCCCAAAGAAATCGACCCTGAGGGGAATTATTTTCCTCATGGCCTTCTCTGTGGAGCTAAAATGTAAAAAAAAACTCATAACCAATTTATTACTCTTTTAGTCAATAATAATTAACATTTCATGACATTGCCACAAGCAAAAAGTTTGTTTGCGGTTTGAAAAAATTAATGCATTATTTCAGAATATAATCATAAAAACTGATAGAAAAATGAAACAATACAACTTTGTATAAACCACTTTAATGGATAACCACAAAGTTATAGCTACATTCAAAAATATAATAACTGATTTTTAAGTAAAATTGTTGATATTTATAAACTAA
Organism: Limnephilus rhombicus; assembly: GCA_929108145.2. NCBI lineage: Eukaryota > Metazoa > Arthropoda > Insecta > Trichoptera > Limnephilidae > Limnephilus > Limnephilus rhombicus. Next base: position 32,279,492 of record OV815272.1, on the reverse strand, counting down.
TTAAATTTCTTCTGAAATATTATAAAAGTTCTGAATATTATGTAGTTATTGTACAATTAATACTTTTGCACACGATGGACATGTATTCAGTAACGAAACATAACAAATCACTAGCCATAAATATACCAAAGTATGTCACTAGCATAATCTAAGAGATAATTCTTTTATTTGCTTTCAGGTGGATTGGTGAATGTTGATTCTCTACAAGAGGTAGAGAATTTACAGGAAGTTGCTCTCGGAGGTAATACAAATGCATTTAAAATATTATTAAAATATATTTCAAATCTTAATAATTTATTACGTTTCAATAAAATGACTTCCACAACATTTTTGGCATTCACCGTGTTTCATGTCCAAACATCAGAATAAAATAATGGGTACATACAATTTGCATTAGGTCGATACAAAAAAAAACCTTTGATTATTCACTTACTTATTGTGTACAAAGGTCTTTGGCAAAAATATATCTTACAAAAGTTTGGCCGCCTTTCATATATCTTGCGCACACGGGTTGAAAAAACTGACACGCGTACCTAATCTAAATAAACAAAAACTTTTATTTTTTAAATTTTCATGAATATTCTCAGCACAAACACGGTACAAAACGTATCAAACAAACATGTTTATCAAAAAATATTGTGAAAATCTGTCATCATTTTACAATAACAACCATTTACAATAATTTTATCTAGATTCTGTAAACTTATGTTTATATGATTATGTGTAATAATGCGTATACAAATGTGTATGTGTGTATGTCTGTGTATATGTATGCTTTTATATGTACCCGTCTTACAGACCTTGTATAGTGAGGCGGGTTACTTACTTTTTCAATAAACGCCCGGGTTGCCGGCAATTTAATTTTTTTTTTTAAATTTATGTAGTTGACTTAAGACTTTTTATTTTATTGTAGCATTAATTTTTTTCTTTATTGTGACTTCACAGGTAATCGTGTCGCCCGCCAAATACAAGTTTGTTTTGATAGTCAGTGTAACTTTAGATGCAGGACTTCTGGAAATAGAGGAGGAGCGTGCCGGTTCAGTAGGTGCTATTGCTTTTAAAAATTGTAAAATAATATCTGAAGTAAATTTGGAGCAAAGGAATGTATTAGTTTAGATTGGCTGCCAGCCTGACGTCTGATCGGTAAAAATAGAGAATGTAGTTTAATATATTTGTAGTGAAAAATAAATTTAAAATGTTGTGTAATAATTCGAAATACTTATGTCTGTATGTAAACGTCGTCGGGTGAATCTCTGTACATATATGTGCTTAATAAATCTTTTAAAAAATGTTTGGAAGAATTACCCAATTTAAAAACTTTTTATAAATGTTGTATGTATGTAGAAAGATATAATATGCAATATTTTTAATAAATGTGATTATTTTGTCCAAAAAAAATGCGTTAACTTTTATAGTAAAAATGTGGCTGGCCACATTTTTGTGTGCTTGTTTTTCTTTTTTGGTAATCTTATTAATTTTGTATTTCTCATCCCACGCAGCTAGGTTTCTCGTAATTGATTAAGATTTAAGACGCGAAGAATATAAGAACACTTATATTCTTCGCGTCCTATTTAAAAGCTAGAAGTCAATATGTAATAATAAATGGACATGAATCTAAACAATTCCCGGCGTTATCAGGTATTCCCCAAGGTTCAAACCTCGGTCCTTTACTGTTCCTTATACTTATAGATGACATCCAGGTTTGAGTAAAATATTGCAAATGTCTTCTATTTGCAGATGACCTCAAACTTTTGATGGAAATAATCTGTTACTATGACTGCTTAAAAATGCAATCTGACCGTGATGCTATTGCAGAATGGTCAGTAAAAAACAAATTAGAATTCAATATAAAAAAATGTGTAACTATGACATATACCCGCTCCCAGAAGCCCATAGTTTTTTAATACAACATTAAACGGTAAACATTATGCCGAGTCAATAGCTTTAAAGATCTCGGTATCGTCTTTGATCCCAAACTGACATTCTCGGATCATATATCACGGCTCACTCCAGCATGCTACAAACTCCTGGGTTTCATCATCAGAATATGTAAGCAATTTGATGACCCAGATGCAATGATAGCCATGTTTGATGGAGTCATAAGAAGTAAGCTGGAGTATGCCAGTGGTGTGTGGACTCCGCACCAAGCGAAATATATTAATATGCTAGAACAAATTCAGAAAAAATTCCTTAGGTATGTCTATATGCGGATGAATGGAACGTACCCGAGATTCATGCACCATATGGAATTACTTGAGGCAACAAATAGATTTATCTTGGAAACTAGACGTTATGCAAATCTTGCAATTCTTAGTTTTAACATAATCCATAATCGTATTGACAGCCCATTCCTCTTGGAATGTTATGGCTTATACATGCCTGAAAATTTCAGCCGTAGTCGTCGACACGACTTGTTCAAAATACCATACGGCAGAACAGATTTTCTAGCACAGCATAGCAAGAGGAATGTTGCTGTTGAACGAAATATCGGAAACACTAGATATATATAACTCTTCTTTAGATAGCCTTAAGATTTTTTTGTATAATAATCATCTTCCTAGGTGTTAAGACTGTTAAAATGAGAAAATTGTACAGTAATTGGATAAAAATCTGTTGTACAATTTAAAAAAAAAAGATTAAAATTGTCATTTTGGGATGTATCTAATTAACAACGAGCCATTCTTAAATACTGTGGTTCGATAAGTAAACTAACTCCCTTGAAATATTACTGAAAGGAATTAAAGCATTTTCTCCTGTCGATAATGCCCCACAAAATTAGTTTCAAAGAGTAATAGATTGAGCGTTGGAGATTTATGTGAAAGCATAAAGGAATGTATTGCTTTTGGCCTCTCATCCCAACAAATGTGGCTTTTATTATCCTCGTAGGAACTGTTTTGTTATTACGAACATATGCAGTGGCCTCAGGAATCCAAACTTCTATTAATAGTGGGTAATTCCTCCCCCTGCGAAGAGGTGAAACCATCTCACAATAAAGTAATAAACATAAAACTGCATTGCTATTGCAACAACTGTCGTTATCTGAGAAACTTCGCTGAGGAACGATTTGGGCTCCGGAATGAACCTTGGTTTCCTTCGAAAGTTGTTGTTTTTTTTAATTAATGTATAGTGAAATAAAGTAACTAATTTTGTATGCCCCACCATTTAATTCAAATTGACAACATTTTTCACTATCAAGGATTTCAAATGTGAAAATGAAACCATTGGTTTTGAACCAATTTTTTTGTTAAATAGTGGTGTGTATAAAGTTTTATTTTATTTAAATACTTCCAGGTAGCGATTTCGTTTTATTGAAGAAGTAGTATTTTATTACCTATTTGATTTTAATTTTTTTGTCCAGATACATAGTGTTCAATTTTTTTATTTTAGCGATTAAAAAAAATAATGGTACATGCAATGTAATGGTTAAATTAAGTATAAAATATTGTATTTCTTAGTCACCTCACAAATAGGAAGGAAGGATTAGGAATTGGTCTTAGAAAAAGTAGGTATACAAATAAAAGAAAGAAGAGAAGCAAGATTGGCAAGAAGATAAAGAAACAAGAAATAAGAAAAGCATATACTTGTAAGTAAGATCCGTGACCAAAAATAACAAGAGCAATATATTAAGGCATTAGAAGAATAATAAGATACAAGAAATAATAAGATACTAAATAATTACCAGTTTTTCTCTTTCTTTGTAATTTCTATTTTATTTAGATTTTTCGAATTTCTCCTAAGTGCACAATATTTTAGTATGAAAACGTATCTTATGTATGTACACCTACACATATAGATGATCCAGAAGTCTCAATTGATCCTATTATATACTTACCTATTGCATAATGTTAATCTATTTCAGTTATAATTAGTGTAACTCGCTCATCAAGCACAAGAACTAGCTTCTTCTTTGGTGAGATTGCAATTTTTAAATAATTTCTGTACCGATATTTTGTAATTTATATAACTCCACTGTACTATTATATATCTATATATTAAATAAAAAAAATAAATAAGATACAAGAAGAGCAAGAAACAAGAACAAGAAGCAAGATGGTTCACCATCCTTAATCCTTCACTATCCCATATCCCATACTGCTACACAGCCATAGGTGTCTTTTCATCCTCGGAGCTCGTCTTCCAATTCCTAAAAATTCAGTGTCTGCTCCTTCGCGATGGTGCCAAACCGTATCGAAAATATATGGCTGCAAAAGTCCATTTGTGCGGTTAGCTTATTTTTGGGGGTAACAATTTTTATACACAAACCCTATGAGTGTCTAATATCATCATCTACTGCTGTACCTACTACTACAACAGTATACTGTTCTCCACAGTTTGTGTATTGAACAATATCGATCCCCAGTGCACCAACCACTAATAATGATGGACATGCAAACTTAACGTGCTACTGTCAATCTGTCTACTGACTAATAATTGAACCGTTAATCTCCGCACTGTCTGCCATCGAGACAGTGATATGAATGTATCCGAAACTGCCCTCGTAGTATCTTTGAGAATTACCGAAATATTACAAATAAGAGCAAAAGGGAAGATTTCTCTGGCTATTGATAGGAAGATTCGGGAGTTTATGTTTGGTTTCTAAGATCGAGGTACGAGTTAATTTTTGATTACCAAACTCGTAATTCTCTTGTACAGTGGTGGCATTAAGTCTATCAAAGATGATATTCTAACCATGCACCTAAATAAGGAAGTTCTTAACTAATAATAAATGTGTTACAAGACACGTTTGGTTTTTGATTTTTTTTCTCTCTCTCTTTTAGTACAACGTTATACTTTTTACCTACCACCTGTATATCTATGTACCAAGTGTAATATACATTAATATTATTTTAGTTATCTAAACCTAACACTGTTTTTGACACCTGTATGCACTAAATCATAAAAAATGTAAATATATGTAAAGGCCCATAAGGGTGTTAATGATTATTAAATAAATGGCCTCTCTCGCTGCAACAGCTCTCATACCTAAGTAATGTTTTATGCAAAGCAAACATCAACACGAATATTTTAAGAAAAAAGATTTTTAATTTTCAAATGTTTTTAGTTGCGTGATTAACACATTTCCAGAATTTGAGAGGCGGGTATGGGTACTGCCGTCCTGGGAACCATTTGTTGGATTACCAACACCTCTGCCGGGGGTCACCCCAAGTGGTCAGCAGCGTTTGGTGACACCTGCCGCGTGGCGGGCCGGATCGAGAGAGACTGGTTGAGGAGGTTGAACTTTTGACCTTTCCAGCCGTAGTCTCGACCGGATGGATTCATACGTCCGTCACTCCTGGACACAATGACCCCCAGATTCCTACCCACCCTCATACCTTTTTCCTTCCCAGAACTTCCTATCCTTCCCTTTCTTCATAAGACCCTCCATACATACAGCATCTCCTAGGATCACATAGGCCCTGAGGGAAATTATTTTTCTCAGGGCCTCCTGTATGGAGCCAATGTAAAAAAATAACCGAAAACCTACTTGGAAAAAATTTTTTACGGAGATAAAAACATTGGAATTTTGAAGGACGTGCAAGCAAAAAATACAGAATGTAACTTATGTATTTTTTTCCAATATAGCATTTGAATTTCGGTATAACGTAAAAATGGCTTTAACATGATTTGTTGGCCGTTTTCGAAAATATGTACGCGTATGCCTTTTTATTTATGCATCCAGTATTCAAATAAGCAGCGTCACATTGTTCAAGTGACAGATCTTTTTGTTATTATGCTGAAACCTTCACATTTTTCATACGAGTAGTACAAACTAGCTGACTTAGTACAATCATACAGAGGTGCCTGGAAATAATGTAAATGTTCTCAATAACTTAAAAAACAAGCCATTTTCACACAACTCTTCTTGGCATACAGTATTCACATTCATACATCATTCAAAAACCAACAATCTAGGGCAAAAACACATTTTTATTTTATTTTTTACTTTATGAGTAAAACCTGAAATTGTAATATTTAGTTCGGGTTTGAATCTTGCAATCATACATAAAGAATGCGTTAAGAAAATAAAGATAATGTGGGTTGTTTTTTTTTTAATTATTATTTCTGGCTTTCACATTTCAAGGGTGTACTAGGCCATCATTTAAAATTACAGAGAAAGGATAGGTGAATTTATATATTAATTTTATTTAAATGTGTAAAATTTTGGATTATATAGAAGATTGGAGTAGAGTTCAGACTTAGAAGAGATGAGATGTAGAATGGAGGGTAGGCAATTTTTAGATAACGCTTGAGAGAAGAGAGGATATTTATTTAGGGACAAACTAAAAATATGTGATTCGTCTACATATATGGATGATTATACTTAATATTATATACTTAATATAACATCTTATGATTCCCGACTACCATAATATGGGCATTTGCCTAGCTTGATAGTCGAAAAACCACGTAAAACAAACATATAACAAACAAAATGAATAAATAAAATTTAAAAAAATAAAAAAAATTGATGGGCTACGATTGCAATGACTTAGATTGAATTTTGTCTAATTTGCTGAGTGTCTTTTTTCACATTTTGTAACTATATTATGGATATGGGAAGACCATTCAAGTTTCCTATCAAATGTTACTCCCAAAAATTTAACTTCGGAGGCGTTGGGGATTGGAGAGTTTTTAAATAAAATTTGAACTGGGAGGTTTTTATGACGATTTGAGAAGGTGACACACTGACTCTTTTGGACTGAAAGTTCAAGACTATTTAAAGTGAGCCATGTGCAAAGGGCAATAGAGCCATGTGCAAAGGAGTAGATAGAAACAAAGGAAGTGTCCTTTTTAGCTGCAACCATTTGAAAGTCAGGATTGGGGGGTTTGATATTATTTATTGGGAAAAACGGAAAGGGCAGCACCGCCGCCCGTACCTTCCGGGCGATCATCGCGGAGACAGGAGTACCCTCCCACATTAAAGTGGGTGCAGCAGCCACAGAAACAAGGTTTGAATTTAACAGGTTAAGAAGGTTCGATTTGTTAGAAATAGTACTGCGGCTATTCCACTAAAGTATTCCGATATCTTGAAAAGCCGTTTTGAATATTTAAATGATTTTAATGTGGAAATAATAGAAGCAGCGTTGAACGGTAGATTAGTTTGAAGAAATTAGGTTGTTTTGAAGTAATTAGGTCAATTAGAAGCATAATAAGATTTTGAATAAATGAAAAATTATCTGGGAAGAGTTGTTCAGAAAGCTTTTGGTGGTTTGTTGAGAATGAATTATAATTGTTTGCGCACCCATTTGTGGCGTTTGAAAGAGGTGAATCATTGGGATTTAAGAGAAGTGAGTTTGCTGATCGTTTCCAGGAGCCGGTTTAGAGATAGGGTGTTTGTATGTGAATTTAGTTGAACGAGAAGATGTTGAGGAGGAAGCGAGAGGGTTGGATGAAGAGTTACTGGATAAAACCTCGGCAAATGATTTTTTGACAGGCGGAAATAGTTTAGAAGCCTGCAGAAAAGTTCTGAGAGGCCATTGATTTTTTTTTTTGGCGAGGTTGTTCCGGACAAGAAGAGGTAATGGCGGAATGAGCTCCTGAGCAGTTAAAACATTTAGGTGAAGAGAGAGAAGAACCTTGGTCAGCCGTGCGGATTTCTCCACATTTTAAACATATGGGAGAGGATCTGCATGCAGCTTTGGTATGACCAAAAACGACAGCAATTGTAACATTGAGTGGTGAGATAAGTATACGTTTAAACTGGTAAGGAGTTGAAAAATAAATAAATATGGGAGGGAAGAGATTGTCCTTCGAATGTGATGACGACAGATTGGGAGGGCTTCCAGAAAACGATGCCCTCAGAGGAGTCCTTATAATTTAGCCTCCTGGCTTTTATGGGAGTGCCGATATGTTGGGGGGTTGTAAGTGAAGACAGGATTTCTGGAATGGACAGATCGGTTTAGATACCTCTGATGAGGCCCATTCGAGTGACATTGAAAGTTGGGATGTACGCCTTGAATTTATAATTTGATGAAATATGTTTTTGATAAAGTTGTTGGCGGCTGAACCTAAGAAGAATTCGACAAAGATTCGGAAGCGACCCTCGGCTTTTACACCTCCAGGCTTAATCGAAAGGTTCTTGGTATTTGATAAGAATTTACCAAATTCAAGAGGGTGGATGGTTTTACCTTGCTCAGTTTTGTAAGCGTACACTATGAACGGGCCACAGGAATGAGGAGAATAAAAGTTAGTAGGAGGAGGTTGAGAAATAGCTGGTGAAGACTGAGAAGTAGAAGGAGAGTCATGCTTTATTGAAGAAGAGGGACTAAACTTAATTTATTATTAATAGTCAGAATGACAGATTTACTGTCCGAAATTACTATATTTTCACCATCTGGAGGGTCAGGAGGAGGATGTGGGGCCTTTTAGGGTGTCCAGGAGGGTAATCCTCCTCCACTGTTCACAAAATAACAAACAAAAAAATGAAATAAAAAAGATTATAAATATCTGGAAATCAGCGACGAAAGTGACTCCTGGAAGATCAGAGGGTAGAAGAATCCTCAAGGAACAACACGCTACACTTTTATTGACCAGAAAACATAAAAATATTGGTTAAAATAATAAAAAAAGATTTTTTTTTAGAGCAAAACAAAATAACTGATCAATGTGGGTGGTTCTTAGTCGAAATATAATACAGTTAAAAACGACCGAATCGCAGTGGTCAGCGCAATTGCCCGGATATTTGAAAACGTGTAGGTACTTTTATTTTTAAACAGGGCACGTGGCCTGCAAATTACATAGATCTGTCAAAAGACAAAATATCGAGTTTTTCACAGGGTTAAAAATCAGAGATTCCTTCCAATTATATTTTTATATGTACAGTGTCCTAAAAGTCAACGTTATCCTCCGATAACGTCTTGGGTTCTGCGAAAGGTCCTAGGTTCGAGTCCCAGAGGTGCAAATATTATTTTCTGATTTTTCTGTTTCCAGATTTTCGATTGAGTTTCGCAAAAATACGGGTTACCGTAACAAACGAATCCAAAGTTTTTTAATCAGCGTTTAAAAAATCATAAAAATTGGTGTTTATGAAAAAAGTTAAGTAAAAACATTTTTTAAAATTTTATTACGTGCTTTTTAAGAAAACCCCTAAAGGTATACTTTCAGGATATTCAGTAGTAAAAAAATATGGTCGTATTTTTGATTTGGTTTTGATAATTGCTAAGCCAATGTCAATTTTAAAAATGTATAAAAAATATTTTATCATTTTAAAAACTTTATGTTTATCGATTTGCGTAATAATATTATCATTATTTCAAATTAATAAATGATTACATTTTGCCTTAATATTTTTATTAAACATATTTTTCAATTATTTAATGAAAAACAAAAATTTACTACAGTATTGTTTACGCGAAGCCAGATAAGAATTTTTAATGTATTTTTTATCGGGTTTTCAAATAATATTTTTTATGTCAATGCGTTTATATTCTTCATAGCTTTTACGCGGATCAGCAATTCCACGAAGAGATAATAATACATATCTGGCAACAGTTCAACGGTCGTACAGAATAATGAATTATTATCTTGTTTTACCTCTGAAAATCCTCTATGAGTATTGATTCCGAGTGTTGACACCAGATTCATATAAATATGAGGCGAACGACAATAATAAAGTACACTGTGTATGCGTGTTGTGCTGAAGATAGTCATAGTCTTTCTTAACGTCAGTATAAATTTGCTTCGGAATCATGAAGCTAATGACTTGTGTTTTGTTATTCCTAGCGCTGTTTTCGTTAGCCCTTCCTACAGTCAATGGTAAGTATACACAGTGCCCGGAAACTCGTAGTACAAACTGGTCAATCTACATAACATTTTTTAAATTTATTTTAATGTTTTTTTATTTAAGTACGTACATGTTTAAATATTTTAATATTACTCTTCCATGGAAGCATAAACTTGTGGCCGGAAGTGTAGGGTACAGTGTATAATAGGCCACTTGCATAGATTTCATAACGACAGATCTTTTCATTAAGATTACGAAAATGTTAGTAATTTTTTTTTAGAAATGTACAGGTTTTTTATTTTTAAATAAATAAATCCATCATTTGGGCTCTTGACGTCACTACATGAAAATGTCCCGTCTCCGAAAATGTTCCTATTAATTTTGTAAAATTCCACACTGATTTAATTTTTTTATATGGCATCACTTTGATTTCAGGCGAATTTTCGAATTTGACATTTAACGTTCACTAGATTTATTGTTTGTTTTCTGCGAACTTATCATTTTGACAGATGTTCTGAAGAGAACCCCGTACATTTTAGAAGTCGGTACGTGTTTTAGAGGTATAATGGTTATGGTGCTGATCTTAACAAAATCAAATTTTATAATATTCTTTTTATTATTATTATAATTTACAAGTACCAGTATATTACATTGGATTTAGTAATATATACGTTGTTAACTATAATGATTTATGATCAATAAGATGGATCAAGGAAAAAATATTTATGAGATGTAATATTTTTGGTGTGCCTCGTTATTATCCTGTGCCATTCGTGTGGAAAACGTTCTTTTTTTAAATGATTTTCGGCTATGTAATTATCGTTTTTTTGCAACTATAAAATTATGTCCCGTCTTTCCGGTTTATAAAAAGTGGTCTGATTTTTCGGATTGAAATTTTCAAAAAATCCCCAGGGTTTCAAAAATACGATAAAAAAAAATACGGAATGTCTTAGAATATTTGTCTAAACCGGAAAAAAAATTAAAACAATGTGATGCAAGTGGCCTATCATAGATATTTAATAGTTATTAATAATATTAAGTTTATTTACATGTATTATATATGCTATTTTAAATAAATTACAGTGCGAAAGTAGAAAACGATAAGCTGTAAGTTGTTAGGTGACATACAATTGTAATTATTAAAATAATTAAAGTACTAGCAAACAATTAAACTATTAGAATAACATGCTTTTAATGGACTGTTGTCCGTAAATTAATAAATAAATAAATAAACATATCTAAAAATACTGTAATTAGTAGTTAATCATAAAAAGAAATTTAACTTATTTGAAGAAAGGAATATCACTTATGGAAACTGAGGTATGAGGTACAAGGATCTCACCTCGGACCAATTCTTTTTTTATTATTTATAAATGACATTTTTAGTATATTTAAAGATGTACAAGTTTTACTCTTCGCTGATGATTTAAAAATATATAAAATGATACGTAGTATAGAGGATTGCCATATTTTACAATCTAATTAAGATAAATTGTTTCATTGGTGTGTGATCACCTCGCTATTTCTTAATATTCAAAAGTGCCAAGTTATTCGTTTTTATAAAATCCAAAGTCACGTAACTTATGAATATTCTTTAAATAATGTAATATTGACACTGGTCACTCAGATCAGGGACTTAGGTGTTATATTTGTTGAAAAGTTAACATTTACTTTGCACGTAAATGAAATAACAAATAGAGCTATAAAAATGCTTATTTTTATATGCAGAACAGCAAGTGATTTTAAGTCACTAGAATGTTTGAAAATATTGTACACTTCTTTAGTAAGAAGCCAGGTAGAGTATAATTCGCCCATTTGGTCCCCATTGTATAAAATACATTCCGACAATATTGAAAGGGTCCAACACAAATTTTTAAGATTTGTTAACTTTAAGCTGAATATTCCAATTCAAAATATTAACTATGTCCTTTTGATGAAACAACTAAACTTAATTACGCTGTCAGATAGGCGGTTCATCTCTGACCTCGTACTATTAAATAAAATCATTAATAATTGCATTGACAACCCTGAAATTCTCGCCAAAATAAAATTTTACGTACCGACCAGAAATACGAGGCAATGTGCTACCTTCTTCTGTGACAATTTTAAAACAAACTATGAGGCTCATACACCTATAAATAGATTAAATCATTTTGGTAATAAATTTGGGAATATTGTAGACATGTTTGCAGATTCTGTATTAGTTATAAAAAGAAGTCTTTACAATTACTTTAATGAAATGTATGATTTTGATTTTAATTAATTTTATATTTTATTATTATTTTAATCATTATAATTGTGTACTACGTACCTGCCTAACTATTATTATCTATCCTTGTAAAAGCCCACTAGGGCGTAAATAAATAAATAATTAAATTCTTTCGTTTTCAAGCGAATCAAGGCACATTTTTAGTGGAATTTTTTTCGATTAAATTTTAGAGTTAACATCAGTTGTTTATTAAAATGCGTAGAAGCGTAGACTCGGCCATAAAAGTTGTTTTAACCCTTTATTTTGGCAGGCGGGTATGGGTACCGCCGCCCCGGAAACCATTTATTGGTTACCTCTGCAATATTTCATCCCGAGTGGTTCGCTACGTTTGGTGACTTGGAAGGGTGCCCGGGTTCATAGGGTTAGGTTTGTCCAGGTATTGGCGGCCGATGCGTCTGCCTGCCTGCCGCGTGGTGGGTAGGATCGAGAGACACTGCTTGAGGGAGGTCGGTTATCCTCTCCAGCCGGAATCTCTCGACCCATCACTGTGCACCGCAATTGAAGGGATAGATACATACGTTCGTCTCACTATTCCTACCCACCCCTTACACTTTTTTTCCCTCCAAGAACTTCCTTTCCATAAAAAGACCCACACAGCATCTCCAAAGAAATCGGCCATGAGGGGAATTATTTTCCTCAAGGCCTCCTCTATGTAAAAAAAAACCTCATAACCAATTGATCTCTTTTTTGCCAATAATTAACATTTCATGTCATTGCCACACGCAATGGTGTGTGCGATTTGAAATAATTAATGCAGTTTTATTTCAGAATAAAACCACTGTTTTTTTAAGAATAAATTGTTGATATTTATAAACTAATTTAATTTATAAACTAATTTAATTTCTTCTGGAATATTTTAAAAATTCTGAAAATTATGTAATTTTTGTACAATCAATACTTTTGCACACGTTTGATATGTATTCGGTAACGAAACATGACAAATAACTAGCATAATTCTAAGAGATTATACTTTTATTTGCTTTCAGGTGGATTGGTTAACGTTAATTCTCTACAAGAGGTAGAGAATTTACAGGAAGTTGCTCTCGGAGGTAATACAAATGCATTTAAAATATTATAAAAATGTACTTCAAATCATAATAATTTATTACATTTCAATAAAATGACACAACATTTTTGGCATTCACCGTGTTTCATGTCCAAACATCAGAATATAATAATAAATAATAATACAATTTGCTTTAGGTCGATACAAAAAAAAGCTTTGATTATTCACTTACTTATTGTGTACAAAGGTCTTTGGCAAAAATAGTTCTTACAAAAGTTTGGCCGCCTTTCACATGTCTATCACGAGTTGATAAAACTGACACGCGTACCTAATCTAAATAAACAAAAAGCTTTTTTTTTAATTTTCATGAATATTCTAAGCACAAACACGATACAAAACATTTCAATCAAACATGTTTATCAAAAAATATTGTGAAAATCTGTCATCATTTACTTGACTTAAGTCTTTTTTCTGTTTTATTGTTTCGTTAATTTTTGCTGTTATTTAGACTTCACAGGTAATCGTGTCGTCCGCCAAATGCAACTTTGCTTTGACCATCAGTGTAGCTTTAAATGCAGGACTTCTGGAAAGAGGGGAGGAGCGTGCCGGCTTTCTTACACGTGCAACTGCTTTTAAAAATTGTAAAACAGTATATATCTGCAGTAAATTTGGAGCAAAGGAATGTATTAGTTTAGATTGGCTGCAGTCTGACGTCTTGGTACGTTCAATATCATACCTGCATCGTTAAAAAAGTTCATGTGGGTTAATATATTTGTAATGAAGAATGAATAAAAATTTTATTTAATAATTCGAAATATTTCTGTATCTAAACGTCGTCGGGTGAATCTCTGTACATATGTGTGCTTAATAAATCTTTTATAAAATGTTTGGAAAAATTACCCGATTCGACAACTTTTTGTAAATGTTGTATGTACTTGTGTGTAGAAAGATATAATACGCAATATTTTGAATAAATGTGATTATTTTGTACAAAAAATAATGTGTTAACTTTTATAGTAACTGCTGGCCACATTTTTGTGTGCTTGTTTTTCCTTTTTGGTAATCTTATGAATTTTGTATTTCTCATCCGACGCAGGTAGGTATCTTAATTATTTTTCGTAATTCCTTTCACATAATACCTATTGATAAACTTTAATATTTTTATTTTGGGATGTATCTATTAACAACGAGCCATTCTTAGTACTGTGGTTCGATAAGTAAACTAACTCCCTTGAAATATTACTGAAAGGAATTAAAGAATTTTCCCCTGTCAATAATGCCCCACAAAATTACTATCAAAGAGTAATAGATTGAGCGCTGGAGATTTATGTGAAAGCATAAAGGAATGTATTGCTTTTGGCCTCTCATCCCAACAAACGTGGCTTTTATTATCCTCGTAGGAACTGTTTTGTTATTACGAACATATGCAGAGGCCTCAGAAATCCAAACTTCTATTAATAGTGGGTAATTCCTCCCCCTGCGAAGAGGTGAAATCAGCTTACAATAAAGTAATAAACATAAAACTGCATTGATATTGCAAGAGCTGTCGTTATCTGAAAAACTTCGCTGAGGAACGATTTGGGCTCCGAAACGAACCTTGGTTTTCTTCGAATGTTTTTTTAATTTTATAATTAGATATTTATTTATTTTAATTTTAAGTAATATAACTAATATATAATAAAATGAAACAACTAACTTTATATGCAACACCATTTAATACAAATTGTCAACATTTTTCAATATCCAGGTTTTCAAATATAAAAATTAAACCATCGGTTTTGATAATAATAATAACGTAGTATTTATATAGCGCAGTTTTGTGATATTTCATTTCAAGTGCGCTTAATTATAATAAACTTAAAATTAATCCTATAGTGTTCCTTACGAGTCCTTACAAAATACAAAATTGATTAAATAATGTGAAACAAAGAATATACAGTATATACAAAGCAATTCCTACAGAACAATATTAACAAAAAGAATCATTATAACTAAATTATAATAAAGAAAAAGAGGCAGTTTACGTTTAGAAATAATAGTAACAATGTGCACATAAAAGTATAGTAAGGAGGTAATCGAAACCAAACAATTACCAGAAACTTGAGGAACATGGCTTATTATAGTAGATTGAAAACGAGTTAAAATTCATGAAAGGTATGATTTTTTAAATAAGTTTGTTTTTAAAGCTCTTTTGAATTCAGCCAAGTTCTGGATATTAGTAAGAGCTAAGGGAAGTTTGCTCCAAATGAGCGGGCCAGTTACACGAAAAGATCGATCATAGTAAACGGCTCGATTTGACCTAGAAAGTTCGATTAAACGATTAGTAACATCTAGATTTGCTGACCTCAGAGTAAGCTGCCTACCGCTTAAGTTTTGTCGGACACATAGTTCCGATATATAGGCTGGCGCCATTCCTTGCAATGCTTTGAAGGTCATTAAGCAGATCTTGAACTTTATTCTTTCAGGGCATCGAAGCCAATGAAGGCGATCCCTTAGAAGCGGGATGTTTAAGAGTTGGTCATTTCATTTAGTTGAAATAATGTCACTTAGCGATTTTGCTTTTATTTAAGAAGTAATATTTAATTATTAGATTTTAAATTATTTAAAAAAATACATGGTTTTCAAATTGGAAGAAAGGATGGTGTGATAACCGTGGCCGGTTACCATCATGTATTCTGGACTCCTTGTGGTGGATCCAGATTCCTCTTGATATATCGTTCTCAGTACAGGGTGTGGTTACAGTTATACTCGTAGGTAGACTATTGTTGTTTAATTCGAGATAATGTACAGCGGTGCTTCGTTGGAAGTCTAAAGGCAAAGAGGACAATGGACTGCAATCACACCCTTTTATATGTTCCTCATGCTGTCTCACTCATACACGCATGTCTCTTTCATACTGTAAGATATACGTTAACCACGGATAGAAATGGAAAATAAAAAACATATAATAAAAGAAAGAAGAGGAACAAGATTACCAAGAAGATAAAAATACAAGAAAAGCATGATATGAGTAAGATGCTCTAGGTAACCAAAAAAAAGAGCAAGAACATCAATTTATTAGATCATAAGACAATTAGGACAAGAAATGAGAAGAATAGTAAGGAGATAAGAAGAACACGAAACGAGAACAAGAAACAAGAAGGTTTGCCATCCTTAATCCATCACTTAATACCTATCCATCATATATTCCTACACTGTCATAGCTGACTTTCTCTCCTCGGAGCTTGTGTTCCAATTATGGCTGTTCAAAAGTCCATTTGGGCGGTTAGCTTGTTTTTGAGGGTAACAATTTTTATTTATACCCTCTACGTGTCTAATATAATCATCTACTGCTGTACCTACTACTACAACAGTATAACATTCTCCACAGTTTGTGTATTGAACAATAGCGATCCCCAGTGCAGCAACCACTAATAATGATGGACATGCAAACTTAACGTGCTACTGTCAATCTGTCTACTGACTAATAATTGAACCGTTAATCTCTGGGTTGTTTGCCATCGAGACTGTGGTATGAATGTACCCGAAACTCCCCTCGTAGTATCTTTAAGAATTACATCAAATAATATAAAATGGCTGGAAATATTATAAATAAAACAGCAAAAGGGAGGATTTCCGTGGCTATAAGGGAGTTTTTTTTTTTTACACTTAGTGCAAGGCAAACCAAAGGGAAATACTCTGAACCCCACATTAGCACTCTCTCAATTAGTGTCTCTACAAATTGGTTTAACCGGTAATAAATCAACTTAGACACCTTCAAAAATTCACATTTAAAATCTTATAAATAAGTCGTCCGTACGTGGCTTCACCACAGTTTGAAAATGACCTTACAAGTCGAAACAGCTGTAACTAAAACACTAACCAAAAAACTTGCAGAACTCGATAATAACATTATCAAATTTAATTTTAATTAAATTTCTAAAAATTAAAATGGAGTTCTACGAATTAAACACAAAAACAATAAATAGCTATAAGGGAGATTCGGGGGTTTATGTCTGGTTTCTAAGATCGACTTAATTCTCTTGTACAATGGTGGCTTTAAGTCTATCAAAGATGGTATTCTAAGCATGCACCAGAATGTGGAAGTTCTTAACGAATAACAAATGTATTATAAGATACGTCTGATTTTTTTTTTCTATCTCTCTTATTGTAAAACGTTATACTTTTTACTTACCACCTTTATCATGTACCATGTGTAATTTCCATTTATATTATTTTAGTTATCTAAACCTAACACTGTTTTTGACACATCATGAAAAATCATAAAAAAATGTAAATATATGTTAAAGTCCAAAAGGCCGTTAACGATTAATAAATAAATGGCCTCTATCGCTGAAACAGCTCTCATACCTAAGTAATGCTTTATGCAAAGCAAACATCAACACGTATATTTTTAGAAAAAAAGATTTAAAAAAAAAAATATTTTTTAGTTGCGTGATTGACACTTTTTCAGAATTTAGGAGGCGGGTATGGGTACCGCCGTCCTAGGAACCATTTATTGGATAACCAACGCCTCTGCCGGGGTTCACCCCAAGTGGTAAGCTGCGTTTGGTGACTTAGCAAAGGAGCCCGGGTTCATGGGGTGAGTTTTCTCCAGATCTAGGTAGCGGATGCATCTGCCCACCTGCCGCGTGGCGGGCCGGATTGAGAGAGACTGGTTGAGGGTGTTGAGCTTTTGACCTTTCCAACCGGATTGGATTCATACGTCCGTCACTCCTGGACTCAATTTCTAGATTCCTACCCACCCTCATACCTTTTTCTTTACCAGAACTTCCTATCCTTCCCTTCCTTAAAAAGACCCTACACACAGCATCTCCTAGGATGACAGAGGCGTTGAGGGAAATTATTTTACTCGTGGCATCTCCTATGTGGAGCTAATGTAAAAAAAAAATTCTATTAAAAAACCTATTTGCGACTAAAAATTTACGCAGATAAAAACGTGGAACTTTTGTTGAAGGACATGCTGGAAAAAAAATATTATACAGAATGTACCTTATGTATTTTTTCCAATATAGCATTTGAATTTCGGTATAATGTAAAAATGGTTTTAACATGATTTGTTGGCCATTTTCGACAATGTGGACGCGTACGCCTTTTTATTTATGCATCCAGTATTCAAATAAGCAGCGTCACATTGTTCAAATGACAGATCTTTTTGTTTATTATGCTGAATCCTTCACATTTTTCATACGAGCAACGGACATTGTTTACGAGTGGCGCGGCTTAATCATATTCCGGAGCTGTGCCGCCGCTACCTCTTCAGCCACTAGCTGAGAGAGTACAATCATACAGCGGTGCCTGGAAACAATGAAAATATTCTCAATATTAAATATTCTAAAAGTACACACACTAGAAGACAGTCTCAAAATAAACAACTTAACATTTTTTTTCAAAATACTTAACTTTAAATTTGACTGTTGCGAACTCCTGCAACTCATAAACTTACAAATACTGACAGTAACTACACGACAAAATACACTATTCTACTGTAGCAATCATGAGCGGAACTGCATTTCCCAAATCGACAAATCCAAAGTAATGGCCGGTTTCGATACTTTGGATTTGTCCCTGAGGTCCTGGGAAGACCCAAAACTCATAGAGCACGCCTGATTACGGAGGCAATTGAAATTCACAAAAATCCTATAAATATTAATAGAAACGACGGAGCTAAGCTCAATAGTTCTTGGCATCCGGTAAATGACGGTTACATCAAGGCTAAACGCAAAAAAACATGTTGAAGTACATTGTAGCGCCAGCTCGTAGAGGAGTGGAGCTGGCGACACGGTATCGCTCCTAAGTAGATAAGTACAAACATCACCCCTAACTATTACACATCTGCCCTGATGACACTGTAACGCTGTCCGAAACGTTGGCTAAAGAAGGAGGTAGCGCGACACGGCATAATATCCCAAAAACTAGTAACAGAAAAAAATTATATATGTTTATCAGAAATTAAATAAAAATCTGTTTGTGAGTATTTCAAGGAGAATAAAAATTTCAGAAATGATTTCGTGAAAGAAAAAATGTAATATTAAAAATATGAGTTACATCTCTATATATAAAAAACTATTGCACCAATCTAAAAACACCAATTTCGTTTTCCCATACAAACTGTTCTACCTACTATCCTTTCAATCATTTGAAGTTCGTCCCTTCGGTACGGTAGACTCGGGTCCACTCGAATTGAGGTGGGAGAGGGAAGGTGGAGGAGGCGGAGTGGGAATCACCCTAATACTATGCGAGCGAAGCCGCGGGAAAAAGCTAGCGTTTTATGGGCAATCAAGATGCGGAAGTTGAGGCGTTGTGCTCATAATGAAACGAACAATTTCTTTATTAAATGGCATAGCAACGCATTCCGGCTACCAGCTAGTATTATAATAAATACATTATCTTACATAATAATAATATCTTTTCTAAATAAACAATGACCTTAAAGATAGTATTTTGTTAAATATATATGGACAAACTAGCTGGTACCCGGCATGCGTTGCAATTGTTAATACAGAAATTGTTGTGTGCGTCCTATCCCATTCGTCCCGTTTACCTTCCTTCTTCCTTTCTCTCCCGCGTCCCCTTCCCCTATCGCTTTCCCACTCCTCCTCCTCCACCTTCCCTCTCCTCACTCTACTCCCCCCCCTCCTTCACCCGTCCCGTGAACTCCCCTCCAGAGTTCCCCTCCCCACTCCCGTATTCGCCTCCCCCATCCCGCGGATCCCCCTACCGAGTTCCCCTCCCCCCTCACGAGTTCTCCGCTTCCCGAGTTCCCCTCCCCCCTCCTCCATTCCATACATTTATTCCCGATACATTCAGTTTTCAAACAGCTCATGTGCCACCTATTGCAATTTTTTTATACAAATTTCATGATGCCAGAGCTCACAATATATGTTATTCTGATGTATGAGCTATGTTATTGTAAAGTTTCATTAAAATCCATTCAGTAGTTTTTGCGTGAAAGAGTAACAAACGCACATAGATCCGTGTTTCGTTAAATATTATTTAACAAACGATCTAATGCCATTTTGAACATTTTTACTAAATTACCGTTCTGGTGAAGAAACGTTTGCAGTTCTTGGACAATAGTTCGTTTTACTGTTGGATTATTAGCACAACGCCTTTCACCTTCCGCATCTTGATTGCCTATAAAACGCTAGATTTTTCCCGAAGCTTCCCTCGCATGGTATTAGGGTGATTCCCACTCTGCCTCCTCCACCTTCCCTCTCCCCACTCCACTCTCCCCATACACCCCTTCCTCCATCCCTTTCCCCCTCCCACACCCCTCCCCACAACCCTACCCCTCCCCCCTCCACCTTCCCCCACCCTCGTACATCCCTCCTCCACCCCTTCCTTCCCTCCCCCTTCTCCCTCCCCCAACCCCCTCCACCACGCCATCTTCCCCCTCCCCACACCTTCCCCCTTCCACCTCTGGCATTCCACACATTCATTCCCGTTACATTCAGTTTTCGAACTGCTCGCGTGCCACCTATTACATTTTTTTTTACAACTAATACACAACAAAAAAATATTATCTAATTTGGTGCAGTCGTTCGGAAGTTATGCGCATACTCTTTCACCTTTGGTCAACGTAGCTTTAGATACTTTGCCACGAAAATATTCAACATTCTCCCAGAAAACATCAAACAGAGTCAAACACAGAAAGAGATTAAAAAATATGTTAAAATATGGATTTATTCTAATGACCGAACCTATACTGGTGCCCTCACCCAAACGTCCTGTCATTGACAGTTATTATTATAGTAATAGCCTTGCAGTTTTTGTATTGTGTATATGCAAACAATGATGTAAACTAAAATAAAGTTTTTGCTTTATAGAAACCTACATTATACATTTATAAAAAACCATACATAAAATTGTGAGAAACAATTACAAAAAATTCTGCCTCAATACAGGTTCACCTAGTGAGGCTGGCTATGCACAACTAAAAATATTGTATAATTATGCTACTTCTGTGTAACCGTTCTTACATTACTTTCTATTTGTTAATTTTTTTGTACTGATGTAATCTATTTGTAATCTACATTGAACATGTAGTTTTTTAGTTGTAATGTTGCTAATTTCATTGAATAAAGATACATTATTATTATTATACATACATTTCGCAATTCATTTTTAGAGATAGATATTAGCTACGACGCCAACAAAGCACTCTTTTTTGGGTGAATTGCCTAATTAAGAAAAAAAACATTTTTTCAAGGCAACAATTTGTTTGCTTTTCTTCTCACGTTTGCAACATTCTTATTCTGAACGAACCAACAATGATAACCATTAAAATTTTAAAATTTCAATACGCGATAATCCGAGTAATGTGGATATATGTCATTAATTTAATACGTGCTTCAATTCGAGTGGACCCGAGTCCACCATTTCGGGACGAACTTCAAATGTTTGACTGGAAAGTAGGTAGAACAGTTTATATGGGAAAATGAAATTGTTGTTTTTACTATCTTTCTCGCAATTTTTCCATATTTTCTCGTTTAAACCTTCCCTACGACAAACATTTCAAAACCAAAATAAGCTAAATCGGCCCAGCCGTTCTCTAGTTTTAGCGAGACAAACGAATGGATTTTAAGAACAAGCAATAGATTTATATATATAAGATAGATTTTCCATATTTTCTCACCATTTAAACCTTCCCTAGACTACGACAAATATAGATAATATAGATATAGATATATAGATAAAGCAATTATTTTTCTTTGTTCGAAGAGGAGGGCTTCCAGACTTGTGAACATGCTTACAGACAGACTATACTGACTGTGTTCTATAGACATTACCCGCTACTGCGATGGCATCCGATGGATTTAAATAATATTTGAATAATGTCAATACAAACAGACTCACAATGGCTACCGAATATGAAATGTGCGGCCAAATGTCGCTCTCAATTCGCAGGGTCAGATTTGTATAACGTCGTGCTGGTTTTAATGATGAAAAGTCATCATCTCCACAATTCCTTGAATCAATAGGTACTTTAGAAATAATATTGTTATAATGGTCCGACGAGAAAGGTACCATAACTGAACTCAGATGATAATTGATTTTAGCACAATGCAAGTAGATAAGTGTTTGTCAGGATTGGATTCTTAATTGTGTCTTAAGAAAAAGGTTAGCCTAATGAAAAAGATAACGAAAAGGTTGCTTAGTTAGTATAGACATTAGGGCAAAAAGACAAAAAGGATTACATTAATTGTCTTCGTGTTTAATTCGCAGAAGTTCATTTAACTTTAAAAAAATAATAATATTATTAAATTCTGCAAGCATTTTTTTTTTATTAGTGGTTAAACAATTTTGAGACCACTTATTTATATGATTCAATTAACCATCGCCCAAATTCAGTTTTGAAGATGCTTAAAATGATTTATTACCTGTTAAGTTAATTTACTGAGAAAATAATTGTGATAATAGATTATCTATTTTGTGAGGTGCTTTGAAATCTGGTTTTCCTCACCTTTTTTCAAGTTTTTTGTTTATTGTAAAAATTTATTTGTACAAAAACAAACATACATAATTGATAACTGTATAATAATTACATGTTAATATGTTGTGAGTTGTTTAATAATGAAGTGACTGCTATTGACCTATTCAAATGTCTTATATTGTTTAGTTCTTGTGAACACACTGAGAAGTGTGAGAAGTGGAGAATATGTAGTTTTCATTATTTTATTGATTAATGTTATATTAGAGTCTTCATTCGTTTATTGATTTCTAATTGTTTGAGTAAATTTAGTTTAAGACGCCTTCTTTCTATATGTACTTAAGAATTATCAAGAAAAATACTTGAGTCAGATATATGAATGTGGATTAAGCAAGGAGCTTGTGCGAGAAACAGATTTATGTGGCGTTTCATCATCTTTGAATGTCCCTGAGTATAAATGGAGTTAATTGTACACATCACGTTCGTTATATCAAAACGGTTTAACAGAAAGAATCTACTCTTATTACTACCGATAACTAGAGTATTACTAATCTTCCCACCTTTGTTACCAAAATTGACAAAGAAATATATGGTTCACAAAATAATATGAAGTAGAGACGCTAGTAGACAACCCTACAGAAAGGTTTCATATTGAGGTTTGGACGACCTGGGAATCAAGTGTATACATTCGGCAGTTTTCCACAGGATGCAAAACTGCTCCCGGGCATCATGGTCCTTCATTGCATGACCGGGCCCGGCCTTAGAGGACCCACATTCATTACGGGGCCGATTATGCACCCGAGTTACGCCAGCCGCGGACTAAGATAGACATCTCAATAACCGTGATATGAAATCTGCAATGGATTCGGCTGAGAGATAGGAGAGGCTGGGGACATTCATCAAACCCGGGCAGTGCTTGGACTTGTCAAGTTTTTGTGATAAATGACCCGTCGTACGTTGCTTCTAGTACCCACTTGTTAGCAACGAGGCTTTGCCGGGTACCAACTGTTAACAGCAGGCTTTATTTATGTTTAAACATCGATAAACAATAGTCAATTATTGAACTGAAAAACTCATTCCAACAGATTTATGCACGTGATGGTGCCCATTCAGAAGGACAGCTGCGTTCTCATTTTGAAGATAGAAACATGCGACTATCTGCAACTGTGTCTAATACGGTGACCGAACAACTAAGAATCAACTCAACTCAACACCTGTTAAAAGTCATCAAAAGTGATGAAAAATATATTTAAAAAAGATTGTGCTTTAGACCACACAACTGAAGTAGAACTTCACTAACTCATATCTCCCTCCCAACTTCCGTTTGCCTCGCCCGACCGTTCACTTCGCCGATCACACATTTCATAACGCTCTCGTCACGCATTCATCAGCTTACTCCCCAAGTCAAGCGTGCATAAAGGCCCGAACCGTTCGCCTCGCCCGATCACACTTTTCGTAACGCTCTCGTCACGCTCACCAGCTTACTCCCCAAGTCAAGCGTGCGTAAAGAAGTTTTACTTCAAAAATAGTTATGTTAGGTTAGGTTATGGGCTATTTTTCAATTTTTTTTTCATAGCTTTTAATGACTTTTCAAATAGGTATTGAGATAAGTTGATTCTAAGTTGTCATGAGATTGATTTAAAAATCACCGCATCCACGACAGGGTTCCGAGTTCTGATTTCAACTTTACAAACACTACATAGATTCGTAGATACCAATGTAGAGCGTCTAGGATTGGACAGAGAAAGAAAGCTCAATGCAGAACAAAAAGAGATCCTCTTTATGCTTTTAATAACCACGCAGGTTCTCGTACATAAATATTGCCAAAATAAGAATGAGAAGATCCGAAAGTAATACGAAATCGATTTAAACGCAATCAAACAACCAACCATAACCAACTCCTTTGATACCAAAGAGTATTTCTCTGTTAGACATATTTACAAAAATATGTAGGTATATTATGTTTTGGATATTATTATATTCAGTTTCTGAGGCAGTGTTGTTTTGCAGAACTGCTGGTGTACAGTGTACACTGTACGGTATAGAGGTAGAGTAATATTGATGTAACCAGATTTAGTCTGGTACCCTCGGGGATATTGCGTTCGCCTTGATTGTGAACAATCGTAATTATGCCAACACGGTTATCTAAATGCACCGAGCGTGCAACGGAGCAAATCATTAATTATTATTAGACATTACCTGCAATGATCAATGACCATGTGTGTAGTTAATTAATTTAATTAAATAATGATTGTCAGGGATCGGTTTTTCATCACAAAACGAATTATTATAATCATTAATCAACTAATCACCAATCATGGAAAAGACGAAAAAATAAAATAAAAGGACATCCATTTTTTTTAATCGCTGTTGCAAGAAAAAAGTATTTTTTTCATGTAAATTACATATTTTGGTTTACTGAACTGATCCATAACAATGTGGGCTTTATCAACTAGATAAATGTAGACCTTTTAAATCTGTAAGTATGAAATATCTGCCTCCAGAAGAAATAAGGCAAAATAATTCATATCGCCAATGCCAAGGAAATTAACATAAGAGGATGGAAGGATTTCGACTGAGGTTTTGTAAAACTCTTCAATCTACAAATTAAAACTTCACGGGAGACGATAAAAAAGAATATTTAAAAAATCCTGAAACTAATTAAAAATCTTGATTTTTTTATGAAAGCGATTGTTTTTCAACGTTTTGTTTGAAAATATTGCAATTCTATATGTAAAGATTCCTGGTGTCTAGAATAATAAAAATAGGTAAGAATATTTTTTCTACATTCTGTAGATTATTTTTGCATATCCTCATTCATGAGTTTTTGCAATAGTGGTTTGGGCTTGAGTAAATGCGTCTAACCTATGCGAAACTGAAGTGACATTAGACTTTTTTTCACCATTTTTTTATTATTTTAATGAGTAAATTGCAATTAATTAACTAACCTATCCAGGTGGGTACCGCCACTGTTAAGTCACAGTAGAGCATTTATAATCTGTGATCTACTGATCATTGACGTCCACAGTTCAGACTAACTGCTAGAAGAAATATCAAGCCCCCCGATTACCTTGATCGCGTTTTTTTCAGCAATCATTTCTATCTTTCCAAAACCACGCCATGTCCGTTCATTAGGGACGTCTCAGCTTAATTGACGTCCGTTCAAATGCTCGCAATTACTGCTACAGTCTTTCAGGATGATTGTAGTATTCTGGGTGGCAATTATAAGGATGTTGGGGTCAGCAAATTTCTGTCTTTCGGGCCTATTCTGCTACACAATTAAAAATGGATGAATACAATATTATGAGGTATCAAAGTAGGATGAAATGCATCATAGATAGTTTTCCGAATTCAGATTATATATACCGCAAAGGAATAGGTATCCACTGATAAAAATATTCAAATTGCAAGAAGTTCTAAATTTCCATGATTTTGTACCATGATATATGTACAGCACTGAAAGAGTTCCATCGTACGGATACGGTGGGTTTAAAGAATACACAATTGAAGAATGGTGCTATGAAGAATACAATTATGGAGGGGAAAAGCAAAGGAATAAAAATGATTCGGAAGCACATTGCTTATCAAATGTAGTTTTTTTTATCATAGTTATAAGCAAATTTTCAATCCTGCATAAATTGTGGTTCGGGAAACCGTGATCTTTTTGAATTTAAAAAAAAATATATAGGTATTACCACTCTGTCACGTCTTACAAGCATTACGTTTATCAGACATGTATATGTTTTTACAAATCGTTATTTGACGTAAGTTTATTGTTTATTATTGTTTTATTGCGGTATTTTAAATAGGTGCATCTATGTCCTAATACAATCCTTACACACTTAAAATAACACATCTATACCAAATTAATCACATATCTTCGCAACTAAATTTTAAATGCCTTTATCCTCTCTTCCAATTTTAATTCTTCTGGTAATTCTCCAAATTTCTTCAAAGCTCCGTACATCAATAACTTTTGACTCTGTGTTTTTTTTTCCTGAATTGGAGTCTTAATTTCTTTTCCTCGTCTCATGTGTATGTTTGCTTTGTAGTTTATCAATTTTTCTTAGGAATTCAATCGACGTATGGCCATTGATTATTTTGAGAATTAACAATATAGTATTGAAGTAAATAATTTGTTTAATTGACAGGATATTTAACTCCTTCAACATTTTCTTGGCTGAGGTGTACCTATTTTTCTTCAATATAGTTCTCATAGTAAGTGTCAATCATGTATCGCAAAAATACTCTTGCAAAACATAATTTAGTGAATAATTGTTGGAATAGGCCTTATATTGTAGATGGAGGGTTGGTTGACGGGAAACGACCACTGGGGGTAGTATTAATAACGGCCGTCAGGGGGCGCGTAATGTAAGAGTGTGTACAGGGAAGAAATTATACCTTTTGTTTTAGTCCGGATTGAGATTATTGACCATTTGTGTATTGGAATGAAGTTCTCTCTTTACCTACCTATTCTAAATGTGTTTTCAAAAAGATGAGCAAAACTTGAAAGGTCTAAACTAAACTGATGTTAAATATACTTTACTTGGAGGAGAGGACTAATTTAGAAAAGCTTTTTCTTTAAAAATACAATACGAGTAATATTCTTACATAAGCTAATGTAGGTACGTCTCCCAAACCTCGAAAAGTCATTATTATTTCAAACAGTAATGCAATATTAATAAATTAATCCAAAAATACATTTTAAAGTTTTAAGAAACACTTTAGAGAAACAGATATTGGTTTAGGTGAATATTTAATTCAATAAATAGGTGATACACGTTTCACCGGAGAACATTATTGTATCAAATATTTTGAAAGCTCCCAGATAATTCGTTCTGAATTATCATGCTTTTCTACAAATGATCCGCGAAAAACTAATCTTCCGTCATTAGGTTAAGAAGAGCTCTAACGATATGTTTGTGGGGTTTAGCAATACATTAAGCCATTTATTTTTATATTCCCATCGGAAAAACAGCTGATGATGGTTAATTGATCTCGTTTAGACAAGTAGATAACACGAATGTGTTGATTATGATTCTTGGATTATTATCTTCTCAGGAAGATAATTATGATTATTCGATTGGATTGAGAACTGAACTCCTACACGTGAACACACCTAATGTGTGATCTGACTCTTGTAACACAACCAAATATTTACATATGAAAGTTAACAGTATAAACACATCTACAGATTTCCTCATTTTCAATCGTTACTATTAAGCAGATATTTATTATTCTGAAGTAGCGATAACTCTCAAACGTTGAGCAGAGGTAAAATTTCATACGCAAACGTAACGAAATTTGCACAGCTTTTTTTGTCTAGAATTTATGGACCAACGCATTTACTTTCAGCTAGCGACATCAATATCTTCATGGTCATAGGTATTCCTTAAAATCGGATATATTTATCCGAAACCCTATCCAGGTTACAAACCAGTTCTTAGAGCACTTGTTTCCAATTAAAAAGGTACTTACCAATAATATGGAGAAAAAAACAGTCGACGATTCTAAAAGTTATCTTTTTATTTTTCTGTGACTTTCATATTTTCGTTTAGATTATTAGTGTTGTCTTCTTCTTCAATGATAATTTAACGATAATTAGAATAATGTTTTCTAAAAATCGTCTTAAACTTTCGTTTCGTATATTATATTCCACAAACGAGCGTACGAGTAGGAACTGCACAAAAATTTAAATCTATAAGATAAATATTTGTTAAGATTTTAATTAATATGATTTAGGTAGATACTATCCATTTATTTGACAAGTAACATTGTTCAATTCATATTGCACTAGCCTATATACATGTGAAACTTGGTGTCACTACCCAACCAGCTTGATGGAACGACTCCGGATTCAAAATAATGCTTGCTGAATTATATTTGGATACAGAAGATACAGCAGCGCATCGACAGTGTTTACGGAGCTAGGACTGCACGGATTCTCCGGTCTGATAAGACACCGGGTCACTGGAGCCAGGATGCGGCTAATGGCCTCCGATAACACAGTGGTGATCGCAGCATTCCAGCACCAAGCACCAATCCTGAGTGAGCGCTAGGCCCGAGCTCACCCCAGACCGCGCCCTACATCATAATTATCAATGGTACACCTGCTTTGTTAAAACTCGTCCAGTTCAACATCCCTTCTATTAATTATTGATACCATTCTATTAATTATTGATACCATTCTCCCTTATTAGAGACTTGTCAACGCAAGTCAAAGCATTGATTTTTTTGGTGAAAAACTAAATGACTTTCGGCAGTCGATATGTTATAGTCAATCCTCGAAGCTCCGGCGCTCCTAGGTTTATAATACTTAGGTCTGGCTTGAAGTCATTTTTTTTAGTCTTGAAGGCTTTGGTCAAATCTAGGGTAAACCAGTCATTCCGCGAAGAGATTGCATATCGACCTTTGACTAAGACAGATACACAATATTTAAATGCTTCTTCATGCTTTGACTTGTAGTGTCTTCTATATGTATTTTTTACACTTTATATTGTCATTGCTATTCATTTATATGTGCTCTCCCTTCACTGTCATCTCCGTTTTTTTATTCATGTTATTATTAGATATGTTTTTATTGGACTATTGTCCGTAAATTAATAAATAATTGATTATTTATTTTATTTTTCATTACCGCTCATGTGTTTTTTCCTATTATATCTTTCTACTTAAAAAAAATCTGTTGTGTAAATATGTATAACTTTATGGGACGTGTGGGATTGCCCTATACTATGCTGCATACATCCTGGAATAAAACATTATTTATATTTATTATTTATATGTAACTGGAAGAGAAACACATTTTTTTAACATAAAAGGATACCTCCATGATGTGTACCCGTCCTACATACACTTATAATATTAAAGAAATATTTTTTTGTATTACAAAAAAAAAACAATCAGAGATGTTCGTGATATTCATAAAGCATTCAGTTCATCAAGTCAAAAGGAATGCTGCGCAAAGAAATCAACAGGCATCCCTTTGATTGAAAGATTAATAACAGTTTAATTGGATGTAAAATATATGTCCATATTAATTAATGAATGGTGTACGTCAGTTTGTTGGTCCAAGCGAACGGGATGAACTCCAGAATTATACACCGCGCCTACCTCTCTAACTGTATCAATGTGTTGTGTATCTTGTATCAAATTATTGTAAAACAGATGTGATCTTCGGTGAGTTGAAATTCGTGGAGCATTTATACGGAAGATAAATTTACATGATGAGTTTTTGGTTAAGGAAATGTTTGTTTACCTATTGGTTTCTCGACGATGAAAGTATTTTTAAAACTTGCGTGAGTAAGTGGGTTGAAATGATATTAAATTTGAAGTGGTTGCTTTCTGAAACTCTTTTTTTATTAATTTAATTAATGCTTTATTTTTTTATCTTGTAAAAGCAATTGCTTATTTTTAATATATGCCACCATGTAAATGAGAAGACTTCCGTCCATGATTTTGTTGTGAATGAAAAATGTATATACGTTTATTAAATGAAATATTTATATCATACATTATTATTCTCTCATCTAAGTGGCAGTATGGGCGGCGGGTATGGGTATCGCCGTCCCGGGAATCATTTATTGGATAACCAACACCCCTGCCTTAGATCCTCTCAATTGGTTCGTTACATTCGGTGACTTAACAGCGTTGGCCGGGATCAGGGAGTGAGGTTTGCCAACCTTCTGCGTGGAGGGCCGGATTGGAAGAGACTGGTTGAGGGAAAGTTTTTGATCTCTCCAGCCGAACTCTCTGACCCATCGGACCCTCGTGGGAGGAATATCTGGACACGCTGACCCCCGGATTCCGACCTACCCCTCTTAGAACTTCATTTTCCCAAAACGATCCTCCGCAAATCATCCCCAAAGATGACAGAGGCCCCGATGGAAATTGTATTCCTTAGGATCTCCCATGTGGATCTAATGTAAAAAATATATATTTTTGAATGTAGCTATTACTTTGTGGTTATCCATTATAGAAAAATGAAACAATTCAACTTTGTATAAACCACTTATATAAGGCGTAAATCAAATCATACAAAATATAAATAAAATAAACATACAAATCATCATACCCACCCAATCTACATTAATAACTAGCAACGGCTCCACCCCTACCATAATAAAACATTGTTCGAAACTGTCAAATTAGTATAAGCTTTCCCTGAAGAAGGAACGTTTGTTCCGAAACCGGTCGGATTTACGCATTGTATAAGTGGTTTATACAAAGTTGAATTGTTTCATTTTTCTAAAAAAATATGATTTACGCAATATTTATAAAAATTATAATAAATTATAAAAATCCCTACAGGAGCACCTACGAACCTTAAAAGGAGTAAAAAAATACACGCCGCGCGCCGCTTCATAAGGATGATTTTAATGTAAAAAGGTGCTGTTGAGACTAAGCAGACTTGGCAACAATCAAATATCATGAATAGGTTATTTAGACTAATCCCCGCCAAGACATATTATTGCATCTCATCGTGGATTGTATGTAATTATTTTGGCGTTTAGCAACTTGGTAATATCTGCTATTTGTGATTATCACTGAATAAAGGCCCAGTAAATACATCAATCCGAGATTCCGTGTAAATGACGGCTGCATATGTTACTAGTAATGTTTAATAAACAAATATCTGTTTTATATTAACTGGGCTTGTGGCTCGCACGAGTTACTGATGCACAAAGTGGATTTAACCATTTAAAATTTAAACCATGGCTACGATCTAAGAAAATAAGTAACGGTAGAGAGTTAACGGTTATTAATGTTGATTTTTTTGTGTTCACATCAAAACAATTATGTTTTTGAATTTCTACACCCAAAGAGATTATTTTTTATTTAATTCTTTCAAATTCCTTTCAACTTATCGTGATTTATTTTTGGTGTATTATGTCGTGTTTTTTCACCTCCTTTTAAGCCAAAGTTTCGAATAGTGTTACAGTGTACATCATTATGTGTAATCGAAGATTGTGGTGAAGTGTGTGCTTATGTTTGTACTGTATAGGCCGTGAAAATCTCAAAACATATTCCTTCATCCTATTTCCGTGTAAAAATATTTTAACGAGGAAAATGTAATAAGGGCATCTAATAATAATATTAACCAAACATAGTCAAAACTTTTTAAGAAAAAGGAATGCCAAAAAACTACGAATAGTATTTTTTATGAAAAGAAATTTGTAGAATAATCTATTAATATAAATAAGAGTATCTGTGACGGACGGGCGCCTGAGGATGCTCGGTGGGTGCAGTTAATTTGATTTTTATGCAAACCTACAATTTAATTCCGTGAATGATGAAATTTTGCACACTTGACTTTCAAAACAAGAGCAAGGTCTATGTCTGATATCAAAAAACTTTGACAACGCTGAGGACTTAAGCTAGTTCGTTATAAAAAATATAAAATTGCATCGTCATATCGATAAATAATTTTACCTAGCTCTCTCATTCAAAATTTAGACATATTAGATTTTTCAAAGAATTTATATATAAAAATTAAAAATCAGTCATTTTAAATACATTAAGGATTACAAAAGATTTTTGAAATATTATTATTTAGGGATCAGTAGGATTTATAGGCCCAATTAGGAGTTCCACAGAGCCGAACCCTCTGATATGAAAATATGTGGAGTCATTTGGTCTTTGGTAGGTTGACATGTTGTTCTTGTGTTGTTTTGTATTTATTATACTTATGTAGTGCAATTGCATAGCGTGGATAGACTAGATGATCATTTGAGGAAGTGTGTGAAAGGGTTTAATTTTTCCTGTGGGGAATATTTAAATCTTGTGCGTAAAATAACTTCATAATTTAAAGTACACACGAGTGTTGAAAATTTAAGATGAATGCAACATTTGTTTTCATTATCTGCACTTTTCCTGGATTTTAACTTGCAACCACTGGGTCCAGAGTCAAAACTCTTACAAATTTGGCATTAAATGCAAATATCAACCAAAAACACTTAAATCACGAAACGCTCGGACCAAAATCCAACATACAATTCCTTCCCAGAACATAGAGCGAGAAGACGGTGTAGAAATGTAAATATGAAGTAGACAGTAGACACGTAAGCATCTGTGTGTAGAAGCGCCGCTATAAGGGGGAAGAGCACCACACATAAAGGTATGCACAAAACGTATAAAGCATTTAAGAAGTTTTAAGCCGTTTGCGAAAACAGATGTATCAGGGATGAAAATGGTTTTTCCTGGGGCATATTTTAGCACTAACTGACTGCCTGTACACTAAATCTTCTGGCGAATCTCGCGCCGGGCCCCTCGGGTAAGTAAATAGCTGCATTATACCCATTTTATAGCCGGGAACTTACCAAATTGTTAAAGATAATGTTATACCCTTAAAGAGCTATTTTATTATTCAAGAGTTCAAATTGAATTTAACTTTTCAAAATAGTTACTTAGGTAAGTACCTACCTGTAATTTCGATTGAATAATTGATTTGAGATTTCAACGGTCAAAAGTACTATCGTGATAAATTCGGACATTTTGGACAGGGCAACAGTGTTCATCATCTGCCCTGATAATTTTTTTTATTTATTTTTATTTATGTTTATTTAGGAAGCATACAGTTGTGTATAAAGTAGTTGTACATACAATAGTAAACATAATTTAAACCAGTTAAGTTCCGTTTATAATATTTAGTTGTTAATGGTTAATGAGTATGTGATTATGAATTAAGTGGTAATTAAACAATTATAGTAGGTATATGGTGTTAGCAATTTGTAAAAAATATCAAAAATGTGATAATAATCAATACAGAAATAATAGTTTCCAGTAGTTGTTTAAAATAATAGTACATAGTGTTAAGTAAAAAGTTATTAAAAAGAAAATAATAAAAAAGAATTTAAGTACATTGTACGGTTAGTTTGATTTTAAATGATTTAAGGGTACAATGGAAAATGTCAATATCTCTAAGGGCATTATAAGTTTGGCAGATACGCCCAAGCAAGGAGTTTTGTGCGTATTTCGATTTAAAATGTTGTATATAGAAATAAGGTGTTCGATCTGGTACAAGGCTGGCGAGTCAATGAGGCAGTTTAGAATTTTGTACAGAAACAGTACATCAAAAATTTTCTTCCTTTTGTAAAGAGCAATAGGGTTACACTGATGATTTAGATGACAAATGAAAATATTACGTAAGTCTGCATACACATATATGTAATACCAAAACAGCTGAAAATTTTATAATAAATTTAATGTTCATCAATTTTATTTCACCATCAAGAGTTTTATTTAACGATTTATAAGCGATTGCAGACGTTAATGCAAATCATTATTCTTCATTAAACATATTCAATTTTAAAGAAGTAGCAACTGATATTTTTATCTAAGGTATATATAAAAATGAATCGCTAAAAGTGTTGCTAAGCGCAAATCTCGAGAGCAGCTAAACCGATTTCGCTAATTCTTTTTTTAGAATATTCCTTGAAATACGGGAATGGTTCTTACGGATAGAAAAATTAAGAAAATTGCGCAGAAAATTGGATAATTTCATAAAACCCGCACGTTTGACAGTTCGCGTGTTTGAGAATGACATTTTGCAAAACAATGATTGTTAAATCAGGATTCTATTTTTGAAAATCTTTAAGTTGATAAATTTATTTAAAGTAGGTACTCCCCTAATAGTTTGAATTGAATCAAGAATTTTAGATATTTTAAATAGGTACCTATGTTAGGTAACAAATTTAATAAACATGAAAAATGGAAATTTAAATTGTAAAAGGTGGCTAGCGGGCTGTTTAAAAACTGAATATACTGGGATTGATATATGAGGGGGAGGGGAACCTGGGAGGGGGGAGGGGAACTCGGAAGGGGGGTTCGCGTGACGGGGGAAGGGGGGTGAGTGGAGTGGGAAGGTGGAGGCGACGGAGTGGGAACGCGAGAGGGGAAGAGGACGCAGAAGGAGGCGGAAGGGGAACGGGACGAATGGTAAAGGACACTCGGGGAGAAACAATTTCTTTATTAAATGGCATAGCAACGCATGCCGGGACCAGCTACTTTGAGATAAAACTACAATACTTCAGAATTTTTTTTTGTTATTCTATGGTCGCTTTATTAAACATTAGGAAATTCTCTGCCGTTTAACATTATCATCATTTTAGTATATACCTAGGAGCGTGGCGAAGCGAGGGGGGGGGGGGCGGTCCGCCTGACACCCCCGTGAAATTTTTTTTATTTACAATATTGTCACAAAAATATTGAACACGGTCTGTTATTTAGTAGAGTGCCTTGAAACGGGAGAATTTTTGTTTCTGACGGTCTTTTTATAGGCGAAAATAGCCTATGTCGGAAATTCTCTAGCCACTCCTTCCTCCCCTCCACCAGAAAGGACCAATTTTCTACACATTTGTAATGTTTTTTATTTTTATGAAGCCGAAATTGGGGGCTGGGGGGGGGGGTTATCGTTATCCGCCCCGGATGCCACCCATGCTAGCTACGCCACTGCCTACGAGTAGTATTCTTGTGTTGACATTATTTTAATTAACTTATTTACGGAGACAAAATCTGCGGAGTCGAAACAAAGCTTATAAATAAATCAAAGAATGTAATGGGACAGCATCATACACGATAGACAAATCAACAAGAGATTAGACGTAAAAATAGAGAAATTATAATCATTTTGTGAGATTTGTAAAAAACAAACAACTGAAAGTGCTAATGAACAATATATTCGATCTTGATTTGCTTATTCTATGACTTAAAAAATCCTATTTCTTCAAGACTCAAAAATTAAAGTAAAAACAATAATAATTCTATAATTTGTAGATCTTCGTTTATGTAAAAAATAAACCTCAAGGGCGCTTGTTAGATAGTGTAGATAACAATTAGATTACCGTAAACTACTAAAACCATTAAACCATTTTCCGTTACTTTCAACTAACATCGATTAGAACTTTAGCAGATAAGTAATGATTTTGGGTTATTTTCTTGGTTGAAAAAAGAAATAGGAACGGCGCACATAAGAGATGAGCTTACGAGTCTAAGAGGACTACCTGTTTCTGATAGGTGCGAGACGCCAATTATCGGCAATACTGGACAAATTAGTAAAATCAAAAGGAGACGTATTCTCAATATTTTTCAGAAAAAAACTTAATTAAATGATTTATGATTACAGAGGAATGCCAAATAAATCGATTCGTTAAAATGTATTGCTATGAGTAAAAAGAAAAAAAATTACTAAACGTAAAGCATTAGAAGTTGAAATAAAAGTTTCTGCGTGTTGTTTAAAAGTACACTCATCCTACAAGGATCATTTTATCACTTTTGCCTACGAGCTTAAAACTCATTAAACTTGTGTTTAAAAGCTTCGATCGAAAAACCGTGCTCATATTTGAACCCACAGAAGTTAGTGGTAGATATAAAACAGTATTTTGTCTGACATTCTTTTGTTTGACGGCAGCTGAAGTTTGGATATAATGTATGACATTTTGCGGTACGGCGCTGCGGCGATAAATCACGACCAAATAGTTGTCACCACTTAACTCCAGACAATATAACGGTGATTTAAGCAACT
The DNA here is from genome assembly GCA_929108145.2 of Limnephilus rhombicus. Lineage (NCBI taxonomy): Eukaryota > Metazoa > Arthropoda > Insecta > Trichoptera > Limnephilidae > Limnephilus > Limnephilus rhombicus. The sequence continues at coordinate 32,243,538 of OV815272.1, read as the reverse complement.
TTGACGCATTTTTCCTTTATTTTAATGGAGTTGTAAAAATAGACAGGGCGCGTAACTCTCTGAAACCGTGTGCACTTAAATGCGTTTTCTTGTTCTTGTGTTAGATTATTGAAAGCCACAAAGTTGCAAAACAATCTGAATGCAAATTTTCGAAATACCCCGAAATTGATTTTACTGTAAACTGTAACAAAATATGTAACTATTACTTAATTAGGAAAATACATTTTAGGTAGGTAAGATATTTTGACATACGCATGGTAATTTTATTTATAATAATAAACATTCTTAGGATCTTTTTTGTAGAAATGTGTAGAGGGATATTTAATGAAAATAATGAAATAATAATCGTAACTAAATACATTCAAAATTTAGGCATATTAGATTTGTCAAAGAATTTATATAGAAAATGCAAAAATCAGTCATTTTAAATACATGTAGGATTACAAAAGATTTTTTAAATATTTATGTTGAGGATCAGTAGGATTCATAGGTCCAATTAGGAGTTCCACAAAGCAAAACCCTCTGATATGAAAATATCTGGAGTCGGTGAATTATTTTTCCGATTATTACTGCAACTGGATGGAGTAACATTAGCCAACTGTGATTCATTTAAGTATCTGGGCTCACTAATCCACAGAGACGGAGGATGTGCAGCGGATGTCATCCATAGAATAGGTTTGGGATGGATTAAATTTAGATCCGTAACAGGAATATTGTGTGACTCCAAAATGCCTATAAAACTGAAAGGAAAGATATACCAGACTATTGTAAGACCCGCAATAATGTATGGCTCCGAATGCTGGACTATGTACAACTCCTACACTAGGCAACTTGAAACAGCAGAAATGCGAATGCTTAGATGGTCGGCAGGAGTATCACTAAAAGATAAGATCAAAAGTTCACGCATTCGTGGTAGCCTGGGTGTCACAGACATAAATAATAAGCTGGAAGAACGACAGTTGAGATGGTATGGACACATAAGACGGAGACCATCAGACCACACAGTGAGGCAGGCAATGTCTATGGAGCTTCACCGACAGTCATCCATAGGAAGACCGAAGAACTCCTGGATGACTCAATGTTCCAAAATTTTTCAGAGAAACGGCCTGGATGAAGGCGATACCCAGAACAGAAGATATTACAACCTGAGAACGAGAAGAGCCGACCCCAACAGCCTACCTAGGCAATGAGTTGGGACAGCGCAAGGAAGAAGAAGGTGAATTATTTTCCCATTTGGTCTCTGGTGGGTTGACATGTTGTTCTTGTATTGTTTTGTATTTATTACAATTGCATAGCGTGGATTGACTAGATGATCATTTGAGGAAGTGTGTGAAAGGGTTTAGTTTTTCCTGTGGGAAAAATTTAACCCGGACACTTAAATCTGGTGCGTAATTTATTTATTCCTTATGACACTTGAATCAGTTTTTAGCTAAAGACCATCAAACTTTAGATTGAAATTGATAACAAAATTCCCGCATTATATTCAGTAGCTAACAAGTAAAGATATTTATGTTACTAATAACTTATAGTGATAACTTTACGCACCATGAAAATATCGAATAATTAAATATGAAATGCGAGAATACGTAAATGCTTTGTGGAAAGGTTCTAAGCCAGTGGTCGGAAAACTCTCAAAAGAGACGAATATCAAAAGTAGCAACAGAGCTAAATTTCTTTACAAGAACTCTGTTTTTAGAAGTCGGTTAAAACTGGAATTGAATAAAACTATATATGAATCATTTATTTATTTATTTATTTATTGCTTCTTCACAATTTATACACAAATATTTTTAGCATGTAATTATTAACCCCACTAGGGTTCGCCTGTATCGGGGTATCATTCCTTATATTAATCTTATCTTAGCTTATATATAAAAATGAATCGCTGAATGTGCTGCTTAGCGCAAATCTCGAGAGCAGCTGAACCGATTTCGCTAATTCTTTTTTTAGAATATTCCTTGAAGTACGAGGATGGTTCTTACGGAGAGAAAAATTAAGAAAATTGCGCAGAAAATTGTATAATTTCAGAAAACCTAACGACTATCGCACGTTTCACAGTTCGCGTGTTTGAGAATGACATTGTTAAATCAGGATTCTATTTTTGAAAATCTTTAATTCGATAAATTTATTTAAAGTAGGTACGCCCCTAATAGTTTGAATCGAATCAAGAATTTTAGATAGGGACCTATGTTAGGTACCAAATTTAATATACATGAAATATGGAAATTTGAATAAAAATTGTAAAAGGTGGCACGCGGGCTGTTTAAAAACTGAATGTACTGGGATTGAATATATGGAAAGCGGGAGGGAGGGAGAGATGGGGGGGAGGTGGGGGAGGTGGAGTGGGAACCCACCTTACACCATGCGAGCGAAGCCGCGGCAAAAAGCTAGTTTGTAAATAAAAGTGGTCCTGGAGAAATGTGCTCAAGATTCCATGGACAGCAAGACGCACAAATGTGTTCAGTCTGAAAGAGCTAGGCATCCGACTTCATCCAGCTTTTAACTATCTGCCAACAATGTATTTTAAGATATTTTGGACACGTTTCTGGGACTCTATCTTGGAGAAAGTCACAGTTATTGGCAAAGTGGAAGGCAGAAGAAGCAGATGAAGGTAATCAATGTGCTGGACGAATAAATATCAAACTGGAGTCCTGTGTAGAGAAGTAGAGGAGCCTTGTCCACCATGGAAATTGGAGAAGAGATCGCGATCCTCGGCGATGAGCGACAGATTTAAGAAGAATAATAAACAAACGTGTAATTTTGTGAAAATACAAAATCTTCAATTATAAATCTTCAAAATTATTAACTGTTTAATAGACTCGCCTACATTACTACAACTCATCACATTTAATATACCTTCTCGTAGACTCAGAAATAAAGACCTGCTTTTCCTCAATCAGCACTCGACTAACTATGGTTATAACTCACCACTGTCCAGAATGTGTAGACTGGTCAACTCACGTCAAGACCTTGATTTTTTTGGTATTAGCTTAAATGATTTCTGTCGCTCTTTAAACAAATGAAGATATGTAATATTCACCCTAATTTTTGCAAGGTCTTGACGTGACTTGACACTTATTTTTCTTCTATTTTCACTGTTTGTCTTTGCTTTCATGTACCATCCGAATCCTTACATTGTTCATTTCTATACTTCGTGATGCTTTGTTTTAAATTGGACGTAAGTCCGTAAATAAATAAATAAATAAATAAATATTATTTTTTCAACTAACAGCACAAATTTTTTATAAATAATAATTGAATTTAATACTCATGAACGTCAATTTATTAAATATTTTATGGAATATTAGAGAAAAACAATTTATTGTCTACAAATAAAAGATTCATTCGAAGTCATTCGCCGAAAAGCCGCACTCAAGTTGCCATAGAGCCGCATCTGGCTCGCGAGTCGCAGTTTGCGACCACTGTTCTAATGTTCTAGGTGTATCAAAATTTTACTGACGAATGGAGACAACCACCGATCGCCTACAGATATCTAATAAAAATATTTCTAATAACCGCTTCTCATTAACAAATTTAATGAACTTGAAAGAATGAATTCATCAATTCTAACAATTAACTGTTTGGAACAATGTTTCCAGAACAAGATTCCCACTTTATCTCCGGTAGCCACAAAAATACTGTTCTAATTATTCCCACTTTGTGCCGTGTGGTTGGGTACTAGTCTCAAGAATGGACATGTGAATCTAAATGACTCTTGGAAGCACGCTCAAGCAGACACTGCGTAAGGTATTAAAATGGTGACTTCACTAATGTTAGTTTCTCTTAACTAATTATTTATTCAAGGCGCAGAATGGAACGCCATTAGTTTGAACATGGATACTGAACGAATGAAAATTTATATATTATGTTTTAACCAATCTTTAAGGACAATCGGAAGGGGGAGACACTACTGTCGATATTATTTTACTACGACAATACCGTCGATGTATTGTTATTGATACAAAAACAGTCTTATATTTCATGAGTAACAACGATATAATATGTATAGTGACTAATATTAATATATAGGTTGTTAAGGGACGTATTTTACTTACTTTAACCACTGATTCCTGAAATTATTTAGAGTAAAAAATGAAACGATATTTTGGTCACCGGTGACTTTTTTGGGTGTTTTAATTATCAAATTTACTGCTTAACGTAAGTCAAGTACGTCCCTTAATAATCTGAATAACGTAATACAAGACAAATGTTTTTTTTTATTTTAGTTACACACTCGGTACGTTATTTAAAAATTACAGATCTAATTTTACAATTTACAATAATTTCAAATTACGCTTCGAATATAAAAGAAATTTTGTTTGGGTGCAAATAATGTTCGTGGAACAATGAAAACAATGCGAAATGACAACATCTGTTCACTTGACGCGAACATTTGAAAGTTTTCGAGCAATTTAATCTATTTTCTGACGGGCGAGACGATTGACAGACCAAGAGCGAGAATACATTTGTCTCGGAGACCATTGTGTGGTCGCGGGATCGTCGTTTCAGAGAGTTATTGACTGAAACTAAATAATCTTTTCTGCGACTAATTTGCAGAGTATAAGATGTTTATTTTCAGCAAATAAATATTTTCACTCTATTTTCACGATACTTTTCCCTCGAATTAAAGGGTCGAAGGAAGTAGATTTTTAAACAAACCAACGTGCAGTTGATTTACTTTTGACCAAATTTTCATCGTTCTTTTAGTATTAATCTGTTCATGACAAAACTATGTATCATGTATGCGTGCGCAAATAAATTTTATTTGATTAATTTGTGGTATTTCACCATTAATTATATTTTTTTTAAAATATGTATGTTTATTTAGTTCTTAATTTTACAATATTTTATCTTATAAATCCTACATAACCGATCAATCAGTGTGATTGTAAGAAATCTCACATTTTTCCTATTTCATTAACACTTTATAGTTTTAAGTTTTACATAGTAATTACTTAAAAGTATAATACTTAATATTATTATAATGTTTATGAACATAATGTATGATAGTAATTTCTAGGTACTTGTACACAATATTATTCTAGGTATTTGATCAATATTCGATCTAGGTATTTTTATACAATATTATTTGCTTTCATGTTCTACGGAGGTAGAATGATTTAACTTTTGTTTTGATCTTTGAATAAGACTCATTTTTAATATTTTCATCTAATGCGTTAAATATTTCCGGAATTTTATGCCTTTTTGTTCTATCACCGTATACATTTTTAGATATATTAATAATAAACATTTGTGCTTCTCTATGCCTAGTAGGGTAGTTGTGGTTTACATTTTTTTTTTAAATTCTGTATTCCAGAAATCATCTAGCGTTAATTGATAATCTATCGATTTATATATATATAGATAGCACTTACCCAAAGGAGAACATTTTTTTTATAACCGCCTTCACATAGTTGAACTTTTTTTTGCCTGATATCAATTTTAGGATACGGATTTGTAGTGGTTTTATTCTATTTAAGCACGTTTTGTACGTTAATCCGTAACTATTTATTCCGTATCCTATAATTGATTCTGCTAATGCGTTGTATTTACTATATAGTATATTTTCGGCACGTTCCAGAGTGGAAGATAATCTCAGTATCACTCTGGTGTAAGACCACCATTCAGAATTGAAACGTTGTTGCTTGAAACGGCTGTAGCCGTGTTTGGTGACCAGATCTGAATAGTCAGGCACTTCCCCACCTTCCTTTTCCCATCTCCTTCCCCTCCCCACTACCTTCAGCCTCATAACATACCCCAATTGGCCATACTTTCATTGGCTCCATACGGGAACAGTTGGTGACTCTTGTGCGGTATTCACATAAAAAAATTAAAAAATGTAATTTTCCTATATTTACAAATTTCAGGAGTGCTCCAAGACATGATAAATGGAAATTAAATTCTTAGAATACATTACAATTTTTTTAACTACAGAAAATAGTAGATACATATACTAAGACAAGAAATGTCACTGATTTCATCAAATTTTAAAGTTAATATTCAAGTTTTGTGAAAGTTTTATTCAAGTTCTGTTTCTATTCAAGTACTGTGAAACGACCCGCCCATGATTAAATATTAACAGATCTTACAACTTTCACAGAACTCGAATTTAAACTTTAAAATTTGATGAATTTATCAATTTTTATGAAACAATCCGCCTAAATGAACTAATAAATTTTTTGTTTTTAATTTTTAACTTAATGAGTACAACCTCAAATTGTAATGTTTAAATAAATGAAGACAATATAAGCGAAACTCAATCGAAAATCTGGAAACAGAAAAATCAGAAAAACATATTGACGGGTTCGAGTCCCAGAGGTGTCAATATGTTTTTCTGATTTTTCTGTTTACAGATTTTCGATTGAGTTTCGCTTATATTGTCTTCATTTATTTAAATAATAAATTTTTCTTTTTTCAATTTTAAATGACTTTATGGGCAGTTAAAAATACACCTTTGTTTATTTTATTAATTGTTTTTGTGTTTAAATCGTCGAACTCCATTATATTTTTTTATTTTATTTAACTTAAAGTAAATTTAATAATAATAAATTTAATTTAATAATTTAATAACGATAAACTTTAGTTTAAATTATAAGCTGTAACAAAAATAAATACTAAAATACTTGCAGAACTAGATAATAACATTTATTAAATTTAAAAAAAAAAATTTGTTTTGCCCAAAGTTATGAAGAAACAACGAAACACAAGGCAAAAACTTTTATATTCGTAAGGGATGTCACACTTTCCTGGTATGAGAATATGTTAGGGTCGCTGTCAGGACGGGAAAAAATGCGAAAAGAGAAAACTTCATATAAAATGTATTTTTTATAGTTTTTTGGCAATTTTTGTTGGCTTCCCGGGGGACTTCATATATTACAGTGTCCGGTGACAGGGTGTATTGAAATGTATGACTGTATCGCCATCCCTCGTTAGTTCTACCCAACCCGCCCCCCCCCCCACCATCCCAGTTCCCTGCCCGCACCACTGGGTAGTGGACACTCCACTCAGATGTATGGAATTCCTACCATATTTTGTATGCGAAAGGGACGATGTTTATATTTTTTACTCTGATATGAGGTTTTTTTCTTCATTAAATAACAATATGTTCTTTTGTCTCCGTCGGGATTCAGATATGGAAAAACTCTAGAGTTGTGATATTATATATCATCAAAAATACTTATTTCTGTTATGTAACTCTGTTTCAATGAACTTTGGAACTCGAATTTGCTTAAGTGTCATTTTCAAAATTGGAACTGGTTGTATGAAAAATTCATAGAATCAGTCTTAATGAAGAACCAACCTACAATATAACATTTTAACAGAAAATAATTTTTATTTTAGCATGTAATTAGGGAATGCAATCTCGTTCTCGCGAGATCTCGGCCTTTTTTAGCGAGATTGATCTCGGATGAAAAAAGGGCGAGTTTAACGAGATTGCACTCGAGAATAAAAACGTCTCATTCGAAGCGCGAACTGACACGGATGGAGTTGCGATCTGTCGGTTTCGTTCGGTGCGCGTGGGTAGCCTGAGATCTGTGGTTCCAACTAGCGTTGAATCTGAATGGGCCTTCTCAGCGGCTGGTTATCTGGCCAACAAAATAAGAAGCTGTTTAGCGGACGATTCTTTGGACATTTTGTGCTTTTTAAGGAGCTATTTTCAAAATAATTCGTAATAATGGCTTGTGATTTGAACTGAACAAATCTTTCATTTGATTGGTATATTTTGTTAATTAATCTCTAATTTATAATAGTCTGACTAGTTGGTATACTTTGTTAATTAATATGTAATGGATCTACCTAGTAAATATAGTTTTATATCAACTTAACTTAGATAATAAGTTTCATTTTTTTTTACTTCTCGTTGTTTTGTTTGTTATAAAAGAACTGTTTTATTACTAAAAGATTTTTATTTGATATTAGAAGAGAAGACTGGTTGTTTCGTTCATTTGTTATTTGATAGATACGTACGTCAAAGTTTACTACTTAGAAGTTTATTAAAAAATTATAGACAAATACGTCAAACAATGTTTGATGCATAAAAGTCTATTGAAAAATTCGTGAAAATAAATGTTTATCTTATAATACTTATAATTTTTATTATTTTTTTCCTAATCTATTCAAATATTGTGATTATTTGCAAAAAAACACACAAAATTGCCAACCTCGCGAGATCTCGAAATTGGCGAGATCTCGCAGTATTGTTATTCATAAACTCGCGGGATCTCGCTTCAGTCCCAATCTCGCGAGATTTGCATTCCCTACATGTGATGTACGTGACATTCTAAAATTCAATGGTGCCTAACTCATTATTATCAGTACCGATGAATTTATGCCGCCGTTCTTAAAATAGTTGGCGGTGTGATGGTCAACATAATTTCCTTCCAAGATATTGATCGGAGTTCGATTCTCGACCGTGGCAATGTCTTATTTTATAAAGTTATTTTTTTTGTTTAGATATACCTATTTTAATTTTCATCTCTAATTTTTAATATTTAATATAATTATTATTTTGTTAAATTTTATTATAATTCTTAATCTCGTGATTTATCAGGGGTCTGCGCTCTAAACAAATATATATTTTGTCTGCTTTCCTTATAAGATACAAGTACCTACCTGGCGTCTACATCTACATTACAAACCTACCACTCAAAGGGCGATTTTTTATTCCAAATCTCAGGCAATGCCCCGGGGTCACATCAGTCGCCCCAGCCGGACAGTGGATGCATTTGCGCCACCCTGCACCCGTATAATATAAAGTAGGACCTACCGAAGGCCACTCGTAAAGGGTGTGCCGAAAACTTTGTACGATTGGAGTTATACGCGAGGACTAATCTGATCAGCGCAGTGTCTCCGATTGCTCTGGTGATTGCCGGAAAGCCGTACGAGGTTAATGGGACCAATAAATCTGGAATGATTGCATTTCGACAAAGGATAAAAAGCAATATTACGGAATACGATTTATTGAATTGGCACTCTTTATATCAACACGGAGGTGACAATCGAAACAATGATAGTAAAATATTTGATGGGGCATGAAAATGAATTAAATTATTTAAGAGAAAAAAAATTAGGTACTTACATGGGTACTTTTTTGTGAGTACCTTTCTGCTTTCGTTGTTGGGGGGGTATTTTGCATGGTCTTTATAATAATATGCTTACATGTACTTATAATAGGTAGGGAACATAATATGTTCCTCATGTTATGTTATGTTATAGACAACATTAATAAAGGGACTCTAATATCTTCAGGTTACCAATTTAGAATTTTCTTAAACGTTTTAATCCGTTACCAATTAGGTAATTTTACACCGCCTTCTCAGAAGAGTTATTGTGAATAATCATTTTACTTTTTGATTAGATAGAATTTCAGTTTTAAAAAAATATGCTTGCACGAAGGACATAAGTTTAAACAAATATCGCAAAAATCACTGTCTCAAAGAATATCAACATCATTGTAGAAAGCAATCACTTTGTGGTTTGACATATTAAATAAAATAAAATACATTTTTGTTTAAAACCACGAAATTTATTAATTTATGAACCGACGGTTTCGCTTTACTTAAGCATCTTCAGGGTACAGATGCTTAAATAAAGCGAAACCGGTCGGTTCATAAATTAATGAATTTCGTGGTTTAAAACAAAAAAAGTATTTTATTTTATTAAACTTCAACATCATTGCCCTTTGAATATCAATATCAAAACCTTCGACTCTGTGTAGAAACAGGCAGTGTGCTTGATAGATTTCCCTATCTTAACAAACGGATAGCAATCTTTAGAGCACCGGCGTCAGGTAGGAATGCTGTGCTGATTCTACCGGTATTACAATGGAAGATGCTACGAGGAACTAACGTCACCGATCCCTTCGGCACCGGCACCGGAAACCACGCTAAAAGCTCGCCCGACAACAAGGAACTCCAGTGAAAAATATTATGGCTTTAAAAAAATATGTTCATATAGACTCTCTCGTAATAATATTGAAAAATATAATAATTAGAATATAAAAAATTAATAATTCCACCTAAATAATGTTTTAAATTATTGAATAGTTTCATAGCGTCTTCCATATAACCGTTATACAATATGACAACACTTATTAAAACAAACTTTTGGTGAGTGATGACGTCACACGATTCAGTACACATACGGTGGTTTTCGGGGGATCTTGAAAAATTACAACTTTGACAATTATTTTAACTATTAAAACTAACTCTAAAAATGAAAATAAATATGCAGTTATTTAAGTTACAAGGTTAAAGGAATTATTCATTTAAAAAAAATAAAAATAAATAGACTGGAGTTTCTTATTGTAGTATGAGAACGGTTCGTTTCTACGACTCTTTATTGAGTTCAACATCTGTTGAACGATTTGCCGGTCTCTGTGCTTCCTCCCTCCCACAATTTGAGCATCTCGAAGAAAAATCAAAAAAATCAACTTGTAATGTTTTTTTTTACTTATTAAAATAATATCTAAAAAGATAATACCCGACTTTTTCTTTAAGCTCAACGTGTTTTTCCGAACAAATTACAACTTTTCTTGCAAAACAAACTCCGCAAAAAGCCTAAAAAGTAATGTGATCAAACGTGTTTTGAATCATGGCGTTTGATGTATCGCCAGGAGGGGGGTTGTCTTCCTCTTCTCACGGCGAGACCTCTTCTATGGGGGGGAAGTGGGGGGATGAGGCAGGCCCCAGGGGAGGTCCCCCCAGCCATCTCCGCTGGACCACGGAGACCCCCCGAGCATTACACATATCGACTCAGATAATAATTTGCAGTAAACATTAAGTGCCATGTTTTTATACGATACGTAAAAAGGTTTTGCCTTCATTGTCGGCACAAGTACCCGCTCACAATTTATGTAATATTTATGTTATCTTCGCATCGGTATATCACTTTATCGGTATCGCTTATTAGATTCTTATGCGCCGGTTCAGCATTCGTATAGTTAAGCGATTTAACCATCCTTCATCGGCGACGTGGTAATAAGTCAAGATTTTCACTATTTCGACCTTACCCGTCGCATAACATAAATCACTATTACATGTAATGGTGTATGTGTAATAAATACAGTTTTCGTCTTATGAAAATTATCTAAAAGATATTTGAACGAACGTTTGAATTGACAAAAATACGAGTATTTAACATTACGCCATATTATGCACATGTTGGTACCCAAAACTAAGTTTTAAAATTTTATATACCGCGGGGAAACTTATTTTATGATTCTTCAACAAATGGTAAAAGTTTTAAAAATTGCATTTAATAATATTGTAACAGATGTCTCTCGATGCACTTGCCAGATCTTGTTTACGTGAAAAATTGCAGCTGGTCGCCGCACGTGTTCCTTTAAAATATTATTGCCTACCACCTGTTCAGAGAAGAGTAAACAACATGTTGATCACATTTGTACAAGTCGATTCTTGCGAAATGTTACATAAAAGACTGCATGTGTTATTCAAAAACCAAGCACTTAGCAATCAAAACGCCTTGCATTATTATTGATGATAAATTCTGCATTTTAAAAGGTAAACAGCAGGTGCGTTCGTCCACCTGGAGAAATCAGGTCAACTCATGCAAGAAAACACTACGCATGTCCAAACCACTTTGTTATTCATTTTAAAAAACCTCGATAAAAGCAAAAAATGTATTTCCATATTTTTAGACCTTTCTAAAGCCTTTGATACAGTATCACACAGTAAATTTATAAACAAACTTCAAATAATCGGTATTACAGGCAACGAACTTAACTTTTTTAAGAGCTACCTTGATGACCGCAAGCAACAAGTGAAAGTAATGAACACACTTAGCAATCAGTGCTTAACTCACTATGGGATACCTCAAGGTAGCATATTGGGGCCGTCTTTGTTCCTTTTATATATCAACGACTTATGTAACATTAACATTCAGGGAAAAATAGTTAGTTTTGCCGATGACACTGTTTTACTATTTGAAGCTGACACTTGGCAAGCTGTTTACAAAAAAGCTGAAACGGATATAAACATTATAAAAAAGTGGCTAGATACAAATACGCTCACATTGAACACCGATAAAACTAAATATGTCACATCAAGCATAAATATAACTGGTCAACCTCGTGATGACGCCTCTATTAGAATACACACATGTTTAAATTCCGATGAATCTTGTCAGTGTCCCTACATTGAGCGCACTACACAGATGAAGTATCTCGGCCTCACAATTGATCCATATCTCAAATGGAATATTCACACTCAAATAATTGCAAACAAAATAAGAAAAACCATGCACTTTTTTAGAACGATCCGAAACTTTCTTGACACACTTGAAAATGATTTATTTTTCAGTCTGTCAATCCATTATTGAGTATGGTATCATAACATGGGGAGGCGGTACTGCATCAGCACTAGACCCAATCATAAAGGCACAGAAAACTATTATAAAATTAATTCTTAGACTACCTCTAATTACAGATTCGAACTTAATCTTTAATATTATGAATGTGTTTGATGTTCGGCAGATATACGCAAAAACAATCCTCACTCATCTATTCACAAATATACATAAATACTATGAAAAAAGATTAAATACTCGCTGTATTCGAAACAATAACAAAGAATTACTACAAATTCCCATAACTCATACTACTTTTGGTCAACGTAGCTTCAGATACCTTGCAACAAGACTTTACAACATTCTTCCAATTAGTATAAAAAAATGTGATTCACAAAAAAATTTCAAAAAAAAGATAAACGTTTGGATAAAAAATAATGATAGGGCATTTACCGGTGCACTCACCCAAATTCGAAATTAGTAATGAACCAATGCTGTCACTATTGCACCTATGCTATTGTTATTATTAATGCAACCAATCTATTGTGCGATTATTTTCTAATATAGGTGTAGGTATTTTCACAGAATTATAAATTGACGTAAAATTACTGCCTCGACACAGGCTAGCCTAGTGAGGCAGGTTACGAGAAACCTACGTTTATAATTATAAATCTCTCTTCTTTAAGTACCTTTTGTTATATGAATATTGTTTACCATTATTAACTTTTGTACTTATGCAACTTTTAAACTATTGTATACTTTTTTTGTAGTTATAAATCTTTAAATTTTTGTAAGATAATTTTAAACGCACCAGATTTAAATGTCCGGGTTTAATTTTCCCCACAGGAAAAACTAAACCCTTTCACACACTTCCCAAATGATCATCTGGTCAATCCACGTTATGCAATTGCACTATATAAGTATTATAATTAAAAAACAATGCAAGAACAACATGTCAACCTACCAGAGACCAGATGGGAAAATAATTCACCGACTCCAGATATTTTCATATCAGAGGGTTCGGCTCTGTGGAATTCCTAATTGAACCTATAAATCCTACTGATCCCTGAATATAAATATTTAAATAATCTTTTGTAATCCTACATGTATTTAAAATGACCGATTTTTGCATTTTTATATATAAATTCTTTGACAAATCTAATACGCCTAAATTTTGAATCAGAGACCTAGGTATAATGCCAGTAGCCGAAATAACAAATGGTAATATTTTTATAGTCCGAGAATGCCAAATTCTTTTAATCTCATTTCCTAAATCTGTGTATTTTCTAATTTTTTCAGAAACAGTTTTTTGAATATTACAGGAATTTGGAATAGCTACATCAATGATATAAGTTATTTTTTTTAATTTTGTCATGTAAAACTATATCAGGTCTATTATGACTAATTGTTTTGTCTGTTAGTATAGTTTTATCATAATATATTTTATAAAATTCATTTTCTAAAAATGAATTTGGTTCATATTCATAATATGGTACTATATTACGGCAGTCAATCAAGTTATGTTTACTAAACTTTGGTGGATTATTTTTAAAACCTGATTGTGCCTAATTGTATACTCGGACGGCGCTAATATAGAACATCCCGATATAATATGTTCTATAGTTTCCGGAAAAGCCAACCATTTGTTTGACGAAAGTTTGTCAACATACGTTTGGTTGAGATAATTGAAGTGTTTTGCATAAATAATTTTATTTGACCAGGAATCTAATAATTCCTGGTTAGTATTTATAAGAATGTTGGCATTCTCGTCATATAAATTTAAAGGTGTAATGTTTCTATCTGCCTTGCAAATTATTTTGTGCATTTCTGAGCTATTAGCTTTCCTATGGAAAAAATTTCTAAGCATTTCTACCTGATTGTGTTTCAAAGATGTTATTTTGACTACACCTCTACATCCTAAATTTCTAGGTAAATTAATTCGTTCTATAGCTGAATTTGGATGATGCAATTAAACTTTGTTAACGTAGTTCTAATTAATCGTTCTAAACTATCTAAATCTGTATTGGACCATTTCCCAAATGAGTACGTTAATAAAGGTATTGCCCAAGTATTTATTGCTTTTACTAAATTTTTAGCAGATAGATTGCATTTTAAAATTTTTCTGATCCTAGTTTGAAATTTAATCCTAATATCATTTTTAATACTAGTGTGATCTAATCTATTCGATTGCGGGTATCCTAAATATTTATAAACCTCATCCCCTTTCATACTTTTAATTTTGAAATTTCTAAATATACCCTCGTCTCCATCTACAATTTTGCCTTTCTCTATATGGATCGTTTTACATTTATCTAAACCAAAAGTCATTTTAATATCATCTGAAATTTTTTTATTATTATTATTATTATTATTATTATTATTATTCAAAACAAAACTTAGCAAACTATTATACCGGACACCTGCCTCGAACACCTGGGATAATCAAGATAAACAGGTGCAGAAATGAAAAACATGTTAACGTTTTTCTTCAAAACAGGTGTACGCGAAATTTAGTATAAAAACCGTCTGAAAATAAATATTTGATCATTACCCAAAAAGTCTCTGAGTTGTTATTATCTCCCGAAACCGAAGTGACGAGTGGAGTCCAGCGCCCTATTGTTTATAGTATTTGTATGGAACAAATAAGTGGTCTCATACAAATATATTGTATTTAAAATAAGACGTGGCAGAAAAAGATAACGCTTTTCGTTGCTTTTTAGAAAAATTGTCCGAAATGCTCCTACCTACCAATCAAAAGATGTATGTATGTAAAGGTGACCGGCCAACTCAGAATGAAACCAAATCAGAAGCACATCAGAAGGGTCATTAAGCCGCCGCTACCCGAATTTCAATCGATTTCTTACATATCTCCCTTAAACACGTTAAGTTTTAAAGCTCTTAAAAAAAATATATTATTCTTGAAGATAATATCTAGCCATTCCCCGCGCCGAAACGCAAATTATATAAAATTCAGTTATTTTGTTTCAGTTATTTTACAAGTTATATGTATGAAAAAATTCACAGAGTTTCTTTAAGTGCTATTTAAGACAACCCCACGAGATTTTTTCTCTATTTTAAACGAGTAGTGTTTTAAACATTTTCACAATTTTCGCATCGATTTTAACGCTGTAAATGTGAGCGCTCTCTTCTAACATTCTTAATTTTATATATCTCCATCTTCTTCTTTTTGAGCCCGGTTGCGGCGCCATGATGATAAAAAATATTTTAATAATTGGTTAAGTAGGTTAAGTTAGGTTAGGGTTACCGACTATCTTAAAATTATTTTTTCATAGCTCTTAATGTTTGGCTGAGGTGTTTCTGAATTGGTTTCATTCTGAGTTGGCATGGAACCGTATGTAAGATAGGTATCTAATCAGAAAACTTATATATATGAGCTAATTAATCGTACTTATTGATTTAAACTACATATATTACACCTGCATTTTGACACAGGTAATTAAAATTTGGACAATTTTCTTTATCCATTTGTAAAAAATTACAAAGGCTAAGTGAGCGCGTTTTGGTGGTCGAATTTTGTCTACGGAACAATAAAAATCAATAATCTTAATTGAGGACCAATATTTTTTATTGGCAGTTATTTGGAGTTATTATAGATATTTATGGCCCTGTTGATGTATTGCTTTGCTTCAAAAATGTCGTCGTAATCTCGATCTTGAATTAGTTTCAAAATTCTTCGGCAGCAACTAATGCCATTCATTTAGAGATGTGCTAAGCATAGCTTATTAAAAGCTCATTAATAAGGGATATCACGTGCGACGTGTCAGAACGAATTAAACAAAAGAATACCATTAGGTACATTGTCGGCTAGAGGGCGTCTAAAAAATATGTCAGATAACTCGGGAAACAATCAAGATCACATTTCTTATTTCTCTTATGTATTACGTTTATGTGCATATCGTATATGCCTCGTGTCGTTTGCTCTCGAAGACTTAATGGCTGAAAAGGATTTGCTTCTTGTTTAATTGAGAGGGAGAAAAACAAAAAAAAAGTACTTGAAGTAACTTGTCATGCCTGACTTTTGGAAAAGTTTCTTGAACCATTATTCAAACATTAATTTATTAAATTTCAATTGGGGCATGCATACATTAATTTCGTGAGCAGTATTTCTTCCATTGTAGACCCCCCCCCCCCTTGGTGAGATAAATTTGGGCCACTTTGTATATTCTTTTTAAGTAACGTAAGATTTTGCTGAACCACCCCCCCCCCTTTTGAGCTCACGTAATTACCATAACCAGGGTTGCCAGGTCTTTTCTAAATACATACCGAAAAGTGAGCAAAAAAATTTTCGAGGTGAAATTTCCCTAGAATTTCTCTTGATTTCGGTGGTACCTGGTGCCGGAGTTTGAAACAATGTAAGTAGTCAAATTATTCGAATAATCACATTAGCGCAAGCACGTAGGCAACATCGCACAAACTGAGTAGGGATGCTACGCAAAATCGATTGCCATTGCGTCAAATCTGACAGTTAATCGATCATTAGGGATAAAAATTAATCAGAAAAATACCGAACCCCCCATACTTCAGTGTTTTTGTCATACCGAACAACGAACACGGTGCTAAAATACCGAACACCTGGCAACACTGTCCATAACAAGCCCTAAAAATAGCCGGCGAGTATTATACTCGTAGATGAGAAGTAAAAATAAGAATATTATTAAATTTAAAGACATAAAATTAAAAGCAATTGCAATCAATTTGCTCAAAAACCTTACCATCCAGAAAAGTTTTTTTTATCGAAAGTGTTTTATTAAAAAACTTTTACAATTTGTGAGTAAATGATGATTATTAAAAAAATCTATTTACTTTGCGATGATTAAAATGATGAAATATAAAATAGTTTTTAAAAATGATTAAAAATCCATTTTGATCCACTCCCGCGGCGTAAATTTAAATTAGAAGGGGTCCTTTGCGCTGGAACACAAATTTGTCATATACAAATTAAAATTTCTACCCAAAAAACGTCTTTTTTGGTATGTTTTATTTTTTTAATATTATTTTTCATTAGGTATAATAAAACAACAGCTGAAGAAAGATTTGTTTTTCATGTTAATAATTAACTCACAAAAAATGCCAAAGTTGCCTCTCATGCTAAATTGAATTATTTAATGCTCTGTGTAATCATAATTTCAAACACAAATAATAAAATAGCACACACCTGTACTAGATGTTCGATATATGTTTTTCATAAAAAAAAATAGTAATTCAGTTTAAGTAGGTATTTTCGTTCACAACCGTTCCTCTGGGTTGGTCTCTTTACCAGTATGATATTGTCCAACGTTCTATTTCCTCAATGTGCTTCATTTACACTCAAGGGTGGATCCAGGATTTTTTTCTGGGGGGGCACAAAGGGCGGACGGGCAAAAAAATTAAGAATTACTGTTAGAACTTGAAGTATCATACTTCAAGTTTATTTCTACAAGTTCAAGTATGTATGGGAAGGTTTATGAAAGTGTCCAAACAATAGAAAAAATAAATGTTTAATAAAGACAGTTTTTGCTTCTATGTATAATCTAATCCCCAATCCGCCCTTGTTTACACTTATTTAAGTAATGAAATAGATTATAATATACAGAAAACCTACGTATTTTGTAAAACAGTGCTAAATTCAAGCTAATATTTTATGAATATAATAGTATCTCTTTCGTTCAGTAGCACTTATCCTGTGATTATTTCATCATTGTCTTTAACACATTAGCGATCCAAATTAATTCGAAAAATTGCACGTTATTCCTCGTCTGTCTATGGAGAAGTGACAGGTAGCGCAGCGTGATATCTGGAGCCAATGCAGGAAGGCGTCGAAGTAAGCCTGACTGGCTGAGTGATACTTATATGTAGTCAGACCGTTGCGTTGGTGACTTCAAAAAATACCAATTAATTAATAGTCTGTCGCCGTACGTAAGTGTAAATTAAGAATTGTAAATACGAGTTAGATGAAAAAAATAAACATGCGGCTAATAATATTTGATTTCCAATATTTCTTATGGATAATAACCTAATAAACAAGAATTTCGCTGATAGCATAACTTCGTATTCTCAAATCTAATGATCGAAAAATATCGATATCGACGTTTTTTTGTCAAATTGTTGCAAGGGTTTGATAGTTTTGGAATCCATCAGCAGTGATTCTTGAAAATTAAAAATTCAATGCCGCATGTTAGTAATAAATATAGATTTGCCAAGAAAAAAACATTTCTTTACATTCTTTAACTTTGTAGATACTTGCATTTTTTGTATTAATGGTACGAAGAATATGTTGCATAAGGTTCTCAATCTTGAATTGCTCTGCCCTGACTGAAAGAAGGGTGCGACTAAGTTGCAAGCAGTAGTTGAACATTAATGCCCGCGACCTGTTGTTACGGTCACAATTGATTTCGTTTGACCCTTTTGACATTTAAAAACATTTTTTTGGTTGGGAACTGCCTTGAACGTTAGGAAAGCTGTGTGCGGATAGGGCTAATCACTCACAATATCGACTGAAGCACAGTTTGTACAGTCAAATTTGAAATCTGTAAGATGTTACGTTACATAATATGAAGAAAGTTAAATTTTTTTCGGTCAAAACTTGATACGATGGTAATGTTTTGTTGTTGTGCCAGTAGATTTATTCATCATAAGGAATATTTTTTCCGGTTCAGACCTGTGCACACACACAGCTATATAATATCAAATATCATTTGGCTTGGCCTATTTCAGTATATCGCTTGCCATATATTCCCATTGGGAATGTACGGCGAGCGATATGCCAAAATACGCCAAGCCACGTGATCTTTTATCTTTTATAGCTGTGTGTGGCACAGGTCTTAAGGACATGAAAATGCATAATATTACGGGAAGTAGGTAAGTATGGTCCTGTATATTTTCTGCCTGTACAGAATATTTTTACACAGCATCGCGTTCATTGGTCAAATCATTGTACATACAGTTTCATATCGGTGAACGATGAACCGGTGGCGTATTTCCAAAACCTATAACGGTTCAGCCGCGGTGACGACAATTTACATTTTAAATACACCTCTATATTGGTTATTTTTTATAACTTTGCCAAAACAAAAATTGTTCTAAAATCTAGATAAAATATTCTTTCCAATGTGTGTATTAGAAAATAATTTTTTTTTTCTAAATATTTCAATTTTGATATTATTCCCATATATTGTAAATACACCTCTATATTGGTAATTTTTTATCACTTTGCAAAAAGAAAAATTGTTCCCAAATCTAGATAAAATAATCTTTCCAATGTGCATATTAGAAATGAATAATTTAATATACCTATAAATATTTAAATTTTGATATCGAAAATGTAAATTGCCGCTACCGCGACTGAACCGGTATAGGTTTTGGAAATACTCGTATGCAAACCGGTTGATGCAATTTTTACCCATAAAACTTTATAATAGTTTGTCTTGTTCATAGTTAGAAGTAAGATTGTAGAAATGTATTATGAGTTTGTACAGCGTCCTTGAGATGATTTTTCGCAAAAATAGCGCTATACAAGTCATTCAAATATTATTATTATTATAGATTTATAGGATGAAGCGAACACAACATAATAAACTATTGTTATTCTTTCTGACCTATCATTTACACATAGGGCACAAGTAAGAAAAATATGTTGCTTAATCGTAAAGCTTAAACAAATTCAACAAATTTAATAAAAATGTATAATTTTTTTTTTTACTTTTAAATAAATATTTGTAGATTTCATATAAGATTTTCAAGAATTTATTTAATTTTTTTGGAATAATAACCTTACATATCTATTAATAACATTATTTGATAATGTGGGCTTCATTGGATGCTTATCCTGTGGCTGAGGCACAGCCACAGCCTAATAAAATTCAATAAATAGATATAATAAATAAATTGAAATAAAATAATATAAAACAGAGATTAATTGACGGCCTCCGTGGGCGAGGGGCAAGCCTCTCGACTCGCGTTCCGGAGGTTGGGGGTTCAAATCCCGTGCGCAGAAAAAAAAAATGTATTGATTTGTGTTTTCACAATTTTATCATAAAAAATTAAGCTATACAGGGTGTTAAGGGAGGTACTTGACTTACTTTAACCAGTGATTCCAGACATTATTTGGAGTAAAAAATAAAAATTTGGTATCCGGTGACATTTTTGATGTCTTTTTTTTTCTACAAAAACATAAAAAATGGTAAATGATGGACAGTTGGAGGCGGGGTTAGGGGTTGGTTGGTTATTCGGCTGAGAGACGACATGCAATATCAATTTGGGAGGCGGGAATGGGTACCGCCGCCCCGGGAACCTTTATTGGATAACCAACACCTCTGCCATAGGTCACCCCAGTGGTTCGCTACGTTTGGTGATTTAGCAGGGGTGCCCGGGTTCATGGGGTGAGGTTTGTCTAGGTCTTGGAGGCGGATGACCAAGACACACTGAACACCAGATTTCTACCCACCCCTTAAACCCCTTTCCTTCCCAGAATTCTCCTCTCCTTCCTTTTCCTAAAAAAAACCCACCACACAGCATCCCCAGAGATGACATAGGCCCTGAGGAAAATTATTTTCCTCAGCGCCTCCTGTGTGGAGCTCATGTAAAAAAAAAATGCGGAAGAAATGTTTGATTGTTTGATTTTAAAGAAAAAAAAAATTTAAAGTCACCAAAAAAGTCACCGGAGACCAAAATTTCATTTACATTTTTTACTCCAAATAATGTCAGGAATCACTGGTTAAAGTAAGTCAAGTGCGTCCCTTAACACCCTTTGCGACACGTTCCAGAGTGGAAGATACTTTAAGTACCGCCCTGGTATAAAACCATCAATCGGAGTTGAAACGTTTCTTGAAATGACTTTAGCCGAATTTAGTGACTAGATCTGAATAGCCAGGTACTTCCCGACCTTCCTCTTACCCATCACCACTCCTTGCCCACTAATCTTCAGGTTCACAACATACCCCAATTGTGGATGCCATAATCGCACTAGCTCCCGATGAGTGCCGTTGGGACTCTTGGGAGATATTCACATTCAAAAAATAATACCGGATGAAATTAGAAAAATTAATGATAAAATCCAATTAATAAACACTGTTAAAAAATATATTAAAGATAATCTCAAAAAAAAAGAAAAAGTTTCCGACTAATCTAATCTCAAGAATAACTTATAACTCAGTTTCCAAGTGATAGATACTCCGTTCTCAAATAAGTTAAATTTTGTTTTGTTTTTAACAACTAATTACAATAATTCTAAATACATTATCCTAATAGTAAAATTGTTTATTAGTAGATAAATACTTATAATTACATATCACCGAACTTACAACTTACTGTTTTTTTACATTCACATTGTAATTTAAGAACTTATAACATAATATAGCATTAAAAAATGTACACTACTCTTCCAGACACAAGCTAATGCTTCTATGGAAGAGTGGTATTAACATATTTGAACATGGACATGTACGCAAATTATTACATCATCTAAATGTACATTATATTTTATACGCAAAAATAAAAAATAAAAATAAAATAAAGTCAGGTGAAATAAAAATAAATCGGCAAATATTATGAGGTAAGGTTAAATATTATAATGATGTGGGTATGTATTGTAATGGTATTGTATGTAAGGTAAATGTATTTTAATCTTTTACATTATTAAAAAAAAAATAGTTTGGTGTTTTTGTTCTTTAATCCATCTTATAATCTTGTACCTAATTGTTTCCCTATTTTTTTGTATCGATTGAAAAATTGTTGAATTAAGTTAAGTTAACTTCTCAAACGCTGGGCGTGCTGTACAGGGCCAGCATACTTTAATAGACCCAACTGCTAACCCTGCACAAATCGCAAGTGCGCTTCACGGTTAAATTTGGCAGCCACCTCTGATCTGGAGCCCCAAAATACCCAAAAAAATCCTCGACTTTGTGCGGAAATGGGCGGTCTGTTTGATAGATTCTCCTATATTAATAAAAGAACTGCGACCTTTAGAGCACAGGCATCGGATGGCAATGCTGTCCTTGATTTGCAGGTAGATATTACAATGGAAGATGCTTCGGGATCTAGCCTCTTTGCTTCGGTGCACAGTTGGGAAACACGCCAGACGTGCGCTCCACATTTGTAGACATTTGTCTCATGAGAACGGGTCGTTTCTGCGACTCGTTCTTGAGTTCAACAGCCCGGCTGAGGAACGATTTGCCGGACTCTGTGTTTCCTCCGTCCTACAACATAAATCCCAGGTTCGCTCCTTCCTTTCCATAAAAAAAACCTTCCACATATCATCCCCAAAGATGACGTAGGCCCTGAGGAAGGGAAATTATTTTCCTCAGGGTCTCATTTTTTTACCTTGGTCTAACTGTTCTTTTAATGACAATTTGCGTTTGTTGAAAATACGGACAAAGAAATTGTATTAAATAATGGACTCTTGGGTTTTCGGAGCGGAAATTTTTTAACAATTCATCAAATTTTGGAGTTAATTTTCCACTTCTGTGAAAGTATGTGATTCTCTGATTCTATTCTTTTAGTTTTATGAATCAACTAGCCTGTAATGACATAATAACAAAACTTGAATAGAATTTGCACAGAGCTTGAACATTAACTTTTTTTTTTAAACAATCCGTCCTTAGAAAGTCTTAAGAAATCTGGAATATCTTGTTAAAGAAAACCATTCTTGAAACATGATAAATTACAAAATCAACGATTTATGAGCAAAATTCCATTCCATCATTCCTCTGCCAACTGGAGTAAAAGAGTTTGGAAATGCGGTACAAAGTACCAACCCACTGGCCTCCGGAATGCGTCAAAGGAAAAATATAACGTGAAGTTAAGTTTAGTATTCTGATATGAAGCAATTAGTTATGTGGATGTCGCTACCTGAATTATTAAAATGGTCATAATTCTCCTCTAAAAGATGCCGGTTTCTATCACAACCGGTTGCTTTCTTCAAGGGTTTCAAAAAATGGTTTTGCTGTACCCTTATGAATGCAAACAAAAAAGTTAAGATAATAATATTAATAAACAAAATTTTGATGGCTTTGATTTTTAAAATGCTCATTATTCTCCTGTAAAAGATGCCGGTCTCTATCACAACCGGTTGCTCTCTTCAAGGGTTTCAAAAAATTGTTTTGCTGTTTTCTAATGGATGCAAAAAAAAAAGTTAAGATAATAATATTAATAAACAAAATGTTGATG
Source organism: Limnephilus rhombicus (assembly GCA_929108145.2). Taxonomy (NCBI): domain Eukaryota; kingdom Metazoa; phylum Arthropoda; class Insecta; order Trichoptera; family Limnephilidae; genus Limnephilus; species Limnephilus rhombicus. The sequence continues at coordinate 32,220,069 of OV815272.1, read as the reverse complement.
GCAAAGTGAATATTCGTTACAGATCCAATCTAAATTTTGCGTGATATGGAGATATCATTCACATACAAGACGGAAAAAGATTGGCAGTATAATGTTACTTCGCGAAGTATTTTGAAAATATTCCCAGAAATCCATGGATATTATGTTATCTTAGTATTTATATCAATACTTCACATTTCTTGCATTAAAAAATTGAAACTTATAAAAACAAGCCTCAACCGGAAAATTTTTGACCTTTATCTAATTTAGAAAAATGAAACAATACAACTTTGTATAAACCGGTCGGATTTGCACATTATATAATAATAGGTATTGTTTCATTTTTCTATAATGGATAACCACAAAGTAATAGCTACATTCAAAAATATGTATCTAATTTGTTTGAAATTTGAGATTTTATCTGTAAAATTTTATTTCTATCGATCTTTTACCCAACATCTAGTGGTTTAGATTGTAAAATTTTCAGCAAAGAGTAAGAAGTTTTGCATTGTGATTTGATAGTAATATAATATTTCAAAACTCCGTAGCTTGTGGTACGATGAATAAAAATTGCAACCAGAAAAATAAGATATTAGAGAGTTTATTTTTTTTTGTGTTAAGTCTAATTTGCAGTAATCCAATTTAATAAAAAAATTTGTTTTGTCATAATATTATTAAATATGAAAACAAATATGAAAAAGAAGCTGCGAAAATTTCACGATGAACGCTTGTGATTACATTACGTATCTATTATTTTAGTACGAGATACTAAATTATTTGCAAATTTATTTAATTTATTTTATTTATTTATTTACATATGCATATATATTAACAATACATTACAATGTGAATATTTGTCTGTCCAACTGGGCAGAATACCCGTTTCAGGACAGCCAAATTGTATATTAAGTTCATAATATTCTTAACAAAGGAATAGTTTCGTTCAAGATATCAAGGGAATTTGCTTCTGTCAAGACAACTTTTGAGAACACTAAGAATTGTATATAAATTAAGGGATGGTTTCTTTATGTCTTTAAAAGAATCGCAAAGATGTGATTTTTTTCAAGGTCAATTTGGAGAACGTAAATAAATGCATTCGGAGTGAATGCATTTATTAATGTTCTATGAGTGTTTTCTTTAGTGAGATCACAAGTAGGAGATTCTTTCCAGGCCATTTTAGAGAACATTTACAATTGGATAATCAGAATTTACACATTTATAAACCAATATTTGACATATGAATTCACAATGTATTTATAACTGTTTAATTTTAAAGTACTATAATTTTTAGAATTTCTTAAATAGTAGAAATTACACAATTATAATCCAAATATATGACATATGATTTTTCAACCTCGTTTTGGAGAACATTAATTTATTTAGTTGTTTATTTATTTCTTTTATTTTACGCGCAGAGGGCTTTTACATAAATAATAAATAATAAAGGCAGTACCTCCATCTTTAACATGAGAAAACAAATAGTTTAGGTAAAGTTACGATGTGAATACAAAGTTTATAAATTAAATAAAAAAATGCAACAAAAATTTTGTACAGTGAGATATATAATATCAATATGTTACGATTAAATGCAAATATGTAGATAGTAAAGAATACGAGAAGGTTATCTATCGTATCGAAAAGTTTTAATGCAAATATGTAGATAGTAAAGAATACGAGAAGGTTATCTATCGTATCGAAAAGTTTTTGTGGATAATATTTTTTTACTTATTTTTTAAGGGTACCTACCCAGAAGATTTATTGTGAAGTGGTTGGTGTACAGAAACATCGATATTTAATTTTGCCTTAAATTAAGCGAGTCATTTTTATTATTGTTAAATATCCTTATTAATTGCACCCCTTGGACATTAGATGCAGGACACGTGTGTTTCCGCATCTCCTTAAGGGCAGGGAACGCCGAACAATCCCAGCAATCCCAACTATCCATGTCTCGTTGTCATAAAAATAGCTCTGTTTTGTCAGCTCACTAAGCCCGATGTGAAGCACTTTGAAAATTTTACACCGCGACATGAGCAAAATTAATTATCCCCATTAATTAATGTATGCAATTACAACAGGGTATTAACAAAATCGTATTTAGGTATGGCTCTTCAGTGTAATTATTTTTCATTTATATTATAGTCTACCTACATACATATTAATTATAAACAAATAGAACTTTTAAATAATGTTACGGACAACACTACTTTGCGAAGTTAGTAAGGTAGGTAGGTTCTTTCAATAATGCAAAAATTGGTTAGGCTTTTATAAATCATCGAAACTTACGGAGATTAACTTAAAATTTTTTCGCTCATTTAGTTTTTAAAGGTAATCTTACAAATAAAAAAAAAAACAAATTCAACAAAGAAAGCAAGAAATACTTCTGTTTTTTAAGGGTTCTGTGCTCTACCTTACACAAATTATTATCAAGATGAAAATCCGACATATATGTATGTTCTACACAGGTTGTTAAGAGACGTAGGAACCTTGACTTATTTAAATCGGTAATTTCTGAAAGTATGTGGAGTAAAAGTGTAAATGAAATTTTGGTCTAAGATAACAAGTTTTCATGTTTTTTTTTCAACTAAAAGGTATTATGCAGTTTGGGTCAGGGGGAGGGGTTGGGCAATTGTTGGCAACATATTGAAAAATATTTATTTTGTTTAAAAAAAACCACAACTGCAATAAACTACACCAACTAAGTCACCGGAGACCAAAATCTCATGAACTCGTCTCAAAGTTAAAAGCAGGTCAAATACGTCTCTTAAATACCCTGTATACGAAGAACGATTCACAATATATCAAAAAAGATGGCAACAGGTAACATTCATATAATATTTAACAACACTCAACATTCATATAACATTTTAACAACATTCAACATTCAACAAAATTCAGCATTCAAAATTCATCAACATTTAGCATTCAACAATTCAACATTCAACAATATTCAATTAGTATATTAAAAATCAAGTGGATAAACAGGTCTTTAAAACACGCGCGATTTTTCGAGTACGACGGCGTAGCCGAGTGCTCGAAATAAAGCAAGTGTTTTAAAGACCAGTTATCCACGAATACTTTACGCTATTTTTTTTATTGGTACACTTTGAAAACATAAATACTGATATTATTATTAAAAATTTGGAAATAAGAACTATTAATGAATTCGTGATGTGACATCACAATATCTTGTTGTCATGGAAATGAAAAACACAAACATTAATTTGCAATCTGTCACATAAGATTAATAGTTGACATCACAATTTTTACTAGTTATTGTGTGTTGTAAAATGAGTTCTAACATTGATAATTTAAATACCAAAGCAGAATCGCGGTTAATACCTGAAAAATCCAAAGACGTTTATAAAAAAGAATATGAAAGGTTCATAACATGGATGGAGGAGCAAAACGTAGTAGATGTAGGTGAACGAGTTGTGCTTGCTTACCTTCAGAAAATGTCGGAACAGTACAAAGCATCGACTATGTGGGCCATACATTCGAAATTGCAATGTCTGTTGAGGATAAATAAAGGGGTTGATTTAAAATCATTTGTGAAAGTTCATGCATTCATGAAGGCAATTAGCAAGGATGACGTCGCTAAGAAGGCGTATGTATTCAAAGAATATGATTTGCGGAAGTTTTTCACGGAAGCACCGGACATTACGTACTTATTTTTGAAGGTGGTAGCCATTTGCGGAATCTTTGGCTCTTGCAGAAGATGTGAATTGTGCGATTTACGCTTATATGATATCAAAGAAGAAGGAAGTGTATTGCTTATTACCATCCGACCATCTAAAACAGTGAAGGCTCGACGTTTTACTGTTGCCGACAGTGGTGCAATTAATTATGTGCGTTTGATGAAGCAATATTTATCATTGCGACCCCGAAATGTAAGTACAGACAGGGTTTTCTAACGGTATGATAAGGGTAAGTGCACCAATCAAGTGGTTGGTATTAACACATTTGGATCATGCCCCTTACAAATCGCACGCTATCTTAAATTAAACGATCCTGAGAAATATACAGGACATGCGTTTCGACGTACATCCGCTACCATTATGGCAAATAGTGGCATGACAATTGATCAAATCCAACGACAAGTAGGATGGAAATCGGCAGCTGTGGCGACTGGTTACGTGGAAGAGAGCATTAGCAATAAGAAGAATGTTTCAAATATTATTGGAACTGCCATTAATGGAAGTGCAGCCTCATTGACTTCCGAGAATACTATTAATTTGAACAGCATTTCCTCCGATTTAAAAAACGGAGGTATTAATATTTCAAATAATACGAAGTGCTCTTTTCACATCCATTTAAATAATTAGAATGTAAACGATGTAAAAAAGAATGTAAACTTTGAATAAAGTTTTTGAAACATTTGTAATGTTTTATTTGACGTTTAAAATATTCCTGTCGGATTTATAGTTAAAAGTTGACATTTAGACTTCACATTTTGTTGATTTGTTGATGCTGCCATGGTAACTTTAAAAAACGCGCGTTCCATAAAGTGCGATTTAAACACGCTAGAGCGTACTTTAAATGAGTAAAAAAGGGCACCAATAAAAAAAATTCATATATAGTGAAATGTGTAGCATTTTAAAAATAAATAATGGATCATAAAAATTTTCAAGATTGCCGTAAACAAAAATTCACAACTAAAAAAGAATAATAACCAAGAAAAAAACAAATTTATAAAAAATCTTGATTTAAAATTTTATATCCAGTTGTTAGTTTGCAAAAGTATTTTGGAAGGGAAAAGTCTCTAGGTTCTACGGAGCCACTATTTTGTAGTATTCACGTGGTAAGAAAATTTATAATCCTTCTGAGTGCTATCATCTCTAGCACTGTCTATTATCTCACTACCTTACTATCTTGGCGTTCACAGAAAATGTTTATATCAATCAAGTTTCAACAGTGGACTTCACCATTTCGGAATACCGACATCCTCGCCTGCCCTCCATATTAATTACCGATTTTTTGCTACTATGAACAGGGTTATTTGTTGGCAGATTTGACAGATTGACAGACGTTGACATCTTGACGGATTCTGACAGCAATGGCCAGTGTAATGGCCGGACACTTTGGAATTATTATAGTCTAACATAAACGCATCATTTCAGTTAATGAATGAAGAGTAGCTTGTACCATTTCAATTGTATTTATTTACGCCCTTGGGACTTTTACGTAAAACAAGTAATATGATAATAATAAAAATAATATATAATTAATATTATAATATAAATAATATTTGCATGGCAGATAGAAACATTACACCTTTAAATTTATATGACGAGAATGCCAACATTCTTATAAATACTAACCAGGAATTATTAGATTCATGGTCAAATAAAATTATTCACGCAAAACACTTCAATTATCTCAACCAAACGTATGTTGACAAACTTTCGTCAAACGAATGGTTGAATACTGGAGAGTTGAGCGCAGAAATAGAAGGATTTATGCTTGCCATTCAAGATAGAGTCATTAATAGTAAAAATTATAGGAAGCATATAATCAAAGATATAAATCAAATTGATGATTTATGTAGAAAATGTTTGGCTTTTCCGGAAACTATAGAACATATTATATCGGGATGTTCTATATTAGCGCCACACAAACCTGGATGTCATCTATAAGTATAAGGAACAGCAAAGGACCAAGGTTTGAACCTTGGGGAATACCTGATAACGCCGGGAATTGTTTAGATTCATGTCCATTTATTATTACATATTGACTTCTAGCTTTTAAATAGGACGCGAAGAATATAAGTGTTTGTTTGCCAAACGTGTACAAACATTGTACACGTTTGGCATATTAGATTTGACAAAGAATTTATATATAAAAATGCAAAAATCAGTAATTTTAAATACATGTAGGATTACAAAAGACTTTTTAAATATTTATATTAAGGGATCAGTAGGATTTATAGGTCGAATTAGGAATTCCACAGAGCCGAACCCTCTGATATGAAAATATCTGGAGTCGGTGAATTATTTTCCCATTTGGTCTCTGGTAGGTTGACATGTTGTTCTTGTATTGTTTTGTATTTATAATACTTATGTAGTGCAATTGCATAGCGTGGTTTGACTAGATGATCATTTGGGGAAGTGTGTGAAAGGGTTTAGTTTTTCCTGTGGGGAAAATTTAACCCGGACATTTAAATCTGGTACAATAATATATTCAAAACACTGTACTGATTGATACTTTCCTAGAGTAAATAAAAAGTATTAATATTGAAATAAAAAAGCAGGGTATGGCTAATATTGACATAAAAATAAGTTACATATTATATACATATAATAATATTAGGAAACAAAATGTAATAAATTCCTACTTTAAATTTTGGTATGCATGTATATAAAATTTTAACTCACCTTCTTGATCTTACGTTTATTTTATTATTTTCGAAACAAACAGTACATACATAGATAAAATGAATGATTACATAGATAAAATGAATGGTTAACAGTATATAAGGTTTTAAAGATAATTAAATAATCGTATCAATGACATAATATCTCTATGAAATATCTGAGTGATTTTACACATTTTACCGGGCCGGGTTAATTTAATACATGCTAGGGAATTATTTGAGGTAAAATATTAGACGTACTACGTTGTAAACATACTAAGTCCTAAAAATTGCGTACGTGAATGTCAACGTATGTGTGTATCTATGTGCCTGAATTGTGTTAGTTACCAGTAATTTTTTCATTAAATGGCGGCTAGGAGTAAAAAAATAGTTGAGGGGGGTCTGATTTATTATTGAATGTTGTTGTAGCTTGGAGTGGCGGGTATGTTTATAAGGTATTGAGGTTAATTAGATATTCAATCTACTTGCGATTTAATGGATTTAGGCACTGAAAGATTAAATCGATAGAAGTATGATCCTTATACATATTAGAGTATTAAAATATCAGTCGATTTCGCTTGTTTAGTACACCGGTTTATTGGGACAATCGGTTATTTGGGACATAAACCAAGGAACAGAACCAAGCAAAGAAACTAATACTGTCACACTTCGTTTATCTGGGACACTTCGTTTAATTGGGATGAATTCCCATTTGAAGTCGATGCAAAACGTTATTAATTACTTTCACAAGTGTACCTACATTCATGAGTTCTGGTAAATAAATCATTGCAAACGCTTTTCTGTTCGGCTAAAATGAAATAGTTGCAATGACAAAACTTGTTACTAACGTAATAAAGATAATTTGAAATTTTCTCGTAGCAATGATGCTCTTGTCCTGTATCATTATCTCAGTCACATTAATCGCCATCAAACTACAATAAAATTACAGGCCTTTGTTACGTCGCGCTTGTGTTCCGTTGCCGCTGTCACTGACTTAACATTTCTTCGCTCAAAGTCTAGTAATTAGTTATATTGCTCGCTGGCATGCTTGGCCTGCTCTGTTGGTGCTAATTTAAATTATTTGTACGGAGATTTGAGGTGCGAGCAGGTGAACGCTAATTTGCAGCCCGCGTACAAAAGAAGTGAATGTAAGAATCTCACACCGCAAGATTAACGTTTTCCTAAAGATAATATGCAAATGGTAAGCGCTGTTGTTGTAATATTATTACGAAAATATCTTTACATATTCAGTCATTCGGAATGGGCGCAATATTTTAATGACCATGCTTCCCATAAAAGGGGTCTACTTCAATCAGCAAGTTAAGGCTTATTAGAAACATTTTCTTTTCAATTATTGGTATCCTGTATCTTAGAGTAACTTAGAATTATGTGTTACAATTAAGAATTTAAAAATATACACGTAAATCATTTTAAACGGAACCTTGGCTATACAGGGTGTTAAGGGACGTACTTGACATACTTTAACCAGTGATTCCTGACATTATTTGGAGTAAAAAATGTAAATAAAATTTTGGTCTCCGGTGTTTTTTTTTTTTCTACAAAAACATTAAAAAATGGTAGTTGTTGAACAGTTGGAGGCGAAGTAAGTAGTTCGTCGGACACCCGGCTGACTGACCAGTGACGACATGTGGAAGAATTTTTTTTTGTTTGATTTTGAAGAAAAAATTTTTGAAAAAAAAAAAGTCGTCAAAAAAAGTCACCGGAGACCAAAATTTCATTTACATTTTTTACTCCAAATAATGTCAGGAATCACTGGTTAAAGTAAGTCAAGTACGTCCCTTAACACCCTGTATAGTGGTGCAATGGATGGATAAAAAATATTTTATTCAATAATAATTATGCTCATGAAGCCGACGAATTTTTTTTATTTTACATTAACTCCACATAGGAGGCCCTGAGGAAAATAATTTCCCTCAGGGCCTATGTCATCTGGAATGGTGTGTGGAGGGTCGTTTTAAGGAGAGGAAGGAATGAATATTGGTCTTGAAGAGACCCATTTTGTACGAAGGAGGAAACACAGAGGCCGGCAAATCATTCCACAGCCGAGCTGTTGAACACAGGAACGAGTCAAAGAAACGACCCATTCTCATATGACAAATGTCAACCGTGTACAAATATTGGGCACGCGTTTGGCATGTTTCCCGACTACGCACCGGTGCCGGAGGGATCAATGATGCTAGTTCCTCGAAGCATCTTCCGTTGTACCGGTAGAACAAGGATAGCATTCCCACTGCCTGTGCTCTGTGCTCTAAAGCACAGGTGCTCTAAAGCACAAGTGCTCTGTGCTCTAAAGATTGCAATCCGTCTGTTAAGACGGGACAATAAACGGACCGCCCGTTTCTGCACAGACTCGAGAGTATTTGCAGGTATTTTGGAGCTCCAGACCAGAGGTGGCTGCCAAATTCAACCGTGGGGCGCACTTTATACAGGGTTAGCAGTTGTGTACTATTAAAATATCTGCGGGCCCTGTACAGTACGCCCAGCTTTTGGGAATGAAACAAAAATAAATATTAAAAGAAAATCTGAATTTGAAACAAATTTATAAACATCGCTACGCATCTAATATCTTTGGGCAATAAGGAACTCCAGTGAAAAATATTATGGCTTTAAAAAAATATTCATACAGACCAATGAACGCTGATTCTGAACATATAAGTTTTATTTCATAATATTAAGCGTAGAGTTCTTAAAAAATTATTAAAAATGCATTTTTAAACCTCTCGTCAAAACACACTGTAAAGTTGGTAGATATTACTGAATGGTTAGTGCTGACGTCACGCGCCCCAGGCATTGTATTGAAACTTTGATTATGTAGGAATGTAGGTATGTCACAAGCCATCAGTATTAACAACATTTCATGTTATTCGTTATTTCATTCTGTTTATAGAGATTTAGCTGTTATGTTTATTGAAACAACATTTAAGCCTAAATAATTCAGTATCAAAAATACAGGTATCTCTATTTAAAATATTGAAAAAATTTAAACTGTACAAAAAAATTGTGTAATATGCTACATCAAAATGCTACCTAGAGACGGGCAAAGCGGTTCAGTTGAACGAGAATGAAAAGATCCGGTTCAGTGAATCGGCTCAATTGAACGACTGAATTAAGCTACGGATACACTTGCTCATTAGAAGCCAAAGAGAATGCTACCTAGTAGCAATTGCTTCCCGCTCACTCGTTCGCAAAGATCCGCGAACCGCGAGCAAGTGTGACCGTAGCTTTGAAGATCTGATTTACGGAACCGGATCTTACGGATCCGTATGGAGATCCGGGTCACTGAGCCGACTCGTTCGCGAACGACTCACTTCTCTACGAACTTCGAATTCAAAATGGCCGTCTTCGATCAGCTGGTATCTCCTGTATCTTATTTGCCTACAATTTTTGCAGTGTGCAGGTGATGCTCCGTTTGAGACAGTATTGATTTTAAAAGCTAAAAAAATTATAATTTCAAACAATTTCTATACCACTCTCCCGTAATAATATTGAAAAATATAATATAATAAATAAATAATTCCACCTAAATAATGTTTTAACATATCGAATAGTAGATACCATACTTTCTTACGTAGGTATAACTGTCATACAAAATGAACACCTGTTGAAAAACTTTTTAGGAGTGATGACGTCACACGATTGCACTATAAGTGCGGTGTTTTTTGGGGATCTTGAAAAATTAAAACTTTGAAAATTATTTTAACTATTAAAACAAAGTCAAAAAAAAAAATTAAAATGCAGTTATTTAAGTCAGAAGGTCATTCATTATTCATAAAAAAAAATAAAAAATTGGACTGGAGTTCTCTACTGGGTGCTAAGATGAGGGCTGCGGATTGGAATTTCAAACAAGTTCGAAAAATGAATTTAAAATTTTCGATTCCATCAGCGTGCAGAAATTCATTCAAATGTATCCTCTTCAAAATTATTTGCCTGTATGTACCTGCCCACATCGTAGATTTCCAGATTGACATAGTTTATAAAATGAATAGACATGTTATAAATTATTTCTTGCACATGATATTAATTTACTATCAAGTATAGTTTCAATACAAACATGCATTCTAACATACAAATCTTCGTACTTATCACAAGTGTACGCATTATAATAATTTGTCTTGAATAAATTATCATACATCTGATTACCAGCGCATGCATATTCATACCGATGGGATGCGCGGAGGCTATAGTATTACCTATGTGCATAATGTACCAACACAGTATAGCCATAGGTTGTTGGTAGTTGGAAGATATGTGGATATGTAGTGCAGTGCTTGAAGATTGAAACAGAACGATTGCTCAAGTAGGCGTCTATTTCTCACTATGAACTGTACGTTAGATATTTTCCAAGGAAAGCGATTGATTGATGATGCTTGATTGTAATTAGGGAACAAACCGACTAATTGGGATGATGAAATGTTTAGGTCTATAGGCCCCCTGTCAGAATTACCCATTTGAATAACTTTTATGTTATCGGCCGTTTCATCTCGATTGCTTACAGTTTTGACGGTTACATCGTTAACCGAGTTATTTCGTGAATTTATTAGGTGATTTTAAACAAAACATTTTTTTAATTGTTTCGTACAATTGGGAAACAATCGTTTCGTTTAGGCTGAATAAATAGACCAAATAAATTTGAATTTATATCACGTGTTTAGAAAATAAATTAGACGAAGTCAGTGTCCAATAAGTAGAACACCTCTATCCTACAAAGAATTAAATAATTTTTAGAAAATCTAGCTGAAATAACTAGAGTAAATATCTACGATAAGTTTGAATTGAAATATCATTACATTGGGTTTTGAAGAGATCCATATTGTAGGAGGGAGGAAACACAGACGCCGGCAAATCGTTCCACAGCCGAGCTGTTGAACTCAAGAACGAGTCGTAGAAACGACCTGTTCTCGAGTGACTAATGTCAACCGTGTACAAATGTTGGGCGCGTGTTTGGCGTGTTTCCAGATTATGCACCGGTGCCGAGGGAATCAATGACGCTAGTTCCTCGGAGCATCTTCCATTGTAATACCGGTAGAACAAGAACAGCATTCCCACCTGACGCCTATGCTCTAAAGATCGCAATCCGTCTGTTAAGATGGGAGAATCTATCAAATGGACCGCCCGTTTCTGCACTGAAACCACTACATTTTTCTTTACGCCGACCGGTTCTTCTTTAGGGAAAAATATACCAGTGTATATAGTAGTAAATTTTGCCCGAAGGAAGGAACGGTATTTCCGAAATTGGTTGGCATTATATAAAAAAAATATAGTGATTCAAACAAAGTGACATTGTTTCATTTAATTATATTCGTATTCATAACCTACATTTACGTTTTCTTCTTAATCATTCTTGTTATAAACAATCCCCCTTAATCTTGTTTTGGGAATTAATTGTCCAATAAGTGATTGTATTAATCTTGGACATCAGCCCCTCCTCCCCTTTAAGTTCATATGGGGCCCCTGCGAGCTTAGGAAGTTTCCAAGAGAGATCTGTAAGATTCGGTTACATTGTTATTAAACCATTTAATTGACTATAATCTGAGGCAAAGTTTGCCGAACGTGTTATGCGGGATCAGAAGTTTATGGATCAGACAAAATGTAGTATTTCCCATGGAACTATAGACAGTTTTGGGGGTGAAACCACCTTTTGTATTGAACAAATTTCAGTCTCCTTAATCTTACATGGGACGAATGAGATATTTCACGAAATAAAAGTATTGTATATATAATGAAAATAAACACATGATGTCTTCATGAGGATAGGTTAGTGCTTTTCATGGCTATTAAATACATAAAAGTTCTATCATGCAATATTAGTAAATTCGGGAGCAAAATCATAGATCACTCCTAGTAGATCGCTACGTTGGTGACTTAGCGGGGGTTCCCGGTCTTGGCAGTAAATGCATCTGCCTACCAGCTGTACGGCAGGCCGGATCGGGAGAAACTTTTGACCTCTCCAGCTGGACTCTAGAAACATCGCTTTGCACTGCAGTGAGAGGGATGGATTCGTACGTCCATCACTCCAGGAAACCGCAGGTTCCTACCCACCCCTCACACCTTTTTCCTTCCCAGAACTTCATCTCCTTCCTTTCTTCAAAAGACCCTCAACGCAGCATCTCCAAAGATGACATGGGCTCTGAAGGGAATCGTTTTCCTCGGGGCCTTTTGTGTGAAATTGATGTAAAAAAATTAAAAGTTTATCATTAATCGGATTGATGCGAATTTTATGATCCCCGATCGCCGCATTTTTTTTTTTTTGATTCTTTGAAAAAACTTGGCTTTAATTTTCTATTTAGATAAAATAGATTTTGTAGAAAACCGATACAATATTATGGTTAGATTCATATTGAGCTTTGTTGTTCATTGCAGTTTGTTCACGACCTCAATCCAGATCTGAACTGCAGTGATTATCCCAGGGGTGGAGAAGGGAGGGCGCTATCTGACCAGGACGGCATCCCCTCCACATTCCGTTTCCTAAGTCTTACTAAGTACTGCTCCCGAGATTACCAACTATCAAATCCCTCTGTGCTCCTCTATTCTTACACAAACTTGCTCACGTATATTTCGAAACTGTCTGATTTAGAATCGAACTGATTTTAACTACTAAACCTTTGCAGATCATATTACCGTGATTTCCCGGGTTACATTTGTTTTTTTCGAAATGAAGATCAAATAATTATGGTAAAATATTAAACTTAAAGTGTGTGACTTGAATCATTTGTTTCAGTTAAATTTACACTAAAAATGTTAAATTAAACTATTTTATTAACACTCCGTACAGGTTTGAAAACAGTTAAGTACATTAATCTAGGAATAATTTACAGAAGAAGCTATGCAATATTCATTTCATAGCTCATTATTCGAGAGCTCATTATATGTGTTACTTCAGAAACAACCTACATATAAAACAAAGTCGTATTATTTTAGTGCACGTTGAATATGTGAATGGGGTATTTCCACGTTTTTTATTCCTTAAAAAATAAGCAAAAAATTACGATGATTATTGCATTTTTATTTTGTTTCTATGTTGACGAATAAATTTTCTACAGCGAGTCAAAGTTTCACATTTTTGAATTACCGCTAAAACTATATTTTATACGGGGCTATCGTGTGACGTCATGAGCGTGGATGCTCACTGACGGTGTTTATTTATGCTGGCCAGGCTGAACGACGTTTATGACGTCACAATCCGATTTGCCAACCACGGGCCGTTTTAATTTTGTCAGTTTTAGATCGTTTTTAAAATCAATAATATTGAATGAAAACATAAAAAACAAACATTTTTAGTAGGATGATTAAATTCAGAAAAATAATCTTTAAATATTCCGTACATTTTCAACAGAATCCCTCGTTTGTGAAAATACCCCGTTGTATAGTTTTTGCACATGCACTTTTCAACAACGGACTTTGCCTACTTTGACTTTGTGAAAGTCCTCGTGCAATTATATAAAATATTGTAATCGTACATTTGTTTTATTATATTAAAAGTGATAGCGGACTGATAGAACTACCCCATCACGTAGCGTTAGAATCTTCAGGCACGTTCGCTATTAACTATCGCGCAAAGTAATCTAAATCGACAAAATAAAGAACTTTCTCACATACGGAAACTTTGGACTTCTTTAATGCAATTAAGCTTTCTGCACACTGGGTATTGTATTGCCACCACCTGATAGGAGACTATATCTTCCCTCCATCCTACTTCCTTCTCCCTACACCCTGCATCTCTTCTTCCTCTAACCCCCCTCCACTACTACCTCAGTCTTCAGATATTATGGTGAGGATTAATTACGACTTGCCGTTGTTGCGCCGCCCATATACCACTCTCAGATATATCTGGATTGGTGCGTAAGCCTTCTTAGTCCTAGAGAAGGGAGTCACAAACTGTGGTGCAAACAAAATTACGGACCATTCCTAACACCTCACCAATCAAATCTTATTTACAAAATGATACATATATCGTAGATGTAAACTTTATAATAAACAGCCAAATGGTTTAGTTAATATACCTTGACACTACATCAAGAGGACGAAATTAACTAACTAACTAACCATCACGTCGTTTCCCCGCAGGGGTAGGCAGAGAGGACGGGCCGCCAAAAACTCTGTATTGGCACACACTCATACATCGTTTACATTCATACATCGTCTCATACATGCTCCTCTATTATTCTGACTCTTGACATGACCCGACTCAAGTATCTGATTCACTTGGTCGTACTGTCTTCCTCGGACGACATTAATGTGATTAAATTTCAAATTTTCGTCAAAAACATATATTTTCAACAAAAAATGCAACACCTCATTTGCACAACATCATTACACATATCTCGGGAAAAAATACTTTAATACCCTACCCGATAAGATAAAATAATAAGAGCAATCGAAGACGATAAATGGCTACTAAAAGCATTTAAAGAGCATTTCAATGTAAAAATAACAAAATGATGAAATTATCTTCATAACTTTTAAATTTGTCTATTTTTTCCATCCCGATACTCGTCCCTCTTCCAATCACAAGCGTCTGCTTCTATAGAAGAGAAACATCATAAAGTTAAAAAATCAGTGAAAACTTATTAAGTATTTTATTTTGTAGTCAAAATTATTATACTTTGTAAAGTGATTATCTTCTTATATATAAAAATGAATCGCTAAATGTGTTGCTAAGCGCAAATCTCGAGAGCAGCTCAACCGATTTCGCTAATTCTTTTTTTAGAATATTCCTTGAATTACGAGGATGGTTCTTAGGAGAGAAAAATTAAGAAAATTGCTCAGAAAATTGGATAATTTCCGAAAACCTAACGACTATCGCACGTTTGACATTTCGCGTGTTTGAGAATGACATTTTGCAAAACAATGATTGTTAAATCAGGATTCTATTTTTGAAAATCTTTAAGTTGATTAATTTATTTAAAGTAAGTACTCCCCTAATAGTTTGAATCGAATCAAGAATTTTAGATATTTTAAATAGGTACCTGTGTTAGGTACCAAATTTAACATACATGGAAAATGGAAATTTAAATTGTTAAAGGTGGCACGCGGGCTGTTTAAAAACTGAATGTACTGGGATCGAATATATGAAACGCGGGAGGAGGGTTGGCGGGACGAGGGAGCGGGAAAGGGAAGAAGGAAGGCGGGGAAGGGAAGGGGAACCAGGGAGGGGGGTTCGCGGGATAGGGGAATGGGGGGGGAGTGGAGTAGGGAGAGGGAAGGTGGAGGTGGCGGAGTGGGAACGCGAGAGGGGAAGAGGACGTTGGAGAAGAAGGGGAGGCGGAAGGGGAACGGGACTAATAGGAAAGGACACTCAGGGAGAAACAATTTCTTTATTAAATGGCATAGCAACGCATGCCGGGACCAGCTTGTTTAATAATAAAAAAAGGAAAAAAAAAACATTCAAATTCAGTTAAACTGGGTTGTTAATAGTGATTTTGATGGGAGAGGGAAACCTACGCAAGATTATATATATACCTACTATAAATACGTGTTAGCTAAATACATTAATAATAAAAGTTTTCTGATCTCTGCAATACAGGGATGAGAAAACAGCCTGATTCCCCCACAACACAAAACTAATCAAGGCTTACAAACTCACATTCCTCGTGAAAAAAGCACGTGTATTTTTAGATGCCCTCACCAAAAAACGAGCTTTTCTTACGTCGTGTCGCATACTTATCGAAGGATTTGACGATCAGGAGATAAGGTTTAGTGGATCTCAGTCTTACGCAGCCCCCACCCAGAAGGAGTATTAAGATGATATTGTTATCCTCAGCAACTCCGTTGATTAGACGCTGGAGGATAATTTAGTTTATTTGTCGCTTCTGATCTGTAGGAATTGTAGTTATTAAGTGGAAGTCTATATACTTTACGCAATACTCATATCCACATAATGTAAGTATGAATATAACTACAGTAATCATGTAGTGTACAAGGTAACTAAAACTCATGTGAAGTGACGTTATCTATTTACCTTCGGAAATAATCCGATTAGTTATACTTTATTTTTAATAAACGTTTTATCTTTCTACATTATTTCATGTTTATCATTGCATTTTCTTACTTTAGAGTAAACTTAAAATAATGCATAATCTGTTCTTTCGTAGATGGCGGTAAATAAATTATTTTAGGATAAACAACTTTCTGTTGGTTATGCTGTGAAACGTTAATCTGAATTGTTTGTTTGCGCCCGTGAATATGCAAAATTAATATGAATAAATAGTTTTTCTGCATGATAACTCAATTCTTCGAAGACGGGCACTCAAATGCAATACTGGATTTAATCACCAGTACAGTATTGTATTTGCATAGCTTCTTGGAAAAATTGAGCATTTTTGCAGACAAAACTATTAATTCACATTCATCTTAATATTTCGCAGCATAACTTGTGGAAAGGGTTTTTTTCCTGAAATAATTTCATTGACGCTATCTATGAACAAGCAGATTAGGATTAGAGTTCACCGTGGATGAATGAATTTTGAGCTCCCTCATTGTGCAAACTTCTAAATATAAATCTAAGCATTTTTGTGACATTTCTAAAGAATTAAACTTTATGCAACAAAAATCAAATTAAGTAATATTAGAAAAACTTTTAATCATCGAAAAAGATAATATCAGCAACTCAACCCTTATAGCACCGAAAATTTGAAAGAAATAAGATACGCCAAATAAGGTAACGGTCGCAACTTGGATTTGTGCTCAGATGTTCTGGTATTACAGGGACTGGGGTCTTTGCTAATTGAGTAATTGGCATATAATTACATTCTGTCATTATTATTAATTTCACACTTTCATTTTGGAATTACTGATATTGTCTTCATTTATTTCCTATATTTTTGGCTGCCATCTTTTTATTATAATTTCAAAGTTTTACCCTGATATTGTTATAACTCAGATGGTGCCAATCCGGATATAAAATTTTATTTATGTGGCACATCTTCTGACATATCTGTAAATCGTAGAATGAGTATTCAATTTATTAGAATTAACTTACTGAGGGGGTATTTTACCATCCTCTTGTTAGATTATCCACAAGTAAATAATTAATAAATAAACAAATAAATACTCATAACAGGTAGAAAACTCGCCTAACTTATCCGATATAGTCACCATTCATTGAATTCGGAATAGTAAATTCCGATATTAAATAAATAAATTTAATAAATAAATAAATCGTGAACCGAAAATAATATGGATAAGTTATCAAGAGGATGGTGAAATACCCACGGATAAACCTGAGTGTAAGGATGATAATATCTTCTTAAATAATTTATTTATTTTTTATTTATTTACGCCCTTTTTCGGGGCTTTTACATAAGTTTGAAATGTACAAATTACACTATGATTAAATAATACGTAAATACTATATATTTCTTTAACAAAGAAATATAATATGTATTTTGCAACGAAATATATAGTATTTATTGTACATAACTGAACTGCATCAGTAACAGTATTTTGTATTTGTTTAAAGATAAATTGAAGATGTCCACTGACTTGGTATTATTTAATATTACAAAAAGGTTTATTAGCTCCAATAAGTTGAATCCTCTAATGAAATAAAAAAAAAAATAATGTAAAATTAGATTTAAATTAGACAAAATCAGATTTAATTTTTTGAGAAATTCAATAAGCTTTTTGGAAAAAAAATCTAATTTAATGTGAAGTAAAAAAGTATTCGAATAAAGCGTACCAACATAATCTAATGAAATTATTTTTTCTTTTAACCTTTCAAATTTAATGTAGGTTTGTAGGTAAAATTTTGGATGAAGTATCGCATGAATTGATAAGCTTAGAAAAAGTCCTAATAAATCATAATATTATACAAAACGTGTATTAAATTTTGGGAAAAATATCAGACGAGATGAGTAGTAAAAAAACCGTTTTAATAAAGTATATAATAAAACTCACAAACCTCCAGAACGAGTATTTGATCAAACACTTTTGAGTAGGGTAGAATTTTATTCAAATCTTTTTTGTATAAATCCTCCGCATTTTGAGTTTTTATTTCACACACTCTGCGCTAAGAGTGTCCCAACTTTGTGAAAAGGAACAGATATTTGAAGTAGAGGGAATATTTTATACCATAACGCGTTATTTGTTTGGTTTCACACGAGGGCGTGGGGGGAATACCTTCATGGGGCATATTATTCTTGGGGGAGGATTTTCCTGGGGGACTCGGTGACTGATTTTATTACGAATATTTCAACTTGTCATTCAAATGCGTTTTCCTTTCACATTTTGTCAGCCGAATACATTTAGGATATGTGTCAGAAAATATATAAAATACGGAAAACAGGATTCTAAATTGAGTTATTGACGATGAAAGGAACCGATAACTGCCGGCGGCGATATCTGAGGCAGGTGAAACGAGCCCAGGAAATAGAAAGGTAAAAATTAGATTTATTTGCTGTTACTGAATCTGATATACACATACATTTTATTATAATACTGGCTGGTTCCCAGCATGCGTTGCAATGCCATATTCAAAGAAATAAATTGTTTCTCCCTGCGAGTCCTTTCCCGTGCGTTCCCTCCCGCATCCCCTACCCACCGGCGTTCCCCTTCCACCTTCCCGCCCACCCACTCCCCCCTCTCACTCCGACGTCCCGCAAACCCCTCTCCCGCATTCCATATATTCGGTCCCAGTACATTCAGTTTTAAAACAGCTCGCGTGCCACCTATTACAATTTTATAATTCTCATTTTTGTTTTGTATATTATAAGAATAATCAATCGAATTTGGTACCTAACAAGTACCTGTTTAAAATGTTCATAATTTTAAAAATTCATAGAAAATTATTTTAATACAAAAAAAAACAACTGCCTGCTAAATTCAATTTCAACAAACGCGCGAACAATCAAACGTGCGAAGTTAAAATAGTCGTTAAGTTTTCTGAAATTATTAAATTTTCTCCGCAATTTCCTTAATTTTTCTTTCCGTAAGAACCTTCTACAAAGTAAAGGTAAAGTTGTTCTGAAGTTATGGCGTGGCCAAGGGAAACAGGGATTCATTTATACGAGATATGTAAGATGTATAAAACGAAAAAATGTATTTTTTTAAATACTTACGCTTCCGTAATGGAATTCCAATATACGATTATGTATATATATACACAATATTTTATACATAGCTGACTTAGCGTGGTGAAGTCGTGTTTTAGCTCGACTATTTGGCATTTCGACTGCCAGTAAGTTTGTTTATACGTTCCGCTTCCAGTTCACATTATTATTCAAATAAGCCTTACTTTGACTAGATGGCTAACTCTGACTAGGTGGCTTACTTTGACTAGATGGCTAACTCTGACTAGGTGGCTTACTTTGACTAGACGGCTAACTCTGACTAGGTGGCTTACTTTGACTAAATGGCTAACTCTGACTAGGTGGCTTACTTTGACTAGATGGCTAACTCTGACTAGGTGGCTTACTTTGACTAGATAGTTAACTGTAAGCGTTTTCAAAAAACTTTGACGGCGTTTTTCAAATTATTAAATTCATACCTACCTGCCTGAAGATATTGAAATAATAAATATTTTAAGTATGTAATTAAGTAGGTTTGAATTTAAGTACCCTTTAACGGTTCCATGACAACTCAGAATCAACGCAACACAACACCTTCGAAAAGTCATTTAAAGCTATAAAAAATAGCCCATAACTTAACGTAACCTATTTAATCATTTTTTTTTATATCTTCTTTCATCACTTTTCAAAGAAGGTGCTGAGTTGAATTCATTCTGAGTTGTCCGGCCACCCCATGTAGGTACATATCTTATAATTTCAGAGGAAATTACGGTTTTGATTCATTTTTAAGAGAAAATTAGAAAAAAGAATTTTTACGTGAAATCTTCTGTTTTTACTCCAAGATTAAAAACCTTCTTAATCTATCGCCCTGATTTATTTGGGACGTTCAGGTGATGCCAGTAGCGGGTGAAACCATCTAATTCCGATAAGTGGGACCCTAATTTTAATACTACTTAAATTTTAAAATTACTTAAGATTTAATATTACTTGAAATTTAATATTACTTAATGTAATATTATTTAAAATTTAATAATACTTAAAATTTAATATTACTTAAAATTTAATATTACTTAAAATTTTATATTATTAAAAATATAAAAAAATATAAACTTAAAATTTAATATTATTAAAAATTTAATATTACTTAAAATTTAATATTATTAAAAATTTAATATTACTGAAAATTTAATATTACTTAAAATCTTTAAAGATGTTTTAATTAAACAAGATTTTTTCCAAATAATATAAAAAAGAGTTTCCAAATGAAATTTCAGAAAAATAAAAATCTTGTATCATAAGTAAGGTAAATCAGGCGATCGAATATTACGTGTGTTTGAAATGAAAACATGTTTCAATTACATCCATTTCAATCATCGTGAAAGATGTTTTCCAATATCTGTAGGTTTGTAGGTAGACGGGAAGAAAGGGCCGCGCACTCCGCAATCCGCTCCGTAATAAAACTTGTCACATTTTGACATACGACTTTAATCAGTTAAAAAGGAAGAAGATATTGATATAAGTTACATCCATAAATGTATCAATCGGAGATATATGATGGCTTATCGTGGAATCTTCTTGTAAATACTGCTGGATATTTTAGATTTATTTCAGGGGTTGCAGTAAACCTTTCCTGGTACTTCATAAGACTTTAGGTTTATCGAATTTTTACTTCGTTAATTTTCATTGGGCAACTTTTGAACGATGGTAACGACTATAAAATATGAATGCAATAACACCTGGCAATATCTTACTATCCTGTTAATATTATAAAGGTGAAAGTTTGTATGGATGTATGTTTGTTACTCTTTCACGCAAAAAATACTGAATTGACTTTAAAAATTCTTTCACTAATAAAATGCTACATTATTTACGAGTAATATAGGCTGGACACATTGGTAAGCTCTGGGGTTATGAAATTATTTATTATACGTTTATTGTCCACCAGATGAAAAGCAAAGCGTTGCTTGGCAACTATAAGTAGTTATTTGACGTTAGCTGTCATTTTGTTATTTGTTTAGGTTATCCCTATGAGGAAATCCCTTTAATAGTTAAAATTATACTAATCTATATAATATCATAAAGGCGAAACTGCGTGTGTTTGATTGTTACGCTTTAATAGGTGGCACGCGAGATGTTTGAAACATGAATGCAACGGGTACGGAGGGGTGGTGAGGGGGGGAGAGGAGGGGAGAGGGGGGAGAGAGAAGAGGAGAGGGGGGGCATGGGGAATAGGGGGATAGGGGGAGTGGGGATAGGGAAGTTGGAGGAGGCGGAGTGGGAACGGCCCCCTAATACTTTGCGAGCGAAGCCGGGGGCAAAAGGGAGTATAAAATTATAAACGCGAATGATTTTATGGATGTATGTGTATTTGTTACTCTTTCACGCAAAACCTAGTAAATGGATTTTAATGAAACTTTACAATAGTATAGCTCATACATCAGAATAACATATAGGCTATAATTTATAAAGCTAGCTGATTCAGAGAGAAACAATGTATTTGTTTGAATATGGCATTGCAACGCATGCCGGGAACCAGCTAGTCTACTATATAACATTTTTTTCATTGCCTACCAATTTTAATTGAGTTCTTTAATTTCTACCTAATGTTATTTTTGTTAAAATAATAGAAACGTATTTTACCAGTGGTACTAAGGCTTCCCCAATAAGTGAGGCTCGAGTTGGTAAGAAAGGAAAGGATTGGAGGAAAAGGAAGTTAAGAAAGTACCTTGTTATTTGGATCTGGCCAGCAAATACGGTAGCAGCCATATCCAGCAGCGTTTTGGTTGATTTTGAATAATGGTCTTAAACCGGGGCGAAACTGAGATAATTTTTCACTAAAAAAGGTGTTAAATGACTGGAAGATACTATTATAATATAACACATGAAATGGAATTATAAAGTATCAAAATGTACAAAGATCTTACATACCTAAAGCTATAAGTATTGTTAATTAAACATATTGATTTGAATTGTCGGTGCATATGTGCGTGCGTGAATTTAAATTGTATTCCCGTGTAATGTGTAAAATTATTAAGTTCAACTAACTTTTAAATTACAAAATTGAAATTGTTAAGTACAAATTATATCAGACTAGCGATAAATTAGATAAAAACATTATGTTATCAATTAATAATTCTTTAATTTAAATCGGTATTTATTGATTTTATACATTTTATATACACAACACGGGCATGTGCCTAGCATGGTGGTCGGAAAATCCCCAACTTTTGTAAAAAAAGATTTTTTCAATGAATAAAGAAACATAAAAAATAAAAAAAATTACGCGTCTAAATCTGAATCAATAATGATTTTTAAACTTTACAAACGGTGTTCGTTCGAAAGGTAATTCTGGTCGCCTCCCTAATTATTTGTCAACAAACATATATTACGCAACGTTTGGTGACTTAGCAGGGGTGCGCGGGTTCATGTGGTAAGGTGTGTCCGGATCTTGGCGGTGGATATATCTGCCCATCAGCTGCGTGGCGGGCCGGATTGAGAGAGATTCGTTAAGAGAGGCCTTGCACCGCAGTAGGAGGGATGGATTCATGGAGACAATGAACTCCCAGATTCCTACTCGCCTTTCATACCTTTTTTCTTCCCATAACTTCATCTCCCTCCTTTCCTCAGAAGACCCTCCACACAAAAAATAATAGTTATATTTTTATATATATTTTTTTTACGTTAACTCCACGCAGGAGGCCCTGAGGAAAATAATTTCCCTCAGGGCCTATGTCATCTGGGATGCTGTGTGGAGGGTCTTTTTGAGGAGAGGAAGGAATGAACATTGGTCTTGAAGAGACCCATGTTGTAGGAAGGAGGAAACCCAGAGGCCGATATTATATTTATAATATCTATAAATAAAATAGACAATATTTGCTTTTGATGGGCAATCCTTTATGGCAATATTTTATAAATACTGGCAGCTTCACAAATTCTACAACAATTATAACTTACCAAGTTTTTTCACGAGTTTCAAATTTTAACTAAAGTTGAAGAAAAATAAGGCGGAATGTATGTACTATATTAGGAACCTGTCCGTACGACATTATATACTACACACAAATCTGACAGTTCATCTTTCTTATATTTACTGATAACAAATATTTTGTTTTCCAGAGATGGTGGCGCACAACTGCCACATAAAAAATAAATACATCCGCTCGGTTTCCCCCGCAGCTGGGATCTTTATGGACTTCTCCAGGTTTCAATATCAACGTTTATGTTTCAGGGGAGGTCATATTTTCGGCGGGGTCACGTAAGTTTGATATTCCGCCGTTAGATTACACGCCATGACTTACCGATTGGTGAAGCGATCCATTATCATACGGGGCAGGGGTAACAAATCTTTTCACCAAATTATTTGATTTCTTGTTTCATTATTCGAAGTGTGTTATTTAATCCCTGCTCTTAGTAACAACATATCTAGTCTAGGTATATGAAGTTAGGATAAATATTTTATAACCAGCTTTAGGTAATTTTAACTGCTTCCGTGGTTGGGTGGTTTCTATAATTCGCTACAACTCTATTATTGTTAAAAACTGAATTTTTTTGTCTTATTTAACAATTTATAAATTTAACATAAAATGTGGTAAATTTGCAGGACGTTTTGTAGTATTAGATGCTTTTAGTATCGCGTATGGTGAAAGATCACTTGAAATGATTTAACCGTATTTGATGACCAGATCTGAATAGTTTAGTAACTTCTCCCCTACCTTCGACCTCACAACATATCCCTATAGGAGATGCCACAGTCTCATTGGCTCAGACGATTGGGAGCAGTTGGGACTCTTATGAGGTACTTTAACAAATTTGAAAAAAATAATTTTGTGGGCAGTGTAAGGAAAAACGTTTTGTTTATGCTATTTACCGGAAAGTAAGAAAGAAATGATATTTTAGACGACTTAATTTATTGACACAATGGAGTCCTGGTACCTACCCTGATGTATGGCAGTGAGGCACGGAACTGGCAGAGGAAGGATGAAAGTAAACTGAATGCTGTTGAAATGAGATCCCTGAGACGTATGTATGGTAAAACAATGTATGATCGTGTGAGAAATGTGAATATCCGCAAAGAATGTAAGGCTGATGTAAGCATAATGAGTAAGATTAAGAAAGGGACCCTCAGATGGTTTGGGCATGTAGAGCGAATGAACGAAGGAAGTAGTGTAAGAAGAATATACAACGCGAATGTGAATGGTAGAAGAAGTCGGGGATGCCCGAGGAAGACATGGCACGATCAAGTGAATCAGATACTTGAGTCGGATCATGTCAAAAGTCAGAATAATAGAAGAGAATGTATGAGACGATGTATGAATGTGAGTGAGGTAAAAAGTGTGTGCCAAGACCGAGTTGTTTGGCGGTCCGTCCTCTCTGCCTACCCTTGCGGGTAAACGGCGTGATGGTTAGTTAGTTAGTTAGTTAGTTAGTTTAATTAATTACTTGGAACAGTTGCAACATTTTAATTTTATGGTTTTAAATCTACTATTATTATTATTTTAAAAAGGTGGTCAGCATTGCATTTTATGAGTAGGTATTAGGAATATGTTATTTATAAAATATCAATTCCAGTGACGGATCATTCATGATTCTAGTATCTTTTGGATTTTCGTTTTCAAACAAGACTCGCGTGAAGGACAATGACGAGTTTTAAGACAGTTCCGAATAAATGGAAATATCTTTTCGAATTTGCCACATCGGTAGGAAGTGTTAAAACGGTTACTTTTGCATAGTTCATAAAATACTATGAAACTATAACACCTCAATATACTTAATTCTTAAACCTTAGGTATATTATCACAGGGATAAATAAATGGATGATTATGATGTATAAAATCTATTCTTTTAATTCTTATCTACAACATATTCTCCAACCAAATAATTTTATTAGGTAAGCATATAAAAAAAATGTATTGCTAGTGTTGAAACTAAAAAATCAATGTGCGGGGTACCAAAGCACAAATGCAAGCTACGTTGTAACAATTGCAAAGGTTCACCGACCCTGTCATAAGTCATGGGCTATATAATATCTTAGTGGAAGATGCCGACCAGCAATTTTCTTTAACCGTCGGATTTATGGCCGCGATTCCATTCATACCCGAACCCGGTGGAGAAACTCCCAACCTCCGCTCGCTCCTTGCCCCCTGGTAGTTTGCGGAAACTTCTGAAGGGTTGGGGGGTTATTTTTTATTATTTTCGGGTCAGTTATCAAAGGAACAGATCAATTTACTATTCCTGAATACAGATTTCGGCATGTTTAGAATTTCACACACTTTGATGATGGAAAGAGTTTGTGCATTTAACATCGAAACTGGAAAAAAGAACAGATGTCTTAAATACACACACCACTAAGTTCTCAAGAAATATTTCCTAATAACTAATAACTACCTAGTTAGAAGATAGTTAAGAGTTACAATTGGGAGAGATCTTATAGGGGTAGGTACAATTAGAACAGGCCAGTCTGTTCTCATCAAGCATGTGTTCGTTCATCTATTATATATATAAAAATCTCGTGTCACGGTGTTTGTGGTCGCACTCCCCCGAAACGGCTAAACCGATTATTCTGAAATTTTTTATTTATATTTGATAGTTATGAGAATAGGTCGTAAAGTATATTTCATACCGTTAGGTGATTAGGGTGTCCCTTTCCAGAGCAGACGAGCGGGCCGGCAAGCGGAATTTGAATTGTATGCAAATTAACAAATGGCGGTGTGAGTTAATTTATCGTGGTTATAAAGGTTGGATAACCATCCAGTAGATGGTGTTGTGTTTCTTTAGCCACAGCAACGCGTGGCGGAGTCAGCTGGTAAAAATATTTAAAAAGCGTCCACATTGTGTTTTGTAAAAATCGAACAAAAATGCGCAGACAACTTGGCTATTAAGGGTATACTTAAATGAATTCATAATCTGCTCTTTCATAGATGGTGGTAACTTAATTGTTTTAGGAAAAACCCTTTTTTCTAGTTAAGCTGTAAAATATTAAGATAAATTACCAATAATGAATACCTACATAGTTTTAATACAATATTGTATTTGCGTACCTTTCTTGAGAGAATTAGTTTGTTCGTGGAATTTTCTTTTATTCAAATTCATATTGCGTAGTCATGCAAACAAAATAATTCATCCTTAAATTTTAAAGCATAACTTGAAAAGGTGTTTTTTTTATTTTTCTAAAATAATTCAATCAGTTTATTTTTTTATTATTATTATTTGAATACCGTATTTGAACAGCTCCCAACCGCCTGGAACCAATGATACTATGGCATCCCCAATTGGGGTTTGTTGGGAGGTTGAAAGAAGTGTGGAGGGGAAGAAGACGGGAAAGAGACAGGTGGAGAAGTACCTGGCTTTTTAGATCTGGTCACCAAAAACTACAGTGATTTTCAATTTGCAGTGTTTCAATTCTGAATGGCGGTCATCAGTGCGATACTGAAAGGATGTTCCATTCTGGAACGTGCCGCAAATACATATTTTCAAATAAAATTTACTTGCGCAAAATTTTATAAAATATTGTTTAAATGTTGCACTTTTAATTAGTGATCGACCGAAGGTTCGGTTTCGACAAGTTTCGGCAAAAAATCTAGTCACGGTATCAGTTTCGGTTTCGGCAGAAAAACTGCCGAACCTTCGGCCGCACCGAAACTCTGCGTTCATGAATTATCGCACGTCGTTCGACTGACTTCGGATGAGTTCGTGGCTCGTGTGTCACCCGCCGACATCAGCTGAGTTCGCCGGCCGGTCCGGCGTGATTGTGTTGTAAGTTTATGTATTAATTTTGTAGTTTTTGTTTGTTTTGTACCAGTAATATCAAAAAATAAATAATTCTTTTTTCACATACGTGTACTTCGATAATTGTTTTTTTTTCATTTCATTAAACACGGGTCATAAGAATGTTATTTATGATTGTAAACGCAATTAAAATTAAAGTACTCATTTTCTTCCTTTATATTATATGGTCTTACATTTGATCAATATCTTAAGTGGAATACACATTGCGATATCACGAATAAACTTAGAAAACATATTTATTTCTTCAAAAACATTAGAAACATACTAGATTCCAAATCTGTGAAAATTATTTATTACTCTCTTTGACAATCAATCATTGAATATGGAATAATTACTTGGGGAGGTGCAACACTATCAGCTATAGATTCACTATCGAAGACACGAACATTATTTATGAAAGTTATTGTTAAAGTTTCCATAATAACAAGTACTGTTGATATATTCCAAAAATTCCATGTATTAGATATTCGATAAATTTACACTCTTAACTCATCTGTTTAAAAATAAATCGCACTCATTTTATGAAACTACCCAAAATATTGTAAACACGCGGCACAAAACCAAATAACTCACACAAACAACTAAAACTAACACAACATCCGGTCAAAGAAATTTCAAATACATTGCGTTATTAAACCAACCTGACAAAACAAGACAATCGGATAATATTAACAAATACAAAATCCTGATCAAACAATGGATCATCGAAAAAGGTCGTTCAATAATTAGTCACCTCACCCAAATATAATCCTCTGTCTAAGGGCGGATTTAGGGGAGGGGGGGGGGGCAAGGGGGCACGTGCCGTGCAGACGGTATTTTTGTGTACTGTGGAGATTCCATCACAGTACATACTTTGAAGCAAAAATTGTCTTTATTAAACATTTAATTTTTCTATTGTTTTGGAACTTTCATAAACCTTCCTATACATACTTGAACTTGTAGAAATAAACGTGAAGTATGATACTTCAAGTTTTTTTCTAAAAGTAATTGTTGATTTTTTTGCCCGTTGTGCCCCCCCCCCCCCCTCAGAAAAAAATCCTGGATCCGCCCTTGCCTCTGTCTCATTATTGTTACCACTACCTACCAACCTGAAAATTCTTATCAAATATTTTTGCTTTATTGAGAAATGTACTTTATTTAATATTTATAAAATATTTGTAAAGTAGTCTGTCTCGACACAGTATTTCCTATTGAGATAGGCAAGGCCAAAAAAATATATATGTAAACCTTTTTATATAGATGCACAAATGCACGTAATAATGAAAGTGTTGATTATTGACAATTTTTTGTTCCAAGAAGTAGTTAACATATTATTTTGTTAATTTTAATTTTTTTTTGGTTTACAGCAGAAATATAAAAAAAAATTCACATACTTCAATTATTGTTTTTTTATTTCGTTTGTATAAGTGTAAAAAATAAGCCAAATTTCAGTAAACAATAGATTTTCAACATGTCAAAAAAGTTTCGGTTTCGGCCGAAACTGCGACAGATACCAAAGATTCGGTTTCGGTGGAAAGTCCCGTTTCGGTCGGACACTACTTATAATGCTTAAAATTTATTATATATAAAAATAAAATAGAAAAAACATGCTTTTTGTAATTTTTTAAACCCATGTGCTACGTGTCAATTACATCTTTATAGAATTGAGCTTTCTCATTAAAGTAATGAGTAATGAGTGATGCAGGCTGGACGGGGCAAGGCATATACGAGTATCTCCCAACAGCGCGGCAATCTGGCTCTACCTAATCGGTTAATTGTGCATTGCGTGGTCAGTCAGTGTTGCGAGTCTGACGATAAAATTAACATTTTTAATTTATAGTTCCACGTAAAATGTAATTCTCATTTCACAAGACATAAGATAATACACTTTATAACGACATGTAATTTGCATTAGCAGTTCGCTTTGTTACAAATGCAATTTGTTTCAACGTTATTTCATATGTACATTCTTTCATAGGCGTGGGGTAACGCTTCGTTAACACATAATACTCGTATGTATTGTACATGCTTGTAATATAATTATTTCTATGTACGACTGATACATTTATTTAACTATGGTATATCATATGTGTTAGATGTGTTAGTAGTAGTGGCAAAAGTATTGCATGCGCTTGTATTATTGTGTAGCTGCTTTTCTAGTGGTAAATACGTCGTATTCTTGAGCTACTTCTTGTTTTTAGCGCCTATCTTTAGCTTCGATACACACATGTAAATAGT
This sequence comes from Limnephilus rhombicus, assembly GCA_929108145.2. Lineage (NCBI taxonomy): Eukaryota > Metazoa > Arthropoda > Insecta > Trichoptera > Limnephilidae > Limnephilus > Limnephilus rhombicus. Next base: position 32,190,714 of record OV815272.1, on the reverse strand, counting down.
AAGTATTTTCTATTGTAAATCTTCCTTTTAGATATTACTTATGACTAGACCCAGACCAGACCCAGATCAGACCCAGGCCAGACCCAGGCCTGACCCTGGCCAGACCCAGGTAAGAACCAGGCCTTACCTACGCCATGCCTCGGTCATACCTACCCTATACCTAGGCCGTACCTAGGCCGTACCCAGGCCGAAGGGGCAAGTGTTGTACCTATGAACATTTGTACCTTTGGACACTTTTGATTTCTATGGCAAGACATCATTCTAAATTAGATTTAAAAGTAGTACCGAAAGTACATTTAAGAATTGGCAGCTATGAAGTTTCATATGACTAAAAATTGATTTTAGTGTAATTGCTGCGTTAATTTGAATAATAAATATTTTTCAGTTTTTTTTTGTTTTTGTTTTTGTGGGTATGATAATTAGTTTTCTATTGAGTATGTTAATGTAATATGAGGCTCAGATGGTACTCAGAAACCACATTATTGCAGTTTTCTTGTATTCATAACTTTCAGTTTGATGGATTTTGTTTTAGTGTTTTTTGTGAACCCATGGGTTGTTGTACCTTTGGACAGTGCAGCGCGTGTACCTTTGGACGTGTCCAAAGGACCACACAATTTCGAATATTCCAAAACTTTTGTTCCAAGAGGGGAAATCACACCCCAAGCAAAGACATCAGGAGAAACTATTGACATTCCAGGCAAATTAACACCAGAACTGTTAAAAATACAAATCAACGCAGCCAAAATCTGTAAATCCGGAAAAGTGGTAAGTACGGCGACTAGTTAACATTTGAACACCTCCTGTTGACGATATTTTACGAAAGTTTTACCACCAAAAATATTTTTTGAAGCCATTGTGTTTGCGAGTGGGCCACTGGTAAAACGAAAAAAAGAAGAAATGCCCGAGCCGTCGGTATTTTGAAAAAAAAAACAAAAGCTCGTACGAGATTTTTCAAAGCAAAGTGAACCTTAAAGTCTTCCATAATACAGGATATAGACAAAACTGGAAAAATTAGGAGAGCTTAATTTTCGTCATACATTCCTGGTCTGAAAAATTTCCAACGGAATTCTGCAATCAAAAATGAAGCTTAAGATCGGTTAAACGTGGTAGTTTTTCAGTTGAATGACACACGCTCTAAAAATTCTGCGCAACCGAAAATGAACTATAAGTTCGGTTAAAAGTAAGGGGCAGAGTGGTCGTTTTTCGCCTGACAGTTCACCCTTGCTGAAAAAAGATATAGAGCATTACTTATAACAAGTGTGGTGTTCTATTTGATATATTTACTGACTCCATTTACAGAATTAAGCGAAATCTTTTTATTTTTTTTTTTTTTTTTATTTTTTTTATTTGTTTATTTATTTAGCACAGCAATATACATTTATATACATAATTTATTAAATTTTGACTGCCTAACTAGGAGTATTATCCTGTTTTAGGACAGTCATATAATTATGGGTATGAACATGTGGATAAAAAGAGGAAATAAAAAAATAAAAAGAAGAGAAAGAATATAAAATAAAATAATTAAAAAAACGTTTAAAACATAGTACCTAACTGTTATTTGTTTAGCATAGCAAAAGAATACCAGCACTTTTCTGAATCCTACAGATTATAGTATCTCATAGATAAGGGAACGTACCCATATACTACCCCCCCCCCCCCCCCCCCCCAAAAAAACCTAAGCCCCCACCGCTCATTTGTACCAAGCGTGGTATTTTGAAGAAACCTGAAACCTCCCCCCCTGAACGGGTCACGTAGTATGGGTACGTTCCCTAATGTAGTTTTGTGATTTTCTTATACAGGGTGTTAAGGGACGTACTTGACTTACTTTAACCAGTGATTCCTGACATTATTTGGAGTAAAAAATGCAAATGAAATTTTGGTCTCCGGTGACATTTTTGATGTTTTTTTTTTTTTTTTTTTCTACAAAAACATAAAAAAATGGTAGTTGTTGAACAGTTGGAGGCGGGGTAAGGGGTTCGTCGGACACCCGGCTGAGTGACCAGTGACGACATGCGGAAGAATTTTTTTTTGTTTGATTTTGAAGAAAAAATTTTTGAAAAAAAAAAAAAAAAGTCGTCAAAAAAAGTCACCCGAGACCAAAATTTCATTTACATTTTTTACTCCAAATAATGTCAGGAATCACTGGTTAAAGTAAGTCAAGTACGTCCCTTAACACCCTGTATAGTTTCTATTTTATTTTATTTTACTGTTACATGTTTTAATAATATTGTTTCAAAGTATTGTTTAATGCTTTAAAAACTTTTAATATAATTTTCGATAACTCATTAGTTATTATAATCTATGTAAAAGCCCAGCTGGGCGCAATCGACAAACATCAATATTTTTAATTTTTGACTGGAGGAACGTTGTGAACTTGTATACTATTATTGATGTATTAGACATCGGATTACATGTATTAATACGTTTCAATTCTGAATGTTGGTCTTACCATACCAGGTTGATGCTGAAAGTATCTTCCACTCTGGAATGTATTGCAAATATACTATATATTATTTGTAATGAATTTTTTTTTTTTACAGTGAATACCGCACAAGAATCTCAACTGCTCCCGTCTGGATTCAGTGAGACTATGGCATCCCCAATCGGGGGGTATGTTGTGAGGCTGAAGGTAGTGGGGAGGGGAAGGAGGTGGGGAAGAGGAAGGTTGGGAAGTACCTGGCTATTCAGATCTGGGGTCACCAAACACGGCTAAAGCCATTTTCAAGCAACCTTTCAATTCTGAATGGTGGTCTTACACCAGGGCGATACTGATAGTATCTTCCACTCTGGAACATGCCGCAAATATACTATATATTATTTTAAATGAATTAATTGTGAAATAACACAAATTAATCAAATAAAACCACCCAAGGGTCGTGGGTTCAATATCTCTACCAGTTGAAATCTTCATCACTGCATTTTCGCTTGATGGAAATAGGAGTTTTTCAAAATTTACCAAGTTATTCGTAACTCGGAAACGATGATTTTCTTTTCAATTGTGTTTTTTACATACGTTCGTTTAGTATTTATGTGATTTTATCATAAGGAGGTTTGAGCTTTTAAATTTCTAAATCATGATGCCAGAACTCACTTTTCTATATAGAAACCATCGCTGGCATGCGCACATCAAATCCCCAAAGTTTCATCGCAATCGGATGAACGCTTAGGAACGCCTAATTTCATATGCCAGAACTCACTATATATCGTAATAATAATAATAATAATATTTATTTCACATAAAATTATACAATAAAACATATGTGGAAACGTTCACTAGCCAACTAGGAATGGATCCTGTTTCAGGCCAGTCAAATTGACAAATTTAGTTCATATCATAATTTCATATTACATTGATTAATTATATTAACATATTATTTATTAAAAAAGTGTTACGATTGAATTTCTCGTAGAAGCTTTAGTTAATAACTACAATATTGAACTCATAAAATTAAACATGATAACTATAAATATATTTTCTACAAAGGACAAAAATCTTCATACTATTTATAAGGGCTTGATAAAATAATATTCCTTTTCATGAGGTATGCGGGTATTATCGCATAATATAACCGTTTTCTGTCATAAAATATGTGATGTTCATTTTTCAACGACATCAATATAATATTAGAATAACCTTTATAAAATTATCATTATTTTATTTATCGTCCAAATTGGGCGGAAGTCAACACATGCGAAGTTCCTGTTATTGTTGTATTTTCATTTAACTGCGATGCGTTGTTATAAATAGTGTCATAAATCATGCACCAGCATTTACAATACATTGACCGAATTATTGCTCGAGGGTGGTACTTATTATTCAAATTAATTCATACGTTTATGGTTAAGAACAATAATAATTAGTCACGAGTTGAAATACTGTTTTTTTATGTTGATGGAATACAGAAATATCAACTTAAATTATGACCTTCCACTACTTAGGTACTGGGGAAAAGGCAAATAATGAGTCTATTGAAAAAAGACAACGAGAAAAATAATGATAATTATAAAGAAAGTGTTGTGTGTAATAGGCTGAATTTACCGAAATAGGTACCAATCTACAATTTTTTGAAGAACTAATTCATTAAAATATTTAAGGTTTTCCTGTTCACTTCTACGTCATACTTGATCTTCAGATTTGTCAAATATTTCAAAACATTTTTTAGTTGAAATTAAACAAGTGCTTTGTTTTCCACTACCCTGCAAAAAAATACAAATAATAATATATAATTTATTTATTAGAATAACTCTCTTGATATTCCCATTAATGTAAAATACCTTTGAAGAAAGACAGTAATAAATCTAAACTAAAATACATATGAAAAATAACAAGACACCGGAAAATAAAAAATATCAGAGTGTGCAATTCACACGCGGTAGAAGTGAAACCTTCAGAAAACTGAAGTAGACAAGAGTGGGAAGGCTGCGAAGCACCGCACAAAGAAGAAACCGGTAGGCTAAGAAGCACCGCACAAAAAGGAGACCGATTACACTATCTCATTTTTTCGCAGGTTAAATCCTATAGATGTATGTGTTTGTCTCTTTTTAGTGTCGCTCGTTTCCGTTTCATGGTGTTTCAATTCACAACGGTGCTGAAGAAGTTTTCACTTCAAAAGCTAGCGGCGTCCCAGTTGCGACCGTTAATGAAATAATATGTCACTTTATTTTAACCACTTTTTTACAACAGCTCCACACAGGAGGTAGGTACTGAGAAAAAAATATCCTGGGACCTATGTCATCTTTGATGATGCTGTGTGGAGGGTCTTTTTAGGGGAAGGAAAGAGAGGAAGTGCTGGGAAGGAAAAAAGTATGATGGGTGGGTAGTAACTACTATTTAAAACTGTTGTGTATCTAAAAAGCTTCCGACTTTTACACATAGATGGCGTTGATAAAGACTGTCAGTAGATACCGCCAGATGACAGGTAGCTTAGCATCTAAGTTGTTCAACAGAAGGACGGGGTACCGAGAGAGGGTGATGTGTGTAACGCTCTCATTAGAACCAATTTAGCTAGCTCCTAGTTAGGTCGACTAACGAGGTCCATATTGTATACGCGAAGTATTAATAAAACCAGATAAAAGATCAAGAATCTATTTATTCCCAAAAGTAATCTTCAGACAAAGTGTCTGGAGAATCTGTTAGTGTTGCTACAAATTACAGAACTCCACAAAAACAAAACAATATTTCGCTTCATACGACCCTAAAGTCTCGATCATAATCAAGTACGGATATGATTTTAGATTTTCACGGCCAAAAGTATTTTTGTTGTTTGTTTTTGGGGTGTTATGCCGTGTTACGCTACCTCCTCCTTTAGCCAACGTTTCGGACAGCGTTACAGTGTCCATCATCAGGGCAGATATGTAAATGTTAGTGGTAAAATGTGTGCTTAAGTACTTCGAAGCAATACCGTGTTGCCGTGAGCTTGTAAACTTGGCCACCCTGACAAATCGGCAATCGCCGAGTATTTAATTGAAACCGGCCATTACTTTGGATTTGTTTCTGAAGTCCTGGGAAGACCCAAAACTTATAGAGCACGCCTAATTACAGAGGCAATTGAAATTCATAAAAATCCTATTAACATTAATAGAGACGACGGAGCTAAGCTCAATAGTTCTTGGTATCCGGTAATTGTCGGCTACACAAAAGTTAAATGCAGAAAACCATCTTCATGTTTACTGTAATTCCAGCTCGCAGTGGAGTGGAGCTGGCAACACGTTATTGCTTCGAAGTACTTAAGCACACATTTTTCCACTAACATTTACACATCTGCCCAGATGATGGACACTGTGACGCTGTCCGAAACGTTGGCCAAAGGAGGAGGTAGCGTAACACGGCATAACACCCCAAAAACAAACAACAAAAATAATCAAGTACGGTTCGTTTAGAATGCAACATAGTACCTACCTATAATAAATTTATAATAAATTTGGACAACTTATATAGCGCTGTTTTTGCGAAAAATCGCCTCAAGAGCGCTGTACAAATTAGCATGGATTTTACATTAGAATTTACTTAACTTAGGAGGCTCGATAACTACTTGTCTTGCAGCTATCAAGCGCATGGATTATTGGAATTCTAGCCCCCCAATAAATTAAATAAAATATCTTTTTATACACGTATTTCAATTTACTTAACTATGTAGGGGGCTAGACAACCACTCGTCTTGAAGCTATCAAGCGCATGGATTGTTGGAATTCTAGCCCCCCAATAAATTAAATAAAATATCTTTTTATATGTACGTATTTTAATTTACTTAACTGTGTAGGAGGCTAGATAACAACTCGTCTTGCAGCTATCAAGCGCATGGATTATTGGAATTCTTGCCCCCCAATAATACATTTACCTTATGTATTTAGTAATCTACTTGACATCCTTAGTCTAGCTTAATCTAACGTAATCTAACTTAATCTACTTAATCTAACCTAACCTAACTTAATCTTACTCACACATACTCAAAACCTATATTTAATAAATCTGCAGTTCATAACAACAATTGAAAAGAAACCATAAAAATAACATGCAATCAACGCTAACGAAAATGTATATACTCGTAATACACTGTAATAATTGTCACTGTGAACTGTTTATTATTATTGATTGTTGTTTTAAACACTATCGCTTAGGTATTTTAATTTGTCATTTATCACTTCATACGTACGGCACTGGTAGAAACCGAAGGGCGCGGGATCAGTCCGATGACTTCCTACCTTTATATATTTCCATAATAATTTTTTTATGCAATAAAATTTTAAATGGTGAGCACCATTTGTATTATCTGTCGGCACTGCTACTATTAGGGCCGGTTTTATAAACGATGTACCAGATTTCAGTTACGTAACGAACCGTTTATAACCGTTAACGGACCACTATCCGTTCGTTATCTTATTTTACGTATTATAAACAAATGTGCATTACTAGCGGTCATCGGTTACATTTAGTCCCAAAGTTTTATTACTTGGGTCGCTCTCCGTGTAACAATGCACTACTTGCATTGTTATACGGGTGCGTCGACTTGGAGATTCCTGTAAAATCGCCAGCTGCTTGCAGCATTGATTCCAGAGCTTAGAAACGTAGTGTTAATAAAACTTATTTATTGTTATTAATTATTATAAGCAATAATTGTCAGCCTGAAACACTCATTTACATTGAAAAATCTTCCGAGAAAAGATACTTGTCGCCAACGGGACTTGAACCCGTGTCCTTCTGATTGCCGGTCGGATGCTCTGACCACTGAGCTATGGGGGCTTATCAAATACCCGCCAAATAATTCAATATATACTAGTGTTTCATTCAACAATTACTGCTTGTTATATTTTTTCCACCTGAAAACAACCAACTTTATTTTTGCGAGAAAGACATTGTTAGTGTTAAATCCCTCGCTAGGTGGCGTCGAGACAAATTATGTCTGCATTTATTGGGGAAATACTTAAACTTGTTAAATATTAATTATTATTTTTTAATTTATAAACTAACGTTTAGACAAGATTTTTATGCATAGCACAAAGGGTAACAATTATTATAAGCAATAATTGTCAGCCTGAAACACTCATTTACATTGAAAAATCTTCCGAGAAAAGATACTTGCCGCCAACGGGACTTGAACCCGTGTCCTAAGGACACGGGTTGTGCTATGCATAAAAATCTTGTCTAAACGTTAGTTTATAAATTAAAAAATAATAATTATTGTTATTAAGTTCAATTTGTAGAACCCCAATTTAATTTTTATTTCTAATATTATTATTCAATTTAAGTATAAATAATAGGTATTATTATTCAATTAATTTTTTATTTATTTTTAAACAAGTTCTTTTACGTAATTATTAATTATTTTTACGTGTGACAGCTATTTCGCCTTCTGAAGGCTTTATCAAATTAGGCGAAACCTCTGTCACGCGTAATAATAATTACATAACAGAACTCGTTTATAAGTAAACTGTTTTTATAAATTGAATATTAATTTTATTTCATATATAAAATAAATAAAGCTGGGCTGGCGTTATTGACTGATTCCGATAAAAAAATAAAGAACAACTTCCTACTTAAAACTGTCAAAAAACGTCAGAAAACGGATCGTTAACAATTTAACTGGCCAAAATCGGTCCGTAAAGCATTAACCGCTACATAACCGACCGGTAGCCTTGCGAATGTTAGTTAGTAGACCAAATATTAGTTAAAAATGGTATCAAGGGTGACGAACGAATGGTTATAAAACCGGCCTTTAAAGTGTTATTTTTTTTTCATTAATTCAGAATTTGCAAAGCATACAGTTTTCCAAGCAAGCAGTCATAATAATAAAACGATCCACGCATTGATTGAAGTGTATTGCAAAGAAGGAAGGGAAGAGTTAAGGTAATGAGTAATTATGATAATCAAATTTGTTGCACTCTAAATAAGCCATAGTTTCTTTAACTCTAGGAATGATTGTATCATTAGCAACGGTAGCAAATAACTTGTTAGGAAATCTCTCCATCTACAAGACACGATAACATTGGCTCGTTTATGAACAAAACGTTGACAGGGCGTGTCACGACGTCACTCATGATACCCACCTTGTAATTTAAAACAATAATCCTACGTGTTTATTAAAGGGCCCACCAATCATCATAACCGGGGCAGGAAACTTACACCTGTTGAATGTTGGCTTCACTGATGGAGGAGATATTATCAGCTAAGCATTTGAGTAATGCAGTAAGTTTGTAACATGACCCGTACTTTTTCATGCATGCATAACTTGGGAGAATGCGATGTTTTCAATGTATAATGTTTCTTCGTTTGTGAAAGTATGTATTATTCTTTCTCCCTCCACTATCCACTTGAGGAACTACTTGAAACATTTTTATGAAAATATTTTTATGAGAAATTAAGATCCCTAAGTAAATCTTAGTATTACTACCCGGCTAACAATTTATGTACGGCTTTACAAAAATTATGAGACTGAAAAAAACCAACATCATTATAAATTACATAGTTGGCATTGCGTTTGCGTCCCACCAATTCGTCGCGTGTTCAATTCCTCGTTTGGCTAAGTCCTCCATCACGACACAAACAACATTTTCCGCTTACTGTGGTGGTAGTTTGAGATTTTCAAATATTGTCAGGTTATTCGTAACCCGGGAATGTTTGTCTTTCTTTTGAAATAAAACCTCTTTACGCACGCTTGACTTGGGGAGTAAGCTGGTGAATGCGTGACGAGAGCGTTACGAAAATCGAGGCGAACGGTAGTTGAGAGGGAGATATAAGTTAGTGAAGATAGAAAGAGAGAGAGTTACGTTTGCTATATTACTGTAGGGGCAAGAGAGAGAGGTGCGAGCACACATTTTCTTTCTCTCTTTCTCTCATAGCCAGTTACGTTTCGTATATCTAAGACACAGTGCAGGCCTATTGTCTGTATCACACTGTAGGAGCAAGGGAGAGCAGTGCGCGCGCACATTTTCTTTCTCTCTTCCTATCATATAGATGGAGCTAAAGAAGTTTTACTTCAGTCGTGTGGTCTAAAGCACACACGTTTTTTAACTTAAAACATTATTTTTTTTGCTATTCATTTTTTTGACTTACGCTAACTTGAATACATTAAAACTTGGTAGATTACAATGAATACGGTGTTGCGAACAGAAAACATTTACATTGACTTATAAATTCCAGAGAGCACAAATCACCGGTTAGAATTTTGTCTTCTTCAGTAAACGCGAGTGTCGGTTTAGATACATATTACATGGTATGTTTTCAGGTGAGGAATTAAATAAACAAAAGAAATTAAACCCCACGACAGACAATATTTATTATAAAGGATTATTTCCACTTCGCAGAAAACTAAGGTATAATTATGACAAGTAGGTAGGATCTCTAACCTTTTCAACTAAATTTATAATTACTTTTTAATAAAGATTTAACTTAATAGATACTACCTACAACTAGGTACCAAACATTTTCTTATAATATTTTCACAACCTTCGTGTTCCAATAACATTAATAGCAATGAATGTTTGCCAAAAAACGTCCGATGAAAAATGAATATTGATCATGTTTAAAAATAATCGTCAACTGCCGAAATATTTGTGACGGATACACCAAGTAGTAATATTAAATTTAGAGGTATTAAAAGGTTGGCTCGAGAGGGGCAGGTGATGGCTCAGTCCATGGGACCGGTGGTCGACAAGAAGGTACTTGGTTTATTCCCTACTTCGCATGTTATTACGCCGAGGAAAATATTTCATGCCACCCGATGTGTGAAATTAGTACTTGTAACGCTTTATCTCCAAGGTGTTAATTGAGCATTTTATTAATTTTGTTTCAACAAAAAATGGTTACTATGCATTTTATAACGGGGAACTAATTGCTTCAGGGATTTATATTTTTATAATTAACGAATGAATATTCATGAACAGCATAAAATTCAATGAGTAGGTACTAAGTTTATTCGTTTAGGGGTTGCTTATGGAAGAGTTTCAATTGATTTATAAAATGATAAATTAGAATAAATTATCGTTTTATTTTTTTTCACATTAACTCCAAATAGGAGGCCCTGAGGAAAACAATAATTATTTTTTTTTACATGAATACCGCACAAGAGTCCCAACTGCTCCCGTCTGGAGCTGGAGCCAGTGAGACTATGGCATCCCCAAAATGGGGTATTTTGTGAGGCTGAAGGTTGTGGGGAGGGAAGGAGATAGGGAAGAGGAAGGTGGGGAAGTACCTGGCTATTCAGATCTGGTCACCAAATACGGCTAAAGCCATTTCAGGCAACGTTTCAATTCTGAATGGTGGTCTTACACCAGGGCGATACTGAGAGTATCTACCACTCTGGAACGTGCCGCAAATATACTATATATTATTTTAAATGAATAAATAGTGAAATACACAAATTATTGAAATAAAATTTAATTGCCACGCCGGGATTCGATCCCGCGACCTTCGGAATGCGAGTCAAGCGGCTTACCGCTGCACTACGCCGGCCGTCAGTTATTAATACAGTTAGAGCTGTATTATTTTTTTTTTATCGTTTGAATAATGACAAGAAGGATCTTAGATGATTCTGTCTAACGAATACCTACGTGTTTTATTCTTATATTATTTATTTTATTGGGAAAGGGTAAAATTCATCTAGTAACGTACGTACAACAGAAGGGATAAATGTGTTATCATGCAGAATAACAGCCTCAGGTCCAGGAGCATTTAAATAATATTTTATCATCTGTAAATATCAGTAAAATGAGAAAAATAGAAGAATTGTAAAGGAAGCAATAAAAATATTTCTGAGTAGACTTTACATCTCGCGACAAAATATCCCCGATAAAATATCATCCGACAAAATATCCTACGTACGAAACATCCCCCAACAAAATATCTATTAAAACCCAACCTAATCTAACCTGACCTAACAAAAAATGACCCATTTTACTATTTTTGAACACTAATCATTTATTGTCTTTACAGGATGTATGTATTATTTTTGTCCATTTTTTGTTAAGTTTAGATTAGATTAGATTAAGTTTTAGTAGATATTTTGTTGGGGGATCATTTGTCTGTACGATATTTTGTCGAAGGATATTTTATCGGGGATATTTTGTCGCGGGATGGAAACGAGCATTACCGTTTTACATGAGGTTAAGGTAATTATATCATTGAAGAAGAAGATAACAATAATAATCTAAACGAAAATATGAAAGAGAACATCATCATCTCTATTGGCTCTACAACCCCTGGTGGGTCTTGGCCTCCTCAATAGTCTTACTCCACTCATCTCGGTTTTGTGCCAGCTCTCTCCAGTTTAGAAGCTCCAATATGTCTTTGAGGACGTTGTCGCTCCATCGTAGTCTTGGTCTTCCCAGGCTCCTTCGCCCTATTTGTCTTGAGTTCAGCAGAGACTTTGGTGCTTGATGCTCGGTCATTCTCTCCACATGACCCAGCCACCGAAGTCTTCCCAGTTTTATAAATTTTGCGACGTTTAGCTCCTTAAACAAAGTATAGAGCTCATTGTTATAACGTCTGCGCCAAAATCCATTTTCTAGAACCGGTCCGAAGATGCGCCTCAAAATTTTTCTTTCAAAAACGTCCAGTGCTCGCTCATTCCTCTTAGTTAGTACCCAAGTCTCAGCTCCGTACGTAAGTACTGGTCTGATAAGTGTTTGTACACTAATATCTTCGTGTTTCTGGACAGCAGTCTGGATTTTAATTGGTTTTGTAGGCGGAAATAACAGCGATTTGCGTTCACTATGCGCTTCTGGATCTCCTCTGTGGCATTATTGTCGTTTGTTATCAGGGAGCCTAGGTATGTGAATTTTGGTACCGTTTCGAAATTTTGGTTTCCAAATGAGAGAGTTGGGATTTGTTGGGTGCATCCTACGGCCATGTATTTGGTATTTTGCTGGTTTACTACGAGACCCATATTTTTGGCAGAGCTTTCAAGATTTATGAAGGCGTTACGTAAAGCATCTGGAGTTTTCGCAATTATGTCGATATCATCAGCGTAAGCCAATAGTTGCACAGAGTTGTCAAACATCGTTGCTCTTATCTCGATGCCTGAGTCACGAATAACTTTTTCTAAGGCTATGTTGAAAGAGAACAAGACACAGAAAAAAAAACAATGGTCGCAATTGGGACTCGAACCCAGACCTCTCGTCTAACCTGGACGTGCGCGTTAACCAATTTCGCCATTGCTACCTTCTGTCAAGCCGTCATAATAGTCAATCTCATATTTCAAATTTTAGCATTAACAATATTATCTTCAACTAATTATTTTTCTTCTTTGCTTGTATGTCTGTTACACAAAAGTTATAAAAGAGAGTTTTTCTTGTAAAAAATTTAAGGTAATTATTTTAAACGAAAGAAATTAATATCTTAAGTTCACAAAGTTATTATATTTGAATGACATTTAACTTACTATTAAAACAAAAATATTTACAAGCCCATTGTGACATAAATGGGTAGGGTATCCGAAGTCACGTTTGCGCGTGAATTCTGGAAAATAAAACACAAAATATTTTATTTCCATATTTTCCAACGTATTTATATACTCTGACCAAAGAAAAGGGTATCAAAATAATTATTCATGATTAAAATCAAGAAGTAGACAGTATTTATGTTAAAACCATAAATATTTACTGGATTCCAGAACAATAATATTAGCTTCCTTTTGTAATATCAACGGAAATTTTATGACCTTATTTGCATTTCAATGTACTGCAGAACCAATAACTGTTTTAGTACTGCAATAAAGTGAAACGTTCACACTTGTGACCGGATGTCTGGTTGGTAATGTGGAATTAAATTATTTACTATCGGTACTAATCATAATTAAAACAATTTGCGAAGAAACTAATACAAGTAATTTGTACTCCTCCAAAGTGATAAAGTTACATTTTTAGTATGAGGGCTTAACAGCGCATAAAGTGGGTTGGCAAGTACCAAGCAATTTTCCGCTTGAATAACTAATCATTGTCATATTGGCTGATAAACAAATAATATTGGAATGCTTTGTTTGTTGTGCGAATTAATAAAATGAATGCTGAAACAACAAGTTGAGGTATTCAAATGGAAAACATCAAGTATCAATGTTATTCAAAACATATTATGTTTTGTGAAACAATTTTCAGGGGTTGCGATTTTCAAAAATATTTTTTTCGATAATCCGTAAATATTTTTATTTTTGAAAAATTGATGTGTAATGAATATAATATACTCTTAATTGATTAAAAAAATGGGAGTCAAACAGTTTTTACCTACGACATCATGATTTTTTTTTTTTTATATTTAGTTAATTAGAAAGGTATTTCTTATGTCTGTAGCTCTTGGATGGAAATGAAGGTGCAAATTGAAAATAATTGGAGTTAATTTTTTGTCAATTACAGATATTTTGTCTTGGAGATGAACTTATAAGAGCTTTTTTCCCAAAGAACTTGATGGCACAAAACCCGTATCAAGTGAATGGAGTAAGGCAGGTATGCAAAATTGTCTAAAATATTTAAGAATTAAAGTTTTTCGCGTGAAAGTATTTTTATTTATCTTTAAAAATTGTTTAGGCTTTGATAAATTACAGGTATCAAAATTAATTTAAGCGTTTATATTATTTAACTTACACCCTCAAAATGGACGGTGTAAGTTAAACGACGGTTATGGTCATATTTTACCTATGCTAATTTGATCCAACGCCCTCAAACCTTCACAATCACAAGATCACCTTGTTGTGCGTGTTATAATATTACAATTCAGAAATAAATGCTCGGAACAGAACAAATATTTACAGTCATAAATTATAAGATGTAAAAATTGATATCATTCACAGGACTCCATAAAGGTAGTTTGTTCATAGGTACTCGCGCATTAAGCTCACAAAATATACCAAGGTACCATAATTTATTATTGTTGAAATGTGAGGAGTGTTCCAATAAAAATTTAAATAAATTGCCATCACCGGAAGCGGGCGCGTCACAGCTGTGAAATTTACCCATTTCATAGTGGTCAGCTTTCAGGGTTGCAGCGGCCTTAAGTACAGTGTATACGGCGCACAAGAGCGACCGAAACCAGGGGCGGTCTTTATAACTCTCCACTACCAGTTACCATTTTATTTAGCGGTTTTTATTAATTTTAATTAACCATAGACAATAAGAAAAAATAATATAATACATCCAGGTAGGTAGGATAATATTTCAACATTGATTTATTTTTTTTTTTTTTCAATTTCAATATATGTCACAAACATGATATTTCAGCATTGATGAAAAAAGGTTCACCATTTATCCATAACTTGATTTACACGAAATCAATTGTCAAATAGCTGAAAATGTACAATTTTCCTACAGAAACATCAATCCATTAAGGAAAATAATATAACACAAGATTATATAATATAGGACTTTAACTCCTCCGAACAGTGATTCTGTTTTCGGTTTTCTTTTTTTTCCTTACTTATCTTGTCCCTATAACCCGAAAAATCTATTCAGATTGTTATTTTTAATGTATGTTCATCATCTACGTGAAAAAAACAAGCAAATGAAATCAAAAGTGATCGCAAAAATAAAAGTCATAAACAAAACAAAAATAACTTCACACTTTATAGAAAAGAGAAAACATGAAAATAATGCAGTCAAATTTTGGTTGGGATTTTGAAGCGAAACTTCTACAGCCCCGCTACGATTTGGATTTCGGATGAAACGGAAATGACGATACTGCACTTGCGACGCATCAACTGCGCTCATTGACCGCTTTGATTATGATGTCACCTTTAAAGGCTCATATTGGTTGCGATTTGAAACTGAAATTACTCTGGTCTGAATCATTAATAGCTTTGATCATGACCTCACTTTTCAAGTATTAGTTGAGATCGCTTCAAACGCGTGTAAACTGCACTCGAATTTTTTTATAATCTGACTCTTTTTAATTTTGGTTTAAATCCAATATCAATCATTAACAGTTTTTCGTTATTCCAAAATTTAAAACACCTGTAAGAGTAATCAATCAGTCGTGGTTGCGGGAACGGTGATATCAGGACTAAATAAATATGATTAGAAGACTATTTCTAACATTAGGTGCGAATTTGTTTCCGCAAGCGGCAGTGCCTCCTGTGCCGGCTCTGTTCCTGCATGACTAGCTTTTTTAGCTATTTGTGGATTAAACAAGTATTCATGGGATTCATGCCTCTTTATTACACATTTCCATTGTAACTTTTCTGATTGCTTGTTTAAGCTTATTAATCACGCACCTGTAGATAATGTCACGAATGTTTAATCAAATTAACAGGAATACCAAATATTATTATCGTTAGTTTTATTATGTTTGTTTCCCAATTTGCACTTATGTGGTTTTTTTATATGGTTAATATACTTTCTAGAAATATTTTTTGGAGTATTTATATATGAATTTCAATTTTTGAATTTATTTTTGTTTGACGTACTTACTCATAATTTTTACACCAACAAATTAAGGCGATCCAATAGTTCAGGAAAAAATCGAAATCGGAATTCACGCCCTTTATGGGAGGAGTTTAAAAATATTTGCAAAAAAGCTTTTGGAAAGGTTGGAAAAGGTATTTGAGAATCTTTTTTACAGGTTAATTTCGTAAAGGCATGAAAAAATATTAATTCCTGTTTTACGCATTGTTTATTGTAAGAAAACTGACATTTAAAATTGATTTCACGAAACTAAGCGACGCGGAGTCACACAACTGTCTCCCGCGCCGGTTGGGGCGTGACTGACACGAAATAAGTGTGCCCAGTGCATGGTTCTTGTGCCCATGCCATAAGGGTCACTTCATGAATCCAAATTCGTAGAGTGCGGGCCGTATTGATTGATGTCAAAAATAACAACGAGAAAATGTGGAGAAAATGCGTATCTTATTTCATTTTGTGAAGTTCGGGCGTAAATATCATTTTTTTGCGATTGTTATAAAAGAAACTAAATTTGCCACATTATACAATAAAACCAAATCCGAAAAGGGGTTTATATATAAGAGAAATTGGACTTGAAAGTGTTTTTTATAGACATTATACTGTATTTTTTTATAGGCTTATTAAAAGACTTGGCCTTGGCCCTTAAAAAATGACCGATATTTTTAAGGGCCAAGGTATGTTCTACACACAGTATTTAATTGAAGCATCTATAATACTTCTAAGCCATCAAATTTTCAAAACAAAAACATATGATTTTGTATGATTTTGCATTATTTAGTATGGCTTCATCTTCACCTAAGAGTTTTATTAATATATCTTCTTTCATACGTTCATTATACCGATTTAATGTAATTATTCAGAATATAAAACGAGTCAGCTCTCCTCAAGATATGCAAAACAAATAAAAATAGATTGTGTGTTTTCTGCCTTTTTCGGCATTTTCGGAATTGGAGCGGAAGCACGCACCTTACTCAGATTAATAAAATAGTTAAAACTATTTAAAATCGTTGACGAAGATGGATCCATTTAATTCAAAATATCAGATTTGTTTAACAATGAAATAGACGCGCTTTGAAGAGCATAATTTTGTTTAATTCATTCATAATTGATTATTGTACTGATTTCCACAGTGATTTAGAAAATATGCCAAAATGAACAATGGGTAGATGTTATCAACAAAAATTGTAAATGAGAAAAATTAGGTTAACACCTTTGTTTTAACACCAGTTTTGTGATACAATATGAACATTATTTCTTTGTTATTATGATAATTTACACGAAGATAATAAGGACTAATATATTATATTTAAAAGGGGTGAAATTATTAAAATCACAATAGTCTTGTTGTTGGTAACACAATAAAGATATTTAAATAAATTCCAACTACATACGTTTACATTCCGATTTGGAAATCTAAACATGCTTTTAACGTGGTATGATGACGTACGTACCTACATGTAAGTTTTTACTTAGAGGTCGCAGGTAACTTAAATAACTGCATATTTATTTTTATTTTTAGAGTTAGTTTTAATAATTAAAATAAGTTTTAATTTTTCGAAATCCCACGAAAACCACCGTATGTATGGTGAATCGTGTGACGTCATCACTCACCAAGAGTTTGTTTTATTTTCAAACAGGTTCTGTCATTTTGTATGACATTTATATGGAAGAAGCTATGAAACTATTCAATAAGTAAAAACATTATTTAGGTGGAATATTATATTATATTTATTACATTTTTCAATATTATTACGGGAGAGTTGTATAAAAATTGTTTAAAATTATTATTTTTTTAGCTTTACGAATCAAAATCAATATTACAGAAACCAAATCATCGGTAGGCAACTGATAAGCTGTTCGACGTCCGCCATTTTGGAGTTCGTAGTTCGGAGGGTTGGCCGTGGAAGTACCTAGCATTACGTTTTTTTTTGTACAGTTTAACGTTTTCGATTATTTTAAATGATAGTGATAAACTAATAGAGATACCTCTATTTTTGATAGTGAATTATTTAGTCAGATGTTCCGAGAGAGTACGGCTGGAGAAGTCAAAGGTAATCCTTCAACCATTCTCTCCCGATCCGGCTTGCCATGCAACTGGTGGCCAGATGCATGACCTCACTCCATGAACCCGGGTACCCTTGCTAAGTCACCAAACTTAGCTAACCACTTGGGATGACCTATGGCAGAGGTGTTGGTTATTCAATAAATGGTTACCGGTGCGGGGGTTCCCACATCCGCCTCTCAAATTTGTATTGCAAAATTCTTTGGGTAGAAAATATACCTACTTACTCGTATTTATGTATTTAGGTGTCTGAATAAGTTTCAGATATCTATATTCCCAGTTGTGTATTCAGAACGCGTTTAATTGCCATTTTCATAGCGGAATTACGCTTTAGAGCCGTGCATTTTTACAAACTAATGTTTTTACTATGTTAATTGTGGAGCCATGTCTGGCATTTTACTTTTGACAATAAAAAATACAAAGAGATGTACAAAAGTACAGTAAGGAATAAGCGTTGACCTGTGAAACTAGAGCCAGTTAGGTACTTGTTAACACGGTAAGATACTTAACAAGTTATTCTAATTCTATTCAACATGAAGACACCATCATTATTACCAAGATAATTACAAACCATAAAATAAGTACTTTAAAGCTAATTGATATGAAGCCATTTGAAAGAATAATGTTTATTTTTAACTGCTGCGTTAAGTGTGTGAAAGTTTCTATTTTGAAATTCATGTGACATCAATATGTGATATCGCGTAAGAAATTATTCGATATGGACCCACATAGCTCTACCAAAAAAACGCGTATTTTATTCAGCAGGAGCTTTTATTTCCATTAATCTGGCGTAAGCCTAAGAATTTATGGCAGCTTTTATTAAAATTAAACACTAGAATTTGTTAGCAGACACATCAGCAATTTTCGATGTCACCGAAATAAAAGTGAATATGTTTATTGTAATGCGGCGACGTGATAATCCGATGCGGAGATCACAATGGAAATTTATATTTCCCCCGCAATAAATAAACGAGAATAACACATTAAATAGTGACCAAGACAAAGATCTCTTCATTTCTTTCTTAATAAAAAAATATCGTGGAAAAATCTTTCCGGAGATAAGGAGACCTGGCGGTGATGGCATCATTAGTCTTGGTTAGTGACCGCTCTTTTGTCCTCTGCTCGCTGCTTGCCTGGCATCTGGTACTCTGGTACTCTCTACTCTGCCACTCTTCTAATCTGGCCTTACTTTGCCTGTATTCGCATATTGCTAGTAAATTTCTTTCCAAAGCTCGCTTCCATAACTCGTGCGGAGAACTTATTATGGAAGTTACAGATTTTCCTTGCCTTTAACGAAAACACCTTGAAAGTTGTTTGTATTGTATTTTATGTAGTACATTTCAATGACTTTTAAGAGAGTTTTTCTTAAAATATTGTGATTAAGAATAATTAAAGTACCAACGTGTACTATAGGTATATTATGCCTCTTGGATACGTGTACTTTTTTAAAGAATATTTGAAGCAAGTTGATTTTGATTTGGGAAAATTTAAATTTGATCCACGTTGCAACACTACCTATATGTGTAATTTTCATAGATTTCAAATTATTTTAATTGTCATTGGATGCAGATGGTGTCATTATTGTTGTTAGGATCACAAATTTGTTAAGTATTGTGGAAAGACTTTACATAATATTTTCTTTTCAGAAGTAATTATTTTTTTAAAGTAGCTCTACACAGGAGGCCTTGAAGAAAATAGTTCCCCTCAGAGCCTATGTCCTCTTTGGGAAGTTGTGTGGAGTGTCCCTTTTAGGAAAGGAAGGAGAGAAAATTCTAGGAAGGAAAAGGCTATGAGGGGTGGGTAGGAATTCGGGGGTCAGTCGGTCAGTGTGTTCAGGAGTGACGGACGTATGATTTCATCCCTCCTAGTGCGGTGTAATGCGATATTCCGACCGAGTATGGCTGAAGAAGTTAAAGGGACTCCCTCAACCCAACCAATCTCAATAGGTCGCAATTTCTGCAAACCCAGTCTGCCACCTCTTACCAGACCTGACAGCTCTCTTGCAAAGGCTAACTTATTAGGCAAAATGTTCGCGGAAAACTCGACCCTCGATGATCAAGGTGCTACCCCGCCGTCGGTTCCTCACTGCGATTTTCATATGAAAAAGCTTAGGATCCGGCATCGGGATGTACTCCAAGTCTTACGAGGGCTTGATATGAATAAAGCTAGTGGGCCTGACGGAATACCTGCCCTGGTATTGCAGAGGTACGCTGCAGAAATAGCTCCAATTTTGACGAAGCTTTTCAAAATGTCCCTGAAGTCTGGCTCTGTGCCCTCTGGTTGGAAAAAAGCGATCATTCACCCTATTCCAAAGAAGGGTGACCGCTCCAACCCAGCCAACTACCGCCCCAAAGCGATCACATCAGTTCTGTCTAAGGTAATGGAACGTGTGATCAACGACAAACTGCTCACATACCTCGAGAAGAACAAAATTATTAACGACTGTCAATACGGATTCCGGCGGGACCGCTCGTGCGGTGATCTTCTCGCGTAAGTGACGCATATTTGGGGGCGGTGCCCGGAACGTTTTGGTAAGACCCAAACGGCTGCACTGGATATTTCCAAGGCCTTTGACCGGGTTTGGCATCGAGGGCTTGTCAACAAACTGCCTTCTTACGGACTTCCCGCATCCTTGTGTACGTGGATTGCCGACTTTTTGAGGGAGAGGTTTCACCTCTTCCTCGCATTCGATAAATACTGGCGTCCCACAGGGATCGGTTCTGTCACCGACTTTGTTTCTGTTGCACATCAATGACCTCTTGTCATGTGCACCGATTCATTGTTACGCGGATGACAGTACAGTCCATGATAGCTTTTTGTTTGACAAGCCCCCAAAGGGCACACAAACTCCAATAGCTCGGAGGGCTTTGAAGTAAAGAATGGACGGTTACCTCGAGAGTGTTTTCTCTTGGGGTAAGAATAACCTCGTCGAATTTAATGTTTCAAAGACCCAATCATATTTGATAACGTCTAAAAGGGATCGAAATGAAAATCTAGTTTCCTTCAACGGAAGCAACCTTCCGAACAGGACCTCCATCGATATGTTTGGTGTAACTCTAAGTGACCAGCTCAGGCACGGGGGCTACATCGAAACCAGAGTTAAGTTAGACTCTCAGAAACTGGGTGTACTGTACAGGGCCCGCAGATACTTTAATAGTACCCAACTGCTAACTCTGTACAAATCGCAAGTGCACCCCACGGTTGAATTTGGCAGCCACCTCTGGTCTGGAGCTCCAAAATACCTAAAAAAACCCTTGACTGTGCAGAAACGGGCGATCCGTTTGATAGATTCTCCCATCTTAACAGACGGACTGCCATCTTTAGAGCACAGGCGTCAAGAGGGAATGCTGTCCTTGTTCTACCGGTATTACAATGGATGATGCTCCGAGGAACTAGCATCATTGATCCCCTCGGCACCGGTGCATAGTCGGGAAACACGCCAAACACGCGCCCAACATTTGTACACGGTTGACATCACTCACAACGGCTCGGCTGTGGAATGATTTGCCGGCCTCTGTGTTTCCTCCCTCCTACAACATGGGTCTCTTCAAGACCCATGTTCACTCTTTCCTTTCCTCAAAAAGACCCTCCACACAGCATCTACAAAGATGACATAGGCCCTGAGGGAAATTATTTTCCTCAGGGCCTCCTGTGTGGAGTTGATGTAAATAAAAAAAATCTGTTCTGAGCCGGCCTGCCGGGCAGACGCATTCGCTGCTAAAACGTGGACAAAACTCACCCCATGAACTCGGGCACCCCTGCTAAGTCACCAAATATAGAGAACCACTTGATAAGACCTATGGCAGAAGTTTTGGTTATCCAATAAATGGTTCCCGGGCGGCGGTACCCATACCCGCCTTCCAAATTGAAGCCCTGAGGTAGGCATAATAATAGAATAATATATATACGTAGTAGTGCCGGTCCATGAGTTTTCAGTGAGCTAGAGTGCCAAGATCGAAAAATACGACATTACTGATGTTGTAGTTGAAAAAAATTTTTTTTTCAAAATTTCAACTTTATGTATGAAGATCTTTCAGTATGTGGATGTGGCGCATCCCTTGACTAAAAGAATCCTGAGGATCTCAATACAAAAAGTTGAAATTTTGAAAAAAAGTAAAATTCATTTTCAGCTACAACATCAATAACGTCATATTTTTCAATCTTAGCGCTCTACTAGATCAATGAAAACTCCCGGACCGCCACTGATACGTAGGTACATACGCAACGACGAAATTATTAAAATAAAAACATAAAACGCAGATTTTTTGTAGGTGTTTATGTTCGTCAAATTCACGTCATGGTCAAACAAAAATGTCAAAAGTAGTGTTTGGTCGAAAACATTTAAACATTCAAACAATATTGAAGTGTTTTCTAGTTCATGTTTCAAAGCCTATCGCATTGGCCCATTGTTATTTATGTATTGTATTTGTAATAGAAAAGATAATTCAATAAAATATATTATGTTTATGGCCGAAATTCTGAATGCTTTTGCAATAAATATCAAATGATAACAATGGATTTAGAGAGAATATTGTTTAATGATCCGTGCGGAATGGGAATCGCCTACATCGTTTCTCTTATAGGAAACAATAAATAGGAAGCACATAGGTTTACCCATATTTTAGCATAAAACTTTTGAATATTGCGAAAACTTAATATTCTCAATAGTTGCGATTCAATACCCGTAGTAAGCGCAAAATTCAGAATAATATTAAATATTATATTTTTTCGTATTATGTAGTCTGCTACTAAATGGAATATTATGGCGTTCGTTATAAATTAAGAAGTTCTTACACTTCTACTTCAGAAACACTGGAAAAGTAGAAAAAAATTTTTTTTTTAAGATATACCGGGATTATCTCAACATCGCCAAAAGTCTAATATTATTTATTTATTTATTTATTAACGGACTTCCGTCCAATTTACAACAAAGTATCACGAAATATAGAAATGAACACTGTAATGGTACATGAAGGCAAAGCAAACAGAAAAAAATAGAAGAAATAGAAATGTCAAGTCAAGTCAAGACTTTGCAAAAATTTGAATAAATGTAAAATATCTTCAATGGTTTAAAGAGCGACAGAAATCATTTATGCTATATCAAAAAATTTAAGGTCTTGACGTGAGTTGACCATTCTACATATTCTGGACAGTGGCGAATTATAACCATAATTAGTCGAGCGCTGATTGAGGAAGAGTAAATCTTTATTTCTGAGTTTCCGAGAAGGTATATTGAATGTAATCAGTTGTGGTAATGTAGGTGAATCGATTAATCAGTTAATAATTTTGAAGAAACAAAATAATGAGATCAGATTTTTCCGACGGTCATCTATAGGAGAAAGGTTTAGAGTTTGTTCAATTTCGGCATAAGAGTAATTGCCTCGCTCTAATCCTAGCCTCCTGGCAATCCCTTTTAGGAACCGATGTTGAACGGACTCAATATGACGAATATAGACAGCATAAAAAGGAGACCATATAACAGAAGCATATTCAAGATGGGGCGAACCAAGAATATTATAAAATATTAACAATTTTAAAATATGGAATAAACCGAGTGCCGTATCCTTTACTCACACTACGGATATTTTTAAGCTCCATTCTCATAATGGAAAACTGTTTTGTCAGATACTGTTATATTGATCTCGGAAATCTAAAAATAATTTATTGTAGAATATTCAAGAAGTTAAGTTTTAGTGGGTTACTACAAATATAAAAATTTTACGGATGGGATTAATTTTAAAGTCTACGAAAAACACAGGCACTAAAGCAGGTGGTTAATAAAAACCATTCCGGAAATAGCACAATACATCAAAGGGAGCTTATATTTTCCGCCTTCCCGCGAAGAATTCGGCAATTTTCCATATAATATTATCCGATATGAAAACTTCAATAGGGTGAGTGTCCGGGCTAGTCGGTCAGGGGTTTGGGGCGAGGGTTGAAACCATCAATGTATCACTTTAGCCTCGTGCCTCCTCAATGGGCTGGGATAAGCGGGAAATATGGAATAACCGGGGTAGCTACCCTACGGTGGGTGCTGGTCACCCGTGATGGACTATTCAAAAGATCACCCGTAATGTGCCTAACTTGAGATTCATGGGGCTACTCAAAATATTGGGGGAACTGACTGAAATATTATTTTTATTGTGGAATAATTTTTATCAGGTTTTGTTGAAAAATATTTATTTTACAACTAGCAGCGTTTTAATTAATTAAATAAATGGAAAATTCTAATTTTGAGTAGGTACCACACCATGTTTTTCGTGTGTATTTTAAAAGTTTATTAGTTTTAAATTAACATATATATTATGTAAACATTACATTCAATTTAAATTTTGAACCAAACATTGAACGGATGCGATAAATACGTATTTATGGACAACAGCTGCAAATTTATTTTCGTTAAGGCCATCAAAATTACACTTCACAACATCACAACACCCGAACTGGTTCAAAATATATATATTTTACGAAACTGATAAAATCAAATCAATTCAAACATACACAGTGTGCACTGTAATACGTACACCATTTCACTACATGGCCGTCTAAAATGGCGTGTATTTTTGAAAGAATCTGTTTAGATCTTCTATGAAATTTATTATCTCAAAGAGACATAAAAAAGTAGACACAAAATCGTTTTAAATTGAGCGTTCGTTTCGCTAAGAGGTTATAGATACAATCATTAAATATTTGACCTCGCCATCTGACCTCCGGCCTTACCCCAAATCGCTGACCGCTTACTAAGGGTAATAAAAAGGTGATAGTAAAAAAATGATTGCCGGGTCCGCCCGGGAGGGTGGAGAGTGTATATCTTCCCTATCGCGGGCGGAGATACACTTTTTTAGGTTATGCTGTATACTTCGCTGTGAAGAAAAAGATATCATGAACTCGTAAGACATATATTGACTCTGATGGATGTACAAAACCCTTCAAAAGTTGGCCACACCATTCTAAAGTATGAGTTGTAATTAAGTAAAATGTTTTTCCGTCTTAAAAAGCGGAAGAGATTTCATGTAGGTACTTTTTTGATAATTTTTATTTAATTGTTGAACTTGTTCTTCGTAGGTATTAAAATTTATTAATAACCATGTAAGGTTCAAGTTGACTTTAAAGGAGTTATATTGCATTCACGATGAGAGCTTTTGAAATATTATATTTACTACTGTGAAAGTTTAAAAAACACTTCAAATCTTTCAGATGATTATTAATTTTAATTGATAAACTAACGTTAATTGTTGAATGAAAAACTAATATATATTGAATTATTTGGCGAGTATCAGATAAGCCGCCATAGCTCAGTGGTGAGAGCACCTGACCGGCAAGCAGAAGGACACGGGTTCAAGTCCCGTTGGCGTCATGTATCTTTTCTCGGAAGATTTTTTCAATGTAGATGAGTGTTTCAGGCGGATAATTATTGCTTATAATAATTGTCTTTCATATTGACACTCAACAGTCAGAGGGGAAGGAGGTGGGGAAGAGGAAGGTTGGGAAGTACCTGGCTATTCAGATCTGGTCACCAAACACGGCTAAAGCCATTTTCAAGCAACGTTTCAATTCTGAATGGTGGTCTTACACCAGGGCGATACTGATAGTATCTTCCACTCTGGAACATGCCGCAAATATACTATATATTATTTTTAAATGAATTAATTGTGAAATAACACAAATTAATCAAGTAAAATTTATTTGCGCATGCCGGGTTCGAACCCGCGACCTCCGGATTGTGAGTCAAGAGTCTTACCCACTGGACTACGGAGGTCGTCAATGTGTAGGTACCGACTCATGTATTAACAATCTGAAATTAATCGTATATTTAAAATTATAATTGACGAACAACAAACATACTAGGCGCCTAAATATAAAATAAACTGGTTTTTGTAAGAAAATAATTTTATCCATTAAAATTGGTCACAATTCAAATAAATTATTCACAAATCGTCAATCTGCATATAGAAATCCCAGGATCGCAGATCGCAGCATCGCGTTCATAGGTCAAAAGCATTGTACTCGTATGTATATATAGTTTTGTATCAGTTATCGAAAAACCAGTGAATGCAATATTTTAGTTGTTATAATGGTTTATCTAATCTGTAGTTATAAGTAAGACAGTAGAAATGTATTATAAATTTCTACAGCGCCCTCGAGGTAATTTTTCACCAAAACGGCACTATACAAATCATCTAAATATTATTATAGAAAAATGAAACAATATAACTTTGTATAAACCACTTATATGATGTGCAAATCCGACCGGTTTCGGAACAAACGTTCCTTCGTCAGGAAGGAACCTACGAAGGAACGTTTGTTCCGAAACCGGTCGGAATTGCACATCATATAAGTAGTTTATACAAAGTTATATTGTTTCATTTTTCTATAATGGATAACCACAAAGTAATAGCTACATTCAAAAATATAAATATTATTATGCTAAAGGTAAATCATATTGAATATACAAATCAAATGATTTCATCTTATTAAGACAGGTCGCCTATTTAGGTGAATTTCATTACCACATATCTGTAAATATGCTTAGATGATTAAGGCATGTAGAACGTATGTTCAAAAAAATTAATGTAGAGAGAACATAGAAGAAGTCGAGGATGCCCGATGAAGATATGGCACGATCAAAAGAATCAAAAACATGTCAAGGGTCAGAATAACAGAA
Organism: Limnephilus rhombicus; assembly: GCA_929108145.2. Lineage (NCBI taxonomy): Eukaryota > Metazoa > Arthropoda > Insecta > Trichoptera > Limnephilidae > Limnephilus > Limnephilus rhombicus. Next base: position 32,164,105 of record OV815272.1, on the reverse strand, counting down.
AGTACGTCTGAGATTATTATGATGGTGATGAAGCAAGCAGTTTGTGTGCATATATCTACCATAACAAAGTGTTTGGCAACCTATCTATGCCTACCCCTGGAGAAAACGGCGAACCTGTTGGTTAGTGAAAACAAATAAAATGTATTGAATTGCTACAACATATCATTTAATTTAGTAGTTTTTCCACGCAGTTGTATGATCTTAGATAGGTACACCAAGACACGTATTCGTACTAACATATTTTCATCAAATTCATGCTGCTTGATTTTTCCACCTTCTTTCTTGGAGAATTCACTTTTTACGACTCTATCTATTCAATAACCGAAATAAACTTCTGTGGAAGCGCACTGAGATGGAATTACGTAGATCTTTGGGATTAAATCGATACATATTATTTATCTTACATTACGTTATTTATTTTTAGGCTTCTCTTCAAAATCAGGAGCTTCAAACACGGCTAAAGCAATTTCGAGCAACGTTTCAATTCTGAATGGTGGTCTTAGAGAATATCTTCTACTCTGGAACTTGCCACAAATTTATTATGTATTATTTTTAATTAAATGAATAAATATTGATCAACACAAGTCAATCAAATAAAATTTACTTGCGCACGCTGGAATTCGAACCCTCAACCTTCAGATTGCTAGTCGAGAGCCTTACACCTCCACTACAGAGGCCATATGTGACAGCAAACAAATGAATGATAATTAATTTATCCATTACACGTTTCAAATATGTTTTTTGGTAATACTATTACCGACGAGTAATTATAAAATGTATTTTTTATGAAACAAGATTTTGCTAATGTTACTAAATTTTTGCGTCAAATGTGTCAATGTGGTTAAGTATGTTATTTGGGGACGTAGGTATTGGTTACAAGCATTTTTCGATTTGGGAGGCGGCTGCGGGCATCGCCGCCCCGAGAACCATTTATTGGATAACCAACACTTCAGCCATAGGTCTCCCCAAGTGGTTCGCTATGTTTGGTGACTTAGCAGGGGTGTCCGGGTTCATAGGGTGTAGTATGTCCAGGTCTTGGCGGCAGATGCGTCTGCCTACCTGCTGAGTGGTGGGCTGAATCGAGAGAGACTGGGTGAACTTTCTAACGGAAATCTGTCGACCAACTCCCTACCTACCCACCCCTCATACTATTTTTCTTCCCAGAACTTCCTATCCTTCCCTTCCTTTAAAAGACCCTCCACAAAGCATCCCCTTACATGATACAGGCCCTGAGGGAAATTATTTTTCTCCTTATTATTGGCCTCCTGTATGGAGCTAATGTAAAAAAAAAACAAAATTGAGTTAAATATTACACTAACGCCCGCAGCTTTTGACTTCTGCATTTTGGATCATGTCCACAATATAATTCCACATTATACTACAACTTCATACATAAAAGCAGAATAAAATACAAATTATTTACGCAAACAGACGTTTTTAAACAATAAATGCCGGAATAATCAGTCCTACGGTCCGGGTCCGTTGGACGGAGCCCGGGGGCGTAAGGCCCAGACCGGGTGACCCCCGCCGGAAATAGATATTATAATGCTAATAAGGCTAACTAATGTTAGTTTCTGATGATGCGTCAGTCTGTGTGGATGTATATGACTTCCGCCAGCTTACAAATGCCACAATGCAGATAACGTTGTAAAGCGTGATTTGTAAAAAAAAAACATTAGGTACTTATAAAAATATACACTTAGATAACGGGGATAGGTCGCAGCGCAGTGATGCAATAATTTAACCGAAATAATTTATCTGTACAAATCTCAACTTCACTAGCTTTACAATAGGCCACTTGCATTAAATTCATAACGACTTGGAAAAAATCGTGTGGATAGATCTTTTTATTAAGATTGCGAAAATGTTAGTAAATTTTTTTAGAAATGTACAGTTTTTTTTTATTTTTTTTACACTACATGAAAATGTCCCATCTCCGAAAATGTTCCTATTTATTTTGTAAAATTCCACACTGATTTATTTTTTTATATGGCATCACTTTGATTTCAGGCGAATTTTTGAATTCGTTCACTAGATTTATTGTTTGTTCTCTGCGAACTTATCATTTGGTTTGACTTTTTGTCAGATGTTCTGTAGAGAACCCCGTACATTTTAGAAGTCGGTATGTGTTTTAGAGGTATAATGGTTATGGTGCTGATTTTAACAAAATCAAATTTTATAATATTTTTATTATTATAATAATTTACAAGTACAAGTATTTTACATTGGATTTAGTAATATATACGTTATACATTATAATGATTTATGATCAAGAAGATGGATCAAGGAAAAAATATTTATGAGATGTTATATTTTTGTTATGCCTCGTTATTCTCCTGTGCCATTCGTGTGGAAAACTTTCTTTTTTTTTTAAATGATTTTCGGTATAATTATCGTTTTTTCGCACCTATAAAATTATGTCCCGTCTTTCCGGTTTATAAAAAATGGTCTGATTTTTGGGATTGAAATTTTCAAAAAATCCCCAAGGTTTCAAAAATAAGATTAAAAAAAAAACGGAATGTCTTAGAATATTTGTCTAAACCGGAATTTTTTTTAAAAATAAGTGATGCAAGTGGCCTATTATCAAATGGCGGGTTGAACAGATTGCGGATTCTTTTTTTTTAAATATTCAATAAACGATTTCGAAAATAGAAATGAAACATATACCCCGACCTGCCACTACCCCACAAAATTCCCCCTCCCCCCAGAGCCCCCTTACCCCTCCCCCCGCCCCTCAAATAGTGGTAACCACCCAGTTGTTCCCTTGCCCTGTAGTGAAAAAGAAAACCCATTTCAAACAACTCCTCCGTAAAAATCCTCCCCCATATTGCAGCCATGTCCTTTGCAAATAAAAATTAACAAACACTAAAATCTCTATTCTACAACCTTAATTAACTCATGATGAAAGAGAAAGGGGCCTCATTTGGCCCGGAGCTCTGCATACCAGTACATCAAAAGTCAAAAGTCAGTATAAAATGGTTTTACAAAAAGGGCGGCCAAGAGAGAACCATTATATATTACTTATTATTAAACTAAATAATAACCATGGAAACCGCCGCCATTTTGTATAACCGATTGGACAGAATGTTCGATTAGTATTTGGATCGGTATGCCAAGTCCTTCTCTTTGGTAATTTGTTAAGTCATTGGGTAATACTAGTGATTCGCTACGTTTGTTGACTTAACAGGGGTGCCCGGGTTTGTCTAGGTCTTGGCGGCGAATGCGTACCTATGCCCTATAACCTTTTCATTCCCAGAACTTCCTCTCCTTCTTTTCCCTAAAAATACCCTCCACACAGCATCTCCAAAGATGACACAGGCCCTGAGGGATTTTTTTTCTCAGGGCATCCAGTGCGGAGCTAAAAAGCACGTTATTTTTTTACTGTCGTCCAATATGTGCGATGGTCTCAATGATTCAATAAAAGTAACTACCTAGACAACAATAAATTTATTTATTATAGTATTAATTGATTTATGTTATTTTAACTGACAAACCATTTCTGCGAGGAGTGGAAAAGGATAGGCAGAAGAGAAAGGAGAAATTCTGCGATTCTCTCCTGTTCTTGGCAACTAACCGTCAGTAAAGCCTTTTAAAATATTTTTTGGATTCTTCACAGCAAAGCTGCGCGCATTTTTGAAACGACGCTCAAATACATTTTGCTTCACAGTTTACAAAGTAGGTACAAAGATTACAGTTCAATATAGTTTTCTCAAAACCCAGTGGTGACCGCAGTCTTCCAGCACCAATCGCCACTCCTTAGTGAGCGCTGGGCCGGAGCTCACCCCAGACCACGCCCTGCATAATAATAAACTTATATATTTTATTTTATAATTATTTTTTTTCCTATTCTATATACTTGATTCTTAACTTACTTAAAATTTGTTGTGTATATATGTAGTTCTACATATGTAGAACTACATGGGACGTGTGGGATTACAAACATTTTTATTATTAAGAGCGTTTAACCAGCCAGCGGACGAAAATCGACATTTCGTCGAAAGTTGTTCTAACGATCGTGCAGGGTGGTTACAATGAGAAAGATTAATTATTCTCCGTACCAGCGTTTTTAAATTATAACTCAATATCGAATTTATTTCAATCCAAATTAGCTTTAATTTATACCTTCATGTGATGATAAAACTATTAAAATAATGTACTTTTTGTAATTATTTTTTGATTATAAGTATTTATCATTTTTTAATAATGTCTAAATTTAATAAGAATGTTAAAAAAATCTGAAATATATTAGTATGTAAGTGCGCAAATAAATACACAAATAGACCAATTTTCGTCAAGAAACACATGTACGTACATATTTTTTAATGATTTTATTGAAACTAAATTTAAAATTCTAAAACATGCGTTTGCTAGATAATGGATTGATTTATTTTACTGCATGATTATATTATTTGAAATGGGTGTGGTATAATACAAAATCTTTTTTGAAAATTTAACAAATCTGCCAACGACCTATGGAATAACCTTATTATACTAAAAATTTAAAAAATTTCTCAAATTTTATTACATGCGAATGCTAGATAAAAGAACAATCTTTCGAAATCCATTTATAATTTTTTGTGGAAAAGAGTCAATACGTCTAAAATCTGATTTGAAAATGACATATTTCTGGTTTTCTCTGGTAATGCCCTCTTACAACTAAATTTGTGTGAAATAACTCTGTGACATAATATTATAGCATCGATCACCGTGACATAACCTCTACATGTCTTCCACCATTATCGCATCATCGCTTCGTCACACTGGAGATATGGCAAATTAGAAAAAAAATTGCTAATTAAAAATAATTAACAGGAAATAAAAATATGCCCGTGAATAACATTATTACATACAGCTCCAACGTTGACAAATGAGAAAATTTATGCCAGAATTAGTTCGTATTGTTTGGATTATCTGTAGAAACATATCACAGAATTAATGTGGATCTATTTGCTATCCAATGAATTCACTATGCATGAAATTATCATAACAATGGAGCAGAATTGTTCTGTCTGAAATTAATTATTATATGTAGTTGTTGAAAAGAGCGATGTTTTAATTTGAAAAATTACACTTCTTTGTTAAATTTAATTGTAACGTTGTATAATTTATCGAAACATTAGACTCATCACCCAACACGTGTATTATTTTGGAATAATTGGAAAATATTTTTAAGACACGTCCAAATTTAGATCAGCTTTAGGAGGTTCTTATGTGTTACTTACTTGTTCGACAATGCAATAAAAAATGCTGTAACACCAATGAATTTGTCACCTATAACTTATTTTATTCGTACTATCAAATTACGCATCGTATATCAATTCCACAGCGTAGGTACTTCTTCAACTTTTGATCACCACCACACCTTTCGAAATATATATTTTTTAGAAGTTTGTACTTTTCGTTTGCTAGAATTCTAAGCTTGAAAAAATACGACATTTTGATATTGTCGCAGGTGAAAATGATTTTTTTTGTTGATAATAAAAAAAATTTGGTAGGAAGATTTTTTTCCCCAAAATAATTCCCACAATTTCAGCTACAACAACATCAATAATTTCATATTTTACAATCTTAGCCCTAAATCTCGCTCAGTATTCTCATGGACGTCCATTGTAGTTTTCTATCCAAAAGTTCGACAGTGAATAAAAAAAATCTTTATTTTGATTTAAATTTAATGAGTAAAACCTCTTATTCCAATATTTAATCATTGAAGACAATATTAGCGACTCTCAGTACAATTTGGAGTTTTATTCATTACTAGCTGACCCGGCCATGCATTGCTCTGCCTAATGAATCTTTATAACCACCGCCATCTGTTAAATTGCATACAAATCAAATCCATACCGCCCGCTAGCCAGCCCGCTCGTTTACCACATACAGACATTCTCCTTTATATATTAGATATTTCAACCAATTTACACAAAACCTTGACAAATTATATAGCTAAATCTTCTTAATGAATCACTCAATTATCTATTGGTGAAAACCGCATGAAAATCCGTTCAGTCGTTTTTGAGTTTATCTCGAACAGGCAGACAGACAAACAGACGCGTCGGAGGACTTTAATTTATAATATGTAGATAAGTATAAATAAAAATAAATATTCATCCTACACTTGCAGAAATGTCAATAGATGTCGCATATTTAAAAAAAAAATTATAAATTTATCCAAGACACTAGCCAGGTAGTATTTAGTTCGGGATGACTCTTGATCTCATATTTAAAGAGGTAACCGACGAGTTCATCGAAAATCAATTCATCGAAAGCAAATTCATCGAAAACGAGTTCATCGAAAATCAATTCATCGAAAATCAATTCATCGAATGATCAATTCAACGAATCGCCAATTCATCGAAAAACATTTTTTTTTTGTAGAAATTAGAGGTGTCAAAATTAAATACCCAAAAAGGTCTGTTTCACTGAGCTAAATGTGTTTAGCAACTGTCAGTTTCATAGTGATAATGTAAAATTTATAGGTTATCACTTCGATTTCCGATTTTCTGATACTGCAAAAAAGGGATATCTACATAGACATCAGAATGTTCGTGGATATCTAAGGAACGGTGACCACACAACTAATAATGAAACCAACTCACAAAAAACTCAAAAGGTTATTAAGAGTGATGATAAAAAAAATATTTAAAAATTGGTTAAATAGGTTAAGTTAGGTTAGGTTAGGTTAGGTTAGTTTAGGTTAGGTTAGTTTAGGTTAGGTTATGTTAGGTTAGGTTAGGTTAGGTTAGGTTAAGTTAGGTTAGGTTAGGTTAGGTTAGGTTAGGTTAGTTTAGGTTGACCAATGCTTTTTTTAACTTCTCGGCCCGCTCGGCATTTCTCTCAAATATCAACAAAATATATTTTTTCGATGAATTGGCGATTCGATGAATTGATCATTCGATGAATTGGTTTTCGATGAATTGATTTTCGATGAATTGGTTTTCGATGAACTCGTTTTCGATGAATTTGCTTTCGATGAATTGATTTTCGATGAATTGATTTTCGATGAATTCGTTTTCGATGAACTCATCGTGAACCATTTAAAGATAGCAGCCGATAAAAATGTGCGTTAATAAAATGAAGATAATGTTGGTAATTCTTTTCGGATACAGTTACATACGACCGGAGTCAAGCGTATCTTTTTCTGAATTTCTGTTTTAAATTATTGATTGGGAGTCGCTAACATTGTCTTCAGTGAATAAAAAAATATGTTTGTATTTATTTAATGCCTACACTATTTGTTGTTTGGCAATTAAGTCTAGAAATTAAATAAATTGAAACTAAATGTTTTCTTTACTATGGTAGCACCGAATTACTCGCTTTGCTATGACGTTTCCTATGGCTGTCATGATATCGCATGTTATTATGTTACGATTTATTGTCTTAAATCTGAGTAAAAGATCGATCATTTAATAATATTTTTATTCATTGTTTGCCTGTGCATTGTTTAAATTTAATTAAAATGAACAAACCAATACGTAGTGATGCAAGAGGGGTTATATACTGCGTTTTTCAATGCTGCCTAGCCGAATATCACGCGAAGAAGTTTCGGTCTAATTTAGAAGATGTTTACAAACGAACTGCAGAAATGACTGGTACGTAGTATAGTTTTTTTAATAAATTTCATTAGTATTACAAGATTTATGCCAATTTTCGAGCGATTATAACCATTGCAATCTGATTTGAGATTATGTTTAAAAATCCGAATTTGACACTCTCATTTGACAGTTCATGTGAAGCCACAAGAAAAAGAGAATAACTCAATTAAAAATAATAATAATAATTTGCCACTTCTTTAAACTCGTAGAAAAGTAACTTTTTTCTTAATTTTCTCTTTCTTTCTTAATGAATATTATCTACTGTGTTTTCTTTAAATACCTTCTATAATAATAATTTTTATGATGTTTTTCACACACAGGTAAATCTCAACCAAACGCTAAGGCGAATCGTCAAACAAGAAATACCAGGAAAACGGGAAATGGGGCGCCCTAAAAAAGAGTTGGATGATTTTGATATTTGTGCCATTCTTCAAAAAAATCTTTTTTTTTACATAGTACCTAAAGAAGTCCCAACTTTAAGAACTTTACTAACCATACTCAAAGAAGACATTGGATATGATGATAGCCGGGAATATTTACGAAAAATTTTGCATTCCATCGGCTTTCTTTATAAACTTTATTTTGAATATTATCTTTGTAACTTTGTAATGTTGCATGATAAAAGTATAATGCACTTAATTTTCTGAACTTCAATTGTTTGAATAAAAATTCTGACGAATATGAGTCGGGTTTTTTTAAAATTGTTTTTATTATTAGTTTTTGTGATATGTAAATTGTTTGTGTTTGATTTATATATATTCCGTCCCATCCTATAATGCCGTATTAATATTATTATTATTACCTTATAACGGAATAAACGCTCACTTAAAATTTGTTTTGTTTTATTTTATATTAAATTACAATTTTACTTCTATTAAATTATAGTTTTTTTGTGCAAAATTTTTGAAAATACAAATACGTTATGAAATATGCATTTTGACCGAAGTGTTTTTTTAAACATATATTCATTGTCTTATGAGCCATTTTGGTGTTGTCATTTAAAACCTAAAAAACGATCGTAGCGCCATCATTTATTTTCTACACTTAATTGCCAAACTGTACATGTTTATAGATAGGTACCGACTTTCAAATAAGAAGAATTGCAAAAGTTGTTATGTATAAAACATAGGTTAATTGTCGTTTTAAGTAAGAACTGGAATCTATGAGGCGGCACGATAGCATTGTCTATTGTTTTTCATCCTGGCAACACCAGAGAGGAGCGGAAATGTGATGGTGGCACTTCCCCCGGCGGGCGTAAGGCCCGCCGGAGGTCGTGAGAGTTTTTGGAGAGAATCGGGCAAGATGGAGTGCATCGGTGCCTAATCAGAGAGATTCGAAGTTCCCGTAAAGTTCGGGCGGTTATTATAGTGCCGTTACAAGTTTATTTGAGTTCCCGTTATGGTTTCGACCCCGCGAGTCGCGCTCCGGAAATAAATGTTGTGTTCACACAATGGCCGAATTGTATTTTTGTCGAGGAATAGGAAATTTCGTTCTGGACAGTAAACGCCCCTGCCTTTAGTCCCAGAAACACCGTGGGCTAGTGTGATTTCCGGCCAATATAATGTTCTACCCGATCTCCGCCAGGAAATCTCCTGGTGTATCAATTCACGATACACGTGCGTGACTCTATCGTTTGCCATCCGCGCCAGCTTACTCCACCGTGGGACGTGGAGTAGCCTTATTTGCTCGCGCCAGAGTATTTGCTCATGCTGCAGAGGACATCGTTTGCCATCCGCGCCAGCTTACTCCACCGTGGGACGTGGAGTAGCCTTATTTGCTCGCGCCAGAGTATTTGCTCATGCTGCAGAGGACATCGTTTGCCATCCGCGCCAGCTTACTCCACCGTGGGACGTGGAGTAGCCTAATTTGCTCGCGCCAGAGTATTTGCTCATGCTGCAGAGGACATCGTTTGCCATCCGCGCCAGCTTACTCCACCGTGGGACGTGGAGTAGCCTTATTTGCTCGCGCCAGAGTATTTGCTCATGCTGCAGAGGACATCGTTTGCCATCCGCGCCAGCTTACTCCACCGTGGGACGTGGAGTAGCCTTATTTGCTCGCGCCGGAGTATTTGCTCATGCTGCAGAGGCCAGAGGATTCCTGCCGCCAATATAGTCAGCTCGCATCACCGTGGGACGTGGGCAGTTGCACCAACCTTAGTCACCGGGAGGATCCCTCATCGTCTAAACGACCGCGTTAATAGTCAGATTACTTTAGCTTTAGTTATCGGTTATGGTCTGTGGGGGGTAAGTTCTTTCCTATCTGTATTATTATTTGCAATATTTGAAATAAACCTATACGGTTAGTCCAATTATAATTAACCTTATTTTATTTACAAAACCTGGTAATTCCTGCCTATGCCTGACATCTTAGAACTTAATTCCCCGCTCTGGGAGGGGGAATCTCTGCTCTACCGCTGTGCTGGTCGATTTGGCGGGTCTGATGCTGAGGATTCCTCGGGATCAGATCCTGGCGCGTCCGGTACTAACCGGCAAAGCCATTTCGTCCACTCACCTTAATTAAATCCCTTTAATAAATAAGCCAACTTGTGGCAATTCCCATGACCCTAACATGGCGCCTACAACTGTGTTCTGGGCTCGTATAATTCCTATTTGTCTAGGTTTTGGGTTGGAGTTACTATAGTTTTGTTTTGTAATCGATCAATAATTGTTTTTGTTATTTCGAAGCATCTCACATAAAACATAACCTTTAAATGTCATTCCGGTATACACGTAAATATTGCGAGGTTATCAATCTGTCAACAATACAGCCAACTTGATGATAATTCTGTACACATTATTATTATATATTTGTTTGTGGGTTAAGTTATTCGGACTTACGGGCAACACGAATACTAAGTGTCAATTTGACAGACGGCTATGTCAATCGTAAACAAACATTGCATTTTGACAACAACTGTCATAATGTAATTACACCTTTAAGTTTTTAAGATTGTCGTGTACAATGAATACTATTAAGCGCTTATAAATACGATTAATTATATAATTGCTCTGCGGGTAAGCAATATATTCGTAGCTATCGTTACTAGCTAATTTATTGACATTGTACATTTAATTATTGGAATTTTACAATTATACTTTTCAAAATGTCGACTACAATAGACAACATCAATAGTAGATCGAAAGATGAACTTTCTGCGGAACTTTTATCCAGGAATATAACACCAGACGGTACTTTAGAAGAAATGCGGATTCAAGCCAGAAGGCATAACAAAAATATTAAAATATCTGAAGCTATCGAGCATCATGAGATAAGTGTTAACCCAGATAATGACAGCGAATTTGGCTCAAACTACATTAAATATACAAAAGTTATTTATAATGAATCAAACTCTTCTTCATCTTCATCCACAAGTACTATTAATAATTGGAATATTAAATTTGATGGTAATAGTTGCGTAAGAGACTTTATACTGGAAATAGAAGAGAAATGTAGAATTAGGAACGTTCGTCATGACGATTTAGTGAGATGTTTTCCTGATATTTTAGATGGATTGGCATTATTATGGTTCAGATCAATTTATACACCTGATTTGACTTGGAATGAATTATCTATATTACTTATAAAACAATTCGAAACAAATAATAGACAGATTGAATTAAAATCACAACTTTTCTCTATGAAACAACCAGCTGGTATGTCAGCCTTTGAATTTACGTTAAGAATGCAGAAGCACAATAATATGCTTGATTCTAAATTACCACTCTCTGAACTTTTACAATTATGCATGAGGGCATTACTACCCATTTATATCAACCTTCTGGCATCTAGAGATTTCAACTCATTTTCAGAACTTACCGAAGCTACAAATAAACTGGAGTCTTATTCAACGTCTAATTTGTTAGAAAATAATTCTTCTTCTTTTTCTAATGATAATCCACTTAAGGATAATAAAAAAAATTATTATTTCACTAATTCACGGGGCAGTAATAATAATAATTTCAATTCTAATCGTAACTCGTATCGTGGTACCTACAATAATCGTTCTACGGATTATAATTATAAACAAAATAATAATAATAATTATAATAATAATAATTATAATAATAATAATTATAATAATAATAATAAACAATATAGTGGCAATTCTGCTAATATCAATAATACTCGTTTTTTCTATAATAATCAATCTAAAAAGAATACTTCTAATGATTGTAGAGAAAAGGAGATGTGTCATCCTGAACCAAATTCTACCAAGAACAATATTTATTGTTCTTTTTGTAAATTAAAAGGTCATTTACTATCGGATTGTAGGAAGAGAAGACAAAACAATTCCAATCCGAAAGTTGCTTCTGTTAAACATGGGGATTCAAAAAACTAGATGTGAGTCGCTCTGCTCACGCGCCTTCCTTTGCGCAGAGGAAGTGCGAGTGGCAGAGTTGGCTCCGTCAAGTTAATCAGTTTCTTTCGGACTCGAGTTCTGAGGTGGAGGTACCGCCGCCGAAGGATCCCGAGCTTGAAAGAGATAATCGACCTTTCGCGGATATCCTTATTCTTAATAATTCTTATAAAGCACTGCTCGACAGTGGTTCTTCAATTTCCTGTTTAGGAGGAGATATTCATTTAGTATTCTTACAATCGGGTTATGAATTAGTTAATATTGATTTCAATATTTCAACCGCTGATGGAACAAATCAGCAGGTATTAGGTACAATGACGTTGCCTGTTACGTATAAGTCCACTACACATAAAGTACTTTTCTACGTCGTCCCTTCTCTATCTCCTAATTTTATTTTAGGGGTCAATTTTTGGAAAATGTTCCAGGTCGCGCCGGAGCTTTTCCAAAAGGATCCAATTCCTCAGCGAATGGGTCAAGTCAATGAGTTAAGAGCTATTCAGCCAGCTACTTCCCTAACCAAAAAGGAAAATAAAACTCTTACCAAAATTATAAAGAAATTCGAATCCATTTCTTATGAAAAGAAAGGCTTAGGGTTAACACATTTAATAAAACATAAAATTATTACTACGGGTCCTCCGGTTAAACAACGATATTACCCTCTTTCTCCTGCTAGACAGAAACAATTAGATAAGGAAGTAGATGAAATGCTCAAATTAGGAGTCATTCGTCCTTCACGTTCACCTTGGTCTAGTCCAGTATTAATAGTCACAAAAAAAGATGGAACGGGACGTTTTTGCCTCGATTCCAGAAAAATTAACAATCTGACGATCCGTGACAGCTACCCTTTGCCGTATATTTCTCGAATACTCGATAAACTCGGTGGAGCCAGATATATAAGCTCAATAGATTTGTCTAAGGCTTTTTGGCAGATCGCCCTGGACGAAGACTCTTGTGAAAAGACAGCTTTTGTCGTACCCGGTCGCGGTTTGTTCGAATTCACTAGGATGCCCTTCGGGTTAAAAAACGCTCCGAGTGAACTTCAAAGACTAGCAGACGCTCTGTTTGGACCAGAGTTCGATGAAAACGCATTTTGTTATTTGGATGATCTAATCTTAGTGTCGGAAGATTTAGAATCGCATTTTATACTGCTAACTAAAGTTTTTGAACGATTAAGAGACGCAGGCCTAACGATTAATTTAAAAAAATGTGAATTCTGTAAATCAGAACTTAAATATTTGGGGTATATGGTCGATTCCAAAGGTCTCCGCACCGACCCAATTAAATTGAAAGTATAAAAAATTTTCCAATTCCTAAAAATGCTAAAGGAATACGAGCTTTTCTCGGTTTATGTGGTTATTTTAGACGATTCATAAAAGGATTTTCTAGCATAGCTGCTCCCTTATCGAAACTTACAGGATCAAGAAAAGGAGTAAGTTTATTTAAATGGTCGGAAGAAGCTGAATCAGCGTTTAATAAATTAAAGGAAGCACTTACGACTGCTCCTGTCCTTAGTTGTCCGGACTTTACTAAGCCATTTGCTATCCATTGTGACGCAAGCAATATCGGTATAGGGGGTGTTCTTATGCAATCAATAGAGGGAATGGACCACCCTATTGCTTATTATTCTAGGTGCTTAAATACACATGAACGGAATTACGGAATTACGGAGCGAGAACTGTTAGCAGTGTTAGACTCGGTCACTCATTTTAGACCATATATAGAAGGGGCACATTTTTCTGTTATCACTGACCACTCTAGTTTAAAATGGTTAGGATCTATATCGAACCCTAGTGGACGTCTTGCACGTTGGAGTTCTCGCCTTTCACAATTCTCCTTCGATGTTATACACCGTAAAGGCACACAACACATCGTCCCGGATGTGCTTTCAAGAATGGACCTCGCTACAATATCGGTCATTGATGCGAACTTGTCCACCGATAAGTGGTACACAGATATCTGGAAAGGCTGCATAGATTCTCCTCAGCGTTTTCAAAACTTCCAGATACGCGAAAATGAATTGTTTCGCCATACAAAAACACGTTTACCTCTTTGTGAAGACACGTCTTGGAAAAAAGTAGTCCCACTAGAAAATAGAAGGGAAATTTTGTCAGAATCACATGAATCCTCTCGTGCTTGTCATCCTGGAGTCTTTAAGACTTATAAAAAATTACAACTCCGTTACTTTTGGCCAAAAATGTACCAAGAGGTGAAAAGATTTGTGAATCAATGTGCTGTCTGTAAAGCACACAAAATCAGTACAGCCCCGCCGAATGGAATTTCATCAAATTATAAAAAAGTTACGAGACCTATGCAGATGTTATCAGTGGATCTGGTAGGCCCTCTGCCTAGAAGTTATTCAGGTTTTACCGTTATATTGTCATGCGTGGATGTTTTTTCTAAATATACCTGGCTATTTCCGTTACGTCAAGGTACCGCGAGAAGTATTATTAAAAATTTAGAAGAAAATATTTTCCTTGTACACGGAGTACCGCGTACCATTGTATGTGACAATGGGCGTCAGTTCATTTCGAAAGAATTTAAGGAACTATTACAAAGCTACAATATAAACCCTCCTTTTTACAATTCACTGTACACCCCTCAAAACAATGTTGTTGAAAGATACAATCAAACTTTAGGCACGGCACTATCAATATTAACGGAATCTGATCATCGTAATTGGTCCAAATTTCTCCCACAAATTCAATCGGCAATGAATAATACTGTAAATTGTACTACCGGATTTACTCCTTTCTTTGTTATGCACGGTAGAGAACAAATATTAGATGGGGATCTCCACCGTAATCCATTGGCAGATGATGAATCCAGTCCACAAGATTCCTCTCATCTCAAAGTTTACTCCGACAGATTAAATGGACTGTCATCAATTTATGAACAAGTTTCAAACGCCCTTTTTACGGCATTTAAAAAGGGCGCTAATCACTATAATTTACGTAGAAGAAACGTTACCTTCCAGGTAGGAGACGTAGTCTGGAGAAGGAATTTTGTATTATCTAATGCTTTGAACTATTTTTCACAAAAATTGGCACCTCGTTTTGTTCAAAACATTGTAGTACAGAAAAAGTCAGATTTAATTTATACCCTGTCTGACTTAAATGGAAAAGTAACAGGCGATTTTCATGTTAAGGATATACTTAAATCAGATAGCATACCAGCTTAGTCGGCTATCATAAAGCATCTTCACAGGCGCTATCTTTAATTTAAACCTCTTCAATACAGCTCATTTCAGTTCAGCCTGATCATCCGGATTGCTTTGACCAGTATTGGACATAAAATACATAAGTAAATAATTAATTTTTAAGTGGTCTTTTGTAGAAAATTAAAATCTTACTCCAGTTGATTACTCGAGTATAATTTCACATTAAAATAATAATTAAGATTTGTTAGGTTATTTATGTACAATTATGAGATGCCTCGAAGTACAAATACATATATGTATATATATATATATAATAAGTTCACTATGGTTTATATTTATCTTTAAGTTTATTTCCTTGTCAACTCAGAATGCATGACGATATGAACCCGCTTATCCTTTTGTATTCTGAGTCCATACAGTTTAAAATACTCTGTATTTGTCCTACTAAGTTTTTGTCAACTTGGAATATACGATAATATGAACCCGCATATCCTCGTGTATTCCAAGTTCAATCTCATATGAACTGTGTTAATATACTTTTATATTGCATAAACGTAATTAAGAACATTAAGAGGTATTCGCCCAAAATTTCAATATGTTCTCAATTTAATAATGTTTTAATTACATTTGCTTAAACAATAAAAATAACTTACTATAATTATTCAGGAATTTCATTAATTCGAACAATTTAATCAATTCCCAAGCTATGAGTGTGATTGATTAGTTCCTGCGAGAACTTCAGTAATTAGTTACGATGCACTAATATTATAATTTCTTGTTGCACCTTCTGGTACAAAAGTCACATACTTAATTAATTGGCACCATTTTTTTTAACGATGGTTGTTGACTATTGATAGCACCATTTATTTACGATGGTCGCTAACCATTCTATTGTCACCATTTTTAACAATGGTTGAATAATAAATAAATTGGCATCATTCATGCGATGATTGTATGACTATCCTTAACACCATTCAGTTACAATGGTTGGTTATATCCTGTATTTCATATACAAATGTTCTAATAAACCTATATTTTGTTTTCTATTATATAACTGTCAGAAAAACTTATCCCACGAGACCAGTTAGAGAGTTAGATAGGTAGGCTCTTCTAAAGAGGAATTCTTTTATCCAGAATGGATTTAAAATCAGTGTTGAAGTGCAGATGGTACACCATCTAAGTGTATAGCCTACTTTGGCTTACTTAAAAGTGTTCTGAACAGTGATGCTTTACGCATATTTAATGTGTTGATGTTTATTGATGTCATATCTTGGTGATAATATCTATTCTAATATTAAGTTCTATTCTGTTATAGATGCTACGTCTACGGTAGTCCCAGACGAGAGTCAGAATACATCACCCAGCGTCTTATATGCTGTGGGTGATTACGGGCCCCGTTCACGTATCTTCTTATTGTCTACAAATTGTCTACAATTAAGGTCTTTAACTCTAAGTACTGATTTAATTATATCTAATTGTCTAACTTCGAATGGATGCGTCGCAGACTCTACCATCATGTCTTCAGCATGATGGGCGCGACTGATTTTGTCACGCACCCATTTGCAAGCATACTGTTGCTAGTAGTTTTGTTTTTTCTGATGTACAACTCATTTTTATGATATTATGTTTATGTATGTTTTTAGGAACCCATCAGACCAAGTTAGGGTATCTCTTAGCTCAGGCTTTTCTTTTGTTCTCCTTGTGTTTGAGGGCAAACACCTTGGGAGCGAGCGGGGTAATGTTATGTATAAAACATAGGTTAATTGTCGTTTTAAGTAAGAACTGGAATCTATGAGGCGGCACGATAGCATTGTCTATTGTTTTTCATCCTGGCAACACCAGAGAGGAGCGGAAATGTGATGGTGGCACTTCCCCCGGCGGGCGTAAGGCCCGCCGGAGGTCGTGAGAGTTTTTGGAGAGAATCGGGCAAGATGGAGTGCATCGGTGCCTAATCAGAGAGATTCGAAGTTCCCGTAAAGTTCGGGCGGTTATTATAGTGCCGTTACAAGTTTATTTGAGTTCCCGTTATGGTTTCGACCCCGCGAGTCGCGCTCCGGAAATAAATGTTGTGTTCACACAATGGCCGAATTGTATTTTTGTCGAGGAATAGGAAATTTCGTTCTGGACAGTAAACGCCCCTGCCTTTAGTCCCAGAAACACCGTGGGCTAGTGTGATTTCCGGCCAATATAATGTTCTACCCGATCTCCGCCAGGAAATCTCCTGGTGTATCAATTCACGATACACGTGCGTGACTCTATCGTTTGCCATCCGCGCCAGCTTACTCCACCGTGGGACGTGGAGTAGCCTTATTTGCTCGCGCCAGAGTATTTGCTCATGCTGCAGAGGACATCGTTTGCCATCCGCGCCAGCTTACTCCACCGTGGGACGTGGAGTAGCCTTATTTGCTCGCGCCAGAGTATTTGCTCATGCTGCAGAGGACATCGTTTGCCATCCGCGCCAGCTTACTCCACCGTGGGACGTGGAGTAGCCTAATTTGCTCGCGCCAGAGTATTTGCTCATGCTGCAGAGGACATCGTTTGCCATCCGCGCCAGCTTACTCCACCGTGGGACGTGGAGTAGCCTTATTTGCTCGCGCCAGAGTATTTGCTCATGCTGCAGAGGACATCGTTTGCCATCCGCGCCAGCTTACTCCACCGTGGGACGTGGAGTAGCCTTATTTGCTCGCGCCGGAGTATTTGCTCATGCTGCAGAGGCCAGAGGATTCCTGCCGCCAATATAGTCAGCTCGCATCACCGTGGGACGTGGGCAGTTGCACCAACCTTAGTCACCGGGAGGATCCCTCATCGTCTAAACGACCGCGTTAATAGTCAGATTACTTTAGCTTTAGTTATCGGTTATGGTCTGTGGGGGGTAAGTTCTTTCCTATCTGTATTATTATTTGCAATATTTGAAATAAACCTATACGGTTAGTCCAATTATAATTAACCTTATTTTATTTACAAAACCTGGTAATTCCTGCCTATGCCTGACATCTTAGAACTTAATTCCCCGCTCTGGGAGGGGGAATCTCTGCTCTACCGCTGTGCTGGTCGATTTGGCGGGTCTGATGCTGAGGATTCCTCGGGATCAGATCCTGGCGCGTCCGGTACTAACCGGCAAAGCCATTTCGTCCACTCACCTTAATTAAATCCCTTTAATAAATAAGCCAACTTGTGGCAATTCCCATGACCCTAACAAAGTATAAATAAAATTATTCTCTTTCTAGTTTTTACTATGCAAAATGTGTACGTAGGACTACAATATGAAATGCAAACCTTATATTTTAATCATTTGTTTGTAAATACATTTTTATTTATTATTATAATCATTTCAACAACTATGCTAAACAATCCACGGCTAATTTATGATTTAACTGGTTATTTCATTTTTATTTTATTATTTCTCGTCTCTTTTTTTTCTTTTGCTATGCTAAACAAATAACAGTTAGGTACTATATTTTAAACTTTTTTATTATTTTATTTTATATTCTTTCACTTGTCTTTATTTCTTCTTTTTATTTCATCAATTTTCTTTACTCTTTGTACAAATCATTCTCCACATGTTCATACCCATAATTTTTTATTTTTTTATTATATAATCAAATTGTTTGATAATGCCTTCAGAAGGCGAAACAGCTGTCACGCGTAATAATAATTATACAGCAGAACTTGTTTGAAAATAAACTGTTTTTATTAATTTAATAATAATATTATTGATTATATAATAAAAAAATTAAAAATTAAAATGGAGTTCTACAAATTAAACTTGATAACAATAAATACCCATAATTATTTGACTGTCGTAAAACGGGATAATACTCCTGGTTGGGCAGTCAAAATTGAATAAATAATGTATATAAATGTATAATATTGTGTTAAATAAACAAAATAAAAAAATATATAAAAATAAATTTAAAAAAAGCAGGTTCCAAGTTCCTACAAAAAATTTTTTAAGGTAGGTACCCACCCAAGCGGCAAACTACGGTTCCGAGGAAAGTGATATTAACAGCAACGCCAATGAGACCGTCATCTCCTCGTTCCCCTTCGTATTTGACACTTAAAATGTTTTGGGTTTTCCCCACAAAAATGTAAAAATAAATTCTCATGTGAATACCCATAATACTGAATATATTCGCATTTCACGTAATGGTGTGCCACCGTACCGCCATTAAGTTACATTTCAGAAGTAGGCAACGCTATTGAATTATTAGAAACTGACGAATGTAGAATAATAAAAACTCTGTCTTAAAAATTTATATCCCCGCTACGTGATGTCACGTAATTTATATTTTCCCATCAGTGGAATGCGTACGTGTTAATAAACATGTTAAATATTTAATATTCATATCAGACAAGATATTAAAAACATATTCACACAGTTAAAAATTCAAGGTGGTACCTTCATACCTTTAAAGTTTTAAAAGAACCTTCAAGAAGACGTGATACATTATAACATAATATTTTTTTTAATTCATTCATATTTTAAATAAGAAGTTTCTTTATTATGTAGAAAACAGTAATTTTTTAATCTGAATAGGTGCAGCATAAGAGTCCGAACTGCTCCCAACCATCTGTAGCTAGTGAGACTATGACATCCCCAATTGGAGTAAACTGTGAAGCTGGAGGTAGTGGGAAGGGAAAAGAAATGAAAAGAGGAAGGTGGGAAGTACCTGGCTATTCAGATCTGATCACCAAACACGGCTAAATTAATTTCAAGCAACGTTTCAATTCTGAATGGTGGTCCGTCATGAGGACAATAATGATTTAGTAGTATCGGATTCATATATTCTGCGTGATGCTCCGCTTGGTCGTATGCGACGTATTTTATTTGAAATTTGAATTGGTTTAATAAATTTTGAAAGATTTTAACCTTCTCGTATGTAGGAATTTTAAGTTTTTTAGAGCGTGACGTAAATTTGGGAAATAACAAATAATATGGGAAGGTTTTTCATATCGTTATAGCTGAAAATCCAATATGCTATTATTGGTATGAAAAAACCACGGCATAGCCATAATAATACCTATCTTCGTACTAAGTCTGGAGCAGGGGTGGAACAGTATGGCAATAAAATAAATTAAATTCACGAAAAATCCACCTTTCACACGTTCTTTCTCCTTATCTGGATGTATGAGTAAAGTATGAATACATGCACGTCGTAGTATGATCATTACGTTATGGTATAGGATGAACATAAAGATGTGGTAGTATTATCATATAAAGTATGGAATGGTACAGTGCTTCCTAAATGTGCAATCCACACGTCCATATTTTGGGATAAGATTTTATTAACGCAACAAACTTTTGCCAACAATTATTAACTGTTACAGTATTCTGGGTACTGAGTAAATATAACTGTCCAATATAAAAAATACAATACAGCCAGTAACATTTATAATTTTTTTTGTTGCCTCGATGTACGCTCAAACTTATTTATGTCGAATACATCCTCAGATACGGAATACGAACATGGGGGGGGCACAACCAGTAATCTTAACAAAATGTTTAAACTGCAATTATAAAAACAAAAAACACACCGAATATATATCTAAACTAAAAAAAGAAATAATTTGAAACTTTTTTATGGTGCTGAGGGCCTACTTCCAATAAAGGGGCTCCTTTGGTACATTACTATTATGAACAATGCGGGAGAAAGCTTTTACAAAAAAGCCACTGCTTTAAAAAAAGAAAGGGTCTAAAAATCCACGAATATCAAATAACTATTGAGGCCCAACTCTTGAATACTTGGTACCAGTGATTTTAACAAACATAATAAAAACTTAAAATTTTAGAATGATGAGAGACCCTATCTCAAAATGCCAAACTGTGGCTAATAAATAATTAATTCATGTAGATACCTATCTTTAAATATTTTAATGTACCTGTTTATAATTAAGCAAAATATACATACTTCTTTAATTGCGATGAATATATCCTTAAAACTCTAAATGTACTTCGAAATGTTACATATTATAATGCATGTACCCATAATTAAGCATAATATACCTATTTATTTGATTAATATAATTTATGCATACAACTTTAATTTAATGTGCTGAGAAATGTTACATTTTTTAATTAACATTTTGACGACCTCCGTAGTCCAGTGGGTAAGACTCTTGACTCACAATCCGGAGGTCGCGGGTTCGAACCCGGCATGCGCAAATAAATTTTATTTGATTAATTTGTGTTATTTCACAATTAATTCATTTAAAATAATATATAGTATATTTGCGGCATGTTCCAGAGTGGAAGATACTATCAGTATCGCCCTGGTGTAAGACCACCATTCAGAATTGAAACGTTGCTTGAAAATGGCTTTAGCCGTGTTTGGTGACCAGATCTGAATAGCCAGATACTTCCCAACCTTCCTCTTCCCCACCTCCTTCCCCTCCCCACTACCTTCAGCCTCACAACATACCCCAATTGGCGATGCCATACTCTCACTGGCTCCAGACGGGAGCAGTTGAGATTCTTGTGCGGTATTCACTGTAAAAAAAAAAATGTTGATTTGGTCGGACCTACAGATAAGCTGTCTTGTGACGACTTTGTAAAAAATAATTTTCATTTACGATTAAATATTATTTTTAAATATCCTTTGCTACGGATGAAATATTTGGGGGAATCAAAGTCAAGTACTTCGTCCTTCATCTTCACTCTAAAAGTATATATTTTTATTGTTCTCGAGTTACCTCAAATCATCGTGTGTGCTAATAATTTACAAACATAAAAACCAAGATATGTATAACTGAAAATGCAAATTTATATGTATTTTTTTTTATTTAAGCATGATTAATAATTACAAACTTAACAATAAAGATTGCGGCAGACATCATTGATGTGGTGTACATCCATGGGCAAACATACGCACGTTTTTTTTATTTAAACGTATTTTAATTGCAGTAATTACTTTTGGAATTTTATTATATAGATGGATTACCTGGTACCAATACAAGAGATGTCTGTGTGCTGATTTTATTATATAGATGGATTACCTGGTACCAATACAAGAGATGTCTGTGTGCTGATTTTATTATATAGTTGGATTACCTGGTACCAATACAACAGATGTCTGTGTGCTGATTTTATTATATAGATGGATTACCTGGTACCAATACAAGAGATGTCTGTGTGCTGATTTTATTATATAGATGGATTACCTGGTACCAATACAACAGATGTCTGTGTGCTGATTTTATTATATAGATGGATTACCTGGTACCAATACAAGAGATGTCTGTGTGCTGATTTTATTATATAGATGGATTACCTGGTACCAATACAACAGATGTCTGTGTGCTGATTTTATTATATAGATGGATTACCTGGTACCAATACAAGAGATGTCTGTGTGCTGATTTTATTATATAGATGGATTACCTGGTACCAATACAACAGATGTCTGTGTGCTGATTTTATTATATAGATGGATTACCTGGTACCAATACAAGAGATGTCTGTGTGCTGATTTTATTATATAGATGGATTACCTGGTACCAATACAACAGATGTCTGTGTGCTGATTTTATTATATAGATGGATTACCTGGTACCAATACAAGAGATGTCTGTGTGCTGATTTTATTATATAGATGGATTACCTGGTACCAATACAACAGATGTCTGTGTGCTGATTTTATTATATAGATGGATTACCTGGTACCAATACAAGAGATGTCTGTGTGCTGATTTTATTATATAGATGGATTACCTGGTACCAATACAACAGATGTCTGTGTGCTGATTTTATTATATAGATGGATTACCTGGTACCAATACAAGAGATGTCTGTGTGCTGATTTTTCCTTGTTTCTCGGTTTCTTACGATTGTAAATTATTTTTATTTCGAGTAGGTACCTTATGTTGCGTATAAACATGACCAAAACAGCGCGAGCTGAGCCACGAAGTATAGGAAAGGAACGAAGCAACAGCAAAAAGTGTGACACGCCGCTTGTGGTTGCTTCGTTCCTTTCCCGTAATTCGTGGATCGGCTCGAGCTTTTTTCTTATGTACACGCAGCCTTAGCCATCACTCCTATGTTATATTTTATATGCAAATATAAACCCTCCCCCTATCAGGCACAAGAGCTCCTCTTTTCTGATAAGGTATACGACCAAAGATATTTTATATTTCAATATCTCTGTGTTAAATACTATATTTTGTTATATAATATTAAGTGAAAAATGTAACCCATTTTTTTATTACCACAACGAAAAATTTGCGAGTAAGCTGGTGAATGCGTGACGAGAGTGTTATGAAAAGTGAGATCGGGCGAGGTGAACGGTTGGGCGAGACGAACGGAAGTTGAGAGCAGGGGTGGCTGGCGCTAACGTGCAATGGGGCGCTGAACCGCCAAAAAAATTCAACATCATTTTACAACTCATCGTATTTCTACGTAATGTGTTTATTTATGAAATTGATAAAATTGAGCACAATCTTTAAATTTAATTATAATTATTTATCAATCTAACAATTAACAATGTATTACGGCCAAATAAACGCATTGTTCCCACCCGCCTGTTACGGCGGCTACCCGCTAGGAGCGAGGAACCGAGGTAGGTACAATGCCAAACCGCGCGCCAGAGCTAAGCGCCCCGTAATTTGAATGATCCTCGTAGTAAAAAATCCCAAAACGTCAGAAACATGTCATACTAAAAATCGGCTGATCGTGCGCTGCACGGCCGACCCGAAGAGCTTCGGCATTCTTCGGAAATATTCCGAAGCTTTGGTTCCAGCGGTAGTAAGGTTTGAACAAGATAATATTAAGTAATAATATTTCTCTTCTAAAATGTAACCATTAGTCAAAGGGTCAGCTATGCGTCTCGTGTGACATTATATTGTTCGAGCCCTTGGGATGTACCTTTTTGACATTATTATTTGTTTGTCACCCATTGATCGAAGTTGTCACGACAGTAAATGGCATATTGGCGATCCACGCCGCAGAGTGTTTCTTGTGTGTTAATTATTATTATTGGATTATTGCGTTATTTTTATTATCTTTGGAAGGTTGAGTATTTTTAAATGGATATCACACCCACCCTTTCCACTAATCTTCTAATAGATGTAATATCAATAGTAATGGAGTGTAAAATGCTTCTAAAAATATTGATACCAGAATAATTCTATAATAATTGGATAATTACTAGAGCGCCGTTTTAGTTATGTTGCGTTGTACAATTTATTATGAGTTCCTAGGCTATATGTATTTTTATTATTTGAATTTACAAACAGATACGTAAAACATACCTACTTACCTGGCAGGTCAATTCACTATATTAAACTCTAGACATCGGCATGTTTTTACATCGCACGATATTTTTACTCTTACAGTTACATGATATTTTTAGATACTTAGCAAATAATGTAAAATTATGCATGATGTCTAGATTAAAAAAAAAAATATAATATCAACCTTTCGTTTTTTATGAATGGCTTGGTGAACCACCTATAATTTGAGGCACCGGCCGCGCCTGGTTGAGAGGGAGATATAAGTTAGTGAAGTTTTACTTCAGTCGTGTGGTCTAAAGCACTAAAGCACACGCGTTTTTTTTTATAAAATCACAATACGTATTATGAAAATCGTAAATTGTTTTGCAGGTAAGTAAGTACCTTAAATCAATTATTTCTATATTCATGTAATAATACTCTCATATCAAGGACAACTCTAATCAGTGAATTACACACTTTTATGGTTCTTTCCCGATATATGGGTACATAATTTATTAAAACAAAAACAATTATATTCTTGACTAATTTTTTTATTAAAAAAAAACATATTTCATTACTTTTTATCCACTAATTCTCTTGTGTCAGTCACTTTCAACAATGAAACTATTCATAAAAATGGTGAAAATTAATGAAATATATATTTTATTTTAATTTAAATCATGTGTCCATATAACAGAAACGTACCATTTTTGTTTTATAAACTAAATTCTAATTCATCTTGTTATGCTGAATCCTGTGTTATCTAAGTTCGGTGTGTGTGAACTCAAGACTAAATTAAATTCAGTAACATATTATAGCTTCATACCTTTCGCTTAAAGCATGGGGTAGGCATATCATAGTTTGGAAAACACTGGTATACTATATTATGGGTGTAGAGACGTCTGCGCCCCACGGTTTCCATTCACGATTTAATTTTATGTATTTTTCATGCAAAGTTGAGCAGCACCATATTTCTAAATCCCGTAATAAATTTCGCTATACGGTGCTTCGCAAGTTACTTGCTTTTAATTTAGAGCTTTTCTCCCCGCGCCCCTCCCACCAAACGGATTCCTACTGACTCAGGTAAATATAAATACACCCAGTATTCCGAGGCACTAGAACAAAAGTTAAACCATTCAAAAAGCATTTATCAAGGTGTCAATGGTTATGTTTAGACCTTTCTACAAAAACAGAAAAGACACCTGCTTGCGGTGAATTCAAGATAGGGATGATCTTGCCTCCGTTTTTCCTTTCTTATTTAATAAAACCGTACATTATAGTGATCTGTAATGTTTCATAAGGGCAGGTTTTAGCATATAAATTTAATAAATTGTTCGCTACATCGGTAGTGATATCTTAAGCTTTTAGTATTGTAAAATCTTCTAGATGGGAAATTAAAGCACCGACAAAAGAGCAAGAAGCGTTGAAAATAAAAGCAAGCAATTCATATTTTATCGGTGGAGTTACAATGAAAATATTATGATTTAAAAAAAATATAGGTTAAGAGGAATATAAACGCTAGAAATATTTCGAATCTCATGCCTGCAAAATTTTAAAATCGAGCGTCTTTTTGCACGAGGCTAGTAAGCGAAAAGGTGGATTTTATTTATTTTGTGCATAATTTTATAAGAACGAAAAAAAGTTAGAACATGGAAAACCTCAAAAATAGTCTTAGCCATAAAGGGGTATTTTTTTTTATTTTTTCTTGTATTATTACTTCATAGTTAAGTCATGAAAAAACGTTTTTTTGGTGGTTTACGCTTATATTTTTTGTTACGTAAATAATAATTTTATTGTAATTCCAATACATAGAAAAGCTATTAAAAGCTTTGATTTATCCGTAGCATATTTTTTGATGTTCATACTGTAAGCCGATTCGTCGTAAAAATTAATCAAAATATTATCTAAATAGGATTTCACGTATATATTCATCTTCAAAGTACGATCCAAATTATGTAAGACTAGCTGAAGTCCCGGACAATGTCCGGGTTTTACACAGAGTTTTCGAAATGCAAATGTAGACAGTGACCTTCCTCTTGTTTTAAAGGTCACACGTACAAAATTTAAAAAAAAAACTGTAGATTTGCATACAAATCAAATAGACACCGCTCGCTTTATTTAATTTACGCAAAACCAAGTTAAATTATAAACCTAAACTTTCCTCATGAATCACTCTATCTATTTGTGAAAACCGCATGAAATTCCGTTCAGTAGGTTTTGAGTTTATCGCGAACAGACAGACAGACAGACGCGGTGGAGGACTTTGTTTTATTGTTCGTTGGCGTAGAGATATACAGTTATTGATAAAACTATTACTTTGTTCTGACTTCAAATGAACAATCTGGAATGAAGGTTTTATCGATAATGTCCGTAACTTGTCGTCGTTTCCAAGCATGACTGCAGATCGCCAACGAACAAGCTACAGTTTAAGTTACGGATATTATTGATAAATCCTTTATCACAACCATGTGACGTCATGTGATGAAAAAACCTTTGGCTCCACTCAAAGCTTCAAATCTTTTTTTCTTAGTTTAAAAAAATATTTTTATTTTTACTGTTTATACCGTACAAGAGTCCTAGCTGCTCTCAACCACCTGTAGCTGGTGAGGCTAAGGCATCCCCAATTGGGGTACGTTGTGAGATTGAAGGTAGTGGGGATGGTAGGGAGATGGGGAAGAGGAAGGTAGGGAAGTACCCGTCTATTCAGATCTAGTCACCAAACACGTCTAAAGCCATTTCAAGCAATGTCTCAATAATGAATGGTGGTCTTACACAGGGCGATACTGAGAGTATTTTCCACTCTGGAACTTATTCGAGAACTACTTTTAAATTGATTAAATTGTAAAATAGCACAATAAGTTGAATAAAATTTACTTGGGCACGCCGCGATTTGAACCGGCGACCTCCATATCGCTAGTTGAGAGTCTTACATATATTAAAATATTCGTCACATTATATTAAAATATGAAAAATTTACGACAGCCTATAAAAAATAAAATATTGGAAGATTGGAATTCCTAAATATTGATTACGAAAATAGTGAAATTCGTTTTAGACGATCTGATGACAATACCCATCAGATACTTTTATATAAAATAAATAATATTCAGTATACATCCGTTTTTCATTTTTATTACCAATGTGATTCATCTTGAAAATTTTCATAGCGGAAGAGCAAAAAACAGGAAGAAAACATATTACAAATACGACACATGGAAAATCCAATCATATCAATATCCTCTGCCGAGCCTCGAGGCGGAGAAACTCAGACACTTTGTCAAATTAAATTCCCTGGAAAATTTCTTCTTTTATATTTTCCGTATACGTTGTATTCCGGTATTTTCACTTAAATACTCTCCTATATTATATTTCCAGCATATACTCGTGTATTCTAGTGAATACGCGCCGCTGAATATGCAAATATATTATTTCTCGTGTATAATCAAATGGATTGAGGTAACTACAATACTCTTCAGAATACAAAATCTTACAGAGATTAAGTTTATTACCAGATTTCAAAATGTTCGCATTCGCGTTAATTACATTAATTTATTGCACGAAATACGCGAATAAGAATATATAACAGAAACTAATAAAAAATGGCCTTCCTTCCTTTTGAAAACATTTATAAAATTAATTGTCTAAAACAGATGTCGAACATCCTCAATTATTGCTACAATTAAATTAATCTCCTTCTATATTTTTGCCATTTCCAATCACAGGTTAGAACATCAGTCTTCATTCTGCCTACCGGGGAATCTTGACAAAACTTAACCCGAAAATATCACATCCATGAAGTATCGACGTCGTTTTTCTTTAATACATCATAGTTCAATCGTCCTATCATCATCATATCTTCTTCTTCTATCTTCCTATATCTTATATATATATAACATATATTTTATTTTTTTTATTTTTTTTTATTTTATTAAATTTTATATACTATGTACATATATACAGAGGAAAGATTTGATTGTTTGTTTGTTTGCATTGAATAGGTTCCGAAACTGCTGAACCGATTTGAAAAATGCTTTCACCAATAGAAATTTACGTCATCAGCGAGTAACATAGGCTATACATAATGGTAAGCTCTGGCGTTACGAAATTTGTACAAATTAAAATGTGTGTATTTCATATATTTTAGCCGCAGGGAGGAAAGGCAGGTCAAAGGTGGGGTTTGCGGAGAGGGAAGACACGAGGGATGGAGAATGTGGGGAAGGTGGAAGGGAACGAGGATGCACGGGAAAGGACATGCAGGGAGAATCAATTTATTTCTTTGAATGGCATAGCAACGCTTGCCGGGACCAGCTAGTTAGGTATATAATTAGTAGGGTTACCTTTTTTATCACTTCTCGCGTTAGTTCTCATTTTAAATTAGCCACAAATTTCCAAGTCGGTTAACAACAACAAGCTTTGCGAATAGTTCTTGCTTGTATGTATGTGAAAAATTCTTCTATCAGCTTTTGTCATTTTACTTGTAATGTAAGAGAATACCTACCTATCTGCTTTATCCTTAATTATAATTAACATAATTTTGTTTTAAATATCATCTCATTACAATATATGTTTTGTAAAATTACCCTGCTTTTCCAAGAAGGCGATCCTTTGTGAATAATCAGAAAACGTTACAAATTAACTAATGCAGTCGTACGAATTCACAAACTGTACAAAATCGAGAATCTATATAAACATAAACATAAATAAAATATGTAAATTCAAATGTGCTAACATCTCCGGGGCTTTCTACTGGAATACGCAAATCAGCGAGGGAGGCAAGTATTGAGACGAAATCGCGGTGAATATTCATATAATAAGTAATCGGAAATGAGACGAGATTTTGGGCTTGAGATGGGGGAGGTTTCCATTAGGAAAATTAATATCAGCCTCCGCAGATCATCTCGAGTGATTGGTAAATATTACAACCGAAGGCGTACGTCGGAAAGGCGAAGGATATTTTATGGAGAATCTAAGGTTGCATTATGGAAGTTATTGAGGTGGTAATGTTACTTTGCACTTTTCTTACTTGGTAAAGATATGAAAATACTATATAACGTTTTGTTTTTAATAGGTCGATGCAAAAGTTTGTTGCCCTTTGATTTTCAAGGAACGGTAGCCTATTATAGTTTCTTTCGATTTCCGTCAATTTAATTTTGAATTTTTCAATTTGTAAAAAACATTTGCTTTGTTTAATAATACTCGTATATATTGCTTGAAAAGGTGGAATGTTTAATGCAAAAACACTTCCGACAAATCCTATCGTTTGAATTTTGGCATTGGCGACCATTAACTTAACTAACAATTATTAGAGAACGCCATAGGAATGCTAACATTAGAAAAGTGACTTAATAAGCTCTCAGCTCGAAGATTTTCTACACGTTTCCATATTCACCAAATCTAACTCCATAGTATTTATTTTATCTTGTTCCGGTCTCCGAAAATCTCCAAGAATTCTGTTATTCTGGTGTGGAGCAGAAACAACTTCGTATAAACACTTTGGGTTTCAAAAAAAAGTCATTAATGTTTAGTGTTTTGTTTATTTAAGAACATAAACATTAAATTTATTAAAAACTATTTATTTATTACAGTTTATGCATCAACGCAATACTTATGTAATAATCAATTATTGAATTATTTGTGATGTGGGGGAGTTTTACCGCAAAGTCTACAGTGATAAATTTAGGCAGTATGTGAAATGTTTAAGAAGTAATTAACAGTTGTCAGATTGTGTAAGAATTTCAGAGAAAGGATTGCTTTAATCTTTTGAATTTGAGCTCGTTTTATGAATTTAAGTCAGTTTATCTGACAAAAACTGGGCATTTCGCCAGTAGGAATTCTTCAGTGATTAAAGCTGTGTGTTATTCAGTCATCGATTTGTCAATGTTTTATGAGTCACGCGGGGAATAAACCCAAATTCTTGGATGTTTGTCACTGGTACAAGCGGTCGCGCATTATAATATTTAAGTATGGAATGAGTTGATATGAATTGGTGTACGTTCGTGGGATAGTGGCGACCTTCCTGTGCGCCCGCGCCCGCGCCCGTTGTTGTCACACCTTCGGACTTGTGATTACCTCGTACCCCGCGTGTGCAGGTGCTCGCTGGTGCGACAACTGGGGTTTAAGTTGCCCAAATAAAACTATTGGAAAAAAGTGCGAACTTAACATTTGACGAAAAGCTGAGGAAATAAACTGAAAACTACGGTAAATATACTGAAAAGTAGGACACGGATAATAGGCACATTTTATTTTTAAACTCACCGTATTAGTTTGATAACAATAAGAAACATGTGTTTTTCACCGAAAATTGAAAATAATGCATTTTAAGAGCAATTTCTTTAAAAAAACGAATAATTTGATGTCTTTTTCGTTATTTGTTTTTGGGGTATTATGCCGTTGCACTACCTCCTTCTTTAGCCAACGTTTTGAACAGCGTGGCAATGTCCATCATCAGGGCAGATCCGATAGATCCGACAGACGTGAAAATCTAAAAACATATCCGAATTCGATGTATTTTCTTCACGCCATGTTTGACAAACATTTTAAAATAGTTTTTCGGGATTGCTTTTTATTTTAAATTAAAGCCCAAACTAAGAATCTTAAATTGGTTCTCAGGTTCACATTTTAGGTTAAATAAGAGAAAAACAAACATTAGGCACCTATTTTAATGTCACCATTCGCTGATAAATTATGTATACAGCAAAACTCGGCAATTCCTTGCTTACATAGTTTACAAATGATATTGACATGTTTAATGTAACCATTTCTATGTTTAAAACACACTTAAACAATTTGTTTATGCCAATTTCAACTTATTATTTCTGTTTATTATTGTTATCATTTTAGTTTCTTTAAATTTATCCAACCGCACCGAAGATAATAAATTATTTTATTAACCTATTGTAATACCAGCCCCTATGTAAAAACATGTAAACATTATGTATCAAAGGTAAAAGCCCCATGGGCGTAAGAAGAATGAAATAAAATAAAAATGAATAAAACAACTGCAATATATTCATTAAAATGCATTTTATTCCATTTTCTCACAAATGAATAGTAGGTTGATTTGTGAATATTTTAACGGTGGCGCGGGTGGAAGGGGGTGTGAGGTTTGTTTATGAGCATGCTGGTATCGATTCGATGAGTAATTAATTTTAGGGAGTAGCTTATCAAATTTCTGCGGAAGCATGCGTAAATGATTTTTGTAACCGTTGACGTCTTCTTCTCGCATCTCTACTAACAAATGAATACTTGCTCTAAGGTTTTCTTTACTAGTTATCCAATTCGGGATCTATTGAATTCTTTTTTCCTTTCGCCAAAAGTTTCTTAAATATGCAAGCATTAATATTATTTTGTTTAGTTCTGTGCGAATGGACCTGACTATATTATATACTAGCTGGTACCCGGCATTCGTTGCTATGCCATTCAAAGAAATAAATTGATTCTTCCTGCATGTCCTTTCCCGTGCATCCCCGTTTCCATCCACCTTCCCACTCCCTCGTGTCTTCCCTATCCGCAAACCCCACCTCCCCCTGCCTTTCCTCCCTGCCTCTGAAATACGTACATTTTCATTTATACAAATTTCATAACGCCAGAGCTTACCATTATATACAACCTATGTTACTCGCTGATAATGTAGCTTTCTATTGGTGAAGGAATTTTTCAATTAATAATCGTTGTAAACCATAGAGGATGGCACCGTCATAATTACTTATATTTTCTTGCAAAACTTTGGGTAAGTGTTTGGCCGAGTACATAGAAATATGACATGTTCAATTATTTGCTTCGAGCACGTTTATTCAGGAGTTTTGCGTTACCACAGATGAAGAGCATGCTAGTTTTAAGCATGCTTGCGAGCATGTGCGTCCATACCTAAAGAGGTAGAAAATTTAAGAGTTGTTTTAAAAATAACTATCAGGTATTTGTAATAATATAACATTTGTAGAGATGTGAAGTAGCCGGTTGTGTGAGGGTTGGCCCGGTGCTTTTGTCGTGTAAGTATGATTTGAGTGTCGCGGTGCGCATACTAATAGCTCACTTGTATGCTAATATCTCCGCCACCGCTTGGGAGAGCTTTCCGACTAACGGATCATTTCATAATAACTCGCCAATAAAACATTATGACCGAACTTGCAAAGAAAACATCACGGATTGATCCTGATCAAGGCGGACACAGTTTGTGGATAGTAGTTTAAGGCTACGTCCAAAAAAAAGTCATAAGAAGACTATAGCAACATACCTAAATAATAATTATCAATGTTAGCATAATACTTTTCTTCTGCACGGGCTCCATATATATATATATAGGGAGATTTTCAAATATTGTCAGGTTATATTAATTTTTTTTTTTTTCATTATATTCGTAATCCGGGAATGTTTGCCTTACTTTATTTAAAATATATATATATATATATATATATATATATTAAAATATATAAATATTAACATTCCCGGACTACGAATATAATGAAATAAAATTAATATAACCTGACAATATTTGAAAATCTCCCTCACCAACCACCTGAGTAAGCGGAAAGTGGGTGGGACACAAACGCGATGGCAACATAGCCATTGACCTAAAAAGTACCTACTGAAGTAAAATAGCATATTTTCAAAATGTTTATGTAGATGACATTTTTGTAAAAGCCTGTGCAGGCGTATAATAATAATAAATAAATATTAAAATATCTCACGTCTAAATAAATATCGGTAAGTACGTGAAGGTATAAGAAAAGTTGTTAGCTTTTTGCGTTAATTTATATTCATCAGAAATTTTTGTACTAAATTAATCATTAATGATAAAATAATCACTAACAATGTAGAGATATGCAACCAATTTAATAATTTATTTTGCAACATTGGCTCCTCCTTAGCCGCTAATATACATGGCAAAATCAAACACAATCCAGCCAATGAAATAACGGTTGTGCATGATAGCATTGAATCTTTATATCTTCAGCCTACTACGGAGTTAGAAATAAGTCAAATAATAAAATCTCTAAAACAAAATGCAAGGGCTGGTTACGATTCACTCAAATGTAAGACAGTGCTAAGTCTCTCCACAGAATTGATTCCTACTTTAACAAAATTAATCAATCAATGTTTTAAAGAGGGAACTTTTCCGGATAGCTGTAAAATTGCTAAGGTGATACAAATTCACAAAGGTGGGTCCAAAACAAATACCTCAAACTACAGGCCCATCTCAATCTTACCAATTTTATCTAAAAATTTTGAACGTGTAATTTACGATAGATTAAACAATTTTCTGCTAAAAAAAAATTCTTATATAAAAAACAATACGGCTTTAGGAACAAATCGAATACACTAGGAGCAATAAACGACTTAATCAGTAAACTTAGAAGCGGCATTGATGGTGGAAATTATATTTTATCTATATTAGTTGACCTTCAAAAAGCCTTTGATACAGTTAGTCATGACATACTTCTCAAGAAACTCGAGAAAATTGGTGTAGTTGGTCCTGCTCTCAATATACTCAAATCATATCTTAGCAATAGAAAGCAATTCGTTAGCATTAACAATCAAAATAGCAACTACGTTCCAATAAACTATGGAGTTCCGCAGGGGTCAATACTTGGTCCACTACTGTTCCAAATTTACATCAATTATATTTCGCAATTGATTTTAAATGGTAAAATCTTTTTATACGCAGATGATACAGCAATTTTCTACTGGGGTAAAGATTTAGATATTTTACTAGAAAATGCACAAACAGATCTAGAAAAAAACAATAGTTGGGTCCAATCAAATGTTTTAAGAATGAATGTTAAAAAAACAGGATACATGATCTTAAGCTCAACCCGTAAAATAATTCCTCCTCATGTACCCTTAAAAATTGAAAACAACGACTTGCAAAACCTGATTCAGGAAAAATATCTTGGGTTGTGCATTTATCAGCATTTGACATTTAAACAACACATACAAGGTATTAAAGATAAAATCATCCCCTTAATTAGCGTATTTAGCCGGCTATCATATCTGTTGCCAAATAAATTAAAAATAGGTTTATATTATAGTCTCGTACAATCACATTTAAATTATTTGATTGAAATCTGGGGAAATGCATGAGAAACACACATAAATGAATTACAGGTAATACAAAACAAGGTAATCAAAAAACTATTTAATTACAAGCCCAGAACATCCACAAAAAAAATATTTATGGAAACAAAACTATTAACATTAAGAAAACAATATGAATACAATACATGTCTCCTTATATACAAAATACAAAATAATCTCGTACACACAAACACAGAATTCATTAAAACGTCCCAAATACATAAACATTTTACACGACAACGCGATAACATACATTTAAATACCATCCACACTAACTATGGTAAACAATCCATTGGTTACGAGGGGGGCAACTTATATAATTGCCTCCCAAATGACATTAAAAACGAAAAGAAGCTGGCTAAATTTAAAAAACAATCTTTATATTTATTCTTGATAAACAAAATAATGAAATAGAATAGCGCTGAATACAGCGCGCTGTATTGAAATATTTATTTTATCTTAATGTGTATAATTATTTCTAGTTAAATGAGTGAAAATGTAATTTTCTTTTAACTGGAATAAAAATAAAAAATTTAAAAAAATCATAATTACTCCATTGGTATCCAAGTGGCGCGACGTGGTGGAGGATAATTTTTAGAGATGCCACGAATATGATGAAGCGACGAATATTCGGCAGCCGAATACTCGGTGACCCTTAGTACATTTCGCGGGAGACAGGTTCCTACCTGCATCATTGAAGTGCGTGCGGTAACCACGCCGTAGGCGTATTTATTTAATTTGCGAGCAGGTCGTGCCACAAGACGCATTATTTGTTGATTGTTAAATCAAATTGTTATGTTGTGTATATCTGTATATGTTATATTGTGTATATCTTAAAAAATACATGAAAACTGTTCGGCTAGATCGGAAAGCAGACCCTTGCAAGTGGTGGTCAGCAAACGCAAAACAGTATCCAAGCCTAGCAGAATTTGCTAAGATTTATTTATCATCTCCCGGGCCCGGGAGCAGTGTAGTAGTAGTGAGCGGCTTTTTTCGGAAGCAGGTATAATTTATGATGAAAAGCGCAATCGTTTGCTATCAACAAATGCTGAAGAAAAAAAAAGTTTTTATTCATCAGAAATCATAACTTAACATTGATTGAATTTAAGAATTAAATTAATTAGTTTAATTAAATTTAAGAATTAAATATGCCGATTTTTTTGTTAAAATAAAAAAAATTGTGAGGGCGTGGAGCGTTTTTTTCATGATTTGGTATTCGGTATTCGGCCGAATTGTTCGCAATAATCGGCCGCATACCGAATAGTTAAAAAAGTAGCCGAATAGGCCAAATACCGAATAGCAGCCGAATATTCGTGGCATCTAAAAATAAATAAATAAATCTCTAATATTTTTCTTCCATATCGAAAATTGCTGTTTAATTCTAAGATTCGGTGCATTTTTTCGCAAATAATTATTTGAATTCCTAAATTCGCTTTGAAACTTCAGGAAATTTTTTTAATTCAGGATAATTTCGTTTTTTAAGACAATTTTTTTCCGACAAATATAGAAATTATTCAACTACATTTATTGTAAAGATTACATAAAGATAGCAACCTCTAGAAATATCTATGCGTTTAGAAAATTAAAAAAATGTTAGTTAGGTCCTTTTTTTACGTTAGCTCTACACAGGCCCTGAGGAAAATAATTTCCCTCAGAGCCTAAGTCATCTTAGGGGATGCTGTGTGGATGGTTTTTTAAGGAAAGGAAGAAGAGGAAGTTCTGGGAAGGAAAAAAGGTATGTAGGGGAGGAGGGAATCTGGGGGTCAGTGAGACCAAGAGTGACGGATTTATAAATCCATCCCTTCAACTGCGGTGCAAGTCGTGGGTCGAGCTCCACGCCGCCCACTCCGGCCCGCCACACAGCAGATAGGTAGACACATCGGCCGCCAAGACCTTGACAAACGTCATCCCATGAACCCGGGCACCCCTGCTAAGTCACCAAACGTTGAGAATCACTTGGGGTGACCTATGGCAGAGGTGTTGGTTATCCAATAAATGGTTCCCCAACAAATGGTTCTTAACCGAAAATTGGTACAGTTAAATATGACCAAAGGGGGTAGGGTCCCATTGGTTCAGTGGTAGAGTCTGTCCTGAGTTTAATTCCTAGATGCAACCGTATCTTTTCCTGATTTTTCTGTTTAAAATTTCAATCTAGCCAGTTTACCTCCTACACGAGACTGCTCGATTTCACTCCTTGCGGACATACCACCAGGTAAAAATTTGTCCTTGCATCAGTTACATATCATTCATCATTTTCTATTCTTAAGTACAATCTTCTTACAGGTTCAGGCGGGGTTGGGAGTCACACTGAACCCTCTCTCCTGGGGGTGGGTGGATACCCACGCCACAAGGCCTCAACCCCAAAATGATGACCAGAGATGCAGCCCCACAACACATCTTGCGGATGATTTCTTGCGGCTGCACGAAGGGTTGTGGGAACGCGTGCAGCTGCAGGAAGGCAGGATTAAAATGCTCATCAGTCTGCAGGCACTGCAGCGGGGCCTCTTGTGACAATATACCTGATGTTGCAGTAGTAGATCCGATGTCCGATGTCGAAATGGAGGATGACTTGTTGGCACAAGACGTCGACGATTCATCACCATCCCCTGATGGGGATATGCCATCCCAATACGTCGATCCAGATACGGACGAACCTCAACTGGGACCTTCCAAGAGATCTAAATTAATTTAATTTTGAATATTACTCAATTTTTTAACAAATAAACTTATTGACTTTTGTTGTCCTTATCTTTTTTACTTCATTATTCGCTTAGTAGCTTATTAGCTTAAACATCATCGTTCAGACTTCTCATTTTCTTTTTTATCATCCCATCATAAAAGTACAGGGCTTCGATAGTATAATCAGGGTCAAAATTCATTCAGAACGACAGAAGTGCAAAAAATTGCGACGTTCGAAAAAAATGATTAACTTTGAAAGGCTTAATCTCGGAAACTATCGGGTCTACAAAGACAGTTCTAGTATCATATTGTAGAAAATTTAATTTACAAACGTACTAGAAAACTTTTTTCAAAAACTAGTCCTTTAGGGCTATAATCGCCAAAATTTGAAAAAAAAAAAAAAAACTATTTTTTCGAGGTTTTTTCGATTTTTGACAAAGTTGCATTTGGCGCTCGAGGTCACAAACTTGGATTATTCATTAGGCCACCATCATAAACAAGTCCGCAAAAAATCAGAACTACCGGATTTAAAGCATGCTGTGATGTATAAAGTTACTGGACTACTAGGAATATGTGAAAATACTTACCTCGATTGAAATACCACTAATGACGAAACAATACGTGATTATTTTGACGAAGATAAAATTTTCCACGACGAATAAGGAATATGCGCGGTGTACGAGGAAACACAATTTTTCCCAAGATTGTTTATCAAAAGTTCCAAGAACAATAGCGTTTCAATGCAGTGTAAAAAAGGCAAGAAAATTTGTTTATTTCATGTAACAAAGCCGACGGTAAATATAATATTCCGCGCACATGGTTCTTCGCATTACTCATGTCCATAAATTCGCATTCCCGCTTCTGTCAGAGATAATATTGTCCAAAGAAATCTGCAGGGTGGTACACCATATTGGCGGGGTGCACGTCAACTCCGCATAAAACATCTTAAAATTTTTAATAGTAATTAAAACCTGCCATAATATATAATTGGGAGCAAAAAACCCGCGGCGCTGAGGGGATTCCTTAAGAGGTGGTCGCTTACTTAATTCATCAATAAATAATTATTTCAGGCGCAGTTTGGCTGTCACTCATAATTTAAACGCTATCGAATAAATATTTTCATTACTAAATCGTTGGGATTTAAGACCGCTACATAAATGATTATTTTTGTAAAATAATTATAAATTCACTTTGTGGCATCATTTTAATTAAATGAAAATAATTAACCATTGGTTCTGAAACGTGCAGTTAATTTGCATTAAAATAGTGGTTTAAATGAAGACATTTTTTATACTTATTTTGTAGATTTTCATTATAAATATGTTGTGTGCCCTACTAATAATTATCGACCAGTGACCAGTGACTTGCGTCTTGACAATTGCCCTACTTTTTTTAAAAATTTAAACGAGTATTTTTAACGTCATTTCAATCATGAGGTAAGAAGCTATCAAATACCCATTTATCTACTAAAAAAATAATAAAAGATACCAAACAGTTTACCGTGTGTAACTCACACGCGATAGAAGTGAAACTAGAAAGTCGCTAGATATCGCTTTCTTTTGCCTGTTTATTTTAAAGTGGTTTGAAGATTGGATATTGATTTACAAAAACAATTTTTTTTTTTTTCGTATGATTCGATTTTCGCCCGCTGGATTTCTCTGGCCGCTGAGATTTGCGACGCACTATACCGATGCGCTATGGGACGCGCTCGGCGGGGCGCGAATTTACCTACGTATTATATTCCAACGACCCGTAATAAAACAAATCGGCCAATGAGCGTAGACCTATCGTCGTTTCCGTTTTATATCAGTAGGAAGCCTTGATCGCATTTTGATGCTTCGCAGGTGCCGTAGTGCGTGATTTCCGTTTCATCTCTATTTCAAATCACTCTAATGGGGCTAAGGAGGTTTCACTTTAAAAAAATCACAATAAACTGTGTTGAAGTTAATGGGAAGTCGGTAGAATTATTAGAATTATTTCAGCGCAGGGGTGTGCAAACTGAATAATCACCGCAGATCTCTGAACCCGTGTAATAGTCACTAAAAGCAATAAGCATAATATTACATAAAGAATCGTCCTATGTTCCTATCATTCACAGTAAGACTGTTGCATCATTACGTGGAAGCAGTTCTAACACCTCGTGGGCACAATAATAAATGCCTTAAATGAAACTATTCGTCGATCCGTGCTGCGCTCATCCTAGTTATTTTGGCTCAGTGTGACAGTCGCAGTCACAACATTATCGAGCATGCTAGGTCTGTTTCGGAGACACCATCTGAATATGATATTCGTACGGACATCAGTCATTTCGATAGGTTCAGGCTTCAGGCATCCCACCCGCTGCCGCATGCCTGAGCGCCCGAGTCGAGCGCTGGGAACGGTGCGACACGGCAGTTTATGAAAAAACATGAAAGTGATATGGAAATGATTCAAGTTGATGAATGTGAAATATCATAAAGCGATACGAGCGTTTGGGATCGGACATGTTGCGGAGACGTGACACTATGCTCGATATCATTGCTTGTACCTTAGAATGATATCATTTAATGTTGGCATACGGATCTGCGGAACGGGATTTATCGTTCTTTCAATAGGTCAATCTAAAGATTGTACCCAATTTTGCAAAAAGATCTGGGATAATTTCACATGAGGTACCTACCTAATAACGACGCATTTTTTTTCTGGTCAACTTTGTTTATTGAATGTTAATACTTTCCTTAGAATACTATTTTAGTTTAAACTAGCTGGCCCGGCTTGTGCTACAATGCCATTTAAAGAAATAAATTAATTCTCCCTGCATCTCCTTTCCCGTGCGTCCCGTTCCCTTCCACCTTGCCCGCCTTCCCTCACCCTCGTCACTTCCCTCTCCGCGAACCCCATCTCCCCCGTTCCCCTTCTCTCTGCCTTTCCTCCCTGCCGCTAAAATATTTGAAATATACACATTTTAATTTGCACAAATTTCATAACGGCAGAGCTTACTATTATATATAGCATATATGTCATTATGATGTACGAGGTATGTTATTGTAAAGTTTCTTTAAAATCTATTCTGTAGTTTTTGCGTGAAAGAGTAACAAACACACATAGGTACACCCTTACAAACTTTCGCGTTTATAATATTACGAGCTTTTCTCGCGGCCTCGCATGGTATTAGGGGTTCCCACTCCATCTACTCCACCCCCCCCCCTCCCCTTCCCTTATTCCCTTCCCCAAATATTTCATCCCTAGCAAAGGATATTTAAAAATAATATTTAATCGTAAATGAAAATTATTTTTTACAAAGTCGTCACAAGACAGCTTATCTGTAGGTCCTACCAAATCAATATTTTTTTTTTTTACAGTGAATACCGCACAAGAATCTCAACTGCTCCCGTCTGGAGCCAGTGAGACTATGGCATCCCCAATTGGGGTATGTTGTGAGGCTGAAGGTAGTGGGGAGGGGAAGGAGGTGGGGAAGAGGAAGGTTGGGAAGTACCTGGCTATTCAGATCTGGTCACCAAACACGGCTAAAGCCATTTTCAAGCAACGTTTCAATTCTGAATGGTGGTCTTACACCAGGGCGATACTGATAGTATCTTCCACTCTGGAACATGCCGCAAATATACTATATATTATTTTAAATGAATTAATTGTGAAATAACACAAATTAATCAAATAAAATTTATTTGCGCATGCCGGGTTCGAACCCGCGACCTCCAGGTTGTGAGTCAAGAGTCTTACCCACTGGACTACGGAGGTCGTCAAATTGCGTTGACCCAGGAATTTAAGACGGAAAAAGCTATGCATATTTCACGACACCAGATAAATCGGTTCAAGAGTTCAGTAAAAAAGATTTCTGCAATATGGATGCAAAGATTGCGGTATTTTGGTGACTTTTAAATGAATCGTTTCGAATCCTCGTTTTGGTGGAAAGCATTAAATCTCCGAAGGTGAAATTCAGGTTCCCGTAAACTTTATCGGAATGTTATGAAAAATGTCAGCCTCTCTATCGAAGAGAAGGAAGCGTGCTGAGAAGAATTTCATACACACTGCAGGAAAAACTGGTTCAACATAATGGGTTCGATACCATCGAGTTCAACGCAGCCCGAGATCCATATTCCGCAGTCATTAAGCCTGATGAGGCCAAAATATCGCCCGCAAAAACTGCCCCCAGACATACCTACCACAAAGTATTCACGCGTCGCGGAGGCAGTAGGCGGTAGCAGGTACTACGGGGCACGGCCTCCTTCCAAGTATTTGAGCGGCCGAGGAATAAATGAGAACTAATGCTTCATGACGGCTTATTATGCGTCATGTGTGTCTAGTGAAAAAATTGGTGCCTTTAAAGAACGTCGCAATGAGTACCTAATGCGATGCATTTCCATTTAGTGTTTGATCGCCTGGCAGTTATCGGGCGATAATGTTTCTCTCGGCCACCGGCAGATGCTGCTCTGATAAGCGTTACAAGTGTAAACCGATATCTCGGCTATTGTAAAAGACGACAAACGCGTTTTTGCGCAACAACCTTGTACCTTGTACGCCGACTTGCCGCCATGTCCGATGCATTTAACTTTTTGGGCGACAGGACAATTGCATTTAATTTCGGGATTCAAAGAAATCACTGTTCAATTCGTTGAACTCAAATCAGAACCATAAGATTAATTAGGTAATGGCCAATCGAAGTTGAAGCTTTATAAAATGTAAGCTTTATACAGTTTACAGCTACCAATTTTTTAAAAACAAATCGATACCCAAGTTTTCATCGTGGAACGTTTTATTTAATTAAAAGTCTTTGATCTTTTTTAATTTGCCTAATAGTTTGCTTAACCAAAATTTTGTCACCCTAAGCAAAGGTATTTTGTTGTATTAACTAATAATGGCATAAGATAGGTAACGATTATCGAATCCATGAAATCAGAAAGTAGTTTATTATTGTACCTGACCTTTATTTCAGGTTTCGCGAAACGTATGTAGTTTATTCAGAACTCAACAATGGAATCTTTTTTCGCTCATTCAGTCTTATCAAATCCTCTCTTAGTGTCTATGATCCAGGTGAACATCCGGTGTTGAATGTCCTACCAAAGGCGCCGACATAGACACCAAAGGGCGAATGACAGATTTATAATTATCTGCTTCTCGGGGAACCCAATATGACGTTACTCCTGCACTTGCTGTTTTGGTACTGGTGTTTCTCTTGTTAGAGAAAGAGGTAAGAACATAGTGTAGTTTTTCATGTTGTGAGAAGCAGCCTGTTGAATTATGTATAGCCGATGGCTGATGGCACAGCCGGAAAAGCATATCGGATCATCTTCAAGCGTCGTGTCATGGTACGCGAGAAGAAAACACCTTTTTTTTGTATATGAACTCCTGGGAGTTTGTTTTTCAAAACGTCTCTCCTGATTTATTGGCCGGTTTGCGTATCAATTGAAAATATTATGGCCGACTTGGCGATAAATCCGATTTCACAATACATTTAAAATCCTGTTTGGTCGATGTAAGTACACGATTCCAGTTAGTAAAATAA
Organism: Limnephilus rhombicus; assembly: GCA_929108145.2. Lineage (NCBI taxonomy): Eukaryota > Metazoa > Arthropoda > Insecta > Trichoptera > Limnephilidae > Limnephilus > Limnephilus rhombicus. The sequence goes on along the minus strand of OV815272.1, from coordinate 32,121,542 downwards.
TTTAAATGTCAAAACTTTAAAAAACTACCCATGTGGCTTCATCACATCGTCACATCTCCTTTAAACACACCTGTACCAATCTAATTTAGACATCTGTTCAAAACGATGAACGATGAGCTGCCACGATATTTCGACGAATACGTTTTACTTTTTATAGATGAACCGACCATTAGTCCTCGGTCCTAGTCTGATATTTTGATTCAGCATTAGTCTACCATTTGCTTATTCTACCGTTCCAACCCTTCCACAAAGAAAAGACAGGGTGCCTGTGAGCGGAAAAGCGGCCAGCGTCGTTATAGTAACGAGATCAAATCCGTTAATGTCCATACACTGTCCTGCCGCGGCATTAACGGATTTGAATTAAAGGGGAACGCCGTTATATCCCGAGTGGTCCGGTAAAGCCTTCACATATTGCTCGTTTTGCCACCGACCAAGGGGATGATTTGCAAAGCAGGGGAGGTTGAATACTGCTTTCAAAATATATTTCCTGGAATCTATCGGAAGAAACTTTCACATTATTTAATTCTAAAACTCAACACTCCAATCTAACTAACTAACCATCACGCCACTTCCCGCAGAGGTTGGCAGATAGGACTGACTGCAAAACAACTCGGTCTTGGCGTACACTTCTTGCCACACTCGCATTCATACATCGTCTCATACATGCTATTCTGTTATTCTGACTCTTGGCAAGCCCTACACAAGTCACCCTACATCAATTCGATATTGACTAAATTCGTCTTCTTGGTCAGTTAGCAACATTTGCGAGCACGGTCAAATAATTGGTAAGAAATATTCTGAAAGACGATTGACAAATTTTAGAACGGCCTCCCGACCATCAGATAAACTGTCAATACACCTAACAGTGAATAATGTCATTCGTCGTGCAAAATAACTGGCTTAACAATGAATCGGTGCGAACGAATGAAGCTTTTAGAATTGAAATAAATCGTAAACGCGATCCATAGACTTAATTAATTCATCAAAGATGCCACCAATTTATTCTATTCGATCTTTGAGAAACGAAAGTGGTTCAAATATGACTAAAGACCTTTAATTAACTTCCGTTTGGTGTCAAAAAGTACAAGCGAAGTGGCAATATTAAAGTTTTCTTATTTATTCCCTATCAATATCGGCTCGGCTGTCGACGGTGAAAACGTGCTCGAGACATCGATATAAAATCGTTGGAAGTTACACCTAACGATTCGATATTGTACAGATATCGATTTCACCGTGCTAGAGCCCCTAGAGTCATCCGCCTACTGTATCATTTTTGAACGTTAAGAAAATATCGTCATTTTGTTTCAAATTTCAAAATTATAAATATTATGAAAAGCTATTACCTAACAACCCCTACCCCCATTACCACCAATGGGGGCGAGAAGGCGCCCGACGCGACGTGACGCCTCGTCCTAAAGGGATTCATCGAAAAAAAAATATTGCGTATTTTGAAGCCATCAATTTGTATTTTTTATCATTCCCGAAACCGGAATATTTACTTTCACATAAATAAACAAATGATTTCGCCCGAAATTATAAAACACTAATGTCTTTCTTTTTAATTTAAATATTTCTGTTTTCCGTTCTCATTAAATTAACATTATTCAATTTATCAAATTTTCAAAACGCCAAATTTAAAGGCAAAATATTATTGAACCTACCAACTAGTAACTAATAATATGTGTAATTTCTCCATGATTTTTTAAAACATTATTTCCACACAAGAGGCTCTGAGGAAAAATATTTCACTCAGGGTCTATCATATCATATTTGTGATGTTTTGTGGGAAGTCTTTTAGGAAAGGAAGGCCTGGAATTTCTGGGATAGAAAGAGGTATGAGGGTTGGGTAGGAGTCTGGGGGTCAGTATTTCCAGGGTTGAAGGAAGTATGAATTCATCTCTTCTACTGCATCTCCATAAACTTGGCGTTCTCGATCCGGCACGCCAAGTATCTAGTAATTAGGACGTATCCGTTATACTCGTACCTCACACCATGAACCACTTGGGATGACCAATGGTAGAGGTGTTGGTTATCTAATGAATGATTCCCAGGGCGGCGGTACCCACACCAACCACCCAAACAATGAGGGTGGAATGCCATAAACCTTCTTTGACATTCAGACAATTTTCCTGAACACTCATATTACGAATATTTTTTTAGAAAAAACCTTTTGAAAAGACAACTTTTTGCATTCGGGGCGATGAAAAAACTGCATTAAAAATTTGCTTTTGTCGTATGAGATCGCGGACGCGCGATGTTGTCTTTTATGGTCATTAAGATGAATCAAAAGGTTTTTTTTTCAAAAAATGTTCGTATTAAGTGTGTTCAGTGATTTCGTAAGTTTACCGCGCTCTATTTCTATAATGGTTTAAATCACTTTTGACAAGAATGTAGCTCAAAACGTGTGTAGCAGCGGCCTTACAACTGAAGGAATTGTCTTTATTAACCTTTGAACATGGCAGATGCCCGAGTTGCTATATCGTGTATTTGAAAGACCATAATAACGACTTCTATGTTTTACTGTTTTAAACTATTAGTAATCATCACAATTCAAAATTGTTCAATATATTTCACAATTAATTGTTAGGATAAGTAAGTTTTTTCAAAGTAAACTTGATATTGCCATACATTGCCCGAAACTTTATTCCATCTACTTCTGCTTCATAATATTCTCCCAAACGTACAACAGGTGAACGTGCCCAACCAGAATTGTAAAAAATTTTATCAATTTTATTTGTTTTATAATAATATGCCTCTTTGATGTAGACACATCTGTTTATTTGCAAGGTCTTAAAAAACGTAAAACAAACATGTAAAGTAAAGCGTGGCAATACATCCAGGTTATTCTACACTGAACAGAAAGAGTCTCTCATTTGTGTAGTTAAATGACTTGGTAAAGAAGGTGGTTTGAAGGAGAGGGAGGGGAAGTAGAGAGGGGGGCGGGTAAGAGCTACTTGGGGAGGATCACGATACCCACATTAAATAGAATTCTTCTGCAATGTGATTTTTTGTTCTCATTTTATGTTTTTGCTAAAGTTGCAGCATTCTATCAAGATTCTGAACGATGTTTTTAGATATAATTTCATAGCTATTTGCCAATCGAGGTGCTAGAACTAGAACAGCATTTACCTAAACGCCAAAATTAATTTCACAAGCTGCAAGGTATTGGTTATAACCTCACCAGGTTTTTATGTATTAATCATTTTATTCAATTTCTACCGTGGTTAATTATTGTTAGCATGGTTTTTTGCGGATTTAATGACAAGAAAAATGAATAAAACTTTTTCGACAATCATTATGATGATATTTTTAATCGATTGGCCACGGAAGATGTTTAGTTCAAATAACGGCAGTGTTTGCTAAGTACTGAGTATCTACAGAATGGCGGGTTTCTTCTAATTAACAATGAAATTGCAATTTATCGCTTGATCATTTCCCGCTTAATTTTCACAACACGAAATCCGTACCTATAGCGGTGCCACGGAAATGTTTCAAGCTCAGAGATTCCCAAATTGATTTGGATCACCGCCCTCTTCTCAGACCTATGTTTCTGTCGGGTCGCTTGATGGAAATTTTTGACAATGAAGGAGTTTTATTTAATTTAAAGTTTTATTTTAATCCCTTTGATCGTTAAGAAATGACGAATGTGGTGAATCCAATAAGCGGTGTATTATTTTTTTGACAATGAAGGAGTTTTATTTAATTTAAATTTTTATTGAAATCCTTTTGATATTTAAGAAATGACGAATGTGGTGAACCTAACAGGCAGTGTATTATTTATTACATGTGGGACTCTGAGTTCCCAATCGTTTAGAAAATCAATCAATTTTTTATTATGGATTCGATTTCTAGGTCAATAAAACGTGTTGAAACGTATAATTATTTATTCACATATAACATACTTCTATACACCTCCAGCTGCCTTGCTTTCAGAATAATTCCACCGCCCCCTCTATTCCTCTAAAAAAGTATTTTCTTTCCTTTACGTAGGTACTTAGTTTCTAAAATACAAACCTCTGCATACTTCTGAACACCTCCACTTTCCTCGTTTTCAGTACAACCCCTCCGCCGCCCCCATTCAATATAATTTCTCCGCCACATCTGTTCCATACAACTCCTGATTCCATTGCCTGACGCTGGTGTCAGCCGTTTGGGCCTGGCAGTGGCTGCTTTCGATTGGCCACACTGAGTTTCGTAAAAAAACGTCTTTTCTGTCCTTAACGTACTTAGTTTCCAACGTACAAACCACTCCATTCTTCTAAACACCTCCATCTGCCTCGTTTTGAGTACAAATCAACCGTCCCTCCGTTCTTCAAAAAAATATTTTCGGTCCTGTCTGTAGGTAATTATTTTCCGACATACAAACCTCTCCATAATTCCGAAAACCTCCCCATAAGGCTGTTTAATTGCATCATGTTGCTTCTCAAGCTTAGATCGCCACCGGGAACTCTGCAGCGTCTAGCCCACTTTGGGAATCTCTGCTATAGCTAGTTGCTTCTCTCAAGCGGCGGTTTTATACAAACGATAATTCACAAGTTTAATTGATTTTGTTAGCATAAAGTTTATCAATTTATTGAGGTATTCCCGTGTTATGTTCAGCAGTGTTCCCGGTGCGCATGTGTGTGTTTGACGTAGGTGCGGCTCCGCGCAGTGTGCACACGCCGAGCCGCAAGTAATGAGAGGAGAGACAAATTGTTGCAGAAACTTCCCACAGATTGACACTTTTCGATTATAAACTTTCAGAACACCCCGTGTTTTGTTAGCGCTCCACCGGCGGATGAGGACTGTGAATCCGAATCGATTTATTAATGATGACTTGAAATATTTCGGCGGCGGAAACATGTGCGTCAACTCAGGCAAATTTGTAGGTACATCAGGAAATTGGAAAACCTAAATGAATTAGAAAACGGTGAAACGTACTCATTTCAATATACGTACGATTTTATTTTTTACGTCAGCACCGCACACGAGGCCGGGCACAGGAGATAATAATTCTCCTCAGGGCCTATGTTGGCTTATGGATGCTGTGTGAAGGGTATTTTTTAGGAAAAGGAGAAGGGAAAGTTCTGGGAAGGAAAGGGCATGAGGGGTAGGTAGATATCTGGAGATCAGTGTGTCCAGGAGTGACGGAAGTATGAATCCATCCCTTCCACTGCGGTGAAAGGCGATGTTGCAGAGATGTTGGTAATCAAATTGATGTATAAAGCATAAGCCATTCATATGAGACTAGCTGTTGCATTAATTTTCCTTGTTGATTTAATCATCTCTCCTCTTTGAAATCAGCATTAAGGCGGATAATTTTTGTTTGCTCAAAACTCACGTTTTAATCATTTCCGGCGAATTCGTAACTATAATAACTTTTTCATTCCAACAGGAACACTGGGGATGTAAGTTCTTTGTATTTAAGATTAATAAAAACAATACCTTACCGTTAATATATTTTACGTACAACGATTTTAAAACTTTATAACCCGTTTTTCAACTATAAAGTTAGCGGTAAGCACCAGATTTTATTTTTCTCGTCGATGAATTAATAACTTCGGGAGTGAGACACGGAGATACATATTAAATATTAGCAACATGTTCTTCAGAATTAATTAAAATGAACGCGGAGGAAAGGTCGAATCTCCAGGCCTGCTAGGGTGAATTCGACCGTACGTTCGTTCAATACGCCGTGCCAAGGGGGTATATTTGTTTACACGCTTTCTTCACTTACGTCGTTAAGATTCCCACATTATTTGCTTTCTTCTTATTTTCTTTGATGGGGCAAATTCGACAGTAGGTCCGTCCAATACACAGGTATATTGTGCACTTGAAGTGAAATGACACAAACTGCGCTATATTACGTTATTATTATTATTATTGTCGTCTTAAAGAAATCCGTTTTTACCCTCCCATAACCCGCCTCACAGCGCCGTCCAACCAGGTAGCAATATAGTTCACCTGGAGTAAAGGTAGGTAAGCTCTAGTGAGCTGTCACATTTCAATTGAGCTTTTATTTAGATAGTATTAATGTAATAATAAAAGTTTGAAATATAGTTTACCCACGTTACTACAAAACTTTTTTAACAATGTGTTCATAACTCCTGCGAATACAATACTTAGATAGTAATGAATAATTGTTTCAAAAATATTATAAAAAATAAATCACCAAACCAAAAAAATTATTAACTTAATTTAATTTTAACTCAGGGTTTTTATTTTTAGCTGAAGGTTTTTCTTTTAAATAGATATCACCAAGTATTTAATTATGAAAAACACTTTATTTTATAAAAAAATTACAGTGAAAATGCTTCGAAAGGCGAAAAAGCTGGGATGCATAATGATAATTAACTAGGAAAACTTTTTTGAACACAAAGTAAAACTTTTTTATTATTTTTGTACTAGAATAATTATATAAAACGAAATTCTACAAATTAAACTAGAAAACAATAAAAAGACTAACTAAATACCTACCTCCTATATTTATCAATTTGCCTTCCAGTATGTAAATAGTGTCATCGTTTTAACAAGTTTCACGGGGTGCAATAAGTTCCCTTTACTCAAACGAAACAAAGCATCACAAAATATTCCGCTCGATTGATAAACAAATCCCTAAACACAGATCCTTCATGCTTTATTATAAGTGAAAGTTTGACTTGCTGTTTCCCTTTTCTTTAATAGGAAACTGTTCCCAGCGACGGGTGTATGGCAGTCTAGGTAGACTAGGTTGGGCCGTGAAAGCTTTTTAGGATTTTGGTTATGTCAGGGGTCTGAAAAGTTACGCATTCGAATAATACTAACGAAAAAATAATTATTTAAAATATACCACAGGACTTTCGCCTCTGTACCCGGGTCCACAATAATCAAATATTTTGGTTTTTGTTTTAGATGTTCATTAATGTTCGGGCGACATTGTACATTTACACAACCGCAACCCTCAACCAAATACAATATAGTTCTTTGTATTTTCAGAAGATACATTAGAATGCATTTTTAAGACTTTGAAAGCAAAAGGCGCAAGGTGACTTTTAAGCAGAACCATGGAAACTACGCGGAGAACCTAATCAATACATATAATCAACACTTAATCAACCTTATTTCAACATCCGAGTCAACAAACTGCTGAAACCCGAATATTAAAGTAAAAATATATATTTTTTTATATTCGTGCAATTTCCCACAACCTCCACAATACAGCATAACGTACAGAATCTCCAAAAACGACAAATCCTGAGCCAAATTGTTTTCTTCCGAGCCTCTTGAGTGCTGATAATAAAAGCGAAAATTTGTATGGATATATGTTTGTAACTCTTTCACGCAAGAAACACTGAATGGATTTTAAAAATTCGTTCACTAATAGAAAGCTATATCATTTGCGAGTAATGAGTAATATAGGCTGTGTATAATGTTAAGCTTTGGCGTTATAAATAAGCTCTGGCGTATGAAATTATTTATCCTACGTTTTTTGTCCCTAACAAAATCGAGTTATTGCAAACGTCAGAAGAAAAGCAAACAAATTGTCGCCTTGGAAACGACGTTTTTTTTTTAATTAGGATATTCACCCTAAAAAGAGTGCTTTGTTGGCGTCGTAGTTAATACCAATCTCTAAAAATGAATCGCCGAAATGTACGTATGCGCATAACTTCAAAACGACTGCACCAAATTGGATAATTTTTTTTTGTTCATTATTTTGTATAAAACTACTGTTGAGCTCTGGCATTATTAAATTTGTATAAAAAATTAAGTAATAGGTGGCACGCGAGCAGTTTAAAAACTGAATGCATCGGGAATGAATGTGTGGAATGCGAGAAGTGGGTTGGGGGGGAGGGGGAGGTGGAGAGGAGGGATGGAAAGGGGTGGGGGAAGGGGGGGAGGCGGGGAATGGGGGGAGGCGGGGAAGGGGGAGGGGGGGCGAAGCCGGGGGCAAAAGCTAGTATTAAAAAAATATGGTTTCATAATATGGCATCTGTATCGTGGCAAAAAACTATTATCATCAAACATACTAGTTTCAGTTGTCTACGATGAGCGTTAGTTATTCTTGTGTGGAATCTGGTAATGATGCTTTGAAAAAAATTTGAACTGAATTTTTGAAGAATTCGGATAAGTGATAAAGTAGGTACCTTCGCATGATATAATGTTTTTGACAAAAAAAATTTAATCGCCATTCTCAAAATAGGAACTAAATTGGGGAGAATTCAGACTATCCCGTGATTTTTCACGGCTTTGCATTAGTTGAATCTGAAACTGAAAATGGGGCTAGAACCGCAAGATCTGAAATCCTTGAGAGAACGATATATTTATCCTTTCCGTTATCAAATTCTGAAACTCCTTTCCGATCCGCAACCAGAGCGTTAGTGCACTAGATTTTGGTTGTTTTCACATTTTCCTACAGGAAACCGTTACATATAAGTTTATGGAGTTGTATCAAAGATTGAAGAAGCGGGGTAAATTTAGTTGTTATCTCGGGTACGGGAGAATTTTAAAAAGAGCTACACATTATGTACATGTGCATTGATGGTCCACCCTAACGCACATATTTGTATGGGTAGCGCCCGGGGTCTCGTTATATTTAGGGAATTCTATCAGATTCAGTTTATATTATTCAAATATGCAATCACCCGTGAAATTGAATAAGCGTATTTTTGTTTTTTTGTATTGTGCTGCGCACTGTTTTTGTATTATTTCGCGTCGCGTATTTTCCATTCCGGCGTGTCTCTCTGTTATCCGTTCTTTCGAATAGGTACCATGGGTTTTAACTTGCTATTTTACTGAAAAATAAAACTATTTTAAGTTAATACATTACTTCCAATTAATCTATTGCAAACTAACGACCAATATGTAGGATGTAACTGAAACTAAAATAAATATAAAAATATTATTCTAATACTCAAATTTCCGACAGCGAAGCACTTTTTTTTAAATTCCTAAACGTATTAATACAACATCACTTTAAAGGAATTTTGCAATGCTAGAAAACGCGAATAAAAAAATAAGCTAATAAAAAAATAATAAAAATTTAAAATAAGCCTTAAAATAATTTCTTCCATTTGAAAATTAGGAGTTTTTTATACATTGGATGTGAAAATGTTGTCTCAACATAAATTTGGTTGGTTTTTAATCATTTAGTACCGTGGTAACAACTTAAATAATTATATGCAAAAAGGTGTTGATGATATTATCTGATAATTTAATGCCATCACTTGTTTAATTATCTCCAGGTTATGGAAGAGCGACAGCGCCCAATTTAAGGAATAGTTATGTAACATTATTGATATATATTCGAAATCATTTATTTTCGCACTTGTCACAAAAATAAATATTAATTTCCTTTAGCATGGCGAAGTCTATAGTGTTTCACCAGCATTTCACAATAAAAACGCTCGATTTTGAACACCAATTATTTGTATTGCAGTCCCTGGGCGCTTTGTCTAGTAACAATAAATGAAAACAGTTATCATAGGTATGGAACTGAACACTGGTAAAAAGTAGGTATTTTATTCGAATTGTAGCATAACAGTTTACACGGTTAAAAGCGATTGATACCCGTGTATAATCAAATTCAAACACAAATTACCAAGTGCCAATGATGGAAATAATTTCATGTTTTAAAACACCTGTTTCATGTGCTTCGTGAAACAGATAAAAAGAATTGCTAAATAACATCCAATAATCATTCGCAATTCAATATTGAATGTAATTATTGGAATATTTATAAGTACGAGTATATCGTAGTTCATTGAAGGACGAAACAATTATGGTATTTTCGTCTGTTTCTACGCAGTTGAAAAATTAGAACTTTACGAAAGAGGAATTTAACTCTTGTATTGTCCAATACTAGGTACTACTATACCTACACGACTTCAGCAGTTTCTTTAAGATCGCAAGACCATCGCATTTGCAAGCTGAAGTAATTTCTTTTACTATGAAAGCAAAATGGTCATTGAACAAACCAGTGCAAGGAATAACTACTTTGCCAAATTCGCAATTCAATATTGAATGTAATTGAAGTGAAATGACGCAAAATCGCGCTACACAAATAAGGCGTTATTAGTATTAATATTAATTATTGGAAAATTTACGAGAATATCGTTGTTCCTTGAAGGACGAAACAATTATGGTATTTTTATCTGTTTCTAGCAGAAGAAAAATTAGAACTTTACGAAAGAGAGATTTAACTGTCCAATTCTACTACCATACCTTTATAACTTCAGCAGTTTCATATTATACGTATTTGCAAGCTGAAGAAATGAATTTTACTACGAAAACAATACGAACATTGAACAAATCAGTGCAAGGATTAACGTCTTTGGAAAATACTTGTGTAAATCAGAGTTATGTCTGTTTTCTTTGTGATTACCAGCCGCGATGGTATTTGGTTCAATATATGCATCATGCTCAGGTGCAGATGATCCAATGTAGAGCTTATCGGGATGCTCTCTAAAATTAGCCCTGCTGCAGAGGTAATAACAAGTACCTAATAACGCATTCAAAGCGCACTTATCGATGCGATCATTCGGCGGGCTTACCGTTAGCCGAGGCGAAGGCCGACTGGTGACCGCGGGCGGGCCGCCCTGCATACTAAACCCTGCTAACGGCTAACGGCAGTGCTACTGGACTTTCCCAGACCGGTAGACCACGGTGCCGAGTACTGAGGTGACCTACAGGATCCGATTTTCTTCTGAATTTATTGTCTGCGGCAACAAAGAAATCACGTTTTATTTAATAATACCGGTAGTTACTGGGTACCCGGATTCGTCCGAATTACAACACTTTCTTTTTAATGTCTTTCTTATCGAACATTAAAATAATATGGAACAAATTAAAATAAAAATTAAATTAAAAATACGGCGTCTTAATTTACTTTCTCGATTTTGTGTTTAATTACTATCTTGGTAAAAATTTGATTAATTTGGTTAAGGAAACGTGATATAATTTTCATCTTGATGTACGAAAACGCTTGGTGATACTGGGAAAAAATTGAAGAACTGGCCAAAGTGTAATATATTTACTAATTCCTTCTCTTGGCAAGGATATCTACTAAACCTCGGTCCCTAATTTGGTTAATTTTACTCTAGATTACCTACCATTGAGCATACAGACAGAACGAATAAAACCAAATTCAGGTATGGTAGATTGCGAACTGGTAACTGATTACCTCAATTGCACTCACAAAAGATTGTCACCGATATGAGTTTCACAATCGCCAATGTTGTTTTCTATTCTCAAACATTATTTAGTTGTTAAACAAGTAGAAATATAAAATTTTAAAATCTAGAGCTGTGTATTTTAACTAGTAAATCATAAAGTTTTCTCACATATCTTATTATTTGTTTGTCGCCCAGAACTAATTTACAGAAAGCCTGCAACTAATCTCGTATAATTTGTTGGAATGGAGTTTAATTTCTCCATTTTTATAAATAAATTAAAATGATCAAAATTTTTTTACTTCATCAATCTTTGCAAATTCACTTTGTGGTGTCATTTTTGAATAAATGAAAACAAATCACTTTGTAAAACATCACTTATTTTATCATAAAATTATATTATTCATAAAAAAATTATTTACTTAACTTTTAAGTTTTGAATGATATTTTCAGTTTTTATTATCGTAACATTTGTTTCAGCGTTCCTAATCACTAATCATGGAAAGATTGTTTTAGAATTATTGCTCTCTCGTTCTAATTAGTGCGAACCGTCGCTGTGCTTTTCAGACATCTCACTCGCTGCTTGGACCTTTCGAGGAGCGCGCGCGCGTCGCTAGGTAGATGTCATTAGTTTTGAGATATAACGACCACAAGTCATATAATATATGTTAATTGTTTAGTACATTAGTCAAAATGGCTGATTATTAGTAAGAAATAAGTGAATTGAGATAAATGAAAAATTATTCCTGTGTTGTTGATTATTGCAGAAGTTTCACGTTTCGTTTTTTTTTATGTAACAAATAAATATATATTCACAAATTTTTGTATTTCTTATGTCATTTGTTTGTAAAAATATAATACCGATTGGTTTATTCAAATCAATTAACAAAATAAAATATTACAGCTAGTTAAAAGGCATGCATCATTTTTACGTATGGTTATCTTTACCGTACATCCAAATACAATTATCATTCTAGGGTTAACAAAGTATCATCAGTCATCAGTAACAGTGTAAGAAATGTAGCATAGAAAAATTAAAAGAATATAAGATGAGTTTAAAATTTGAAGACAATTAAATATTGGCAGGCGTCTTGTCATGCGGCATGACATCGCAGGGTGTGCAACATTATTGCTTTTGTATTCTCCATCGGTTTCAAGCAACAGTTATTTTTCGAATAATATATATTGATCAAGGTCATTGTGAGTCGACACGTAGGATCTGTTAAATGCAAAAAAAATCACGTATGAATGTAAATGTGTGCAATTATTATTCTTCCGGGTTGGTGTAAGTAAACTATTGGGACGCAGAATATTTTACTCGGTGATTTCACGAGTTATTGTCAGTTCGTGGGAATAGCCGAAACATTAAGTTTAGATTTAGACCGTCCATCGTCTATTTGAATTTTATTGTTCTGCTTGGCAATCAAATCACATAATTAAAATAACGAAGGTGGAAACTTTTTTTCGTTAATTCTTTTAAATAAAAGATGAGCTCTTTTAATAGTCGTAACCTCGCGATTTGCGCAATCGTGTTTTACATATAAACAATATGATCTATTCAAAGAAACAAAGAGATGAGATAGTCAATGAGGCACAAAAAACTTTTTTCCAAACCACGTGCATGTAGAATTGACCAAAACCTGGTAAGGAAAAAAGGGAGTGGGAGTTGGGATCGGGGTGGTAATGGAGGAAAAGTTAACAGAAAGCAGAAAATTTGTTTGCATATCTCTCAAAAGCTTTCTAAGAGGAATGAATCTCTCGATTTGGGAACAAGAACCATTTTTTGGATAACCAACACCTCTGCCATGGGTCACTCCAAGCGATTCGCTACGTTTGGTGATTTAGCAGGGGTGCCCGGGTTCATCAAGTGAGATATGTTCAGGTTTTTTCTGATTTGGTGAGACCCTTTGACCTCTCCAGCTGACTGAGTGAGACCCATCGTCTTGCACTGCGGCGAGAGGGATGGATTCATACATGGACACTGTACCTATAAACCCTACCAAATCCTCACCCTTTTTACCTTCCCAGAACTTCCTCTCCTTCCTTTCCTTTACTAAAGCATCCCCAAAGATGACATAGGCCCTGAGGGAAATAATTTTCCGGGCCTACTGTGTGGGGTTAATGTAAAAAAAACTTAAAACAAACGTCGTACTCTAAGCATAATTTTTTTTTTCGTTATTGTTCACGTTCGCTACCCGCGCCCCTCCATGAAGGAGGTATGTATTACAAAGAGGGTAAAGAGTGTTGAAACTCCTCGAGACAACCAGAAACGAGGTGGGTATAAGCCAGGTAACCATCAATAGATTGGGAAATTCTAAACATCATTCAATTTTAGAAGATACGAGTAGCTGTCCCTTTGCACTTTACATTTTAATATTTTTAGTAACCTTGTGAATCCAGTCGTTGTTTGTGCCTGGAATCTATGATAGATTAGTTTCATTTTTCAATTTGCCACGCTTTGTTCCCCAGCCTCCCAGCGTCTCTGTTCAAGAACTTAATAACTCATTTAGCTTATTGCAAATTCTCGGGGTGTATTTGTGCATATTGTGAATGGATTAAAAGTTTCTGTCTGCTGTCTCGCCACCTCCTTGTCTGATTCTCACTCAGGGAGGTCGTCTGCTGATGGATCTACTGTTCAAAAACGTGCCACCTTAAATAATGATCAGTGCCTATTGTTTAAATACCAGCCATTAATCATTTACTAGTTAACAAAGAAGTTAGGAGTTTACTATTTTTGGATTGAAATAATACTTTTAATGAAAAGGATACTTCTCAAAAATTTTATTGTCTTTTGAACAAAACTGTGAAATGAAAGTATTTGACGGTTTTTTTCCGGAGTGAGAATTTACTTAGGAAACTGTATAGGTATTTAGCTTTTTTACACTGTGAAATAAATAAAAAAAATCGTAGTGATCATTTAAAAGGATGAAAAATGCTGAAATATGATTATGGGTGATGAAACATGATGATAAATGTTAAGAAATGATGGCATAAGATGAAGTATGAATAATAATGAAAAAAAAATTTGACAAAAAACGATGAATTTTGATGAAATGTGCATCAAAAAGACATCCAATTCATTAATATTGAGTAATGAAGTTTTTTTTTTTAATTTATGAAAATAACTAGTTTCTTTTGGTATGCTATAAAATAGTGATTACTAGAGATCAATTTAAACCACACGCATTCTTACACACTTTCAGTTGAAGGAAGTGTAAGCATCGTGTTGTGTGGTCCTAGAAAAGCTCCCCTTAGCAGGCTCCCAGGTCAACAGTCACGTCTCGAGAATTTAGTAGAAAAAAGTCTGGAGAGGCAGCTGATTGAATCATTAGGCTTTTATCCCTTGGGGCTCAAGTTTCTCACAATTAGCGCCACACGTTCGCTTTCCTCCACCTGATCCGATCTCTCCTCCAACCCGATGTACGATGTACAGGTACAATGGCACTCACATTCTGCATCACTAATGTAATTAACGTGCATTACCCATTTGCATACTTGCATGAGAATAAATCGACCTCTGATGCATTTAATAAAATTAATCGGCAGCTCGCCTGCATGTGCGAGAAATCCTGGTGAAAGAATGGGTGGAAGGTTGAGGGGTGTTCAAGTAATTTTGAATGGAGCTTATTCTAATTTTAAGGTCTCCGACAATGACGTTGTGGTCCGTGCAATGGATATTTTTTATTATTTATTTATTTATACTGAGTTTTTACGGATTGTTCTCATACACATGAGAACAAACCCATTATAAAAACTCTGTTAATTATATAAATAAGAAAAATAGGTAAAAAAAATTATAAAATCAATCAGCCAAATTATACAATGCTTAAATTTTGAAACAGTTTAAATAAAAATTAGATAAAATAAAACAAAAAAGCAGTTAGAAATAGAAAATTATAAAAATAAAAAAGTTTACTCAAATGACAATTAAAGAGAGGTAAGACAAGAGACATAATTAAAGACACAAATGATACATAGTAAATTAGCACATATTTTTCAGCAATCGCAGAGCATTTTTTTGAATCCATATAAATTATCGGCAAATATATCTACTTCAGCACACTCTATCTCATTATATAGTCGATACATTTGGGTCAGAGGGCTAACTTTAATATTGTAAATGTAAGTTAACCCACAAAAAATATACCTAATACCATCTTCGGTTATCGGTTTAATGTGCGTCGATGATAAACTTATCGTACTGCATTGTGATAGTTTTAGCTTTTTACAGAAGCATGAATAAAATAAAATGGAATAAATATATTAATATAATAAATTTATGGATCTGCACTATTAGATTATAATATACCTACTAAATAGTGATACATAATAATTGTACTAAAATTCTCTTAGTGTTTTTGAACTTACTCTTCTAAAAAAATTTCTTCTCCCACAACTATTTCGCCCTTTAAAAGTAATATTTTTGACATCAGGAAAAAAAGCTTCAACCCTTTCCTAACTTCAATAATGTTTGTTATTGCCAACGTTCTTCCAAATATTAAGTAAAATGCCCCTACCTTTCTGACAATCTGAATTTATCAACCGTATCAATCTTGCTATAAAAGCTTCACAACTTTATGATGGCTAAGTTGATGAATAGTTTCTGATCGATGCCCCAACGGACAACCCGGCCACATTGGCACAGGCTTATGCGTTATGAATATTGACAGCTTTTTATCAGATTTCATAGACTAAAAGGATATTTCGCTCAGTGTAAGGGGATTCGAACATGGAAATGTGAGTATTTGGAAATTTTCTTTTTAGAACTGATAAAAGTAAGTAATATCGATATTCCCACCTCAAGGCGATGTAAAAGCCACACGGAATAAAGCATTATATAATAATATTAATAAAATAAATATAGTAAAATTATTTTTTTAATGTTCTTCATTTACTCACAAATAATTGCCCAAATCGTCTGTAAAATCTAGAAACATAATTTTTTTTAATGGCCTATATCTTATAATTTAAAAAGCAAAAATAAATAAAGTAGCTCACATCCGTACTAAATATTTGATAAACCTTTTGATTACAAAAATAATTTTTCAGTTTGGTTGGGTATTTTGATCTCAAATCCAAATCTAAGGTTTGTATGAAACGGGCCGAAATGGGACGCGCATACGTTCCGCATAAGTTGCCGAATAATTGTTAGCAAAACGATTATATTACACATACTCGTTTGCCTCACACGTTGTGTAGTTTTCTTTTATGAACAAATATTTTTTTGAATCAATATAGATATTACAAAAGTAGCAAATCCCATGTACTTAGTACGCTTATAGAGAATTCATTGTTTTAACATAACACGAAATGAGTTTTCGTCAATATAAAAATAATAATTTGCAGACGTTTCAACTTTAATTATTTTTACATTTATAATGGTCTACAAAAACTTAAATCCTCAATTTTAATTTCAGAAAAACAAACAATGAATTTAGAAATAATTTACTTTCGAAAATTCAAAATCACTCTAATCAATCTAATAAATACAATAAAGTACTTCTTCTAACATATTTTGTGACACCATTTTAATTTAAAAGTGGTAAAAACTAAGTATTCTATTAATTTGAACAATAAAGTAACTTTGTTTGAATACCTACCACTTTATTATATATTTTTAACCAACCGATTTCGGTTCGACCTGAACCTTCATCAGGGGTATACAAGATATATTGAAAAACATATGGTTGGTTAAAAAATGTATTATAAAGTGGTATTAAAAAAAGTTATTTTATTGTTCTTAATTATTATAATCATGTGTACCACCAAAGTGTATGCTACATGCGGAAATTAAAAAAATATTCCCTTAAATAAACCAAAAGACTGTCACAACAACTCGGTTTTATCATTCATCTTCACAGAATCTTTTTTACTAGTCATAAACCCCGTACAAAGTCTTAAAACTAACATGCACAAACTTTCCTCCGCACTGGATAGAGAAATGACAGTTTAAAAAGTTGGGAAATCTCCAAGCCCCACGCCAACTGTTTCCACAAACTTGTATACGTTGTTATATTCACGAATATCTACAAAAGCTCTCGTCCCATGTGAAATCGACGAGCTTTTATATTTTGCGCTTTGAGCTA
The DNA here is from genome assembly GCA_929108145.2 of Limnephilus rhombicus. Lineage (NCBI taxonomy): Eukaryota > Metazoa > Arthropoda > Insecta > Trichoptera > Limnephilidae > Limnephilus > Limnephilus rhombicus. Next base: position 32,104,330 of record OV815272.1, on the reverse strand, counting down.
TGACTTTGTTCCTTCATAAAATAGAGTGAAAGGTTGTGTTCACCACCTGTAACGAACGGAAAATCATTCATGGGAAATTTGAGGTAAAAATGATTGATGTCGAAAGCTTTGCGTGGAAGCTTTCGCTATTGAAAACGTAAAAGGGTGTTTACAGTACCTACCTACGTGCGATAGTGCGTATCAAATAGGGTTGGCTTTTAATAATTCAAATATTCGGGCGATACAAAAGCGGTCAAAGAACTAGCAATCACCGGCTTATTTTACTTTAATGGTATAAATACACACGTAAATCATCAAAGAGGGCCTTTTGCTGTAAAATTACGGTAGTTAACTTAATTTGCTGAAATATTTTTTTTCGTAATTTTTAAACTAATAAATAAAGTTTTATGAAGGTGATTAACTTTAAAATGTTTTTGTGGCAGTTTCTTGAATTGATACTACCCAAAAAGTGATCAGGTTCGCAATGAAGCTTGTCTCTTTTTACGAGTTATAAAAACACTTAACAAAGGCTTTAGAATCTGATTTGTGAAGATTTTATTCTCACGTAAAATTAATTTCAATTCTTAATATCTTGTAGAATCAAACCTTGAGTTCTTGTGTCTAATTTGCGTGATGCGTAAAAGGCGCCATCAATTTACAATACGTTTTTCGGTTCAAATCATTTTAGCTCGTTACAACATTTCCATCATGACCCACGCGTATTATCAAATATTAGTGATACAATGGAAGTGTCTTAACGGAAGCAGAAGCGGAAACAGAAGCGGAAACAGATGTCAAAAGTAAATTTTAGCGGAAGCGGAAGCAGAACGGAACCGGAAGCGGAAGTGTTAATACTATGAAGAAAAAGCACAATTTTATTTTTTTAAGATTTGTTTAATTAAATTTGTATTTAGTACTTTAATTTTAGTACTCGAAATTAAACAGAGGTAAATTATATTTAACTAGCTGGTACCCGGCGTGCGTTGCCATGCCACTTAATAAAGAAATTATTTCTCCCTGCGTGTCCATTCCCATTCGTTCCGTTCCCCTTCCGCCTCCCCTTCTTCTCCTGCATCCCCTTCCCCTCTCGCGTTCCCACTCCGTCTCCTCCACCTTCCCTCTCCCCACTCCACTCCCCCTCCTCCCTCCCAGGCCCTTCTCCCCTCGCCCAGGTTACCCTACCCCTCCCTGGTTCCCCTCCCCCCTCCCGCGACCCTTTCCTGACAATATAGAACACACAAAAAGAAGAATTATCCAATTTGGTGCAGTCGTTCGAAAGTTATGCGCGTACATACATTTCGGCGATTCATTTTTATTTATATAGATAAAAAGTAATTTGGCTGCTTTTACACCTTTGGGTCTGTTTCAGTGTTCTTCATATATTAAAAACCAGCTCCACTAAATAATTGCTCACTGGCTACACTGCTGGCGGGAGCTGATAAGTATTGGCGAACTATTTTCAACAGATGGGGGTATTTGTGCGCATTTACTTTCCACAACATAAAGGGATCCTCATGAAGAGGTAGTCTCTTCTCTTTCTTGTACTCCCGAAGGTATGACTGTATCTTTAAAAATAAATTGTCATCATCGTCAGTTGTAGAAAAGTTCTCCTCCTGGTTTTCATTTACACTTAATTTAACATCGATTCCAATATTTGTAATGATGATGATGGTTTTGAAGTAGACGGTTGCACTTCGATATTTTCAATCGCAAATTATTCTTCGTTTAGAGTTCTGTTATAATGTTTAAACGGAAGTGAAAAAACTTGCGGAACTTCTGCAGAAGCGGAAGCGGAAGCAGAGTTCTGCTGCAACACTATCAAATATCCATTTGACTGCACAAAGATGAGTAAGTGTTAGATTAAGTGTGGTATACATATTTATATTGTCCAAGTGCTATAAGGAAAAAAAGAGTGATTAACCTAGATTAAGCGGAAAGTAAACAATAAAATAACATTTGTATTGATAGTTAAAATGAAATTGTCAAAAGTACGAGTACATCTAATTGAAGATGGTCTAGAATCTAAAAGCAAAATTCTCTAAATTGGAGAGTATCTGTATTTGTCTGCAATAAATCGTTTCACAGCATGATATCCCTTCACTTATCCGTATCCACATATGATATAGTTGAGCCGTCTGGTAGCCAGGAACGGCTCCAGTCTCCATGCCATAAGCCGCGCGGGTAATGCATCTCCTACACGGAATATCCATCATACATAAAATATTCAGCGGAGCAACGCGTCAATACAAATCGCCCAGGGGAGATGCAACTGGCGTATGGCGTCCTGTGAAGGTATTAGGAGCCGGGTAGCTGCTAGTTGGTACTGCCGATACAACGCTCATCCTTATATGGGGCGGAGGGGTGGCCACTACACTTTCAATATTCCGTGTTTGCAAATTCTTTGTTTTTGTTTTTTGGTGTCGTTTCGTCAAATTATTGTGGTTCTGATTTTGTGAAATGACGGCCAAATTCGTTTCCGATGTCTTTTCTAGTGGAAAACAAAGCTAATCGCATAAAATGGAAAGTAACAAATTATTTAAGAAAAAGATAACAATAATAATCTAAACGAAAATATGAAAGAGAACAAAACACAGAAAAATAGAAAAAGATAATGGTCGCAACTGGGACTCAAACCCAGAACCTCTCGTCTAACCGGGACGTGCGCGTTTACCAATTCCACCATTGCCACCTTCTGTCAAACCGTCATATTAGTCAATCTCAATTTTCAATTTGGGAGGCGGGTATGGGTACCGCCGCCCCGGGAACCATTTATTGGATAACCAACACCTTAAGGTCACCCCAAGTGGTTCGCTACGTTTGGTGACTTAGCAGGGGTGCTAGAGTTCATGGGGTGAGGTTTGTTCAGGTCTTGGCGGCGGATGCGTCTGCCTGCCTGCTGCGTGGTGGGTCGGATCGAAAGAGACTGCTTGAGGGAGGCCTTTTAACCTTTCCAGCCGGACTCTCTCGCCCGATCGCCTTGCACCACAGCTGGGGAGGAATAAATTCATACATCCGTCACTCCTGGACCCGCTGATCCCCAGACTCCTAGCCACTCCTAATACCTTTTTTCCTTCCCTGAACTGCCTATCCTTCCCTTCCTTAAAAAAATACCCTCCACACAGCATCCCCTAGGATGACATAGAACCCAAGGGAAATTATTTTCCTCAGGGCCTCCTGTATGGAGATAATGTATAAAAAAAAAATTTAATAAAAAATCATGTTTCAAATTTTAGAAATAATAATATTATCTTCAATTATTTTTTAAATTTATTTTTTCTTTTGATTATATTATTATTGTTATATTTTTCTTAAATGATATGTTACATTGATGGAAATAACCTTCAAAAGTTATAAAAGGAGAATTTTTCTTATGAAAATTTAAAAAAAAAATACCTTCAAAACAATATTAAAGCATCCTTTCGTGTGTTTAAAAAATTTGGAAAAACAAAAATCACACCACAACAGGTGTTTTTGTTTATTTATTTGAGACACACGCGGAAAACACGCATAAATTAAATATGATAGAAACCGGGTTGTAACACAGAAAATATTGTACACGCATCATACAAACAATAATTCAAGAAATTCAAAATTATGTAAGCAATAACACAAAGCACAGCTGTGAAGTTTATGCATGATTAGTAATTTTAATTACCTAAACGTTGTGATTTTAGATTCCTCTAGAAAAATTCAGCTGACAAGAACTTGTCAGGTGTTTTGATGACTTACAAAAGTACTTCGAATTTAGTTATTTTAACAGTTGAATCTTTAAAATTCTTGCTGAATTACTTACTAATCAGGCCTTACCATTAGTTAAATTGTCAATAGTTAGTTACAAAATAATAAGTACGTGCTGACTGAAGCAATAATAAAACATCTAGAGCTGTTCTAACTGTTGAAATATAATACGGATATTTCTGAGCCAGATGTGATTATAAAACCAGAAGAAATATTATTTTCCTAAATTATTGATTTCGTATAAAAGTAAAGTCGAGCAGGGACAATAAAGGGAAGGGTCAGCAGCTAGTAGCGTGGGTGCACAATGCACATGTAATAAAACTTTTGACAACAAAAGTGAGCTGTCAATTCGTCGGATCGGGGAAGTATTTCACTGAGGGCCATTCATATAAATCTCTCGATGGCCTCCCTAATATCATATGTGGCCAGGTACCACCCCCTCCTCTGCGGAGAAGCGACTCTTAGGTCAATAACAGAATTTCTCAAATGTTGAAAGATTATCAGTTTTGCAATACTGTCCACAAAATTCCACGTGTACTCTATTTCAAATAGCTTATGGTATAGATGTTTTAAACTTCAAAACTACTCCACAATGAAGTTTACATGAAAAAGGAACCTAAATAACGACTATGTTATTGACCCTTTGAATTCAAAGGGTCAATAACCAAGCACGAGCTTACTCGTATTTGCGTTGTGATTTTCATTAAAACAAAATAATCTAGCATCACGAATAAAAACTAGGGTTAAAGGTTGATAACTCACAATAAATACGAAAATAAAAAAAATTACTTTATTAAAAAATAATCAACAGCAGACGAAAAATCTATGTATAATTTTAAAATTTGTTATAACCTTTACAAATTTCTTACCGATCCAAGAAAGGCATCGTAATCATTGAGATTTTAGATGCAAGGTAAAATAAAATAAATCCACGTACAGCAAGATATAAGTGGGTGGGTACAAAGATGTTATATATACCCAAGACAAGGAAACACTGGTAATAATTTTTTTTTTTAACTTGAATACCGCACAAGAGTCCCAACTGCTCCCGTCTGGAGCCAGTGAGACTATAGCATCCCCAAATGGGGTATGGTGTGAGGCTGAAGGTAGTGGGGAGGGAAGGAGGTATGGAAGTGGAAGGTGGGGAAGTACCTGGCTATTCAGATCTGGTCACCAAACACGGCTAAAGCCATTTCAGGCAACGTTTCAATTCTGAATGGTGGTCTTACACCAGGACGATACTGAGAGAATCTTCCACTCTGGAACGTGCCACAAATATACTATATATTATTTTTAATGAATAAATTGTGAAATATACAAATTAATCAAAAAAAATTTATTTGCCACGCCGGGATTCGATCCCGCGACCTTCGGAATGCGAGTCAAGCGCCTTACCGCTGCACTACGCCGGCCGTCTTAATACAAAATTATTTTTTTAATACCGGTTCGTTTGATTCATATGATTGTTATTTTTGATAACAATTTCAATTAATAAAATTTCCTGCAGAAACAAAAAAAAACTGCTTGTTTTGCTTTTAAAATTTCTTGAAACTTTTTGTTACGAGTTTTATAAACTAATTATTAATATGATAAACAGTAAAGTTTTTGTATCTAATTACGTTAGTGCTTAAGTATTTCCTTTCTGATCCTTGGGTTACGAATCTAATTTCCGTCGGAAGTAATGATGTCAAAAAATATTTCCTTTCCAGCGAGTTTTGTAACGAATGCGTCATTATTCACCTTAAGATTTTTTTTATTTTTTAGGGAAGCAAACAGTTATACATATTTTATTAAAGTAAATACATATTACATGGTTGCATGAACCAGCGAAGTTTCCGCATAAATTCATAGTACAATAGAAAAACATAGATGATGAAAGAAAACATAAAATGGTAGGAAAAGGAGAAAAAACATATATAAAAAAAAGAAATAAAAAACACAGTTAAATCATGAAGGAAAGATAATATGAAATTAAACTATTAACCTACAAAAAAATAATACATTTTCTCATCCTAAGATATGTTCAAGGATAAACATGATTAAAAAAATAAAAACAACATAATAAGAATGTAGAGGGTTCGTAATTAACAATTTGTTTTATTTTTTCAATTATGCATTTAGTAAATAGAACTGAGGACAAATGGAAAATATGAGCGTCTGAAAAGATATTATTTTGTTTTGTGCGCGGCCTTCTGAGAAATGAATGTTGTGTGAAATTATGTTTTTTATAGTATCAAATACATATTGATTGAATATGTTTGTGGTTTAAACACGCTAAGACGTACCTTACCTATATACCTATTATTTAAAAAAATAATAATTTATGGTCGGTTTATAAAAATTAAATTTTATAAAACAACTTATAGTATTTTCACTTTGTTTCTGTGGAGAAAATAATAAGAATCGCCCTTGATCGACTGGCTCATTCATATGTATACGGATTTTTTATTCTTGAATGTATTGAATAATCAGATGCTTTATTATGTTTTAGATGCGCTGATCTACAGGAAGATTCCACGCCTTGCTGTACTTCAATACAATACAGGGGTTGAATCAGCTAACTGTTTGGGGTAGCCCCTGACCCCAGGCTGTAGGTCTGAAACTCTGAAGGGATGGAGGGTAATACTCCATCATGCGAACATTACAACCGGTGGCCACTCCGGGGTCGCAACTAACTACTGCAAGTCTGTTGCTTTTTGCTTAACGGACACGAGCCCTGCATCGGGCTGCTGAAATCGATGTATTGATTTTATTTAACCTAAATATGTGCAGGAATGGGAAAAAACGAAGGAAGAAAAGACACTCGTTTTGGGTTACGATTCAGTATTAGATATTTTTCGGAAGTGAGATTTCCACCAAAAGTATTGTTTTTTACTATTATTACGTACATTCCTTAAAAACATGAAACTAGTAATTTAATGTAATTTTAACCTATTTTCTTGGTTGGAATTAATTTATTGGGATTTCATTAAAACAATTTTTTTTAGTTTTAGACGAATTGATGTATGAAACACTTCACAATTTCTTGTGTAGTAACCATGAATTGCACAGTTAACTTTACATTCTTCGATACATATTTTGAGAATAGCTAATTTTTCACCACCATTCTTAGCAATTTTGTGAGTCACTGAAAATGTAACCTCCGTTCCTTCCGGGGCTCAATAAATACATTTCTCCATCATCTCAAATATCATTGCAATGTATCCTGTCAATGATATTATTTGCTACCTTCAATAGAGTATATTATCCTGTCAGAGCGAGCAGTAAAGCAGTTAGTCCGGCGATCGCAGCAGTCTCCTGGGACCTGAGCCGGATGGGGGATTAGTGCCTGGACAAGGCAAGGGACAATGTGATGCAACGCTAGAATGTATGATTGGTGCATCGGTGGTCAATGTCATGTAAAACTGCCATTTTTATTTTTTTCAATCATCTAAATCATTATTTTCTAGGATTGTTTATGATGCAGTTTATAAGCTACACATTTTCAAGTGTTTTCTAAAACAGTAGAAACCCTCTGACCGAAAGTTCCGGCATTGTGAAAATTCTTTATTGTATTTTCTTTCTACTTTTACTACCACTAGCCTGCATAGCTCCATCATGAGCTATCGAAATTAGAAAAAAAGATTTACCATTGAAAAATAATACAATATAATTAATTAGGGATTCGGAAAAATCCGGGTAGGAAATGAAAGTTTTTGTGAAATACATGCAAGGCCAATGAAATTATTACAATACAAAATACGTATTAATAAAACACGATGATTTCGGCCTGGTTCGGATCGGGTGTCGGGTCAACATTTTGAAATAATAATAAAATTTAATCACGCCCGTTCAGTGCAACGGACAGAACACTTGGTAAGAGAGTAATAATAATGAACTTGAAAATATTATAAAGACAATATGCTGTTCATTGTAGGTTTTTATAAACTCCATAATTGTAATGTTGCACATCGCGATATAGGAATGCTCTAGTGAGATGTGCAGCTTACGTTTTTACGTATTACATTATTTTTTAAATAAATAAATAAATAATACTAAATACAACTTTAGAACTAGAAACTGGGTAAAAATATATTAAAAAAAATTACAGGCCGCCTCAGAACAGGAAACTCTAGTGAGAAGAACTGTGAAAACTTTGAATTTAAACATAATATTAGCTGACCCGGCCACGCGTTGCTCTGGCTAACGAAACACAACGCCATCTATGGATGGTCACCCAACCTAGACAACCAAGTGTTGAGTTGATAAATTAACTCATATCGCCATTTGTTCGAATCTTATTGAACTTTCAAATAATTACAAAGCATTATCCTGCAACAAACGCTATTTAATGAACATCTTACAAAAATTCTAAGTTTTCGATAACATTCTTTCTTTTTTTAAATACACACTGTTATCAAAACAAATACTGCAGCTCAAATATATTTATGTACATTGAATTATTTAAGTACTAACTAATATCATTAATGTACACTCCCCTACTCCCCTTCCATACACAAGCACAAGCTTTCAATGGAAGGGTAGTAAAAAAACCTGAGATGTATAATTATCATGTAAATACCATGTAAAACATAATATTAAAAATAAAACATTATTAAAAAAAAATTAAAATAAAATTTAATTCGAAATAATAAATATTGCGGTCAATAATCGAGATAAAAACTACAGTATCATTGGACCAAATTACACTCAGTAACCCAAATTTCATCAAAATCGGCAAAGTAGTTTCGTAGTTCATCTCGAACAAACTTCGTGATGCGAGTTATTTATATATATAAAGATTATGGTTTATACTTACACCATGTAGGTATAAACTTTGTCACGTAAAGTAAAAAAAAATAAACAAAATGTTTATAAAAATTTATAAAAATTTATCATTCTCCAACTTTCGAGGAAAAACTTCAACTTTTTTCAACTTTTTTTATACGTAGGAGGAATATACGAAAAAAATTATCTTGAAAATGGATAATGTTGCATCCTAGGAATTCCGCAACCCATCAAAAGAATATCGCGTTGTATCAAGAATAAGGGATGTGAATCAATAAAATATAACGTCCCTTTTCATCCTAGTCCTCCGGGAAATGATGTGTTTGAGTGATAAGCCCTGATTTCTGGCCTCCGCTTTGTTGCTGCCGGCTCTATGAAATTGTATCACTTATTGACAGGACGCTATTCATCACAAATAAGCTCGTTGATTAATGGGAAATAAATATAAAGAATTCCCCCAAATCATTTATTAATTTGATCGGAGAAGGTTGGCGTATTCGTTAGATACCTATTAATGTTGAAAAACGTCCTGTTGACTACTTACCATTTATGTTTTCACAATTCATTTGTTTTTCATAATTTTTTTTATGAAAGTAAGTATTTTATATATTTTTAATAAATACCTATACGTCTATGGGGCTTTAACATAACAGTATATAACTTAGGGTGGATTTTTTCATTTACTGAGAATGCTAAATGCAATGCTAATATATTGTAAAAGTTTCAGAAATGAGTTTTTTCATTTGACATTTACCGTTTAGTTTTACCTACAATCTTACAGGCCCACAATGGTGCTGGAAATGCTAAAGTAAAGGTAATCAAAATGGCGGCCGTTGACTAAATGTCACTTTAGTTACAGTAGGACAATGGTTAGATTATTTTCTAAAAAAAATGAAACAATGCAACTTTGTATAAACCACTTATAAAATGTGCAAATCCGACCGGTTTCGGAACAAACGTTCCTTCGTCAGGGAAAGCTTATACTAATTTGACAGTTTAGAACAATGTTTTATTAGGGTAGGGGTGGAGCCGTTGTTAGTTAATAATGTAGATTGGGTGGGTAGGTATTAGTGTAGAGTGGGTGGGTAGGGGAACAAATCCATGATTGGGCTATATGACAAAGATTATTTTCTTGCTATCTATTTTACAGTTTTTGCTATTATATTTCATTATCATAATTATGTTTACAATAAGTGACAATTCGTCAAGTTCTGACGATGAACCTACAGTTAATTATATGAGACGACGTGTTAAGCAACATAATGTACCTACGCAGAAATTTCAATACAATGGAAATGTTAGATTTCGTATGTCGTAATAAAGAAACTGCTTGATTTTTTTCGTTATTTGTTTTTGGGGTGTTATGCCGTGTTGCGCTACCTCCTTCTTTAGCCAACGTTTCGGACATCGTTGCAGTGTCCATCATCAGGGCAGATCCGGCAGATCCGGTAGATGTGTCCGATGTCCGAAACGTTGGCTAAAGAAGGAAGTAGCGCAACACGGCATAACACCCCAAAAACAAATAACGAAAATGCTTTTGGCCGTGAAAATCTTAAAACTTATCTGCTTGATTTTTGTTTACATTAATTGCAGATGTACTCCCAGTGACATGTAAGTAATCTATATAAATAAAAATGAATCGCCGAAATGTATGTACGGCATAATTTCCGAACGACTGCACCAAATTGGATAATTCTTTGTTTTTTGTGTTCGTTATTGTCAGGACAGGGTTTGTAAAATTTCTGGTAAGTTCTGGCATCATGAAATTTGTATAAAAAAATTCAATAGGTGGCACGCGAGCTGTTTGAAAACTGAATGTAATGGAACTGAATGTATGGAATGCGGGAGGGGGGAGGGGAATTCGGGTAGGGTATTCGCGGGAGGGGAGGAGGGGAATCAGGGAGGGGGAAGGGGAACTCATGAGGGGGTTCGCGGAACGGGAGAAGGGGGGGGAGTGGAGTGGGGAGTGGGATGGTGGAGGAGGCGGAGTGGAAACGCGAGAGGGTAAAGGGACGCGGGAGAAGAAGGGGAGGCGGAAGGGGAACGGGACGAATGGGAAAGGACACGCAGGGAGAAACAATTTCTTTATTAAATGGCGTAGCAACGCATGCCGGGTACCAGCTAGTGGTTGATAAAGTGTAATTAGAAATATTTATTCAAATGACATGACGTAAATTAAATGAAGCTTCTATAATTTGTTTCTCTCCTCTGCTAGGAATAATACAGTCAAACCTCCGACCAGTTGTTATCGACTTTGCGATTTTATGCGACTGGGGCAATGCAAAGGGTACTTGGATATATTGCAAATACAAACAAAAGTACAGTGTGTAAAATAATGTTAAATGTCAAAGGCCATAGCATCACTCAACAAAAATTTCATATCAATGCCTCGAAGTGACGCTGAAATGTTGAAAAATAATGTGAAATTTGACATTTGTTTTGCGAGTTGCCACATGAAAAAAATATATGAACAGTTCCCAATATGAAAATGTGGGAGTTAGATGAGTTAGCATGCTGCCATCCCTACTTACCTTTACTTTAGCAGTAAAGTTGGCAACGTGAAAATACTCATTTTTCCGTAAATGTCAAATTTACTGCCAAAGTAATTGTAAACTGCACAGCTAAAAGTAAAGGTAAATGAAAAAAACCGACCCTCAGGTTTATACCATGAACGAAAATTGTAAACTTAAGTAAATTAGCAGGAAAAGAAATAAATATATTTTAAAGGAAACATGTTTAAAAAATATATTTTTTAATATATATGTATAGATCTTTAGGATTAACTAAGGTTAAAACTAAGGTTAAGATTAATTAAGGTTAAAGATAAGTAAAGAAGTAGATGTTTGTATATTACAGTATGGTTTGGAGTTTGGACTTTGAAAAACTTTTTTTATCATTTTTATGACTTTTCAAATGATATGATGAAGTTGCGTATTGAGTTATTTGGTCACCAAAGTTCATTATAATAGGATCACTAGACCTAGGTACTGTGAATATTATAAATTTCAATTTCATTTTTATTTTGTCATTCTTACTACCAGATAATTGCTACATAAACTAAAATATATAAAAAATAAGATACACGGTACATTATTATATTAGATACTGGCAAGTATAAGTTAATTATTAAAATAAAATGAATATTCATGAAAAAATATCAGAATTTTTAAAAGCATTATTATTACATTCGCTGATACCAAAAAAAAACAATATTATGTAATGGTTCGAGTACACTTGCGAGCCGAAACTTTTTTCGTTATGTTATTAATACTTACTTATGTTAAATCGTCGTAAAAAACTAGAATATTATTAATTTAATTTCAAATACCTGCCTATCGCTCATTCAATTTTCTCTCGTATCTAACTAAAATAGGCATTCCAAATCCAAGTATTAAACACGTCTTTTGAGAAGAAATAAATTAAGTTTGTTTTTACTCGTTGCTACTCTTCCATTAGATTAATTGGCAAATTAACTAGCTTTTCCATAAATTTTTTTGAGTAAACATTTCTGGCGCCCTTTCATAAATAAATATCTCCGCCTGCTGCGAGTATTTAGATTCTACCACCTCGGGGGGAGATAATATGTCTGGAGAGAAGAAAACTTTGCATAAGGGTAAATCAGTGCCGTCTTAGCGCAGATCGAAATAATAGAAATATATATTTTCTACACACCTAGAATGTATGAAAAAATATTGTAATTTTAATAATATTAAATTTTGAATCGTTTAGGTTACCTTAACTCCTAGCTATAGAGAGAAGCAATGAAGGTATTAAAGTTTTTTACCAATAAAGTTCGTAATTCTTATTCTTAAACATGCATTGAACCTTTGTAGCAAGTTAGATTCTCGTCACTCTCGTTTTAGAATTTTTCTTCAACCCCTCAGAAATCGGACGTATTTTTTAGAAGATCAAAATATTTCCGCTTTGCAAAAAATCCAAATAAATGGAATATATCTAAACATATACGAAAACTATTAACTGTTTTTGAAGAGTGATGATACATGTTTACAAATTTCGTTATTAGAAATTAAAATATAATTTTTTAAAAATTGAAACATAAAAGAGTTTTAAAAATTACTCACCGTACGTTTTTTCTATCCAAAATTAATAATTGATATTGGTAATACACAATGAATATTAATATTAATAGAAAAAAAAAGGAAAACACTAGGCAAATGTATTATAAACGTTTATGTTTATAAAATTATTTATTAAACGTATCACCTCACATTTTTGTCGATTTACAAAAAAACTAATTCTCGAAATTTTATACATTTTTCGCAAATTGTTAACGGATACTTTGGTTTCATAGAGGTGCACATTTTATTTTTTACGGTTAAATTATAAATTGGAATATAAAGCGTGGAGTTTTCTCTTTCTAACACCGTTTAGATGATATTTCTAACCACGACAGTAGGGAGATACAACGATTTGTAAGAGACCTACGTGAGTTCGGACAAATTGGTCTCCTGTGATTAAATGGGACAAGTCAAATACGACTATTAAAGATATGATACTTATAGATATATTTCCGCTTGACAGCTTTTATGCATTTCTAAAACTTTGGCATAATATCTACCGCATGCCTTGGATGGCAAATTTGCCGTCAGGTTTTAAAATACTCAAAATTTACTTTAAATATTTCAAAATTATTGTTTGTTTTCGCAAAAAGGTGTTTTAACTAAATTTATATTAAAATTCGTGATTTATTATGAAACGTTAAAAACCCTTCCCTGGTGAGATAAATGAAAACATTAATTAATGAAGCGGAGGTAAAGCTGTAATTGAAACTTGGGAAGATTCTTCTATAGACGAGAAAGATTTTCAAACAAAAGAGCAAGGAACTGAGCTCGAAGTAACGAGACGGGAGATGTATCGTTCACCTTTTCCAGTCTCACGCCCTTCTGATATTATGATTCATAGAAAAAGAGGCTTTGGAGATTCTCGGTGAAGTTAATATTGCAGACTTCTTTCATTAAGCTTTCAATTAAGCTTTTGTTCGAAGAAAAGCGCCGGTAGTATACCGCGGTAGATGCGTAGGTACTCACGGATTTGGTTCTTGTACCAAAATAAACTTGTTTTGTGTTGAATGTTGTTGAATTTTTTTAATGCATCGACAAACCTTCTAACAGAGTATGAGATACGATTTTTTTTAATAATAAAACAATATTTTAGTTAGGTAACTATAATATTTGTTTAGCAAATTTTTTTGGAGAAACCCGAAGATCCTCGAAAGGTGCTTCAATCTCACAAGAAAAATCATCTTAAATATATATACTGATACTGACGCATTGAGGGTGCACTGTGCACACAACCCACGAGATAGGCAAGTATATCATGATGCTATAACCCAATGCAACTAATAGAAAAACTGTCTTATAAACTTATAACACAATAACCTAATGCACCTACTGGAAATACTGGGTATCTCATGAAACTCGACTAATATAACCTAACCTAACCGAATCTTACCTAAGCCCACCCTAACTAGTACTATTATCTCGTGAGACTATACCTACCACCTCATGATTTAAAAAAAACACGTAAAGTTGTTTGGAGTAATTTTTTTCATTTTCTAGATTCTTATTTTCCATCAAGTGTTGAATCATTTAAATTAACTGAATTAAAAGTTAATGTTCTTTTCACACATATAATAGCCTCATTGGCGCTTCGCAATTTTTACCTCATGAGTGTGTTTGACTTAGAGGCCTTAGGTTTTCTCGGTAGGAAAAAATTGTTACCTAAAAACCCTACTACAATTGCAAGTGTCATCATCATCAGCAGGCCCAGGCATCAACCACCGAAAGTCCACTGCGGCCATGTATACAAACGTGTTTGTTTGTGTTATGTTGGTAGTGGGAAGGAGTCGGCGTGGAAAGCACTAATACCTGTATGCAATGAAGAAGATTAAGACAAATCGACCTAAACATGGTGCTTAGTGCTTCCGTCCCGCCTCGATGAGAAGAAGGCTTAATACCTGATAAGTTCCAGAACCAGAAGACGTCACAAAAAACCTAATAACAAACCTGGCGAATATTCTCAAAGGGACTACTGCCAAGGGAGTTGTAAAACATAGGAAATACCATTATAAATAATTGTTTTCCATGCTTACGGGATGTTTAGTTCTGAAACAGTTTAAAAAAACTAAACCCGTGTTCCCAAGTCCTTCATTGTTCATTTATTCCTTTGTCTTCCTCCTTTTCTTGAAATTCCCTAATTATTAGGAAAAGAAGAAGATGTTTTCATACCTACGTGGAACCCATCTACAATATTGGCACCAAAATTTTAAATTACCTACTTGTATGAGTTGAAAAATCGCAGTGACATCGGTCACATCTCGCCATTGAAATCTCGCTATTAATCGCAAAATTACCAATTATTAATGAACCCCAAAGTATCAGTAATTGTGACCAAGTTCTGCAGTCATTGAAGTGAGGTGCAGCCATCACCAAGATCGGCCCAGAAACAGCGGATGAACACATCAAAAGGTGGGGACTTATCCTTCCATTTGCCATTTCCAGTGATTGAGTTAAAAACGCAGTCAATTGTCTTGTTTTCGCAAAATTTTGATTCACAGTCCACACCTCTAATAATAAGGTAAACAATATATCAAAATATCATATTAACATAATGAATCGTCAATCCCTTTGCCCAAACTATAATAATTAAGAAGAGCTTTTAACAATATATTGCACGGAGTACTTAGGGTAGGTACAATTAAAACATTTAATCAATCATTTGTCCGAGTTCTTGTCTTGACAATGGAGAATGATTCGCATTGAATTCTCTAACATGCTTCCATACACTCAAAATGTTTTAATTTTAACTGAACCCGCGTCGACTATAATACTACCTACCTACTGTACAATAATACTTTAAGTATCTACGACTCAGTGTTCGACTAAGGGTGAATTAAAATTTCGGGGGCGGGTGGAAGTATTTCTGTCCGGACAGTCCCACTCTTTTGATGAATGAATTGCAGAATTTTTATGCTTGCGTACAAGTCAAACCATCGGGAAATAATTGGAAAGGGGCATGGGGTCGATTGGGGCTAATAAAGATATGCAGAGCTGTAATTCTCAGCGAGTATTAAATTTAATATTTGCAATAATTTATAAATTAAAACATTACAAATATGATTAATATCATTTTATTAACACCCTAGTGGGTTTTTACAATAAAATTTTACAATTGTATTATTCGTAAAAAAAATAACACATAAATGCCAATTAGCAAAATACCAAAACGATGATTAAAATTGGATAATAAAAATTAAATCCTGAAATGGTAAATAAAAAAGTATAACATAGAAAAACAAGTGTCTGCGAATTCGCTAACAATATTAATTTTGTATGTTACAAACCAATAAATAAGAATGTAATTTACTCGCAAGGTATAGAAATAATAGCATAGATAACCGGGTAGTTATGTCTAAATACATGTATACATTTTTTTCCATGAACACCTCACAAGAGTCTCAGCTGCTCCTGGCTGGAGCCAGCGAGACTACGGCATCCCCAATTGGGGTATGTTGTGAGGCTGAAGGAAGTGGGGAGGGGAAGGAGATAGGGACGGGGAGGGTGGGGAAGAACCTGGTTATTCAGATCTGGTCACCAAACACGGCTAAAGCCATTTCAAGCAACGTTTCAATTCTGAATGGTGGTCTTACACCACGGTTATACTGAGAGTATCTTCCACTCTGGAAGGTGCCGCAAATATACTATATATTATTTTTAATGAATTAATCGTGAAAAAACACAAATTAATCACATAAAATTTATAAGCCCACGCCTGGATTCATCCCGAGACCTTAGGATTGCGACTCAAAGGCCTTAACGCTAGACATATTTACGCGTGAAAGCCGTTTCGTTTGATGGTATTGATAATACCTTTGGTGGATCTGATGTTACCCACGGATAAAAGTAAACAAAAGTACCAAGCAGAATTTAGACAATAATTTTTCATAATAAAATATTTAGAAGAAAAGTACCTGCATTTGATGGGAGAACATTTTAGCTCTATATAGTGGAAATAATTTCAATGTATAATGCACGCAATATTTTATTAACCTAATACAACCCTGTTTGTAACACAAAGGGTAGAAAATTAATCGCGAGTTAAATGAGTCGTTCGCGAATTGAAAATATCAGATGGTAATCAATCTCGGGGATTTTTCTTATGGAGTTTGGAAAACATGTTTGTTTTGTTTGTTATTACTTCTTATATTACTTAGCTACTCGAAATGGAGATGAACAAACATCAGCACGTTCAATAAAGGAGTATGTTTTTTATCATTATATCTTAAGCCTTAAGATTCAAGGATTCGAACGAAATAATACATCATTATCTTCTTATTTGTTATAAGACCTTACACTCGAAGAAAAATAGATCGCAAAGAGACATATAATACATTTTTTTTAATTTTAAATTTAACACGTGCATGTACATAGTTGTATAAACCTGTGCCAGTAGGACTGTTGCCATTTCAATTGAGTAATTTGTAAGAAGGGAATGGAGGAGAGGTATGTAAAAAGAAAAGATGAAGGCACGAAGGTTCCTGGTCCAATAACTTAACATCAAGGACTATTGCGATTTTGAATGGATGTCTCTTACTTGAAATAATACTGTATATATATATATATATATATATATATATATATATATATATGTGAAATAAAGAGCATAATTTATACTGTAATCTGATTTATTCCAATCGTTTCGTATCAAAACCAACACTAATTTATTTTTTAATATGTGCATATAAAAAATTAAATTAGTATTTATTTGTTTTCATTTCAGACCTAATTTTATTGTACAGAATCATGAACAAACTAATTGACAGCCCTGCCATCGTTGCTACTATTAAACTTCATGTACCGACAAGGAATACTAGACAAAATATAACATTCTTTTGCAACACATACACAACTAACTATCAATCACACTCACTTACCAATAGGATGCATTATGTAGGCAACAAGTTTGGTGGTATTGTAGATGGATTCGCTGATTCCCTTTACATTCTAAAGTGCAATTTAAACCAACATTTTGTGGAATCCTACAAATTATTGTAACATGGGTATAATATATTTAACGATTTGATTTGTTATTGTAATGTTTATATTATATTTTGTTCTATGTTATTGTTAAATATTACATTGTTTAAAATATTTCACGGTTTTCCACAAGATTATACAAATGGTTTTTTTCTTTTCTTTAAAAACTACTTGTATATTCTTAAACGTTTTTTCACTTTTATAACTTTTCGTATAAATTCTATGTATGTGTAATCCTCGATATCTTAAATATTATTTTCTAATCTATGTAAAAGCCCCTACGGGCGTTTAACAACAATAAATAAATATATGGAAGGGTTTTAATAAGCCCACAACCTCTGCGTCCAGAGCAAACTTTGCCAATCTTATTCCGCCTTGGATAGATATCGTCGATGATCAAAATCATAAAAATATAATAAAGTTTATACGTCTAAATAGACAACTTCCATTCTTCATTTAATATGATACAGAAATTGTAACTTAAATGCTATCATTAAGTGTAATCTTCATTGAATCCTATGGGGGTAACAGAAATAAACGGAGGTTGCGCAAATTTTCGAGTCGCTTGTATGACAACTTAATGGCAGATTATGTGCGTTAACTTTGATTTTAACCCTTGCACGTTCAGAATCACAGACTGGATAATTATTTAATAACCTCCCTCCTCTTAATCCCCCCATCCCTCCCCCCCCACCCCATCTCGCCATCCCTATGTATCCCCGACAGCCGCGATGCAGGGAGATCAAAACTCAGCAGGATTACTCGACTCATTATTTTAATAACAGCGCTTCATAGGACTCGCATCGCTTCTTCGTCTAAGAATGTGTTTTTAATGCGAGTAGGTTGGCTCTTGATAAGTAGGTAAATCGGCAATTAGCTTTACACTATTATTGTATTATTTTGTAAGTTGGAAACCCCCTTTCGGAAGATACTGAGTAAGCAATAACCGACAAACTAAGACTAATTAATATTTTTTTGTTTAAATCCAACATTTGATTTATGGATATAACATATTACAAAAACAAGTTTTTTTATGAACAGTAAATAAAAAGAAATAACAATAAAATTTACAAATAAAAGATTAAAAAAAAAACAGATGTAATTAATGTAAAAATATAAGTATGACAAAAATCCTTTTTATTTGAAAAATTTTTCATATCAGTCATGACCGTGATGTAATTAAACAAAAAAATGACATATATGTTAAATAGATGACATATAGACAAAAAAAATTATTCACTACCTGAAAAAATTAGAAATAATAATATAAATAAAAAAAAATTAAATTCGGCTTAAAAATTATACCGAAAGTTTAAATTGAATAATTTTTTTTAAACCAATAATGTAACAACCCCATACACACAAGACCTGCTTATTTATGGGGGTAAATCGAAAGTAATTGTATAAAATTTATTGTAAATTATATATCTTTTTGTGAATAAAAAAAAAAAAAATGTTATTACAAAAAATATATATATAAATACATATTCGGAACAAAAATCCCTTAAATGAGTTTCATTTTAACAAAGATTTTTTTTAAATGTGAATACCGCACAACGAGTACTGTTCCTCAACCGTCTGGAGCCAGTGAGGTTATGGCATTCCCAATTGGGGTACGTTGTCAGGCTGAAGATAGTGGAGAAGGGAGGGAAATGACAGGCAGAATGGAAGTGAAGTACCTGGTCATTGAGGTCTGGTCAGCAAACACGCATAAAGTCATTAAAAGCAACGTTTCATTTCTGAACAGTGGTCCTTCACAAGGGGTATAGTGAACTTCTCTGAATTCTACTCCGTACTATAATCATTATTGGCATTATATACAAATAGCAACCTAGGAAAAATTTTAATTAATGCCAAGGACAAAGAGGACATACTAAGCCACTCGGGCGTTTATAAAATTAGTTGAAACGATTGTCCAGCGTTCTACATTGGGCAAACGTCACTCAATGTGGAAACTAGAGTAAAGGAACACATAAGATGCCTAACCAGTTCAGGGTTTTCAGAATTCGCAGAGCACTTAATTAATAAAGACCACACTTTTAACCTGGATACGGGTATTAAAGTCCTACACAAAAAATGGGATAGGCTTAAGATTAAATAATTTAGAGGCATTTGAAATAAAAAAATCAGTTAATACAAAGGCTGAAATCATTAATAATCAACTAAATTTAACATTCAGCCCTATTATAAGTATGTTTCCCGTTATCCCACTCGCCCCTCCCCCACTTCCCTCCCACAACTGACGCACTGTCCCACTCTAATTTACTGTCTCTTGCTTTCACAATTTGTATATCTATATGTGTATTTTCCTGTATTTGTCAGTATTTTTTATATTCAGTCCTGATGATGGTACGGAGGTACCGAAACCGGTAGACGGAAAAAAATAACAATAAAGTGACGTAAAACAAAGTATTTTCTTTTTATTTATTTAAAATGTCAAGTCACAATGTGTTTGCTTCTTTTTAAAAAAAAAAGTAAATTAATTAATTAATTAACTAATTACATTAAGGGTTTATTACATTAAGAGTACAATATTTCACTATCCAATTTCAGGGACTTAATTTGTTTTTCTGAATTATTCATATTTAAGTGTTTCTGTTATACTAATGTGTTATTTTGTTGAAGAATTATAGCACGATTTAGCTTTGTTTAATTTTAGACATATATACTGCTTTAGAAGCTCATCCCTGTTTTTGCAAAGATGTATCATGTTTAACATATTATTTTACTACTCTTTAGCAAGGAGTATTATAGGAATTTTAGCCCCAGAGGCATATCTGGCACGTGTCATAACATCCCCGAAATAAATCATAATATCCTGTTACGGAGAATCCTCTGCCCCATTTAAAGGTATTAAAATTATATCCTGTTTCACATTTTAAGCCTCGGGGAAGATACGAAACAACGAATTATCAGAACTGAATTTAAACGTTATTCGTTCCTAAACTAAAAAAAATGTAATTCTTAGTAAATTATTTACATCTTGCCGATTCTACAGATTTTTAACAATATTTAAAAATTAAAATTGAATCACTGTTATTATCTTTTATCACGACTATTCCTAGAATCGGATATGATTGAAGATTTCCACGGCCAAAAGTATAATCGTTATTTATTTTTAGGGTGTTATGCTGTGTTGCGCTACCTCCTTCTTTAGCCAACGTTTCGGACAGCGTCACAGTGTCCATCATCAGCAGATGTGTTATCTATCATCTGTGAAACATCTGCCCTGATAATAAGGTGGTAAAAAGGGTGGTAGCGCAACACGGCACAACACCCCAAAAATAAATAACGATAATTATTCCTGGAATTTATTACCAGACCAGTCTTTTAACTAAATCCAGCAGTAGCAAACAATGACAATAAAAACTTATGTAACTTTGTTTCAGATCTCCATAATCTTTTGCAATGAATTACTTCAAAGAAACGCCCATTCCAAAATTAGCGCTAGTGGTGTTCAAACTCGCATACAATGTACATTCGGCATTTTAATGTTTTAAAAAGTATTCTTTTGCATCAATGTTTTATTTGTGCAACCGCGCATACATCATGATGTCTCCATTTAAATTTAGAAAACACCGAGAAGAAATTCTGTTCGTACAAAAGACAGTCGTAAAAATGCAAAACAATCGCGAAGAATTTAGGTACCGCAAGTTTTATGAAGCTACGAATTATTGAGCTCGTTTTGAATACGCAATTACTGGTTTTATTGCCCGTTGCTTCTCTGCACTCCGGGCATCTATTCGGATCAATGATGCGTTATAAATCACTAATTTACTGTTCTCAGATTACATTCGATATGTAATTTCGAGAAATTATAATATTGTGCTTTTATTACATTAATAAAATATCAGATTCTGTTATTTATTATGTATATGCGTTCTCGACTTAACATTATTATAAATCGATTAAAATCTGTTACTGAAATTTCACCGAAAACATCTACTCACACTTACTTACATAGGTAAAGGTCGTAATTCACGAGAATATTATAAACTATGGTTCACCCAAGTTTACATTCAATCTAAGCAAAATTTACATCCAGTAAAAAAAGCTTATGAATGAACCGTTTCTGCATTGGAGTAACGTAAAACTTCCTTCAAAATTGCAGCTTTATCAAAATACATGTTAATTATTAGCAGAAAGATATTAAAAAGTGAATAGACAAAATGTTTAAATAGAAAATAAATAAAAACAACGATAAAATTTTAACCAACTAAACAAAAGTTGTGCGGGTTTTGCTGTCTTCGATTATTATCCGCCTTTTACAATAGCTCCACACAGGAGACCCTGAGGAAAATAATTCCCCTCAGGGCTTATGACATCTCTGATGATGCTGGGTGGAGGGTCTTTTTAGGAAAGGAGGGAGAGAAAGTTATGGAAAGGAAAAGGGTTTGAGGGGTGGGTAGGAATCTGGGGGTCAGTGTGTCCAAGAGTGACGGACGCTTGAATCCATCCCTCACACCTAGGGATGCAACGATATATCGGAAATCCGATAAATATCGATATATTGACCCCTAAAAAAATCGATATTTATCGATATCGACGATACGCCGATATCGGTATATCAATATCGAAAAACACAAAATATCGTATCGAAATATCGAAAAACCCGCCCAAATTAAAATACCCACAAAATCGGGTAAAAAAAGGTAAGAAAAAACTGGCGGTGACGTCGAGCTTACGCTATATCTTTCTGCTCGCTATAAATACTCTAAAAGTAAACATTGTTGAAACATGGCAATCAGTGGCGTAGCTAACATGGGTGGCACCCGGGGCGGATGTCACCTCCCGGGGCGTAGTGTCACCCCCCCCCCCCCCCCCTATTACAGTTGACTTGAGAAATTCAAAACACTTATTCATAAAATTGGTCCATCCTGGGTGGGGGAGGGGGTGGCAGATGGGGGGTGGGGGAGAGGGGGGGTAGAGGGGGAGGGTGGTGGCTAGAAAATTTCAGAATATAGGCTATTCCACCTATAAAAGACCGACCGACACAACATTCGGGGCACTCCACGGGGAGCCATAGAGTTACGAAAACATAAATAATAGACCGTGTCCATGCAATATCTTGGTTACGTGGATGCAATATCGTGGTCGAGTGGCACCCAATTATTAAAGTTTTGTGATTATTGAAATAGGTAAGAATAAAAAAATATATACATAATCGATAAACGTTTGATAGCTATAACTACAACTACATTGGATTTCTATAAGTTTAAAAAAAAGAAGAAATATCGGTTTATCGTCCTACTAGACTGGTATATCGACTTACTTCGATATACATCGTTATCGATAAATCGATATTTTTAAAAACCTTGCATCCCTACTCACACCGCGGCGTAAGGCGATGTTCCGAGAGAGAACGGCTTGAGAAGTCAAATGGACTCCCTCAACCATTCTCTCCCGATCCGGCGTACCATACAGCTGGTGGGCAGACGCATCCGCCATCAAGACCCAGGCAAACTTCACCCCATGAACCCGGACAACCTTGCTAAATCAACAAACGTAGCGAACCACTTGGGGAGACCCATGGCACAGGTGTTGGTTATCCAATAAATGGTTCCGGTGTGGCGGTACCCACACCCGCCTCCCAAATTGAATCCCCCTGAATTGGTTTCATATCCAAAAAAAAAAATTTTTTGCCAATAATAATATTTAATTATAAGATTTTATACACTTAAATAATATTATCTATTTATTAATTTATAGTTAAGTAGGTACTGCTTATTGTGACATCAAATCTGCACATGCCGGTTCATTGAAGCCGATTAAGCAATGATTAGATAAATACAACGGACCCAATGAACTGCTGTTTTGTTAAAAAACCTCTCATACCTAAACGGTACTTCCCTCTTGTGGTCTCTTCAATATTGTTGCAATACGTAATATAATTTTGCAGCCACAGCTCGGCTTATGGAGCTTGAGTAATGGCCTGAAGGATCCTCAATCAGGTTCATTTGGATATGAAGCACTCGAAATGTGTGGCTGAATTAAGGATGCGTCTAATCATCTGACATGTTGGGCCATGTCTGAAGTCTGACGCTTGTGTCATCGTTATTTTTTGCGCGTACGTTATTTCAGTGGAAAGTATTGCCAACATTGCAAATAAAATAAAAGCTATTCTAGGTATCTGTGTAATAAAGGTTAGCAAATGTTTTTTATGGCAATGTTAATAAGAGGTGAAAGCATAGATACCTACCGCTACCCATCTCAGAAATATTTTTTAAACCATTCTAAGTAAGTAGACTTTTCGGTACGTAGATACATATTTTTGTGGTGCCGAAAAAAGGTGTTATATTTGTAAATGTCTCGAATATTTGAACAAGTATCTAGTGCTCCAATGCTAAAATTAGTGGAATGTTCCTAGATAAAAATGTATTATGGAAATCAGCTAGTTACGTGTAGGAAATGTTTCCCAGATATGTCGCACATACTTTGGAATACATTGATTTTTGAAACAAGAACTATTTAGTGGTGTTTAATTTCGCGTTTCAGGCGCGGTCAATCCATACACACTGTGGATGCTGCGCTTCCCTTCTTTTCTAGGGTTAAAATAAGTATAATAATAATTATTATGTATTTATTTATTATGAATTAAAAAGCCTTAGATTTATTTTTTCTAGCCGTAAACCGCACTGGATACTGCATTAACGACATCGCCACCGTCCCATTCTCAGAGAGCAACACTAACACGACACACGGAGCAGGTCGAAATACATATGTAATATGTATATATCGGGCAGATCATGATGCACTACATCGTGAAGTGCCTGGCGGCAGATCGTGAAGTGCCTGAGGCGTATGATGATTTGCCTGATTTTACGATCGGCCTCCGACATTTTTTTTAAACATTTGTAAAGGTTACAACATAATATAACATCAATATTTCAATCACTCTCCTCATAAAGCAGCTGCTTGTGTTTAGGAGAGGACAACTAAATATTTTTACATCTGTTTAAATTAAAACTATTATTACAAAAATTATTAGTAATTTTATGAGAGAATACGAATAAAAGTAATAAAAAGTATAATATTTATACATATTTTAAAGAGTATGTATATTTTTGTAATAATAGTTTTAATTAAAATTAAAATTAAAATTAATTAAAATTAAAACTATTATTACAAAAATTATTACTAATTTTATGAGAAAATACGGATACAGGTAATAAAATATAGGTTAGTTAATAAATGATTCAAAGAATTGATAAGGCAAAAACATATTTGTAGACAATAAGTAAAGTTATGAGGTAGTAATTGAGTATTTTAATTTTTTTTATAAGTCGTAGTTTTCTTCCGATCATAATATCTAGGGATAATTTATTAAATAATTTTATACCCTTGAATATATAGTGATGCTGTGGCACGGTTAGTCCTCATTATCAATCCTCGAACGTCGCGTAACCTCACCAACACTAGCAAAACAGTGGATGCTCCGTTCATTCCGCGTCCACGACGCAGGAACGAGTGTAATATTTTTGTATTGGCGCATGCGCGTTTAGTCAAGCCTGCCATGGTTAAATTAAGGCCGAATACGGTTTCCATAGGAGCTTCCAACGCACAAAAAACGACTTTTATGATTATAGGCATAGTGCACAGAATAGCTTATCCGAAGCGAGCGGACTTAGTACCATTAGAGATTTGTTTGCCTGACCACCTTTCGACAGTTATTTGTTGTCTTTAATAGCCGAATCCGATTGATACATTGAATATCTTTCGGAATACATACCTATTTAATTCATTTAATTAGGGAACTGTTATATTTAATGTGTAGCATAAAGGTTGTATAGAGCTAATTTGACACACTATTTTTTGTCGATAATTCCATCTTGTTCGTGGGCTAGTCCATAG
Organism: Limnephilus rhombicus; assembly: GCA_929108145.2. NCBI lineage: Eukaryota > Metazoa > Arthropoda > Insecta > Trichoptera > Limnephilidae > Limnephilus > Limnephilus rhombicus. Next base: position 32,078,939 of record OV815272.1, on the reverse strand, counting down.
ACTTTTATATTTGATTTTAGGTAGGTAGGTATATACTCCAGCATCCCTTGTACAAAAAGTCACCGACCACCACTGGTAAACGTACAACTTATTTATTTATTTATAAAGAAGCCATGTGTTTATTTATTTATAGCACAATAATGCAAATAATAAGTGAGTGACAACATTATTAATCAAGGTGAAAATAAATCTCTTTTCCCCATTTTTAGTAAGTTAAGTCGAGGCTTACAAGAAACTTAAAAAATAAACTGATTTCAGAGTAAGAATTTATTTGCACCGTAATTCATTCTTATGATTATTCATGAATCTATACTTTATTTTAAAGATGCACCACCATAAAAAGTAATGGTAGATTTTGCAATGTGTGTTTGGAAGTTATTCTTGTTAAAATCAAAACGTAGACAATACTATATTGATAAAGTGATTTTTTATTTCTATCTAACTATCCGGAGGCAAAATGAACGCATAAGGTTGACATTGCAATTGCAGTAATTTGTACCGTGCGTGGGCATGATTCTTCAATACTGCAAATGCAGGGGTCCAGCTCCTAGGGGTTAATAGATACAAATTTAAAAAAAAAACTGTTTAACAATTCTAGAGAAAAACCATTCTATCGATTTTTTTTAAATTAATATTCAAATTATTAGGAATTGTGATTACGCCCATTGTGTGTATTGCAAATCATATTGACAGGATACCTTACATGTGAAGCAGATTCCCGCTTCTTTCTGCCCCTTGCTTCGCCTGAGATATGTATACCGATATTCTTGGTCGATGGTATGGCGGCATACCGGCACCGTTTACTTCAGCTCTGTCTCCAAATGTTGACAGCCCGCCCCTTTGTACTTTTATTCGCGTATGGAAATTGACTTTACGTATTCTTACGTTTAAGACAAGAGCGATTTTCGACGGCGATAACTATTTCGCATTTTGCAGTTTTTTGCAGAAAACGAAAGATTAATGTTTTCGTTTATATCGTTCATATTATTAGGTTTATTTTAAGATGCAGGTAAGATATGTGCAGGTACTTAATACATACTCGTATATGTATACTTACGTATATTCAGAAGTGGTCAAAACAAAATATACATGATTTGATAATATAATTTTTTGAGCAGCTTTTATCGACGATGTCATTATTTTTACACATTTAATTTTTTTTTTAAATTCGATAATACATTGTAACTATATCACAGAAGCAAAGCATAATTATAATATATATGGGTACCTACCTACTACTAATCATATAAAGTGAAATCAATTGTGAAATATGTAATAATATTATGAATTAATTAAAAAATCATGAATGCATTGGTGTGATGAATCTATATCATTCTAGGTACATTTAATGAAATTTAAGTATGCCTAGGTAAAATTAAAGTCAAATAAATGGCAAGAGTCGAATAAAAATGGTACTAAATACGTGGGTATATGTTTTATATCTAATTAGAAAGTGTTCAGTTAATCTTCTAATTATTACCGTTCAATTATTTATTTCATTAACAGCAGGCATTATTAAAAATATATATTATTAATTTACTTAGTTATGTAGGTACTTACCTACTAAATTATCACCTGCTCGGATAATGATAACAATAAGTGCCATCGAAGTGATTTTTCATTAAAGCGCTATACAAATTATCGAAATATTATTGGCAGTAAAAAATGACAAACTGTTAAAGATTCGGAACAAACCCTTAAACCCTTAAGTATATAGGTTTTGTAATATTTTGCTGGTTTTGGTTCAGCAATTTCGAGTGCAAACCATACCGATAATAAAAATACAATTATTTTTTTAGTTAGTAAGGTACCTACACATTTTATTTTTCTCTAAGAAAGACCATCAAGAAAGATTATCATGATTAAAAAGGCACTGAAGATGGTTCGTATGGGTATAATATGTATGTAATAATGTCAGTAAAGATGAATATATTTATGGTCCATCCGTTGTTAAGTTTTCTATCAGTTTGATCTTAATTTAATAGCATCGCGGAGCATAAAGCATTTTATAAGGACGCCGTAAACCTCTCCTCAAAATGAACTAAAACCGAACGAAGCGAGCCATAAATCTCATTTAAAGGTGCTCTTACTTCTTACAGAGGTGAAAATAAGTTTCGAGATGTAATCTCGATTAAAAATAATGGCGTCGACACCTCGCGAGTCACCGCCGGCCGCGACACCAGCTCCTTTACATCTGACACATCAAACCGGCCAAAACTTCAATCTTGCTGAAGCGGGATGTCTGATGTCTGATGTCCGGGGCTGGGCGAGGTAATGGCGATGTCAGGCCAGTACCCAGTGCCCAGTGCCCACTGCCCGTGGCTTGATCGCCGATCAGCCCGATTCACGGTCCGGTCGGAAGTCGCATTCTGCTACTGCTACCGCTATTTGCTGCTTGCTGCTCGCTACTGCCGCGGCCGCTCCGGTGACGCGACTTTAGCACGTCACTAGCCGTCACTACCGACACTAGATGCCAAGCGCGGCGCGACGCGACTTCGGCGTCATTATTGGACAGCTTTATATTGTAGCTGCTTCTCCTTGAAGGTTTAATAGATAGAAGACTGCTAGAGGTAGGTTCCCAACTAATGCTGTTCAATATAAAGCTCAATAGGTAGGTAGGTGGAGAAACACGGTAGGTTTTATTTAATTGCACATGAAGATACCATTTACAACTGCTCAGAGCCAGTAGAACTAAGGCATCCCCAAGTAGAGATGAAAAGGGAAAGGAGAGTATAAAAAGGGAAATTCTGAGCATGTTTTGCCATTTAAGCATTGTTTTTGAAGTGAAAACTTCTTTAGCACCTTTGTGATTTTTAAACTTGATGAAACGAAAAAAAGCCGCACTAAAAAGAGACAAACACAAACATTTATAGAATTTAGCCTGCGAGATAATGAGATAGTACCTATAATCGGCCTCCTCTTTGTGCGGTGCTTCGCAGCCTCCGCACTCTTGTCTACTTTAGTGTCTAAAGATTCACTTCTACCGTATGTGAATTGCACACACTGATTTTTTTTAGATTAGTTCCACACAGGAGGACTTCTGTCATCTTTGGGAAAGGAAGTTCTGGGAAGGAAAAAGCATGAGGATTGGGTAGGAATCTGGGGGTCAATGTATCCAGGAGTGACGGACATATGATCCTTCCCTTCCATTGCGGTACAAGGCGATGGGCTGAGAGAGTTCGACTGGAGAGGTCAAAAGATCTCCCTCAAGCAGCCTCTCCCGATCTGGCCCATCATGCGTAGGTGAATAAACGCATCCATCGCTCTAACCTAGACAAACCTTACCCCATGAACCAGGGCACCTCTTCTAGGTCACCAAGCGCAGCAAACCACTTGGGACAATATATGGCAGGGGTGTTGATTAACCATTAAATAGTTCCCGAGGCGGAGGTACCCATGTGGTTTTTTTATTTCATTTCGATTCGTAATGATGTTAACTTATGTATGAAAAGTAATCCTACATCACCCAATAAACCGTTATAACAAAAGCTCGATAACGATCAAAATTTCAGTCATTAATAAATAATTGTAACAAAAGTCATATAAAATAATAAGATAATAATCTTTTTTATAAAAATTCCTCTGTCGGTTTTATGAGATTTTGTATTAAACTTCGATGAGAGTGTTCATCAGAGTTTATACATTTATGTTCTGATTAATTCAATATTGAACACCTTAATTTATCACCACCAATTAAGAATTTACAGTGCCTCCAATAGGCGATCCTTCTATTGCTTCCCTAAATCTTACCGGCATATTTGTTATATCTGAGACTAGACCAATATTGTTTCGTAGCCAATAAGAACAGTAGATATAACAGACGTAATTCTATTATTATTAGATGATAAATATATTTTAAGGTATCGCCACTAAAATCATGTGAACGACTTAAGGCTCTGCAACCGGGTTCGAAAACAAGATTATGGAGAGATTCGAAATTACGAATGTTAGAGGAGAGCGCTCACATTTACAGCGACAAAATCGATGCGAAAATTTTTCATAAAACATGCCTCGCTTAAAATAGAGCAAAAATCTCGCAGGCATTGTCTTAAACAGCATTTAAAGAAACGCTGTGAATTTTTTCATACATATAACATATAAAATAACTGAAACAAACGTGTTTATAATAAATTTTGGAGCATACTTTGCGATTTTTTTCTATCGAGGGAATTTTATATAATTTGCGTTTCGGCGCGGGCAATGTCTAGATATTATCTTCAAGAATAACATATATTTTTTTAAGAGTTTTAAAACTTTATGTGTTTAAGGGAGATATGTAAGAAATCGGTAGAAATTCGGGTTGCGGGTAGAGTTGCCATACGTCCGGAATTTTCCGGACAAGTCCGGAAATATAGGTCTTTGTCCGGAATGCGGGGGGAATTCTAAACAGTAATTTCTACAATTAAGTGGAGATTGATATAAAAAATGAAATAAACCAAATTATTTTTATTACAAATCAAAGTAAAAACATCACTTGTGACATTTAGGGTAAAGGGGGGCAAATTGGAAGGGGCGGGCAAAGTGGAGGGCAAAGTGGAAAGTTCACATAAAACAAAAAATTGCAACTTCCCCCCCCCCCGTTGCGCTTACTTACCGCAAGTCGCATGTCGCCCTTGTGCCCCTGATGAAATTTAGCACGGCTGCGGCGACCCAGCGCGGTGCACGTGTATGTTGAGTGATTTGTGCAGATTCCTTACGAAAACATTCAAACTTCCTCGGTTGATTTTTCATTGAAAGGTGAGGATTTAGTTGTATGCTATTTATTATTGCACTGTATATAAGTATTGTCCAACGTTATTTTAATACGTCTGTGATATTTTGATAAGATTTTTCGATATATATATATATTTTTGTTCCTTTCACACCATTTGGGCAAAGTGGAAAGTTGTATGTGAGGGCAAAATGGAAACCTTTCCACTTTGCCCGCGCACGTGAGATGTCCACTCTACTCTAACATAACAAAAATCAATTGGAAGAAAAAGTAGCCAAAAAGATGAAAATTATCAGGGAAAGAAAGCAGAAAGTAAAAAATACAAAAGAAAATAAAAATTGAGAAAATGGAACAGAAAAAGAAAATTTCAAAAAAACAAAAAATCTGCAAGAAAGATGAGAAACCATTTTCTCGAAGATAAACAAAGTTAAAGAGAAAATTAATTTTCAACCTCAGCCTGGCACATCAAAGCAACAACATTTTACACTTTGCATGTTTTGCAAACAAATTTACATTGATCCTCCAACTGAAGAATGGATTCAATGTAATGTCTGTCAAGAATGGGCACATGAACTGTGTGTCTATATTGGAATGATGGAAAATTTACCTGCTCTAATTGCCAATCCCGTTAGAGGAATCATGCTATCATATTCTGTATTTTATTGTTCTATATTATATGTTTCCACTTTACCCTTTCCACGTTTCCACTTTGCCCTGCTATGCGGGCAAAGTGGAAAAAAGTTAAGTTTTCAAAACTGGGTCTCCATTACCAAAACTGTTCTCTTTTAGTATTATTTTTTTTCAATTAGCAAAAATATGTAAGTTTCTTGTTTTAATAAACTATAAAAAATTTTAAAAAAATTACATTCTCTTAACTGTACATTACATTCTCTAATCTGTACTCTGAAGTTAAGTTTTCCACTTTGCCCCCCCTTCCCCTAATTAATTTTAAACAAAATGTCTAAAAATTTTTTACACTTAATACCCAAATTATATATAAAAGGAATACCCCCCCCCCCTTCCCCCGATAACGACATTCCTATTATATTTACAAGAAAGTCCGGAATTTTTATCAAATGTCAGGAATTTTCTCCAGGATTTTGATTTTTTGACCTGGGAACCCTAGTTGCGGGCCCACGTGGCTCCACTTTAGGTAAAATAATATTGTGCAGGTAGATAACCACCCCAAATTAACCAAGTACAAGTAAGTATCGTTTTGTGTAGCAACAGAAATTCCGGAACGGTGAGTTCTGGCATCGTGAAATCTGTCAATGTTTGTGTTTGGAACGTGCAACGTAATTTTCATCATTAGTCATGAATAGCTTATATAAATGGCCAACTTTATTACGGCGCCGTTTTGTGAAAAAATCATCTCAAAAGCAATTTTTTATTTGATCCATATTTTTCTTCAAATCTCTTGCAAAGCAGGGTTCAAAGCTCCATTTAAAGTTCTATGTACTTAGCAATTGGAGCAGGTACTATTTATTTCATTATTGTAGTCGCTCTTTTTTTATTCATACGGAATAAAAACAGGTGACGTTAATCGAAATTAAATAAAGTAAATACGAGTATGTTTTTCTAAATCATTAATTAAGTTTACTGTATTTAGGGTTAATCTTTTTCCCTAAAGACTCAGGATTAATGACGCGATATATTTTCATTACACTAATTATTATTGTGTGGACACTAATACGGTTAAAAACGATAAATTATTCAGTTTCTGGAGGTGGTCCATCGTTAAATTGGACATGTGTGCGATAAACCCACAACGATGGATGAGAGAGCGAAAATCCATAAAATTATCAAAATGACAAATATTTACATACGCGCTTTTAATTTATTTTTTGAATTTATTTGCTGAAATTATTTGACGGTTTTTTACGCAAATAAAATTAATGCATCCTGATGATATTGAATATCTAAGACTTTTGTGAAAATGTTCAACAAAATGAGCGTATATCATTTATTACGGATCAGTTATTGTATAGATTTTAAATTAATCTTATTTCAAAGTGCTGTGAAAGTTATATAAACAATGACCAGTACGGTATAATAACATGACTTGAATAGAACTTTTACAGAACATTAAATTATCTTTGAAATTTTATGAAATTTTCAAATTCTGTGAAACAAATGACCTTTGGACTTGTGACTTCAAATTTTAAATAAATGAAAAAAAAATGATTTAACTTAATTTTTATACTGTTCCTGATGATGGTACGGAGGTACCGAAACCGGTAGATAGTGAATAAAAAACAATAAAGTGACTTAAAACCCAGGTATTTTCTTTTATCTATTTATTTTAGAGAAATCAACAGTTTATAAATTGATTAATTTATACATGTATAATTTACCTAACTGAGAAACCAATTATAGATTTCCTCATTATACTTTTATATAGTGTATCTAGAAATTATACGGTAATCTTACAACAACCAAATATATTTCGTATTACATTATTTTAACGGGAGGTATTATTATTATTATTATTTTAATTTATTATTAATATATTTGTATTATATTACAGTAGGTGTAACAGCGGGTATAATAACAATTATTTGTAATATAAAATTATGAGATATTACTCCATACTAAGCAAAAGATGTTGCTCGCATTGCCGGAGGACTTAGCCAGCTAAGGATAGAAACCTGACGCATGTGTTAACTCAACCACTGACCGTTACATCTATAGAATAGTACCTACATCTTGACTTATGGTATCCATATCTAATGTAATAAATTTAGTTTACGTGTCAGTTCTGAATAATTAGCTTATGTGACTCGAATGTGTCATACTAACCATGAGAAAAAAAACTTTGTTCACAGTGTTTACAAAATTTTCCCAAACAGTTGACAAAAAAATTAACGAACTAAATTAATATCAGACAAATAAAATTTATATTTACTAGACAAACCGAACTCGTATTATCCAATGCAGAGCATGTTAGCATGCAAGTTGGAAGACTTGAAAGGACTTTAAGAAAGTGTATTTTTTATTCAAGGAATCAACAATAATATTGACAAAAAAAAAATAATATTATCCAATGCATGCTTGCTCCACCCTTGTTTGCTGCATACGGCACACATTGAACAAAATCCTGATAAAATGTTTAAGTTTCCTGATTTCCTCGTGTTCCCACTCGGCCGTGCTATTAGGACAAACGTCCCGTACAAGCTCAGGTGTTGTAAGAACAATAAACATATCAAGCGGGAAAGGGGAGGAGACGGAGAGATGGGAAGGAAGAGGGATGGAGGGAGACAAAGGAGCGTGGGCAGCGCTTGGATTCTCGCCGCCATACAAAAATATGCGCAAAATTTTTGAAATATGTCTTCGTTACACGAAACGGGGAATAGCGGCACGTGGTACAAAGTAAAGTAAAGTTTTTGCAACAACTTTTGCCTTATACTTGTTACTTTAAGTTCAGGGCAAAATATATTATTTAGGTACCTATCTACCATAAACCGTTGAAAAAACGTAATTAAGAAAACATTTAAGTAAACCCTTAATTAATTGTGTTTTTTTTTAATAAATAAATCAAACCATATGCGAAAATCAGGTTATTCTTGTTAAATTAACTAATAATAATAATATTAAGTTAATTAATAAGGAAATAAAAAATTCTAAGATGTTTATTATTATTATTAATAAACATATTAGAAAGAACATAAATAAATGATAAATATAAAAAAATCCGTTTTATTACGTTGTGTTATTTCACAATAAATAAATTAAAATTAATAAATAATATATTTGGGGCACGTTCCAGAGTGGAAGTTACTCTCAGTTTCGCCTTGGTGTGGGACCACCATTCATAATTGAAATGTTCCTTGAAACGGTCTTAGCCGTGTTTGGTGACCATATCTCAATAGTCAGGTACTTTCTTACCTTTCTCTTTCCCATCTCCTTCCCCTGGAGAGCCACTACCGTTAGCCTCACAACATACCCCAATTGAGAATGCCATAATCTCACTGGCTCCAGACGGGAGCAGTTGGGACTCTTGAGCGATATTCACATGAAAAAGTAAGTAAGACATTACGTATTACGCATTACAGTATTATCACGGTAATTCAATATAATTTTTTTTTAAATTAAAACTTTAGTTTTTTCTAAAACTGACATATTTTTTCGCATAAAAGCTCTTGCATTTAGAGATCAGTTTATTTTATACAGCTTTAAGTAGGTACGTTATTACTTTTTCAGTCCGAGTGTGATCGAAGTGTTTCTTTGTTTTGTATTTGTGATGGAGGTCGTAAACGTGGTTTTCATAATGTTTTCTAATATTTGGCTATTTACTTAACAGGTATCCGGTTTTGTCCAAGTTTTGAAACAGAAAAAGCATTATCAACAATATTATTATATCTATTTTTTTGCAGACAAATTGGTTTTCCCAATCCTCTCGAACTTACTTTTTTCACCGTGTTTGAGAATTTCACTGCTTTAGATTAATATAATATGGCCTGTTATTAAATTTGTCTGGAGTGAAATTGTGAATTATAATGTACCTGAAAACCGGGTGTAAAATTAAAGTGGAAATAGTATTATTGTTAAGAATAGAAAAAGTTGCTTTTTCGGGCGTCCGCGATTTCTTCTGCCATTCAAACCACTCCCTAAACACTCTTGGCACTAATAAAATCAAACTTTAAAATTTTCAGTTTAATCGGCCGAGTAGTTTTCAGTCTAAAGGGTACACACATACGAACCTCACCTTTTATTCATATAACTTATCCAAGTAGGTATCTTTACGTTAAGTATCTGTAATAAATTTGATCAAATTTTATTATCCCAATTAAATAATATTTTATTTATTTAACGGACCCATTAAAATTAAATCCCAATAAGCCTGTTTACTTTTAGGCGTCCCTCAAGCGCTGTAAAATATTTTGCCCGTGCAAAAGGGTCCTTTAAAGTCAAATTGAAAAACAATACTGACGTTCCATCTCGATGGTTTATTTTTAAGAGCTTTTCAAGGGGTAAATAATTTAGACAGAATTACAAAATACCACATTCAAGTTTATACGGCATTTACAAGATTTAGTGAAAATTATATTATTTATATAAAAGAGCGCAAAGGGGTCAATCGAACAGAGGTATCTAAATGCATCCATGTGTTATTGTGAGCTGATAATTAGGAAAAAGTCCAGTTCCGCTGAATTGTTTCTAGTAGCAGTTTAGCAGTTCATAGGGCGCGAAGCTTGCCTTCGTGGCCAACCTCTAAATAGATATAACCACAAATTCTTTAAACATTGCTTGGCTGTAAGATGTTTAATTATTACGCATAACCCGATTTAGGTGGATGCATGTACAATAAAGGTTTAAATATAACATGAACGGTCAAAAGCTTTTAATTTCTCGTTCTTTACAGCCTACGTAAGTGTTTGAAAGAGGAATTTCTTTTTTCATGATCTTTGATTCATTTTAAGTACTTACCGTTGAGACTAGAGGTATACTATAAACTGCGCCTATTATTCTTGTTTTCACTGGAATAGTCTATGAAGTTAATGATTGTGTGTCTAACGTTTTTCGGTTTGCCTTTTACCAATTATCTATCCATACAGTCTCCCTACGTTTTAATAAGCCGTCGAGTCTTCCAGAGCGCCAGTCTCCTGAAGATCCCGAGGGAAGAAAAGCTTACTTAACCGGGGCGCATTATTCTGTAATTCTCTTCGAAACGTATGGCAGATCTCGAGCGGCCTGGCCGGCAATAAAGCTTCGCCCATTGTGTATACAGGATGTCTACATACAAAAGGCCTGATTATAAAATACAATATCTGCAATATATTCCATTATGCGGGGTGTGCGCCGCGTAAATAGCGGCCGACACGAAACAAACTTGTCAGCAGCGCCACGTAAGGCGTGCGACACTATACGACGCGACGGCCGAGGGGCAAACCGCACGACGCGTTCTCGTGCAGCATAAAAACGGCCCAGGAGGATTTCTTTACAACAATTATCATATTTAATGTAAGTAGTCGTAGATCTTGTTATAATAATTGATACTAATCAGAAAACACAAAAGGATATTTGGGTAGATACGCTCTAAATCACTGAAATATTTAATTTTTCTACGTTCACAAAGCCGATAGTTAGACCACCATATATTATTCTGCATCAAAAATGCTTTGAAATAGTTTTACTCATATTCGGATGTTTTTGTTTGATTCATGGGCCAGATAAAATCTGAATTGTCACGTAATTACGTCAAAACAAAACATTCCCTAAATGGTGATGCTATGATCGCAGTAATTTGTAATTGGAACTTTTTACCGACACCACATAAAAAAATAAATAAATTTACTAAGGAGCTAAAGAGATCATTTCCTTTCGGTTCCTTCTTCTTGGTGTGCCCTGCCAGATCTCCCCGACGTTGGCGATCACTTTGGAAAATGTCTCTCTGTCTTGCGCTGCCCGGAATAGCTCCTTCACACTTCTAATGCCGGTCCACTTTCGGTTCCTGACAGAAATGAAATTAAGTCGTCTAAAACAATGTAATCAAATCACCAATAAAAGCTTCGGAGCTTTACTGAGTGCAGTTTATCTTAAATCGCCCAGCCGTGCACAGATAGTTGTGCGCGCATTATTTCAATAAAGTCGCAAAGGATAAGTTTGTCCGTTATAAATAAATAATAATAAATAAATATATAAAGCGGCTCACCTTGCTCGGCCATGTTCTGCGATCAAAGCTATTCACGGCCACTTATCCCACCAAAGGTTCAGCGTGCTAATTCTATGGAGCAGTCTCATACATTCATCATGCTTTTATTTATTTACATTCCGAATAACCAACATACCTTCATTAAAAGTAAAAATTATAAGAGCATTTTTTAGTAATAATTTTGACTATTTTTATTAACTCAATTCACTGATGAAACAAGTTATCCCCAAGATTCTTTCATTTGCCGTTTCGAATTTGGATATAACTAAATATGCAACCCACCCTTGTTTTCGTGTTTCAGAAACAGCAAAAACTGTTGAAGGGTGGCTCTGGCATCAAAAAACTTTTGGGACCGGAATTTCTAGGTTAACGCAACTATTTTCATTTTTTGTGTAGTTTCCATGACGTGTAAAGAAGCTTTTAAATATACGACAATAATGATATATAGGTACTTAAAAATATTTTTTTCCACATCTATAAGCGAACTTGTGTTTAGAAAAGGAGTAAGCTCGTGATGATTAGTAAGTACTGAATTGTTTTCTTACCGAAGATAGTTCATAATTAGTGCCGAATGATCATAGTACAAGAAATTAAGAATGCCTTTTAGGAGTTGTAATGAGTTTGATAAAGTTAGGCTTTTAACGCATTGTTTTTGGTTTTAAATTGATTCATTTTATGTAATCCAAACTTATTAAGCCTTTGTATTTAATTCATAGGCTAGACACAAACTTCGTACCCAAACTTTAGAAAATAATTTTCCTCCACTTTGGGGGTACTGTTTGTTGTGGAGTGGAAGGAGTGAACATTGGTCTTAAAGGAACCCATGTTGAAGGAGGAAGGAAACACAGAGGCCGGTAATCGTTCCATAACCGAGCAGTTGAATTCAAGTATGAGTCGTAAAAATGAACTGCTCCCATATTACCAACGTTAACCGCGTACAAATGTTGGGCGCGCATCTGGCGTGTTTCCCGACTAAGTATGCACTGATGCCGAAAGGATCAATGACGGTAGTTCATCGGAGCATGTCCCATTGAAATACCGGTAGAACAATGCGCTCTAAAGATGACAATCCGTTTGTTAAGATAGGGGAATCTATCAAACGGATCATCCGTTTCTGCGCAGAGTCATGGTTTTTTTTCTAGTACTTTGGGGCTCTAGGCAAGAGTTAGATTTAGTTTAGTCCATTTACAAAATTGAAATTATTTTGGAAGACGTGTGCATCTTAATTCTCTTTTACTCACAATAAACCGCAGGGACCAGAAAAATGGTCTTTATGTAAAATGATATATTATCTTCACACCAAGAAAGGAGTTGTGTTTAACAATAGCACAACACATGTTGAGAAAATGTAAATTCAAATTGCGCATAAACCTTATTCACTGCATTTCGAAAATTCAGAAATTACCATTTAGTTCCATACTAGAGCAGCGGGAATGGCATAAGAAGACGGCCCCTTTTGTTTCTTCGCGCGGTTATTCTTTTGTTCTTCTCGCGGAGAATTTTCCTCTCGAATCGTGACCCTTGTCTCCAGTCTTGCCAATCTTGAGGCCAAGGGAAAGTGGAAGGTAGAAGTCGGTTCAAGGGTAAAATATATATCGTCGAATAAATAATTTTGTTAAAAACATCCTTTTGTTATCTGACATACATTTAATTCTCCTTGGAATGTGATGATTACGATTCCGATGCATTAGGGGTAATAATAATAAAAAGCAGTTTGCTCCGCGGGTTTTTTGCTGCTAGGCCCTGCAGTTGGCTTTTGGTTCGGCTTCGCCCAGCTATATGGACAAAAGCATTAAGTAAGTGTTGATGACCATTTTATAAATTCGATAGCAAATAGGAAATGGTTCCAAAAATAGACGGTTCCTCGGATCCAGTGACAGCTAATCGCCGGGACAAAGTAACCGCGAACGGCAACGACGGCATATACATATAGGTAATATATAGAATCGAGCATAAATAAACCAATCCCTAGATCGATATCTTCGGGCCTTTTGCTTCTAGGCGGTTTTGTCATCATTGTCACCAACTTAACAAAAAACAAAATGGTCCACCAAAAACAATAACATAGAGGAAGTTCATTTGTCGCCATAGACAATATAATTGCACTAGACCTACTTCATTTATTCATTAGCCAAATAAATTATTCAAAAATAAAAATGCTTGAAAGCAGAAAAATGTTTTAGTTTCCCCAAGAAAACAACGTTCCATCTGACAAAGCCTGAGGGAATGAGCTATACATAATTTTTACAACTCATTCTCTCAGCAGGGAGCTTTGTCAGATGGAAACCTGTTATCCTGAGGAAATCAAAAAATCAAGCGTTAGTAAAAAACCTAAAATACTTTAAATATGAACTCCTTATAAAAGGAAAACATTTTCAAATAATGATTATAGTTTTCTACAACGAATTTCCATTTTTCTGCTTGAAAAATGAGAACTCGAGGGTAATGTTTAAATACTTTTTATTTTCAGAAAGACAATCGATAATAGCACATAAAAACACTGGTTCGGTGAATTCGATGAATTGAAAAATGGTTTGAAAAAGAATATCGACACTGGAAAGGTAACATGGCTAAAGCGTCATACAGCTGTGACGTTAAAGATTAACGTACACAATAAGCTGTATTGTTTGTTTACGTATGTTCATCTTTAATGTCACATCTATATGGCGCTTTAGCCATTTTTCTTTCCAGCAGTCACCGTACCGTACATATCTTAGTTCTTGTAGAATGAAATAAAAAATCTACATATTCTAAATTTCCTTTCAACCGAAATTAAACAGAGTATACCTACCTCCATCGGCCATCACCCATTTCAGTCATCTCACAGTAAAAACCGCATCACGTGTTCTGAAAAAAAATATCACATTAAACAAAGTTTGTGGACAGAATATACAATATTTTTCCCTTGTGATGACATACTTTGTTGTACCACAAGGGAAAAATATTCTCCCTTCTGTTCATATGAAGAACGAAAAAACCACATAAGATCGTTGGAGAACAGCAAAAATTGCAAGGCTGATGTAAGCGTAATGAGTAAGATTGAGAAAGGAACCCTCAGATGGTTTGGGCATGAAAAGCGAATGAACAATGAACGGAAAAAGAATATATAATGCAGATGTAAGTGGTAGTGAAGTCGGGGACACCAGAGGAAGACCTGGCACAAGTGAATCATTGCTTGCGTGGGGCACATCAAGAGTCAGAATAATAGAATAGTATGTATAAATGTGAATGAGGCAAGGAATGTATGCCAAGACCGAGTTTTTGGCGGTCCGCCCTCTCTGAATACCCTGCGGGGAAACAGCATGACAATTAGTTAAAGTATTATTAATATTACCTGCCCAATGTTATGGTCGTCCAAAAAATGTTATAAGGTGTTCCTAATGTAAAGCTTCAAAATCATTCAAAGTCTGGAACATTTTCTGAAACAATATTTGTGAAACATTAACCACTCGGACCCATAAGCTTGTTTTAACGATAATATAACATTAACAGACATATGTATGACGTACGAGGCGTAAGTGACTTATTAGTAAAATTGAAAGCATATTTTATCAAATAAACACAAATGTCATTTAACCTCAAATAGATTTAAAGATAAATTAAGCTGAATGTTAATGTCTTATATAATTACCTGATTTCTGGATCAATTGCGGACACACTTTAACCATTTTTCCACCTCTTGAATTCGTGTAAACGATTTTTGAATGAAATATGCCCATTGGCGATGTCAACAATACAAATTCAAATACGAATTCATGTTCGTTTGTTAATCGTATGATGCAATTTGACGTTTAAAGTTAGACCTATCCATAATTCAGCTTTATCTATAAGAATTTGGTCCCCTCCTGTCAGTTTCAAGGTTAAAGCCAAGATTAACGCCCGAATCGAGGTAGAAATTACAACGTGGTATTATTGTTCACAACTGCCAGTTACAATAATAATCATACCATCCATCTCTCTATATCCGGAGATATTCACGAAAATACGAATCCAATAGTACCTACTTACGCCTGCCAGCCGACGCTCCTCACGCTAGCTGCTAACGTAAGTGGTGCCTTCTTTTGCCGATGCGTTAAATCGGTTCCATTACAGGTAAAATAAATTTCAACTGTACAGTCGCTAGGCTATTAATACTATCAGATAATAATAAAAATATTAATTGAATAATTTGTCAGTAAGTATTCATATTCACTTAGCGTGGGTATTTATGGGCGCAAAACAAATAATTAATCCTAATATTTTAAAGCAAAACTGGGAAAAGCGGTTTTTCCCTAAAATAATTAAATTACCGCCATCTTTGAAAGAATAGATTATGAATAATTTTAAGTTAACCATTTTAATTAAGGTTAAACGTAAGGTACGTTATAATCTACGCATTCACAGATGGCGCCAATTAAAATATTTTTGGTTTTTAATACTTTTTGCACGTCATGCTTTAAAATATTAAGGTGATTTAATTATTTGCGCCCGTACATATTTAATATGAATATAAATAAATAGTTTTGTCCATAAAAAAAACCCAAATCTTTCAAGAAAGGCTGACAAATACAATACTGGATTGTGTCACCGATACAACATTGGATTTATCAGCCTTTTTTGAAAGATTTGGGTTTGTTTATGGACAGAACTATTTATTTATATTCATATTAAATATGTACGGGTGCAAACAATTAATTCACAAAAAGCATTAAAAACCTCAAATATTTTAATTGGCGCCATCTGTGATGCGTAGATTATAACGTACCTTACGTTTAACCTTAAGGGCAAAAAACTAAAAAAAAATCTTCATATTCAAGACAGAAGTTTTATTACTATTACCTTATCACCGATGTAAAAAAACTTACCTTTGTTATCCATGTCCAACGAATTCTCCTCGAACTACGAATCTTTAAATTGAAGGATGAAACTTTGTTAACATTAAGGCGATCCACTGGTTCAGGAAAAAATCGAAATCGGAATTCACGCCCTTTATGGGAGGAGTTTAAAAATACTTGAGAAAAGCTTTTGGAAAGGTTGGAAAAGGTATTTGAGAGTTTTCTTTTACAGGTTGATTTCGTAAAGGCCTGTAAAAAATATTAATTCCTGTTTTACGCATTGTTTATTGTAATAAAACGGAAATTTTAAATTGATTTCACGAAATCAATGTGACGCGTCCATCTCCCGCTCAGTTCGGGGCGTGACTGAGGTTTGGCAACTGTGGCGTGAACAGTAGTTCTTCGGTGGACACCATAGGGTTCACTTTGAAAAACCGAATTCGTCGACTAGCGGCCGTATTGTAAAATAACAACGCGAAAATGCATATTTTATTTTATTTTGGGAAGATTGGGTGTAAATATCGACTTTTTTTGCGATCATTATAAAATAAACTGAATTTGCCACATTATACAATAAAACCATAACCGCAAAGGGGTTTATAAATAGGAGAGTTAGGACTTGAAAGTGTGTTTTTTAGACCTTATACTTTATTTTTTTATAGGCTTATTAAAAGACTTAAAAAAATGACCGATATTTTTAAGGGTCAAGGTATTTTCTACACTCAGTATTTAATTGAAGCATCTACAATACTTCTAAGCGATCAAATTTTCAAAACAAAAACATATGATTTTGTATGATTTTGCATTATTTACTATGGCTTCATCTTAATCACCTTATTCATAAATATGCCAACCGGTTTCGGCACAAACTTGCGTTTACAACTTTATTTTGGAAGATATAGGTAATTTAGTTTTGTTATAAAATTAAATAAGTAAGTCGTGGTTACAAAGTTATTGTTTTATTTCAGTTAATATGTCAAACCACAAAGTGACTACTTTCCATCAAAATTGCTTATTACATTACATTATTTATTTATTAAAATCAAACTTAACTACAGACAAAAAAAAATTTGTACGTAAACTTATTTTTTAGTTTGACCTTTAAGCCAATGGTTTGGGATGGAACCATATATAATAGAAACGAAAGGAGATGTGGCGTAGAAGAGTTCCGACTGTCGAGTGGTCGAGGGGTAAGGCTCTTGGCTCGCAATCCGAAGGTAGCGGGATCAAATCCCGGCATGGGCAAATAAATTTTATTTGATTAATTTGTGTTTTTACACGATCAATTCATTAAAAACAATATATAATGTATTTGCGTGACGGTGCAGAGTGGAAAATACTCTTAGTATCGCTCTGGACCAACGTGCAAAGTTGAAATGTTGCTGGAAATGGGTTTAGACGTATTTGGTGACCAGATCTGAATAGCCAGGTACTTCCCCACCTTCCTCTCTCCCCGTCTTCTTCCCATTCCCACTACCAACAATACTCACAACATACCAATGGCTCCAGACGGGAGCAGCTGGGACTCTTGTGAGGTATTCAGATTTTTTTGTTTGTTTTAAATGCACGAAATATTAAAAAGCGGCGTAGTCAATTAAACTAATGAGTGTAAAGGTGTGTAAGTTGAAACAAAGGCGGGAATGGGGACAGAGGGAATCAGATGCTCTTTGTGGTAGGTACCTACTAGGGTTTTTTTTTTTTTTTACAGTGAATACCGCACAAGAATCTCAACTGCTCCCGTCTGGATCCAGTGAGACTATGGCATCCCCAATTGGGGTATGTTGTGAGGCTGAAGGTAGTGGGGAGGGGAAGGAGGTGGGGAAGAGGAAGGTTGGGAAGTACCTGGCTATTCAGATCTGGTCATCAAACACGGCTAAAGCCATTTTCAAGCAACGTTTCAATTCTGAATGGTGGTCTTACACCAGGGCGATACTGATAGTATCTTCCACTCTGGAACATGCCGCAAATATACTATATATTATTTTAAATGAATTAATTGTGAAATAAATAATATAAATAATAAAATTTATTTGCGCGTGCCGGGTTCGAACCCGCGACATCCGGATTGTGAGTCAAGAGATTGAATTATGTTAGCGTTTCCTTTGCGATCGTGCGGTTTCATACTAAAAATGGTTTTGGTATGGTCAATCTCCATCATTTCTATTGTCCATGAACAGTGCCTTCATCAGGACTGTTAAAGTTGCCTTATAGTTCAGATGTAAAAATTGATGTCCTAAACTAGTCAACATGGATTCCGCACCCAAAACAACAAGTTCATATATCAATATTTCTCTTTATTGTTTACACAATTTGGGAGGTAGGTATGGGTCCCGCCGCCGCGTGCACCATTTATTGATTAACCAACACCTCTGTCATAGGTCACCCCAAGTTGTTAGCTACGATTGGTGTCTTGAAGGGGTGCCCGGGTTCATGGGGTGAGATTTGTCTAGGTCTTGGATGCATCTGCCCACCTGCTGCGTGGCGGGCCGGATCGAGAGAGACTGGTTGAAAGAGGCCTTTTGACCTCTCCAGCTGGACTCTCTTGACCCATCGCCTAGCACCGCAGTTGAAGGGATAGATTCATATCATAATGTTTCGGCTTAGAGGTTACAATCTCTGGCAATTAACTTCTGCGTAAATATAGTGGCAATAAATATAAAGGATAGGTAAAACTCACGGAAGAGGAGCAGGTTCTTCTGAAAAGTAATTGTTTACTTGATGAGATCACCATTTAGTTGCAGTTCAATTTTAAAAATGAATTATTGGTAATGCAAATTATTTAAATAGGAATGCGTCCCTTAAAAAGAACCTTTACACAACATCCCCTAAGATGACTTAGGCCCTGAGGGAATTTTTTTTTTCTCAGAGCCTCCTGTGTGGAGCTAATGCAAAAAATCACAAAAAATACGTTAAATATGATTTTTATCAAATCAAAAATATGATTTTTATAAAATAACTGCCGGATAGAAACATTTATTTTTATTTTGTAGATATATAGTGTTATTCATCTCGTTTAACGGCGAGAAAAAAAAGAGATTAAAAAATGAGTGCGACTGATGGTTTGGTTCAGCCCTCTCTAATGAGAACTGTCAATATGATTTTACATACACCCGCCCCTCGGCCCGCCCACAATACTTAGGTAGGTACTGGAATGAATTCATTTCGTGTAGTCATGAACATTGCATGTTTTCATTTAAATACTTGCTCCTTGTTGACAAAGGGTGGATGATTTTTTTATTAATTTTTTCGCTATGTACACGGTTTTAAAAAAATCTTAAAAAAATAAGTTTTGGGTTTGAACAGTATTAAGGCGATCCAATAGTTCAGGAAAAAATCGGAATTCACACCCTTGATGGGAGGAGTTTAAAAATACTAGCTTTTGGAAAGGTTGGAAAAGGTATTTGAGAATTTCTTTTTATATGTTGATTTCGTAAAGGCCTGTAAAAAATATTAATTCGTGTTTTACGCATTGTTTATTGTAAGAAAACTGAAATTTTAAATTGATTTCACGAAACAAAGCGACGCGGAGTAAGTCTTACGACTGTCTCCCACGCCGGTTGGGGCGTGACTGATGCGAAATAAGTGTTGTCCAGTGCATGGTTCTTGTGCCCATGCCATAAGGGTCACTTCAAGAATCCAAATTCGTGGAGTGCGGGCCGTATTGATTGATGTCAAAAATATCAACGAGAAAATGCATATTTTATTTTATTTTGTGAAGTTCGGGCGTAAATATCAAATTTTTAGAAACTAAATTTGCCACATTATACAATAAAACCAAATCCGAAAAGGGGTTTATAAATAGAAGAGTTTGGACTTGAAAGTGTTTTTTATAGACCTTATACTTTATTTTTTTAAAAGCTTTTTAAAAGACTTATAAAAAAATGAGCGAAATTTTTAAGGGCCAAGGTATGTTCTATACACAGTATTTAATTGAAGCATCTATAATACTTGTAAGCTATCAAAATTTCAAAACAAAAACGTGTGATTTTGTATGATTTTTAATTATTTAGTATGGCTTCATCTTAATAAATGCATGTCGTTCTAAGATCCTGAATAATATGAACTGTTTTCATGCACCAAAAAATCATGTTAGGTAATCATCTACTTTTTTAATTGTATTGGACATAACTAACTAACTAACCATCACGCCGTTTCCCCGCAGGGGTAGGCAGAGAGGACGGACCGCCAAACAACTCGATCCTTGCCTCATTCACCTTCATGCATCGTTTCATACATGCTCTTCTATTATTCCGACTCTTCACATGGCCCGACTCAAGTATCTGATTCACTTGGCCGTGCCATGATCTGATTCACTTGATCATATCATGATCATATTTATTATGTAAACAGTATAAAAAAGTTTGTAAATAACATATTTACCAATCTAATTACAAAGACATTTTTACATTTCACAATTTAATCATTTCAAATAATCTAAAGTATATTTGCAGCACGTTCCAGAGTGAAAGATATTCTCAGGATCACCCTGGTGTAAGACCACCATAATTAAAACGTTGCTTTTTTATATATGAATAGCTCACAGAATTCCAGCTGATCCCGTCTGGAGCCAGTGAGACTATGGCATCTCCAATTGGGGTATGTTGTGAGGCTGAAGGTAGTGGGGAAGGATATAGGGAAGAGGAAGGTGGGGAAATTCCTGGCTATTCAGATTTGGTCACCAAACACAGCTGCGGCCATTTCGAGCAACGTTTCAGTTCTGAATGGTGATCATACACCGGGGAGATACTGAGGGTATCTTCCACTCTGAAATGGCTGTAGCTGTTTTTGGTGACCAGATCTGAATAGCCAGGTATTTGCCCATCTTTCACTTCACTATCTCTTATCCTTCCCAATACATTCAACCCTACAACATACCATTGGGGATGCAATAGTCCTACTAGCTTTACACGATTGGAAGCAAGTGGGAATCTTGTGCAGTATTCACATAAAAAAAGATGTCTGTAAATTAGTTTTTTTTCTTATTGTCTAGTACCCATACAGGTCGGTAATAGGTACTGTATATTTTGTATCTTGTTTAATTTGTTTGTGGGAGTTCTTAAGAACATGACCTCTCGACGGGGTTAGAAAATTATTATTTGAATAACACAAAACTGCAGTATACAAATATCATTTCATTATTTTTATTGTTTGCTCTCTATGGTAAAAATATTTACCAAATAAAAATCAATTTTATGTAGTTACCTAATACCTGAAGTCCTAAGCATTTTTAATTTACTCGCTTTTTAAGATTGAAAAATAAGACCTTATTGATGTTGTTTGTAGCTGAAAAGGATTTTTTTTTAAATTTCAATTTTTTTAATTATAATTTTTTTTTTATAATTTTTTTTTTATATTTTTTTAATTTAACTCATTGACACGATTGACGCTGGTTCAAGGATTTTTTTAATCTAAAATATTATGAAAAATAATAACAATAGATTCTCAGAACTAAAAAAAAAAATTACGCCTTCAAGTGGTTCGCCGTTTATTTTGCCCGAAAAATATTAATATTTTACCTCATAAAATTATTTTTATTTCATAATCAAAATATGAAAAATTTCTCATGTCTACGTGCAATTCGAAACGAAACCTTTAAAAAAAGACATGTTCTATCATAAAAAAGCTCCTAGTACCTAAATGTCTTAAATATATGAATATCATTAATATTTACGTTTTATTATAACTTAATCAAGGCTTTTTACACTATTAGCAACAGCGTTATGCAATAACTACTATAAAAACCTGTCAACTCCTAACAACAGATGATTTAATTAATGGTTTCTTAACGCGTCATAAAAACACTTCTTTCTGTCCGGGGCTCCCTATTTAACAACATTAGGCTCGTTCCATAACCACTATTTCACTCCAAATGCCACGAATTCGTAAAAAGGGAACTTTTCAATAAACCATTCAAAGATCAAATCAAACAAACGATTAGAACATTTTTATTTTTTGTTGGTTCGCATTTTGCTCAAGAATAAACAGACATTTTCGGTACCTCTTCAAATCATATTTCATTTCAAATTGCCTATGACTTTATAAAAAGTTCCAAACAAAAAACATTACAAATATTTTCATGACATTATAATGAAACGTTTTTTCTACAATGTGGCTTTTGAATTTGGGTACGTTTGGGTGTAAATATAGGGGCGGATCAGCCGCAGTTAGCGGCACGCGACCCCTTGCCCTCACCGCGGGACGTCCATACATTTACTCGGTTATATTATTATTATTTATTGTAGGAAAGATTAGTCGTAAGTCGACTGCTCCCTTGGAAACACGAAGCCCTTTGTTCGAACAGCGGGGATCTCGGAGGGTCAGTGCATTTGACAAATAGCTACTGTTTCGTTGATGGCTGCATTAAGAGCATTTGATCATTAGGATGTATGAATAAATTATACTCGGGGGTCAAGTGGTTTTGATGAGATACACTTCATAAGTGAGTAATAATATTGTAAATTGAAACATTTATTTAATATATATCATTGAAAAAGAAAATAACACTAATAATCAAAACGAAAATATAAAAAACAAGACACAGAAAAATAAAAAAGATAACGTTCGCAACTGGGACTCGAACCCAGAACCTCTCGTCTTACCAGGATGAGCGCTTCACCAATTAAGCCACTGCCACCTCTTATCAATCCGTCATATTTGTCAATCTTATATTTCAAATTTTCGAATTATATTATCTTTGACTACTTTTATTTTCATATTATAGGCAACTACCTTTTTCTAATAAAAAGTGCCTTGTTCTCTTTCATATTTTCATATTAATTATTAGTGTTATCTTATTCTTCAATGATATATTACATTGATGGGAATAACCTTCAAAAGTTATAAAAAAGAGTTGTTCTAATAAAAATTTAATATTCATTTAGACTTTTACAAAAAGGTCAATGAGTGTTCCATATAAAATAAAATCGAATATATTTATCCGAGATGCTATCTACATAGGTTACAAGCCAGTTCTTAGAACGATGTTTCCAATGAAAAAGGTAGCTGCCTATAATGTCGAAAAAAAATTGTCGAAGATAATTCTAAAATTTGAAATATGAGATTGACAAATATGGCGGTATGGCGCTCATCCCGGTAAGACGAGAGGTTCTGGGTTCGGGTCCCAGTTGCGACCGTTATCTTTTTATTTTTTATGTCTTGTTATCTTTCATATTTTCGTTTAGATTATTAGTACCTAATTATCTGTACTTAAACAATCTGATTTTTTACCAGTATGTAAATAATGTATAAAATATGCAAATTAGGGTAAGTAAATGAAGTACGAAAGGACGTTCTGGGAATGAAAAGGGTATTAGGGGTGGCTAGGAATCTGGGAGTCAGTGTGTCTAGGAGTGATGGAGGTATGAATCCATCCCTCCCACTGTGGTGCAAGGCGTTGTTGCGAGAGAGTACGGTTGGAGAAGTCAAAGGGACTCCCTCAACCATACTCTCCCGATCCGATCTGTCATGCAACTGGTGGGCAGACGCATCCGCCGCCAAGACCCGGACAAACCTCACCCCATGAACCCGGTCACCCCTGCTAAGTCACTAAACGTAGCGAAGCACTTGGGGTGACCTATGGAAGAGGTGTTGGTTATCCAATAAATGGTTCCTGGGGTGGCGGTAACATTTATTGGCGGTACGGAAAGTAAATGATTTGATATTTTATTATACATAAACGTAATCAGGAATGATTTTTTTTTTTTTTTTTACATAAGCTCCACACAGGAGGCCCTGAGTAAAAAAAAATTCCCTCTGGGCCTATGTCATCTTTTGGGATGCTGTGTGGAGGGTTTTTTAAGGAAAGGAAGGAGAGGAGAGTTCTGGGAAGGAAAAGGGTTTAAGGGGTGGGTAGGAATCTGGGGTTCAGTGTGTCCTGGTCATCCGCCTCCAAGACCTAGACAAACCTCGCCCCATGAACCAATGAATGAATGGGAGTATAGCTTAGGCATTTAATACAGCGGGTATTAATTAGTCTGCATTAACTTCGTTATGCAAATAGGTAGGTACCTAATTCATTGATAGTTAAATTTGGTAAGCCATTACGGCAAACTGTCATTTTATATTATAAAATAACGTACACGCCCTAAATATAATTATATTCTTATAAAGTCATGTGGCCTTGCAATTAATCAACACATCTGCCAATTCTGCAGATCTGTAGGCAGAGACGAACATAAAAAAATGCATTATTACTTATAGGTAGGAATTATTCTGCTGTATCTCAAGCGAGTTATTATTGCTCATTAATGTATTTTTGCTGTTTTAAATATTGGTAATGAACATAATAAATTCTTATCTGTAAATTTAATATGGTAAGAAATTTTGAACCATAAAATTGGATAGTGGTGTTATTAAGTAAATACATAAATAAATACAAAATAATTTATATTAATAACGCTCCCAAAGTTAGAAACTGTTTGGGGGTGTATTATAAAGCACATTATGTACACCTTTGAAGATGACTTGTATTTGGTACTGTTAAAGATGTTATAATAACCACATGGGGGCATTCAACAAAAACAATTCTTCTTTCAGTGCAAAACGTACAATATTCTTTGGTAAAATTATTGTTAAAAAAAACTGAATACGAACAAAGACATGATATACCAAAATCATAATTATACAACTCTGTAAATGTATTATCTGTTCGTGCTATATTGTGGCTTAAAATTGCGAGTCAGCATACATCTCAATCTGAATATAATAAACTAGAGGTTCATGTTCATAATACAAGACTAACTGCAAATGATGGACTTATAATTCCCAGATACCTAAATAAATACGGTCAAAGAACTCTAGAATACCTTGTTCCAATAATTTACAACATGTTATCCAACGCAATAAAAAGCTGTGAATTGAGTTTCAGAAGGAAATGTACGCTAAAAAAATGGTTAAGTGAAAGAACTTTTTTGTACTAATTTCTGTTATTTTCCGCTTTTCGTTTTAATGTTTTTTCCATTATTGTTTTCTCGTCTTTTCTTTTATTTCTTTCATTTACTCTGTTCTGTATTTCTTATAAATTTTATTAACAATTTTTTTTTCATGTACCTGTATATTTTATGTACCTGTCTCTTCGACTTGGTCGAAGACCTGTCTCAATTTAAAAAAAAGTAATTGTCAAAAGAACCCGTTGACAAACTGATATCAATCAGTTTAACGGGACTTAATTTTAAAATGTAAAAAAACTGTAAATAAATAAAAAAAAATTAAAAAAACAATGGGAAACAAAAAAATTGCGTGTAGATACATGCAACATTGCCACATGGAACCTCAGTAAGCGCTCAGTAAGTTAAAAAAAAAATAATTAAGCAGTTTATCTACTGCGCAATTTAACGTTATGCTTCGATATCCCCTCAAATACATTAAAAAATATATTTATGCGAATACTGCGCAAGAGTCTCAACTGCTCGCCTCTGCTGAGACGCCTGGAGCCTGTGAGACTATGCCAAACCCAAATGGGGGATGTCGTGAGGCTAAAGGTAGAAGGAGTGGAAGAAGATTGGGAAGAGGAAGGTGGTGAAGTACCTGGCTTCAGATCTGGTCACCAACATACAGCTAAGAGCCATATCAAGCAACGTTTGAATTCTAAATGGTGAATCTACACCAGGGCTAAACTGAGAGTATCTTTCACTCTGAAACGTACCGCAAATATACCTTATATTATTTTAAATGATTAAATTGTGAAATAACAAAATTCGATCAAATAAAATTTACCTAAACACGCAAGATTTGAACCTCTAACCTTCGGATTGTTAGTCGAGAGCCTTACCCTAGTCCCAGCGATAGTTCGTACGTGGCGTTATCATTCTAGTATCTTCTGTCTTTTTCGTTTTCAAACAAGACGCGTGAGAAGAAAGACGACGTACATCGATGACATCCGTATGAGCTTTCGCTGGGACTAGTTTCAGAATTTTTATTATATTATCATTTTTAGCTTATTCCTACGGTATAGTAGGTGTTGTAAAAGTCAAAATAGGTTTATATGTTAAATATACGCTTTGTCTCAAATGAAACAATAAATGAGCTCCGTCAGAAATAAAAGCACCAGCCATAATAAAAACAAATAACTTTGATGGCCATGATAAAAATGTGGACACATTTAAGTAAAATCAAATGACTCTTTTGGAACCCAAAAGTAACAAATACAAATCGTGTCTGTTATAAAAATAATAGTCGAGATTGAACAGGATGTATAAATTGACCAATTTATATTTTCGGTCATCTTAGTGTGGAGGGGAATAAACAAAACATAAATAGCGGCCATCCAAAAAACATATTTAGGACAGTAATAAATCCAGGAGATGTCATTAATCCATACCCTTAGCCGAGATAGAGGGGCCACTCCTTTTTTGTTCGTATCGCCGGGTTGCTAAGCGCATTTATTGAGATGCGTCTTCGGACAAACGCGCTCCCGACAATTTATGGGAGGTTTTAAGGAAGAGTACTTCACTATTAGATTATACAAATTCCCAATAAATACAATAACCTGACCACAATACGGGATAAGGCGGAACGTGCACTGGCTGATACTCGACAGGTACCTACTTCAGCCTCTTGGCCACGTCTGATGAAGCTTCTGTTGGAAGGTTGTGCAGAACGTGCAGTGCAGTAATGTGCAGTTGTATACCAAATCTCATTACTACGGGCGAAACAAAGAATATTTGAAATCGGTACATGCTTACTATTTTGAGTTTTTATTTATGACCATAAGACCTTTTGAAAATTTGAACTTGATCAGTGGCGTTTATTTCTCCACTAACGAAGGCCCCATTGCCTCTGTGCCGAAAGTAGTTAGTGTATTCATAGATTAAGTAATTTATTTAAAGAATGTTTTACTTAATTATAGCATTTAAATAAGTTAAAATCGAGTATATTTTCACCTGTTTATTTTTTTAATGTGAATACCGCAATCCCAACTGCTCTCAACCGTCAGGAACTGCCAATGAGACTATGGCATTCCTAATTGGGATATTTTGTAGAACGGAAGGTAGAGGACAGGGGAATGAGATAGATATGATGAAGGTGGTGGAGTACCTGACTATTTAGATCTAGAATAACGGCTAAAGCCATGTCAAGCTATCTTTCGGTTCTGAATGGTGGTCCATCACCAGGGCGATGCAGAAAGAGCACATCATATTCCATGTGGATATATTTTTAAAAATAATTATTTATGACTAGCTTTTTCACGCGGCTTCGCTCTCGTGGTATTAGGGGGGTTCCCACTTCACCTCCTCCACCTCCCCCTCCCCCCACCTCCCCCACGCCTTCTCGCATTAATTTGAAGTGCTTCCCTAATAATTTGAACCAAATAAAGAATTATATATTATACGGAATCGGAGCCATGGGACCACCTCTTTTTCTTTAAAAAATTAATAATTATTTCGGTGAAAACGAAAACTTTTAACAATTTCACCAAATGAGACATGATAAATAAAATAGTTTTAAGAAAGATTGTTTAAAATTAATACAGATCAGAAGTCACTTAAAAACAAAGAATGACGAAATTCATACAGCTTTCTTCCAATAACCTGACGTTACTTCTGTCGTGGCCCAATTCCTTTCAAGTTATTGGTCACCGCATTCTCGAAACACATCAAGATAATATGGAATACTCGTAGTATGGAATGTCAATTAAGAACATTTAAAACTTATGAAGGACTATAATGTTGACCGTGAAATAATGCTGCATACGTTTTTCGAATAATGGGCATGCAGTAAAACGATTAAACCTTCAACTCCTTAATTCAAAAAGCGATAAAATAATTCACTATAATAAATAATATTAATAAAAACATCCTGCTATCGTATACCGCTTCATAATAATTTTATTATTTTATGGATCCTGGTTAAAACGAATGGCTTTGGAAATATTTTTTATTCGAATATAAATTTTAATGCAATTTTATTGAATTATAAGAAAAAATGAATATTTTAGTATTCTGATGTGATTTGGACGGAGATACGAAAGAGCTCTAACATTATTATGACATTTT
This sequence comes from Limnephilus rhombicus, assembly GCA_929108145.2. Classification (NCBI taxonomy): domain Eukaryota; kingdom Metazoa; phylum Arthropoda; class Insecta; order Trichoptera; family Limnephilidae; genus Limnephilus; species Limnephilus rhombicus. Next base: position 32,050,769 of record OV815272.1, on the reverse strand, counting down.
ATTTTTGAAACAGAATAACGATGCTACTAAATTAAAGATTTTGTTGCGATAAAGGTTAATAATGTCGATATTTTTAACAAACAAAGATCTAAAGTAAATCTTCTAAACTTGGACCATGGGTGCCAATCAAATTTTTGGGCGGCTTTTGGTTCGGCTTTGCCCAGTTTGAGTGTTGGTGACCATTTTTAAAATCCGATAGGAACTGGTTCCAAAAATTGCCGGTTCCTCGGATCCAGTGGGATCCAGGCGAGCTACTCACCGGACAAAGTAACCGCGACAAGCAGTGACGTCATATATAATACGCATGGAATTATTACTCACAACTGCCAGTTACAATACTAATCGCATCCATATATCCGGAGAGATTCACGAAATAACAAACCCAATAGTACCTACCTACACCTGCCAACCGATGCTCCTCACGCTAGCTGTTAACGTAAGTGGCGCCGTATTTTGGCATTGCTTTAATTCGGTTGCTCTTACAAAAGTAGATTTGTATACTAACTCCACGTACGAAAACGGTTTTGCGAAAGGCGCGGCTTCAGAGTTGTATTCTTAATCGGATTCTGAAATTTCAACCGTACAGTCGCTAGGTTATTAATACTATTTGAATCACCTGGTAACACATTTATTTAATCTTACGTCAACGGAGATAATGTTATTCTAATTTATTGATGCCCTGAAGTCCTAAGATTTTATAATTAGAATTATTTCATTTCTTGATGAAGCTTTTTTTTATACATAGCAAACCATGAAGTCATTAAATCTATCCATATATAAAAATGAATCCCTGTTTCCCTTGGTCACGCCATAACTTCAGAACGACTTTACCTATTTCATTAATCTTTTTTTTTTAATTTCAGAAAACTTAACGACTATGTTAACTTCGCACGTTTGACGATCGCGCGTTTGATGAATGTGAATTTAGCAGGCAGCTATTTTTTTTTTTTGACAAAGGAATTGTCTATGGATTTTTTAAATTAATTATTATTAATCTAATTTGGTACCTACGAGTATGTTAGGTACCAAATTAGATTGATTGTTCTTATGATATACGAAAATTAATATTTTTGAGGGGAACTGGGACGAAGGGAACAATTTATTTCTTTGAATATGGCATTACAACGCCATATTCAAAGTATCCCTTCGCTATCATGTTTTAAAAAAATCAAGGGATATGAATTTAAAAAAAGAGTAATTAAAAATTTTATATTATAAATAATAACTATTTTGAAGGCAACTAACTACGCTGACCATTACACCGCCAACTATTGTGTTAAATAATAATAACGCTTTATTAAGAACGGCGGCATGAATTTACGGTTTTGATTAAAATTAATTTCGGTTGTGATTTTGTTTGTAACTCCCAAAGATATTTTTTTTTATTACAATCTAAATTTTTTTATGTTACATAGGTAATTGTGCTGTGCCTGTCTCACTGGGAGTTCCTGTGTTGAGAGCAGGCGCATTTTAACATAAATAGTTTTTGGTTTATAAAGGATAACAACAACAATGTTATTTACATTTAAAGTAAAAGTACAAGGACAATCAGCATCGTATCAATGGGTTAGCATGCATTAGGAGGTTCTAAAAATATTGTTGATATATGATCTGTCTTTGGTAGTGATCCAAAACTTGATATCTGTTTTGTTTTTTACGTGATTAGTGTGCTGTCTAATGGTCAGTGGAAGTCATATTCAAATATAACACCGGTTCAACGAACTCTAGAATTTAAATTCGCTTTGAATTTAAGGGTCATTTTAAAAATTGGAACTGATTGTGGGAACAATTCAGAAAAGCGTTAAAGTTCTTAACGAAGTTAGTTTTTTATAATATAATAAATAATACCACATTTCAATTATTTTTTCTTATTTTTATTTATGAGAGACGTCATAATTTATGATCGTCTCTAAAATTGATATTATTTTTCAAATGCAATGATCCTGAGGCAAATATATTTTTTTAATACTTTCATCTTCATAAATCGTACAATTATAATACCCCGTGAGTTATCACGGGGTGTGATAGCATAAGAATGACTAATTTTATATTTTAGAATGTTATTTACCAACTCGCATCTAAAATTATAATTGTGTAAATTATTTCAAAGGGAATGATTTCAATATCAAATCGCGATGTTTTATGAGAAAAATCATAAACTTACTCAAGTTTACAATATCTCTTTTTTTCTTTAAAAAGAAACACAAAAATTTCCGGGCTACGAATAACCAGACAGTGTTTGAAAATCTCCTGCTACCACAAAAGTAAGTCGAAAATGTTGCTTGAGTCCATCAGTCTATCAGGAGGACTTAGCCAGCCGAGGAATCGAACACGGAACGCCTGGTTGGGACCCAAACGCGATGCCCACTCAACCACTGGCCTGTCTCGATCTGCATATAAAAGATTAAGAGTTTATATTATATTATTAAATAGCCACTCGCTTTATAATACACAGTGAGGCAGTTAATGTGCGGTTATATTGCTTTAATATTATCCTCAACCCATTAAATTGTTTATTTGCAAATTAATTTCTTATCCGTAAGAACGTGTTATTTATTTACCGGCGTACACCAATAATTATTTGTTTCTTTTTGTGGAGAAACCTGGATGGTAATAATTTATGCATATGAGTGAGGGACCCTGGTTGGTCAGTGCACCGCAGAGTGTGATTGGAGGAGTGTAGGTGGTGATTTTAAAAAGATCTCGTTAGTTGTTTATTATGAGACAAAGATGCTGCGGTACCTACTTTGCCGGTGGTCCTGGGATCGGAGTAGAAAGTTCCAAACTATACCAAAAATTTAAAACAACTGCATTACCTACTGATATTTTCAAACTCTTGTTTCCTTTAACCCTAATAGAAAGCAGGGAAACCGCGGTGTATTAAAAATTGAACGCGTCACCAAAATTGTATTTGTTTTATAATCGTTTTTCGAATTCGCGAACATGCATTACGCTTTTTTAATGTGTGTATGAATATTATAAATTTAAAAAAATTGTGTTACTGTTTTTTATTCTGCAAAAAATAAGTACCTACAGCGTTACTGCATTCTACTATCGTTTATCGTATCTGTTATCAGGGCCGGGCCTGGGCCAAACTGCGCGTGGCGCGAGTAAGATTTTGACACCCCTTGTCAAAACCAGTAGACGCCTAGGTCTAGGTAGGTGATCATTGTAATCAATAATATTTGGATGCTTTGTACTTTTACGGAAAATAATTATAATCTGAAGGGAGTGATGAGGGAGGTAATCTCAAAGATGTGAGGTGTTAGGTATTATTTGGCACCTGGAGCGGACTGCTCCAATTGCGCCAGCATGAGGCCGGTTGCCGGGTCTAGGTAAATAGACCGAATGGCAACTTTTCGAATTCAATTGTTCGAAATGCAATTTTTCGAACTTCAGTTTTTCGAAACACTAGTTTTTAGAATTGTTTACTCGTAAGTATGTATACAGTACGTACCTACAAGAGTATTTTATTATATGATGTACAATATCAATTAACATAACAGTATCTTGTTAGTCATAAGCAAGTGAAATATATATTTTAAAAGTTGATTAAGAATTTCGAAAAATATGTCTTTCGGCCAATAAAATTGCTGTTCCAAAACTTAGTCTTTGAAAAACTGAAATTCGAACAATTGATTTCGAAAAATTAAATTCGAAAAACATGTCTGCTCCCCGGGTTGCCGTGGGTATTGTTTTATGTTAATTGGAACTTAACTACTAAAAAATCTTAATATTGGATTTGAAATCAAAATACCCAATCAAACTCAAAAATTATTTTTGTAATCAAAAGGTGTATCAGTACGGAAGTGAACTACTTTATTTATTTTTGCTTTAAATTATAAGATATAGGACATTTAGTGTTGCATGATTTTAGACGCAACTTGGGCAATTATTTGTGAGTAAATGAAAAACGTTAAAAAAATAATTTTACTTTATTTATTTTAACATCTTTAAAAATGCATTTTTTGGGTAGTAATTTTAATATACAAATGACAAATTTTTGTTCCGCCGTAAATAGGTGATTTGTATTTTAAATTTACACCGTTCAAAATGTTTTTAATTTTTTATTTCATATTTCATATTTTCATGATAAATACCTGTAGTAAAATTATTTTCGTTATTTATTTTTGGGGTGTTACGACGTTTTGAGCTACCTCCTTTTTTAGCCAACGTTTCGGACAGCGTTGCAGTGTCCATCATCAGGGCAGATCCGGCAGAAACGTTGGCTAAATTCGAGGTAGCGCAACACGGCATAACACCCCAAAAACAAATAACAAAAATACTTTTGGCCGTGAAAATCTAAAAACGTATCATAGTAAAATTATGTTTTATCGTTCTTCATTTAATCACAAATATTTGCCCAAATTGCCTCTATTTCGATTTTAATGTTTTGAAACATTTAACGGCCTATACCTTATAAGCTAAAATAAATAATGAAGCTCACATCCGTACTAGATATTACAAAAATGATTTTTAGTTTGGTTGGATATTTTGATCTCTAATCCAAAATTATGATTTGTATGAAACGGACCGAAATGGGACGCGCAAACGTTCTTCGTGTATGATCACTGGAAAAATTTTCACCAAATAAATAAATGTAGGTACTTGTAAGGTAGCTTGTCGGCAGGAGCACAACGGCAAAAATGCTACTTAGTAGGAAAGTACGTACCTATAGAGAAATATATAAATTTAAAAAACCATTAGATTTAGAAGGTTTGTAGAAATAATTGCAGCATTTAAAAAAACAAGGAATTATTCAATGAAACAACAAAAATCTATGTGAATGTGCATTGTGACTGGAATAAAAATGATATTTTGTCATATTGATCCTTGGAGGCGGAATCGTTTTATCCCATGAATTTAAAACTACCTACATAATAGGTAGGTATATCACAAAATAATTTTAGTGCGATACGTCATTTACGCTTATCTGTAGTACCTAGCCTTCATGTATCCCCTAGCAGGCAGTAAGCAGGCAGTAGGCAGAAGTTGGTAAGTGTCCCTCGCTGGAGCATCGGGGCCCGCACTCCCGCAGCCGATCAGGTTCCACTTGACCCGGGGGTGAACACGTTATTAAGGCGAGGTGGTGTCTGCGCACCACCGCCTGCCGTAAGGTGTTCGAGCAATTATTTCTTTTATAACTCCTTACTTTTAAGTGTGATGAAAAACAGAGCGGTTTTGATGGCGAGGAGGATCCAATCAGGCGGTTGATGGGTTCCGAATTATCTGACAATTTTAGTAACCTGCTCCTTTTTAATGTAACCTTAGCAATTCCTTTATTTATCCGCCACCATTGTAATGTTATATAACATATCATAATATTTACAGTTAATCATTCCACGGACCTGAGAATACTATACACAATTCTAAGAATTAATTACGTTTATTTGTAATACGTAATGATGTAGATGTAGAATATTGTAGGAGACACCATTTATAATCATTGAAGACAATGTTAGCGACTCTAAAACGAAAATTTGAAACAGAAAAAGCAGATAAAGATACGGTAGTATTTAGGAATTGAACGCAGAATCTTAGCTTTGCCGGGAATCTGCTCTTGACCATTGGGCTAATTCGACTCTATCCCTTCGGTCATATTTATCTGTATCGTACTTTGACTAAGCACTACCAACATTATCTTCGTTTTCTTAATGAATATTTTTATTGACTGCTGTCTTTATGCATGACAAAAACAAAATTTTAGAATAAAACAAGTTTCTATAGCTATCTATATATCAGTAGCGGTCCGTGAGTTTTCAGTGAGGCTAAGATTGAAAAATACGACATCACTGATGTTATAGCTGAAAATGAATTTATTTTTTTCAAACTTTCAATTTTTATATGAAGATCTTTTAGTATGTGGATGCGACACATCCCTTTACTGACAGAATCCTGAAGAGCTTCATTCAAAAAGTTGAAATTAAAAAATAATTAAAAAATCATTTTCCGCTACAATAACGTCATATTTTTCAATCTTAGCGCTCTAGCTCACTGAAAATTCAAGGACCGCCACTGGTATGAATATTTAAAAAATTAAATTATGGAATAGATAAATTTTGACACAAACATTTCAAAAGACAAGAACATTTCAAAGATGGCATTGCGAGTTGAAAAAAGCCTTTTCAAAACCCATATCTCACCGTTCGAGATGTTATAAAATTAAATAAAATTTGTAAATTGTAATAATTTAAGTACTAAGTTTGCCGATTTCCATTTACCTATTGACGGCCGGAAGATAATTTGAATCTGTAAGTATAATATTTTCCCATGGATACCGGCGCCTTAGATCATGGCGCTAGCTACCTCCTTCGGCAGGATTTATCACCCCGCACTCGGCACTGAGCCGCAATTACAACATTTGCAAGTTGGGAGTCGAACCAGGGTCTCTTTATTGCCGTCGGGACGGACTGGATGGTACAAGAACTTTAAAACAGAGGTTCAGAACCTTACTAGCTGGTGAAAGATCACATTCATTAATCAGTAAAAGATGAAAGAAGACTATAATAAGAATCAAGAGGAATCCATCGACGCCCGAAAGTCTCTGGCTCTTAAATGAACTCGTTTGACTGGAAGTCTAGCAACAAATGCCTAATAAAAATAACCCGTTTAATGCACCTACTATCCTTAAATTAATTTGATTTAGAAACGATTCAACTGGATTTGGCAAGTGAAATACACGAAACAAAACGTGGTGGATGTTCATACTATGCGATAAAATCTTCACAAAGATTAAATTTTGTGTTTATGAATGGTCTCCGGTGACTTTTTTTTTCAATTTTTTTTTCTTCAAAATCAAACAAAAAAAATTTCTTCCTCATGTCGTTACTGATCACTCAGCCGGGTGTCCGAAGAACCCCTTACCCCGCCTCCAAATTCTCAAATTTTTTTATGTTTTTGTAGAAAAAAAAAACATCAAAAATGTCACCGGAGACCAAAATTTCATTTACATTTTTTACTCCAAATAATGTCAGGAATTACTGGTTAAAGTAAGTCAAGTGCGTCACTTATCACACCCTGTATATATAAACGGGATGGACCTGCAGGGCCACCTCCGCGATTCCGCTTAAATGATAAGTGACGAATTCACGATTTATTTATTTATTAACAAAATATGCTCCATGCTCACCATCTAAATTATTAAATCAAAATTAAGAAAAACCTTCAATTGGCTCGCACAATTTGTCATTGAGAATTTTGGTCACCAGAAGGTTTAGCACGATCGATCGAGAAAACTATATCAATAAGATGTTGACCAAATCCGTCATCTAAGGTCAGTTAACCATCGGTCGATCGGTAAAGTCGGTTAATAAATGCAGCCGTTTTTAGCGCTGCCTCCTGAGTATCAGATAAGCTATCAATATACAAAAATTTTGAAAAATATCGTTCGTTATGCAAAATCACTGGAAATGACCTAACGAAGTTCCTAGAATTGAAAAAAAATCGTACACGCGATTGATTCATCTAAGGCGCGATCAATTGATTCCTTTCCAGCATGGAGAAACGAAAGTTGTTCAAATACTACTAAAGACCTCAGTAACTAATTAACTTCCGTTTAGTGTTGAAAAGTAAATGCGGACTGCCAATGCGTATTTAGTTTCAAAAGCTTTGTCCAGACATTCTCGTCGAGCGTAAAGGCACAAAACAACATTGAGGCATTTTATTTACGGTTATTAAAAACTTGAAAAAAAAAACTGTACAGGAATAAACAAAAGTTCGCAGCTAGCAGCGCCGTCTTACCTACTATCGGCAATGGCTGATTCGAGCATTCCAGATTATCTGCCATTCTGTGTTTTTACAAACTGTGTGGCTGCAAACGAATGGACAATTTCTACAAAATCTTTATATTTTGTGAAGTAACATCAACGATTTCTAGATCAGGTTTCCATCAAATTTTTTTTTATTTTTTTATTTGATTTGTAAGAAACAAACAGCTTATATACATACAATAGACATAAAAATATACACGTTAACTGCAGTGAAGCCAAAACCCACCTTTGTAAGTTGTCGATCCCTGTCCTGCATAGTACAGGGCGCGCATACCTGTAGCGCTCAGAAACGCATTGTGCCGGCGTTTTATTAACCGAAGGTGGCGATAATTTTGACCCGAGATGCGCGTCGCCCCGCCTCCCTGGGAATATAGGAGCGGTAACGAAATAGAATATTATGAGGACTAAGGAGATAATGAGTCGTATTTATTAGCAGGCTGCTTAGTCTTCGTATCAACGAACTCTTCGGGAGATTATAATGCCTGGAAGTTATATTAATAATTCTGGTTCCAATCTTTGAGTTGTTTTTTCGTTTTTTGTGTTACTTGTATCGTGGTAAGCTGACAATAAAATTAAAATAAGGAATTGAGGATTGAGGAAAATGATTAGGTACATTCATGATATCACTTTGTAAGCATATGAGATATATGTATGTAGAGTCTGTCAAATAAGAGTAGAAAATATAAAAAAAATGGAACTACAACATTTGTAGGCCGGCAACACCAATTTACCTGTCAAATATTCTTTTAAAGTGCAATGACACTGAAAATACAGAACACTGTATCCACATTTAAAAATACATTTTTTGTTCTTAAATAAACATCGAAGAAGCACTGTTGTTAAGTTACCTACTTAATGACATAATTAGATTAAATTGTGTTTTACAAAGTGATTGGCTTTCATTTAATTTAACAGTAGGTAGAAAGGAAGAATCATTAATGGTGAGTTTAGTTACACTACTTTTAGATCTGAACGAGTTAAATATATTCAGATCTAAAATTAGAGACATGATCTAGAGCCCGGGCAACTAATATTAAATAAATATAAGCAATTTCTAAAGTGTGCTTTAAATTTTACTACAACATCGTTATCTTTCATTATGCTAGCACAAAATTGCAAAGACATAATAATAATACCTATACAATTCTAATTTTGAAATCAGTGGAATGAAAAAATATTAAAATATTTTTGTCATTTTTATGCATTTTTAATTTTTAATAAAAATGTAGGTAACACAGCTTTAGATTACCACCATGATTACATTTTTAGTGTTGCATTTGAACAACGGTGGCGCCCTCCTATGTTTTCTACTCTTATTTGACAAACTGTACTGTAACGGGAGAAATGATACTTTACGTACAATATGTACATATATATATATGTATGTTTAACCGCTAAGCGTTGCTAAACCAATCATCCGATTGCGATGAAACTTTGGGGATTTGATGTATGCATGCCTCCGATGGTGTCTATATACTTCCTGCCATGCGAGTGTTATCTTTATTTGATTTATTAATTAATCTCCAGTGACCTCCCAGGAGTCCCAGGAAAGTATGGCCCTGTATATATTTTCTGCTTTTACAGAATATAAATAAAACAAAATGTGTTCAATTTGACGCAGCATCATGTAAATTGGTAAAATGCATTGAATACTGTCAAGTGAATTGTATAAATGATCGACAAACCGGTGGATGCAATCTGTTAGCCATAATAGTGTGTTATGTGTATATTTCAATAGTTTGTCTAGTCTCTGGTTACTAGCAAGACAGAGTATTGTAGAAATATATTATACATTTGTACAGCGCCCTTGAGGTGATTTTTTACAAAGCACGGCGCTATACAAATCTTGCAAATAATATTATTATCAAGCCACTGATAAAAATATTTTAACATTGTTGTGGTTTTCAGACGAGTGAATTTATCATAATACAAATACTTTATATAATAACTTTATAACTTTAATAACTTTATATAATAACTTATATGATAACTTTTTTGCACATTTCTAGATTATTCTGCTAAATAACGTCTTAAACAATCACAAATATCTTTTTTACTCATCAAAAATTGATTTATTTATTGATTAACGCCCGCGCCGTTTTTCATGGCTTTTACATATGAATAGAAAGAAATATATAGGATTAACTGAACTGCCTCAGTAACAATATTTTATATTTGTTTAAAGATAAATTGACCAGAAGAAAAGCGAAGTAGGTATAATAAAACGTAGTTTTGACATTACCATTTTTTCTAATAAAAAAAATCGGAGTGTGCAATTTACACGCGGTGGAAGAGAACCTTCAGAAAACTAAAGTAGACATGAGTGGGGAGGCTACGAAGCACATTTTTTATCAATGTGAAGGATGATTTTTTTCATATTTTTGTCGTCAAATTCCAGTGCACCCTTTCCTATACATTTGGTCATCTTACTAGTATTTGTGTTTTTTTCTTCGGAGTTCAACAATATATATCTATATATATGTTTATTTTTGGATTTCGTGGAATTCGATTATTGGTTCACTAAATGTCTGTAGATGTTCGTCAGGCGCTTTATACCACTACACCAAGGAGACTTGCATGGAACTTGTGGATTTATCGTATTATTTTGGGACCAAGTATCCGTGTATTAAGCCGCCGCTACCCAAATTTCTACCAATTTCTTACATATCTCTACATTTAAAGTTTTTAAGCTCTTGAAAAAATATATGTTAATTTTGAAGATAATCTATTATACGCGTTGTCTATACGCGTTCCACGCCGAAACGCAAATTATATTAAGTTCTTTCGATAGAAAAAAATCGCAAAGTATGCTCCGAAAATTATTATAAACACGTTTGTTTCAGTTATAGTGATTGTTTAAGTTATAGTTGTGAACAAAATTCACAATGTTTTTTTAAATGATATTAAAGACGCCTTCCACGAGATTTTTGTTCTATTTTAAACGAGTCGTGTTTTATGAAACATTTTTACAATTTTCGCATCGATTTTATCACTTTAAATATTAGCGCGCTCCTCCAACATTCGTAATTACATATCTCTCCATCTTCTTCTTTTTGAGCGCGGATGCGACGCCTTAAATCAATATTTTATTGCTGTCTCGCACGCTAAATCCTTTAGATCAGTGGTTACCAAAGTCATCCGTACGGACCCCCGGGGGTCCCCAGGATCATTCAGAGTTGGGGGTCCCTGTACAATGTCAGGGGGTCCGCGCAAGGTTTAATATAAAATAAAAATAAATGTACCACAAATTTTCCTAGTCATGGCCAAAAAGAATGTTTTTGCGAAAGGGGTCGGTGGGCCAAAAGAGTTTGGGAACCACTGCTTTAGATGTATATGTTTATTTATTTTTAGTGTCGCTCGTTTCCGTTTCATCGAATTTTAAAAGACAATCAATAAATAAATAAATTTTAATTTTAAAGTTTTTCAACAACCTTCCGATTGAAATAAAAAAAACCAAAGACATCAATAAACTGAAACTCAAACTGAAGCTACACTTCATCGGGAATAATTAACTTAATAATTACCTGTTTTTCTCTTTTTTTCTATGTATTATCAATCTATATTCATCTCTATTTTATTTAGATTTTTCGAATTTCACTTAAGTGCATAATATTTTAGTATATAACCGTATCCCATGTATGTACACCTACACTTATAGATAATCCAGAAGTTTCAATTGTTCCCATTATATACTTACCTATTGCATAATGTTATTCTATTTCTGTTATAATTAGTGTAACTCGCTCATCAAGCACAAAAACTAGTTTCTTCTTTGGTGAGATTGCAATTTTAAATAATTTGTGTACCGATATGTAATTTATATAAAACCACTGTACTATATATCTATATTAAATAAAAAAAATAAAAAATAAAAATCGTGTTAAAGAATTTTCACTTCAATAATAATATTGACTGGATAATTTTTATAGCATCGTTTTAGATTTTTCAAGAAAAATCACCCTAGAGGCGTCATAAATAATAATTTATCATCCAACAGCCAGTCTTTATATCATTGTTCCATTTAAAAGTATCAACGGCAAGAGTGCGCGAATGGCAAGGTCTTTCTGAACAATATCGCACTGTATTTTAATACAAGACGCGACACGGGGCATGTTTCGGATAACGATGGGCAGAGCCAGCCTCCCGCTGTGGACCAGCGCCACTTCTTTCAATAATATAATTGGACCCGCTACCGGCTACCAGTATTACGGGCGAGGCGTGATCTCCACCGGAGGCTCCATTCAATACGAATTAAATGTTCGAGTATGCAGATTAAATAATGCTCAATTTTATCACTCTTTAATTATCGGCTTCAGTGCTTTACCTACTCACTTAGCATCAACAGATATGGGCTGCGGTAGGAGCACGCCGAATACAGTACCTAACTACATTCGGGGCACTTTTAGTATTTTTAAATCTTTTTTTTCGGTTAGGTAACTACCTGATGGCTGAGATGCTAAATGTATATCATACGGGTTACAAAAAGAATCGAAGTATTATCGAAGGCATTAGGTACCTATTTAAAGTAAATTGTTTCCATGTACCTAGCAGGCGCGGCTGGCGCTAACGTGCAATGGGGCGCTGAACCGCCAAAAAAATTCAACATCATTTTACAACTCATCGTATTTCTACGTAATGTGTTTATTTATGAAATTGATAAAATTGAGCACAATCTTTAAATTTAATTATAATTATTTATCAATCTAACAATTAACAATGTATTACGGCCAAATAAACGCATTGTTCCCACCCGCCTGTTATGGCGGCTACCCGCTAGGAGCGAGGAACCGAGGTAGGTACAATGCCAAACCGCGCGCCAGAGCTAAGCGCCCCGTAATTTGAATGATCCTCGTAGTAAAAAATCCCAAAACGTCAGAAACATGTCATACTAAAAATCGGCTGATCGTGCGCTGCACGGCCGACCCGAAGAGCTTCGGCATTCTTCGGAAATATTCCGAAGCTTTGGTTCCAGCAGTAGTAAGGTTTGAACAAGATAATATTAAGTAATAATATTTCTCTTCTAAAATGTAACCATTAGTCAAAGGGTCAGCTATGCGTCTCGTGTGACATTATCTTGTTCGAGTCCTTGGGATGTACCTTTTTGACATTATTATTTGTTTGTCACCCATTGATCGAAGTTGTCACGACAGTAAATGGCATATTGGCGATCCACGCCGCAGAGTGTTTCTTGTGTGTTAATTATTATTATTGGATTATTGCGTTATTATTATTATCTTTGGAAGGTTGAGTATTTTTTAATGGATATCACACCCACCCTTTCCACTAATCTTCTAATAGATGTAATATCAATAGTAATGGAGTGTAAAATGCTTCTAAAAATATTGATACCAGAATAATTCTATAATAATTGGATAATTACTAGAGCGCCGTTTTAGTTATGTTGCGTTGTACAATTTATTATGAGTTCCTAGGCTATATGTATTTTTATTATTTGAATTTACAAACAGATACATAAAACATACCTACTTACCCGGCAGGTCAATTCACTATATTAAACTCTAGACATCAGCATGTTTTTACATCGCACGATATTTTTACTCTTACAGTTACATGATATTTTTAGATACTTAGCAAATAATGTAAAATTATGCATGATGTCTAGATTTAAAAAAAAAAATAATATCAACCTTTCGTTTTTTATGAATGGCTTGGTGAACCACCTATAATTTGAGGCACCGGCCGCGCCTGGTACCTAGTCTTATTTATGATAAATACGTTTAATGTTGTAGTGAAAGAAGATAAAAGGGATAAAGGAACATTTTTCGGCAAATATGGAAAATGCATTTATCTACGACTACATTATATTTGAACTGATTGAGTAAAATAATAGAGACATTTAGGTACTCTTGAATATTATTTTATTAGTTGACTAGACTCTCAAGTTAAATAAATTGAATATCAATTAGGTGCATATCTCTGCCAATATTAATTTCCTGGGTTTTGATGTTCGAATAATAGGAAATGTGTCAAAATTTACAATGTTGTATCTGATTTTTTAAAGTAAGTAAAAAGGTGGTAGGCATTCCTTAAACCCATTTTTATTTATCTCATAAACTAATTTATAATAATTTACGTCGGCGTCGTCTTAAAAAGAATAATGGTGGAACGTATTGCAATACCCCTACATACATGTGCAGGGGAAGTGCTAAACGTTCCATATTTCTAAATAATACAAAAAGAATTTAGATAAATAATAACACAAATAAATTAAACAAACTAATTAGACCCCCAGGTATATTAAATAAAAACAGGAAAGAAAAAACGGAAAAGAAATAAAAAAAATGTTAAACATGCAAATGAATGGAAGTAGCCATTTATTGAGGATATTTGACCGTCTCCCGTCTCCAGAGGGCCATCAGGGGAAATTGTATTGTATTATTCGATTGGCCTAGTGTACGTCATAGGCTTTGCGGTAGCGGAAAAGTGCACTTTTCAGGAACATTTCCGTAGCGCTGCAGTGTATCGGTAGGCGGAATAGTTGGTGATGATTATTATTGAAAGTAACTTTTAGCTTATGCCAATGGGATGCAGTGTTATCTACCCACGGGTATAAATCACATCATAAACATTCACAGAATCGAGCGGTAAGTAGGTAAAAAAAATATTTTCTAAGTGAGAAGCGTATTTTTTCGTTTTATCTAAAGATTGTTTCGTTTTATCTCACAAGTGCGCCCCACGGTTGAATTTGGCAGCCACCTCTGGTCTGGAGCTCCCAAGTACCTGAAAAATACCCTCGACTCTGTGCAAAAACGGGCGGTCCGTTTGATAGATTCTCCCATCTTAACAGACGGATTGCAATCTTTAGAGCTTAGGCGAACTGTGGGAATGCTATCCTTGTTCTACCGGTATTACAATGGAAGATGCTCCGAGGAACTACTAGCGTCATTGATCCCCTCGGCACCGGTGCATACTCACATGAGAACGGGTCGCTTCTCCGACTCGTTCTTGTGGTCAACAACTCGGCTGTGGAACGATTTGCCGATCTCTGTGTTTCCTCCTTCCTGCAATTGGGTCTCTTCAAGAGCAGTGTTCATTCCTTTCTCTCCTCAACAAGACCCTCCACACAGCATCTCAGATGACATAGGCCCTGAGGGAAATTATTTTACTCAGGGCCTCCTGTGTGGAGTTAATGTAAAAAAAAGATTTAAAGACATATTCACTGCAAGCGCATAGCTTGCTCTTAGTTTTATAACTACTTTGTGCAAAATTCCGCTATTAATGAATAATAACAGATATGCTTAGATAGTTTCTAAATGACAACCTAAACACGGGATATAATAATGTTCTCCCTCCCAGGCGAATCATACATTTCTCTAATTGTCTAGAAACTCGACAATTATTCGCAAATAGAAGTCCAGTCGATAATAGAAATTGCGCACGAAGCGAATGTAAATGATAACTCGTTTATATCAAAATAATGATCTAACGATAGCGGTCCGCATTCAATTACTGGTGGCAAACTGTTCTCGGACAAATATCCTCCCAGGGTTAATCAGAGGTCTAGCGAGCAATAACTTAGCTGGCACTTTCTTATCTGACACTTAAATCATACAGTAAAGTAATTGAAATGCACGAATAAATGTTAAATGCAGATGATTACACAAAAGCTCGGATGTGTAAACTCGCGAGTCTAATACACCTACTGAACTATCGTTACTAACAAAGGTTAAATAATTCGACTTGCGGGTTGTAATGAGAATACCTTTTGCGCAAATATTGAGATTTATTTAAAGAAAATAGACATCTTGTCGGTATAATATGCTTTCAAGGGGTATGGCTGTTCCCTTGTGGAAGTGCGACACGTTTTTCTTTATTTCGATACTTACGTACACACAGTTTTTTGGTAAATAGATGAAAGGTGAAAAGTAAAAAAAAATATATATATATAAAACAAGATAGTCAAATGTAATAGAATAAACTTAGAAACCCGGTTTTGTCTGGAGAGCTTCTAATTACTTAAGATTAACCAGCCAGCGGCCGAAAATCCACATTTCGTCGAAAGTTGTTCTTACGATCGTGCAGGGCGGTTACAACGAGAAAGATTAATTATTCTCCGTACCAGCTTTTTAAAATTACAACTCGATATCGATTTTATTTCATTCCAAATTTGCTTTAATTTATACATACATCGAAAAATTTTGAAAGGCGTGATGATAAAACTATTAAAAGAATGTACTTTTTGTAATTATTTTTTGATAATAAGTATTTATCGTTTTTCAATAATGTCTAAGTTAAATAAGAATGTTAAAAAAATCTGAAACATATTAGTTTGTAAGTGCGCAAATAAATACACAAAAGGACCAATTTTCGTCGAGAAACACATGTAGGTACGTATATATTTTTTAATGATTTTATTTAAACTAAAATTAAAATTCTAAAACATGCGATACCTATATAATATATTGATTTATTTTACTGCATGATTATATGGTTTGAAATGGGTGTGGTATAATACAAAATCTTTTTTGAAAATTTAACAAATCTGCGACCTATGGTATTATACTAAAACCTCATTATACTAAACTAAACATTTTTTCTCAAAATTTAAAACATGCGAATGCTAGATAAAAGAACAATCTTTCGAAATCCATTTATAATTTTGTTGTGGAAAAGAGTCAATATGTCTAAAATCTGATTAAAAAATGACATATTTCTGGTTTTCTCTGGTAATACCCTCTTAAGTTAATATTTTTCCCTTGAAATATCTGTCCAATTTACATTGTTCACTTTGAAACTGATTAACTCGATTAATCGAAACCAATTGTCTATTTATTTTCTAATTGCAAATTTTAACATAAAAATTTATAGGAACTGATAGAAAAAAAATGATGGAGCGAGACGTCACTTTTATTTCATAAAAACTAATTAAACATTTTACCCTCCAACAATGTCTTAAAAATTGTACCCCTATTTTTGAAATACTGAAATTTTAGATGCAAATTAAAAAAATGCAACTGCGGAGATGTTTGTAAGTGGTCTCTGAAACAGTGAGAGCTTTTTTGGTATCCGAGTGACAGATTATGACGGTAAAGAATTTAGTTAGATTGATTTTGCCACGCATAGTGCCAGCAAATGGTTAAATCATTCTGTTAAATTGATACATTGTAATAATTATTTCTAATCAAATTTAAAAATTAAACATTTTACAACGTAACGTGAGTTCGATGAAGCCATATCGATGTTTTCACTTGATTAAACAATTTCCCCGTGAATAATTAGAAATTCTCCTAGTACCTACCGCACGTGGAAAGGGTAGTGCTGTACACAGTACCTACACAGTACACACCCCTCAGGGTTAGGGGGAAATTTAACACCCGCGGAAATTAATTAACCCTTTCCACATTACAAGTTGATTTGTTAGATCGTGATTAGTGACAAATATATGGTTCAAATGCCGCGATATTTCAGCGATAGACAAATGACGCAGCTAACTAAATAGTTCTTTGTCTGCCTGCTGGCGACCATTATTATTGGATATCGTTAGTGAATTCGTGTAGTGGACGCCAAACATTCAGAGCTGGGAATTTGTGGGATGTTTTCAAATAATACAAGTACAATTTGTCGTAAGGTATCATCGCATACCGACTATTAAAAGTTGTATGTTCAGAAGTGGTATCGTTAAAATACATTTTTTTTTTAATTGTTCATTTTTACTTACGTGTCGTGAATTTCACGTACAATCACTGTCAGAAACACATGGACGAAATTACACATGGATGAATTAACGTATGGAGAGAATTACACCAACATAAGTTGCACTTACTGGAATTATAAACTTTAAAAACCTAACCCAACTTCACCCTACCTAAGTTTTTTTAGGAAACATATAGCTACATAGCTACATAGTGTGGGACGTAGTTGATTAACTTTTCAGTGATTCCTGAAATTATTTGGAGTTAAAATGTGATGAAATTTTCGTCTCCAGTGACTTTTTCGATGTCTTTTTATTTCAATTATTTTTCTTCAAAATCACATTTCATCGCTGGTCACTCAGCCGAGTAACCGCCTAATCCCACACCCCAGCTATAACAGTCCAATACATACTGATTTTTTTATGTTCATTTGTTGAAAAAATACATATACTCGTTTACCAAAAATATCACCGGAGAAAAAAATTTCGTTTAAATTTTTTGCTTCATATAATGTTAGGAATCACTGATTAAAGTAGGTAAGGGAACGTACCCATACTACGTGACCTATTTAGGGGGGGGGTCATCAAAATACCACGCTTGGTCACAACGGGGGGGGGGGGGGCTTAGGTTTTTATCACGTAGTCAATCTAGAAATCTCGCGTTTTTTTTCGAGCTACGAGGGGAGGTTTTTAAGTTCGCGGAATGGGAAGGTAAGTGATTAATGGGGGTACCGCTGAATTAGGTACTAATTGAACGACTCATTTTTAGGATAAACACCGGGTTTTATCGTAATTAGGTCATTAGTCTTTGAGCTATCGTCGACCAAACACTTCAATCGGGAAGATATTGTGAAATGTGAAGAAAATTGAGTTCCGCGCTGTTATAAAGTTCCTTTAAGTTAATTTAAAGATCGGAAAAATGTATTAGGGTAGTAGGTGAATATGTTGAAAAGGAAAAATAATTTTGGTTTTTATTTCCACTCCTTACCCAATCCGCAAACTTAAAAACCCACCCTCGTACATTCAAATAAGTGAAAAAGTTCAGGGAACGTGTTTGTTGAAGATGATAGAGATGAAAAATGTTTATAAAAATAACAAGACTTTCGTTTCCATAAATTACGTTCCGGTTTCAATATATTTTGATATAAATTTTATCTTGATAATATTTTTTCCACTTGTAATGCATGCACTCTTGCTGTCACGCAGCAAGCGCCGTATTAATAAAGACAAATATAAGCCAAATAAAGCATTTTTTATTTTTTGTTACCAAAAAATGATTCGAAACCATATTTATAAAATACTACGTGAAAACTATAGGGGGGGGGGTCTTGGAATATACTACACGTGGTTACCGGGGGGGGGGGGTAAAAAATTGCAAAAAGTGTGTCACGTAGTATGGGTACGTTCCCTAAGTCAATTACGTCTGTTTACATCGTTTATATATAAAATCATTTAATATTATTTAACGATGAATATAAAATAAACCAGTTCCATTATGATATTTTTTCATTTACTTTGTTGTTAGACATTATATTATTAAAAATAACACAAACACTTGTATTTAACCACGAATTTATTATTTTATATATCGACCGGTTTCGCTTCGAACAAGCTTTCTCAGGATAAAATAATAACTGAAGGTATAACTGGAAGTTATTATTATATCCTGAGGAAGCTTGGTCGAAGCGAAACCGGTTGATATATAAAATAATAAATTCGTGGTTAAATACAAAGTGTTTGTTTTACTTTTTATAATATAATATTAGTTATTATGATTACAGATTAGGAAGTAAGTAGACATTAAAAGCAGTGGCGGTCCTTCCCTCAGGACAATTGGTCAAAAACCTCCCAAAATTATAAGATGACAGTAAAACAATATTATTATGAAATATAAGGTAAATCAAAACAATTGGTATTATTCTAATGTATTTGAAATGCACCGCGAGAGAAAGCCGGCAGCAGCAAGCAGTGACATCTAACATCTTAAATGGAAGCTTCCTTTCCCACGCACTGCGATTGGCTGGGTCAAATTATGAAATGCCCTGGTATTATATCTTCTGTCTCTTTAGGCACTACACAATAAATGAGATGGCACTATGTCCCTTTTTAAAAAGTTTTCGGATTCTGAAGACGGTTTGGGTCAGAGCCGTGAGGGAGAGAGAGCATGCTGAATATCATTCGTCTGAAAGAGATGGTTTGATAAACGTAGGTTGATTTCGCATATTTTTTGCTTGTCGCATGAAATAATTTACTATATTAAACGTACTTTGACGTATGTGGGTGAATTTGACTCTCAAACTCGTGAGGTTCCTACAAATGAATATTTTTATATTTAATATGACATTGTATCATAGGTAATATCATTTTTTTAAATGACCTTCCACTTCTGGACCCCTAGAGCCGCCTCTGATTAAAAGTTATAATATTACACAGAATAAGTAAAAAAAATGAATAAACAATAAAGAAATAGTAGTTTTGATTTAACTACGCATAAGTTTAATTTGATTTGAAACGTTAAACGGTGCTGTGGAAAATATCAATATCTCTTAGGGCATGTTTATGTGTATTTAAATCCGTGTGGAATTCTGGAAGTGTGATATTGGTAGGTACGTAAAATTTATGTCTGTTTAATTTCGTCCTGATACCGTTCTTTTTATTGGCTTTTTTATTTTATTTTTATTTGATGAAATACATTTGCATATTAATAACATCATTCGATAATGTGGGCCTCACCGGGTGTTGTACCCGTGCCGGGGCCCCCATTTTACGTTAATACCGCGTTGAGTTTTAAACTATAATTTTCAACTTGATTCTGCAAATGGGATCCTGTTGTATATTTCGTCTCACTTCTTCGGTAAAATTATCATTGTAGGTAATTTTAAGTCCCAAACTCAGTCTGAATTCTCGGCGCTCATAAATATATGTTCCGGCCAGAAACAAAAGGTCTGTACTACCCTATTATTACTACGACCAGGGCTCAATTCAATATACCACTACCCAAAATTCAAAACTTGGGTAATATCTATTCGGTTAGGTTATGGATAATTTTTCGATTTTTTTCATAGCTTTTAATGACTTTTGGAAGAAGTGTTGAGTTGACTTTATTCTGAATTGGCATGAAACCATTAAAAATATTTCATATGCCTTAAAAATATATCTGAAGTATAGGTAATCTTCTTCAAAATTCATTGACAAATCTTGCTACAAGTTACGCCGAACAACCACCCCGAGTTCTGTGTTATTCGGGAACAAACACCATGGATTAATTCGGCCAGCAGAACACACCGGCAGGTAATACTCGATAGATAGAGCCTCCACCGCCACTGATAGCTGAACCCTCCTAGTTAACCCTCCTACGGTCCCCCACTTCCCTCTCCACCTGCTTTAACCACCCTGAGCCAATCGTACAGACCATAGCTTCATTAATTACCACGGTGGGATGTTAAGCCACCGCGCAATGATCATACATCGGAAACATCTGGAATGGTCTAATGATTATTTCCACTGCTGGTAATTTCAATTCGTATTTTATTGTAAACTGTGATCTGCAAAAAGTAGCCGCATTATTACTACTAATTACTTTGCGTTACAAAAAAGCGTGGATTAAATAACGAGGTAGTAATGTGAGTTGTAGGTACGGTGCGAACACTGCGAACAGGTCTTCAAATGAAATATAAGAACAGCGGAATAAGTAGTGTTAAAGAAGTTGAAATGTTGGTTTTATTCATATATGGAGTGAACTAGACTAATGACTGATATTAGACTATATTAAAACTAACAAATAAACTGGTCCAAGTAAGCTCGTGCTAACTTCATCGACGTTCGTCCTTTTGCGTCTTATTTGAAAACGAAAAAGTTGACGATTGCGTCACACGTAATACTCGTATGATTTCTCACTTGGAATAATAATAATAATAATAATAATGATTTATTGTCTTCATTTCTTAATAACAAATAGAGATAATGATATCCTCACTGGGATCTCCCGTGCTGAGGATTTCATTTACATTTTATAATTCAATTATAAGAATAATATGAATTGGACATAACATATATCATGTAGTATTTTTTTTTTAATAATTATAAAGTAAATAAGATAGTGTTTTTTTATAATTCAGTTCATTAGATTCGGTTTTAGTCTGTATTTGATTTCAGTATATTTTCTATTTCTGATCTCCCTATATTTAGTATCCAGCTTTTTATTTGAAATTTAAATGTTATAATGTTGAGGTTTTTGAGTGAGAGTGGTATTTTATTGTAGAGTTTAATGCCATAATATAAGAAGCTTTTTTGCCCAAATGTTGTGTTAGCAGCTACTTGTTGGATATGTTTTTGACCATGAGATCTAGTGTTTCTAATGTACGTGTCAGTTGTTATTTCTTGGGTTTTGTACTTATGAATGTAAATGAGTATAGTTTTAGAATATAGTTGTTTAATTGACATTATGTTAAGATTGTTGAAGATTTCGTCAGTGCTAGTTCTTACAGGAACTTTCAGTATAATTTTCATTATAGCTTTTTGAGTTTTAATAAGTGGATTTAGTATGTTTTTATTTGCACTGCCCCATCCGATAATACCGTATTCTAACAGTGATTGGCAGAGGGCCATGTAAATCTTGATTAAGTCTTTTTTAATAAGGACATTCCTGATAGATTTGAAAAAATAACTTAGGTTTTTAATTTTATTATTTAAATAGGTAATGTGTTCGGTCCATTTTAAGTTTCGGTCAATTTTTAGACCCAGATACGTTATATGGTCAACGTTTTCTAATGAGGGACAATTACAATTCTCATTTAAGTGATGCGGGCTATGAATTTTCAAGTTCAGGTTTTCTTCAGAGTTTTTCTTATTTTTTATTTTGAAAGTAATGAATTTGGTTTTGTTAGCATTAAGTGTAAGTGAATGGTAGTCTAGCCATTTTTTAATCCTATTAAGTGTGTCTTCTGCTTTCTTAAATGTTTCTGTCCAATTATTCCCATTTATTAGGAGAACAGTATCATCCGCAAAACTGATGATTTCTCCTTCACATTCTATGTGGCATAGGTCATTAATGTAAATAAGGAACAGAATCGGACCCAGAATACTTCCTTGGGGCACCCCGAATTTGACATCAATACACTCACTGGTTATATTGTTAAGTTTCACAGTTTGCTTTCTATTTCCCATGTAACTTTTAAAAAATATCAGTTCTTTATCAGTAATCCCTATGTTCTCTAGTTTTTCAAAAAGATGTGTGTGATTTATTGTGTCGAAGGCTTTAGAAAGGTCGAGAAATATGCCAATGCATTTTTTATGTGAGTCTAGAGAATTTTTAATATATTCAATTACTAAGGCTATGGCGTTTGATGTTCCTAGATTTTTTCTGAAACCAAATTGTTTTGGTGATAATAGTTTATTTGATTCTAGGTAGTCGACGAGTTGAGTTTTAACTGTTATTTCTAAGATTTTAGATAATGTGTTTAGAATTGTGATTGGTCTGTAGTTATTGATATCTTTACGATTTCCTGATTTAAAGATTGGTGTAATAGTCCCTATTTTGAATTGAGATGGAAATCTGCTTTCCGTGATAGATTTGTTTATTAGAAAGAGTATCGGTTCGGTAATTTCATCTTGTAAGAATTTTATTGTTTTCATTGTGATTTCATCACTACCAGATGAAGTACCTATATCATAATTATAAACTCTTTCTAATAATTATTGGCAAAAATAAACCTGTAACTCATCATGGCAGAGCGCTACATGTTATTTTGTCGTACCTTCAATTTGGAAAGCGGAAGTGGGTACCGCTGCCCCGGGAACAATTTATTAGATAACCAACACTTCTGCCATAAATCATAACAAATGGTTATTTACTACGTGGCGAGCTTGATAGGAAGAGCAGGGTTAAAGGAGACCATTCGGCCTCTCTAACTGGACTGCAGCGCAGCGCTGTGAGACGGATGGATTCATACGTCCGTCACTCTTAGACCCACTGACCCCCAGATTCCTAGACACTCTCATACCTTTTTCCTTCGCAGAACTTCTTCTCCTTCCTTTCCTTTAAAAGACCCTTCATACAGCATCCCCGAAGGTGATAAAGGCCTCGAGGGAAATTATTTTCCTCTAGGCCTCCTGTGTGGAGCTACAGTAAAAAAAGTACAAGAAAACTAGCACACAGATATATATTACGATTTATATTTAGGGTATTATGCCCTTTTGCCCTACCTTATTCTTTAGCCAAGGTTTTGGTCAGCGTTACAGTGTCCATCATCGGGGCAGATGACATAATAATAAATAGCGATAATACTATTTGCCGTGATATCCTCAAATATTTTTTAAGATATCTCATAATTATAGACCATCTTAATCATATTGTGTACATCACGTTACGGCAACACAAAATAAAATTGTGTTTATTTCTTAAACTCATAAAAATAATATACATTTAAATTTGAAGTTTTGTGCCTTAACATAAGTTGTAGGAGCGCATGTTTTGTTATAAAGGGCTATGGAAGTTTGTACCTTCTAATTAAACTTATTAAATGCGTATGTGTTTATTATGAAAAGTAACAACACGTGCCTTGTTAATTAATTATTTACTTATTATCCAATTAACACATTCGAGGAAAAGCTAGAACAGGCAAAAGCTGGTAATTATTTTGACATTGTTATTTCGAGTGTAAATATTTTTATACCGTGTAACAACATTATTCGTTTAATTAAAATCGAACAATTAATTACAAACAATGTTAGAACATCGAGATCGTGAAATTTAGGACTAGCGAGAGTGTATTTGACCCCAGGGTTCACTCTCCGAAGTACTGTTGGTTATTATACAGGGTGTCCCTCAGGTAATGGATCAACAATGAAGATTATTTGCAAGCAAAATTACCGAACGTGTTCTGGTCGAATTCTGAACCCTTTCAGAAATATTTTTTGGAGTTTTTCTTTTAGAATTATGTTTTTAAATTATGTATGTATCTAATGAAAGTATTTTTGTAGTGTCCGTTTCCATACAACAATTGTAAATGTATATTCTGTAATTTTATGTATTTCTTTAAACTTTGAATGATGCTGACACAAAAAAATATGTATCACAACTGAATAACAACTAAAATACATCTGCAGTTTATGCTGATTCCAGTAAGGCATAACTCTCTAATTTTTTGTTTCGTTTTAACGAAAATCTTTAAAGTTTTAGAATTTAATTATATTTTACTAGATCTGTTCAAGTTTAATGACTTTTAAACGTTGGGAGAAGGGTTAAAGTTTTTATAATTAAAAGTGATGATTGATGATATTCCTTTTCCTTGCAATTTAATTATTTTGTTTATTATTTAATTGACATAAAATTACAATTAAAATTAAATTTATAATTGAAAGGATTAAGAATTAGACCACAACATGTTCTGTCATTTTAATTGGTAATCACCACCTCCCCCCTTCCCCCTACCAAGCCTACTTCGTTTGATCCTGTAGAATAAGGAATATATTCAAAGAATGATACTTCTTCAGAATACCAATTTGATGATTCTAATCAGTGGCATAATGATTTTAAATGTTGTAAGTATTTCAAGCCAGTGAGACTATGGCATCCCCAATTGGGGTATGTTGTGAGGCTGAAGGTAGTGGGGAGGGGAAGGAGGTGGGGGAGAGGAAGGTAAGGAAGTACCTGGCTATTCAGATCTGGTCACCAAACACGGCTAAAGCCATTTTCAAGCAACGTTTCAATTCTGAATGGTGGTCTTACACCAGGGCGATACTAATAGTATCTTCCACTCTGGAACATGCCGCAAATATACTATTTATTATTTTAAATGAATTAATTGTGAAATAACACAAATTAATCAAATAACATTTATTTGCGCGTGCCGGGTTCGAACCCGCGACCTCCGGATTGTGAGTCAAGAGTCTTACACACTGGACTACGGAATACGTTCGTTATCCTGATAAGAAAATTAATTGAATGCTGGCACTATTGACAATGTTATGCAAAATATACATCTTTTAAAAACGTATTGGAGTACACTTTAGACATTTTGATATTCAGATTACTATTATTCTCTATGACGACCTCCGTGGCAAAGCGATAAACCTTTAAGAATCCAGAGGCCGCTGACTAACTCCCGGCGGCGCACAATGCTGCCGGAAATAAAAAATACATTTTCTCAAAGTAGGTACCCTAGTTTTCTTGATTTTATAGAATACTTAATTATTGATCCGCTGACATAGTTCTAAAACCTTGTTTAGTTAATCATTCCTTACTAGTTTATTAATATTACCGTTCGACATGTTTGTCATACTGAATTCGTTCAATTGGAAAATAAATTGGCAAATGGACAAATTCGATTATGTTTTGCACATTGAAATTTTCCGATACGTAAAAAAATATTAAATTTAAAAACTGCAAAATACTCTTAATTTTTTTTTTTTCAAATTAATAACCATAAAAAATCAAATCATAAAAATCCAAAAATCTCCTTTAAATTTTCATTCAATACCTATAATAATAATATAATAATTTTGTAGCGTTTATTTGTAATGGAAACATTTGATAATATTTTGCAAAACCGTTCAATTGGTCAATAAATAATTAGGTGTGAAAAATTTAATTGGAAATTGATTACATTATGCACCGTGAAAATGGTTTGAAACAAAAAAAAACAAATTTGACGATATTTTGCACATTTGAAGTGCCCTAAAGGAAAAGTTACGAAAAATAATTGTCTTCATATAACGTACGTAGATACTGTTCACACTCACTTCATGTTTGAAGATCTAATTTTTTTCTTATTATTTCTGCAGTGGGATTATACCAGACAAGCCGGGTAAAAAGGAGTTAACAACAGTGCTGAACTAATATCGGAATAATATCTATTTGTAGAAATGGCCACAAAAACTTCATCAACAGCTATCTTGTCACGTTAAGAAGTTGCCGTGCGGATCTCCAAGAAGTTAACACTTTTTGCAAATCTATAGATGGAGTTCACAAGGTTGACCATGAGACAGAGAAATGATCATAGATATGTATTTTTAAGAAAACTAAATTAGAGATTTTGCATATTAGTACCAGGGTATATAATAGATACTGTAGAATTGATATTATAAGCATTGTGCTCATACAGCTAAGTATATCCATCAAATAAATGTATCCATGAAAATATTCATAAATATCGGTCATTATCCATTCATATCTACAAATATTGAATAATACTTACAAAAATTTTCCACCTGCCGAAATTGACAAAATTCTGACGAATGCACTTTCATTGGTCAACTGGGCAAACATAATGAAATTTTGCACATTAGAATTATCAAATATTTCCAAATAGTAATCTCTGATCGGGTAAAGACTTGTTCAAGTAGTCAAAAATTGACGAAACACTCTCACGAGAATCTTAATTTTTTTTAATGTGTTTAACTTTTTATTTCCGTCCTATTGACGTTTGAATACAGGCATAGTCCGGTCAGTGGCTGAGTTAGTATCGCGTTTGGGTCCCACCCAGGGGTCGCGTGTTCATATCCTCGGCTGGCTAAATCCTCCATTACGATGCAAGCAACCGTTTGCATTTTCCGCTTACTGTAGTAGTAGTAGGAGACTTTCAAATATTGTCAGGTCATTCGTTACGTAACCCGAGAACAGTTGTATTTCTTTTTAAAAAATAATAATAATTAATAATTAAAATGAGTTCCTCGGCGGGCACCTAAGTAGGTACTTCCACAGAAGAAACGTAAAGTCGTGCTTATATGATTGGTGTCCCTAAATTCAATAGTTAAAAGCTAGGCTGGTTTTTCTCCTCAGATCATAACCTATATTATAGTTTGGTGGTTTGAGCATTTATCACGGTGTACAGATTAAAAAATATTAGCTAAGCTACTGACAACATAATAATATAATGCATTTTTTTGTAAAATTCTATTAATTTTTTGGATACGGTTTGTCAGGTATTTCAGAAACCCGGTTAGAAAATTGTACTCTTTTTCTCTTTATTTATATTGTGCTACAAAAGAAAATATTAGCACTTTCAAAGTACCTGATGATACTGTAATAATTGTAATTCAAACTCTATTAGCTTTCAATAACGACTGAGCTTCGGAGTAATTTTTCTTTGGATAGAACAAGGAACTGGTGAGCTGAAGAAGTCGTCATTATGGACAACGGTTGCTGATAGCTATCTCAACTTATTAAAGCAATTTAAAGATGGCTGCCTGCCCAATATGGCAACGGAATCAAGTACTTAAAGCTGATTCCTTGTTTCCACGGAAGAACGACTGCTATTTATACGGCGAATCCTTGGTATGGTAATGGAGGAAATGTTTAATTGATGCCTGTCAGATTTGAACAGGTTTTTTAGGTTTTTTGATAACTTGACAATAAAAATGGCAATTGCTGAAGTAACAAGGCGATGAGGTTTTCAAGAATAGAATTGAAAACAATATTCTTTTAGCATCGTTCATTACTAGTTGATGGAATATTTGAGTTATGGTTGGTTTGTTTATTTTATTATTCTGTTGCAGATCGGCTAGCTCCTAACCTTCTGACCTTTATGCCATAAGGTTTTAAAACCTACTGGTGTAAATAAAATATTGATTGCTTCACATGCATCATATAAAAATAGTAACAAATTCAATAAATCACGCACCAGAGCGAATTATAGCGCGCATGTCTATGGTGGATATGCGTGAACTAGCCAACCACAGTGTCCCACAAAACGCCAACTAAAACGGATGTTCCAAAAAAATCAAATAAATAAAATTGATTTTCCCTTGTGCAAATTAACTTTCGGTGAAAAAATAGGACATCACACTATTGCAAACATCTTGGTCCAATATTGTTTATACTATTTATAAACGATGTCACTTCCATATTCTCTGATGTTAACATATTATTATTTGCTGATGACATGAAAATTTATAAAATCATTAAAAATATATACGACTGCTTGTCCCTTCAATCCAATTTTGTAAAATTCGCAGAATGGTGTACCATTAACAAACTTACACTTAACATTAAAAAATGTCAAATCATGAGTTTCTTTAGAATAAAAAACACCATCAAATACAGTTATTCACTTAACAATCACAGTTTAATGTCAGTACCTGTAATAAGGGACCTCGGAATAACCTTCGACACTAAACTACTATTTATCAACCACATTGATATCATTACTAATAAAGCTATGAAAATATGGGTTTCATTCTAAGACTATGTAAAGATTTCAAAAACATTCATACATTTAAATTACTATATACAACTCTGGTTAGGAGTCATTTGGAATATAATTCCCCCATATGGAACCCTCTCTACAAAAGCCACGCAAACTCCATTGAAAAAATCCAACGCAAATTTCTCCGATCAATTAATTTCAAATTAGGAATTCCCGCGGATGACATAAACTATGATTCTCTATTACAAAAAATGCGACTCTTATCGTTAAAAGATAGAAGAATACTCAATGATCTTATTTTTTTATTTAAAATAAACAATAACTGGTTTGACTCCCCTGAATTGGTATCGTTAATAAATTATCATGTACCTAGTAGAACAACTCGACTCAAAACACCTTATTATTGCAACAACACTCTCAGTAATGCAGAACAAAATTCAATAATACATCGTTTACACACTTTAGGTAATGAATTTGCTCATATCGATCATTCCGAAAGTCTGTCATCATACAAAAGATGCATTAGACAAAATTTATCTGCTAGTACTACATAATAAATAATAAGTATAATCATGTAACCATAATATTATGTCCTACCAGTATGCACTTTAATACCTATGGCTTAGAAACATATCATAGGTACCTATTTTTCATATCGCTTTGTGTACTCCGTAATAACTTCCTTTTATTTATTATATATTTTTTTTTAATTTTGGTTATCTTCAATATTTGGCTCCTAAGAGCATTTCTTACTGTTTACTTGTCATACTTTTTTTATATTTATAACTTTTGTACTTTATATTATTTACAAAGGTAACTTATAGTTTATATTATTTCCTGCCTTTCAACTTTTTATCTTAACTTTTAACTTTTACATTATACTTTATATTTTATAGTTTACACTTTTACTTTATACTTTCATTTTATACATCATAATTCTATTTACTACTCATTACCTTAACTCCTTTCTTTTACCCTTTGTTTTTATATTTAACTTTACATTTATATGTCACTTTCTTATGTTATTGTATTATAATATATATAAATATAATTATGTCAATGGCACATGTTGTGCCGTATGTTTTGAAATAAATAAATAAACATCTGTAAAATAAATTGCACTTATTTATTTTTATTTTATTTATTTATTTATTTAATACATGAAATATCGAAAGTACAAATAGTTTTTTGTGATATTTCACCCTCCATGCTAGGGATGACCCTGTGTTATGCCGGGTGAAGTTTACAGTTTGCGGATATACATTCATTTGTATAGGTTGATTTTTTCACTAATTGATACTATG
Organism: Limnephilus rhombicus; assembly: GCA_929108145.2. Classification (NCBI taxonomy): domain Eukaryota; kingdom Metazoa; phylum Arthropoda; class Insecta; order Trichoptera; family Limnephilidae; genus Limnephilus; species Limnephilus rhombicus. The sequence continues at coordinate 32,020,897 of OV815272.1, read as the reverse complement.
CACACAAATTCTTCTACAATAAGAGAGTTTATGTAGTTATATGAATTACAATAATAACAAGATGGATTGGATTACAAGAATAAGGTGAAGAAGTTAAAGAATCATTGAAAAAGATAAGTTATTACTAGTATATTAAGGAATTATTGATATATAGTTCACAGTAATCAGTCTTATACATATAATGCTGCTTAGATAGTAAATAAAAAATATATTATGTTTTACCTGCTCTTAATACTATGCACACAGATCTTCTATAATAAGAAAATGATATACTTATAGTTAGATTGGGTTACAAGAAGACGATGGAGAAGTTAGAGAATTATTAGAAAATGAAAAATTTGAGGAGTTGTTAGCTATAGATCACACTAATTAATCTTGTACATACAATGCCGCTAATTTAGAAAATAGAGATATATTATGTTTTGTCTGAAAGGTGATTAAATTGATAGAGTGTAAAGTGAATGGGTGTTAAAATGGTAATGTATTCCATGTGTAAGGATCCATTTCGTTATTTGTTTTTTAAAGGAATGGGGTTGACTCAACGTTTTTAGGTTTTCAGGGATAAGGTTAAAGATTTTAGGAGCTGGGAAGAAAAATTGTCTTTGAGCTGACGTGGTGTGTAGTGTGGGTACATTGTAGTGTCTGTTGGTTATTGTTCTGGTGGTGTAGTTGTGTTGTAAGAGAGTTTTGTTTTTGTATTTGAACAGGAAATGTATTAGCATAAATTTTAGATGGAGTTGCCGTATGTCTAAGACGTTACACTCGACGAAGAGTCGTTTAGAGGGGTATCTTTTCGGTCGCTTGTTAATGACACGTATAACCATTTTTTGGGCTTTTAGTAGAGGTTCGATGATAGATTGTGCACAGCCACCCCAAGTTATAATGCCGTATGCTAGTGGGGATTGGCAGAGATCGTAGTAAACAGTTTTAAGAGTTGAGGTAGTAAGGATATTTCTTAGGGTTCGAAAAACATAAGAGAGTTTGCGGATGCGTGGGGTTAGACTGGTCAAGTGCTGATCCCAACGAAGGTGTTGATCAATGATGACCTCAGATATTTAATGTGGGTGGCGTGTTCCAAGTTTGGGCAATTACAGGAAATGCAAGTTCTTAGACAGGAGTGAATTATTATCTTCTGATTGTTGGTAGGTTGGGTTGCGGCAGAAAGACTGAAGGTTAAGAATTTTGTTTTTCCAGCGTTAAGGGTTAGGAGATTATCATCTAACCATTTCTTTATCTGGCGAATGTCGTTTTGAGCTATGTCGAATGCTCCTTTCCAGGTTTTGTGTCTAGTTATCAGTACAGTGTCATCTGCAAAAGATATTAGTTTCCCGGTTATGGAAAGGTTACAGAGATTGTTGATGTAGATGAGGAACAGAATAGGGCCTAGAACACTTCCTTGTGGGACTCCGAAGTGGATTGGTAAGGGGTTACTTTTTGTGTTGTTAATTTTCAAAGCTTGCGATCCATCGGTTAGGTATGATGAGAACCAATTAAGAGTTATACCTCGGATGCCTATTTGAGATAGTCTTTCTAGAAGTATGGGGTGGGAAACCGCGTCAAATGCTTTGGCTAAGTCTAGGAATATGGCTAAGCAGGAATCACCTTCGTGCAGGCTGTTAGAGATCTTATCTGTCAAGTCTAAGATTGCAGATTCAGTATTTAAATTATTTTGAAAGCCTAATTGATTAGGCGAGAGAAACTTCTGGGATTCATGATGGGAGACAAGCCTACTTTTAACAATTTTTTCAATGATTTTTGACAGGACACTTAAAGAAATGGGTCTATAGTTTTCAATATTTGTTTTATCGCCACCTTTATAGATTGGGATAACTGTTGCATGTTTTAGCAGGTGTGGGAAAGAACCGCTTTTAAAGCTTAGATTAACAATATGATTGAACGGCGTTGTAATAAAGTGAACTATGTGTTTTATTATATTAGGAGAAATATTGTCATTACCAGCAGCACTGTCTGTTTTAATTGTGAGTATTGTGTCAACGATTTCTTTATTGGAGGTAGGGGCTAGGATTAGTTCCGGGTGCAGAGAGCTCTGTTGTCTTGCCCGTGAGGTTAAGAGATTTTGTGTTTTGTTTGTTGCTTTTAGAATTTTGTTGGCTAAGTTCGTGCCGATGTTACTGAAAAAATGGTTGGCATGATCGGCTAAGGTTTTTGGGTCATCATGGACTTGGGTATTTTTCCCATTTATGGCGAGTGATTGCATTTTGAGTGAGGTTTTTTTGTTTTCTGAGATGTCATTGACTACGTTCCAAATTATTTTGCTGCCATATCCTGATTCTTCAATTTTTTTTTTGTAATAGTTTTGTTTGGTTATTGTTATGAGATTATTGCAAATGTTACGATACTTTTTATAGAAGCGCAAGAGTTGTGGGTCTGGGTTGTTTACGGATTGTTTATGGAGTCTGTCTCTTTTACGTATACAGAAGATAAGGCCTTTTGTAATCCATGGTTTTAGTTTCTTTTTTTTTTTTTGATGCCATTATAATGGGGAAAGTAGCGTGGTTAATGTGGGCAGTTAGTGATGCAGAGAAATTTTCAAGAGCGTCGTTGACATTTTCAGAAACCAGGGTAGATTCCCATTTTTCTTCTTCTACAGACTTTATTAAATGATTCATATCAACAGTTTTATGGGAAGAATTACTGGACTTAGGGGGAGAAGATTTTGAGTTATGTAGTTCGAGAATGGTTGAGTAATGGTCAGTTATAGTGGATTCGAATACAGCTGAATTAGCAGTTCGCTTTGATCTAACCATAATGTGATCTATGCATGTCTTAGTAGTGAGGGTGACTCGGGTAGGTATGTTGATGTGAGGTATAAGGCCATGTAGTGCCATTAGGTTTGGGTAATTTGTAGCGTGGGGGCTGGATTCATTTAGTATGTCTATACTGATGTCACCGATTATGATGAGATCCTTAGTTTTTTCATCGATATTTTTTTCGAGAGAGTAGAGAAAAGGGGTGACATTGTTGGACTTAGGGGAGCGGTATATTGCGAGAATATTTAAGTTATCAATTGAGATATTAAGACAATTTGCATGGTCGACTGAAATTTCGGATACTGCATGTTTTAGGTTAGACTTGACATAAACTATGACCCCATCGGATTGGGACCTGTGCTGAGACGTATTGTACACAGAGTAGTTGTTTAATAATTTCGGAATGTAATTAACGTTAATCCAGCACTCTGACAGAACAATGACGTCAAATTCATTTCCTATGTCAGTAAGTAGAACAAGTAGGTTATCAAAGTTTTTGTTGAGGCTACGGATATTCATGGCAAATACTCTTAGAGCTTCTGGTTTGGAGGTAATTTTTTTTAATGCATTTGTGTTGTTTGTCGTATGTGCCGTGATATTAAGAAAGTTATCAATTGGGTTTATTGGGTCCATTATGGGCATCTGTGTATGGTGGGTGTTTGAGTTCATCAACGACTGGGTAAGATAGGTTAATGTATAAGTATATTGTAAGACCAAGACAAATAAAAATAAAGAAACTCAATGTTATTGAAAAGAAACTTCTGTCACCCCGCTGTGATTCGGATTTCGGATGAAACGGAAATGACGATTACTGCAATTGCGACGCATCGACTGCGCTCATTGGCCACTTTGATTATGATGTCACTTTTAAAGGCTCCTGTTGGTTGAGATAGGAAACGGAAATTACCCTAGGTCTGCGCTCATTGGTCTCTTTGATTGTGACCTCACTTTTCAAGTATTGATTGAGATTGTTTTGATAAAGTTTCGCATCTACTATTTTTTCTATTTCTTTGGCAATTACCCAAATACTTTAAAATTTTGAAGATGCTAATGATTTCCTAAATGGTAAAACAGATGTGTCACTTAATGATTTATGACAAATCAATGTAGTGTTACAATATTTTTTTAGTAATTAGGAACTGTAGTGTATGTGATTGTAGTTGTGTTCTGATATCATCGCCGCTCGGAAACGTTCGGTTTCCGAAGATTGACGGGCGGGCTCTCGGTACATGAGAACAGCTGACGGGCCCCGCCGCTCTCAGATCAATTCTACAAGCCTTAGTAAACAGTCGCTACTATTGACAATAATACAATACTACTTGAATCCTTTATAATATTACCAATAAACTGAGACATCGAACTTACGTTGTAATCCTATTATTGTGGACTAGTAAGCCACTAATTAAAGAACATTACAGGAACAATGAGACTTTTTATTGGGAGCGAATTTAAATTACGGCTATTTAGTCTGTTTTAGTCTTCGGCTGCATGTGGTGTGCTACCGACGAGAAATAACCAAGGAATATAAAGTAAAGAGGACATGAATCCAACAATCGGAGGAATTTGAAGTCTGAATACCTCCTCCTTACAAGGACCAGCGTTTATTTGTGCGAGGAGCCGGGCCGACAGCCTCCAGTGATAAAGCAGCAAGAATCAGGCTGAAAAATACTACTGCTTGCATTGCAATGGCTGCTTTTAGTGGGGTGTGAAAAGATTTTTTTCTAGAATGGTATAGTTATCTAAAGTTACTACGCATTTTAGGCAAAACAATTTAATGATTTTCACTGCTAATAAAATACTGAAATCACATAACGTAGGTAAAGCATGTTTTCATGTTGCATTTTTTTTTATAGATTTTCCCAAAATAATTGATTTATATCATTTGTTAAAAACAATATTTTATAAATCGCTGTATTCAGTGTTTTAACCATAGACATTCGAATCAAAATAATATGATTCTCAATTGATTTTGTAGTAAAATATCATGTATTGGATACGGAAAATATAAAATATATACGTGTTGACAGTAAATTAAAATTTAAACTTTTTTTTAAATAATATACATAATTGTGGAGAAAGTTTTTATTTCCTGGTGGGCCGAGGTCCAAGACTACTATAATACTTGGTAAGAATTGAAAAATATCTTTCTTTTGGCCTCTTTTGTTCATTTACTGTTCGCAAATACTGCATTTGTACGAAGCTATATCAAATTCCATGGTCCAGTTTCAGCTTTTTTCATTAAATTTCATCATTTTACCGTAAATAGTCATAAATAAAGATTAAAAAGGAGTGTGATGTATAAGATGGAAGAATTCGCAATTCCGCGGAAGAACTCCGGGCGCGCGCGTGTAGTGCAATAATAAACTTTTTCTCTCTCCATATTATGACAACTCTTGATACTCAACTTACATACAAACTGCCCCAGGCTCGGTTACAAGCGGATTACAAATACAACAGTCACATTGCCTTAATACCCACTCCCAAGCGGTGCTTTTTGATTACGCTAAATGTTGAAGCATTGCATAATGATGATACTACTTTGTGATGAATTCACTTCAATTTTACTAGGCTGTAGTAGTCTCGGTTTATCCTTGAGCTTTACTTATCTTATACTATCCAGAATGCAAGTCGTGTGCCGTAGCTATGTAACTGAGAAAAGCAAACAAGTTATCTGTCATAAAGTTAGTCATAAGGTAGTCATCATTATGTGGATTGTGTGATTCATCTCTGTCCTTTTGTGCTCTCATGTCGGATATGAGAACATGAATCTGAATGAACAATATTTACGTGACTTAATTAATAAAACGTAGAAATATACCTCACTGGGATTAGATCCGGAGTCTGTTGGTTCAATTTCTGGCGGAGTGATTCACGTAAAGTTTAAGCGGGTATTGTGAATGTTGATCGTAGGGGTCAGTGAACCTTAAAAACAATTTCACAATTGTTTTACCTAGTAGATCAAGCAGCTTTTTGAGAGGCTTTGGATCATCTTGCATCCTCTTGGACATCGTCAATGAAACATTTATATGACGAGTCTTTCTTAGTTAACTTACGATCGATGTATCCTAACATTTATTGTTTTATATTTATTAAAAATTTTCTTCCCTATTCATTTGTCACTGGCGGTGCTCCGCGGTTCTTTTCTTCTAGGCCCTGCTGGTGGTTTTGGTTCGGCTTCACCCATGTTTAAGTGTGAGTGACCATTCTATAAATTTGATAGGAACCGGTTCCAAAAATAGCCGGTGTCTCGGATCCAGTGCCAGCTAGTCTTACAAAGTAACCGCGACAGGAAATGACGTCATATATAATATAAAGAAGCGTGGTATTTTTATTCACAACTGCCAGTTATGACCAATCTCTCCAAGCTGGAAAGATTCATCAAGATATAAATCCAATAGTATTTATACTTACCAGCCGCAGCTCCTCATGCGATATGTTAACGTAAGTGGCGCCATCTTTTGGCATTATTGACTACTTGCTTGAATTCGATTCTATTACAAAAGTAGCTTTTTAACATACTTTGAGTACGAAAATGGTTTCGCATAAGGCGCGGCGTCAGAGATATATTCGAAGTCTTAAATTTCAACCGCACAGATGTAAGCCTATTCATAAAGTTCGATTTTTTTCTATCCCGCTTTGGCTAGCACGAATCTTTCCATTCTAAGTTTATTCACTGTCCTGATTTGACCACTCTCTTATTAAATTGATTTTATCCATGTTTCCAATCTTGGTGTCACTACATTTATTTTAAGAAACTTCTACATGCGAAAAATTTCTACTTGCGAAGCCTACAATTTCAATAAACTTGATTATGGTGATGATATTCTCATTCCTATTGATCGTGTAATAATTTAACTCTAAACAGGTGACCGTATTCAATACTAGTTATGTTATGCGCTAAGTTTTTTGTTTAGCAACTAATCATACCGTTTGTGGCGTAAATAATATTCCTTCATCTGTTCATTGCGAACTGTCAACGGCTCCGTGGCCGGGAAAGGCAAGGCCTGACATTTCAATACATAGGTTATGCTTATTTGACAGAGAAATATGGCCGTGCCCAGAATTATGCGTGGATCAATTGCGCTGTATGTGCAGATGAAAGATACTCCGTACAGTTTATGATGAAAAATATTCAAAAGGTATGTTGCTTTGACAAGAAAGAAGAAATATTCATAATTTCAAAGTTTTTTTTATTATTATTTTAGCTTATAAAATAAGAAAAAATACACTTTGATATAAGGATAAAATTTTCTACAACCATCAATATGTGGTTATTTAAAATTTCCGCCAAAATGATATTTTAGCGATTGCGGCCAGTAAATTGCCCAGGCGGAACTAATGGCATCATAACTTCTATCAAATATAATCAGCTGGAAATTTTGCAATTTTTGACACATTCAAAAATAAAAGTTGTACAATTTTTGAGCAAAGATCTAAAAAATTACAATAACTTTGAATATTTCACATACGTTTAACAGTTTTCTTTACTTACGAACACACTAATTGATTAATCACTATTTTGAAAGTCAAGTTTTTAGCAGCCATTGGCTACGAAAATCGTATGCCATCGTATTAGTCAGAGTAATATCATTGTAACCATTTCCACATAACCACTTCTTTCGATTCCAGATCTAATTAATCCCGGTGTTGCCAGTTGCCACCTGTTCCTTATGTAGGCTTTCTGCCTTTTGCCTAGAAAAACCTAATAGGGTAAATTGTGGCGTGGTCTGAAATCCCGATCAGTGGCGGGGCAAGCGTCTGGCAGCGTGTGCATGAGCAACTGCCCGGGGGGTATAACAAAATAAATATTGTACAGGAATGAAAATTCCAAATAAAAATATTAGAAATGTATTCACACGGAAGAGTTAACGTCTCTTATACATTAAACTTATAATATGTTGACATATATATTTTTTCCTGTTTCTAGACCTGACCAAGGCATTCGACGCAATATCACATAAAATACTTTTACAGAAACTACAAAATGTTGGAAGAACGGGAAAAGCTTTTCATGGATACACAGTTATATATCTAATAGATTCCAAGAAACGGGAATTGGCGAGGATATTAGCACTTCACTATAAAATAAATTTGGAGTGCCACAAGGAAGTACACTAGTACCTCTTCTCTTTATTATACACATCGACGAACTCTGTAATCCACACATAGGTGGTAAAATCATTACTTTCGCAGATGATTATTATTTGAAGGCTAGTATTAGGAAAAAACACACTTGAAACAGAGTGAACCAGTGGCTGGATAGTTATTTGCTTATATTAAACGTATCAAAAACCCCAAACCAAACATTCAGCACTACTATTGCATGACAACCCCAAACACCTCACCACCTCACAATGGGCCATAAAGTTTTCACACCGGTGTAGCAGCTTATCTTCGACGTATTTTGTACTTGTCAAATACTTATGTTTTATCAATGTTCACATATCCAATTGAATATCCTTGTACATATTATTTGGCTTAATAATGGTAATTTTGTAATTTTCTATATCAAATGTTCAATGAATTTACAAATTATTAAATAAATAAAAATGTTTTTTCGTACAATTTAACAAATCAATCTTGAAAACTTGATTTAAAATCAAAAGCTCCGGCTGGACTCTGACGTCACAGATACCTCCCTGGACGCCACCGTGGATGAGATTAACAACTACAACCACAATTTGAGTTTAGGGTTTCCACGAGATTCAAAATTCTTCCATAAATATATATTTATTTTATTGTGAAAGCTTGCTTTTAAATCATCCCAAAAATTACTTTACGTTTGTTATTGTAAAATGCAAAATAATTGTACGAATACTCTACAATTCCATTACCGGTAGATAAATGATTTGCCATAAAGCATCTAAAGACGGCTGCTAATCCGCCAAGGAGCCTACCTGTTTCCCAATTAGAGAAGAATGAGATGCTGAGCCTTCGCTTCGTCCAGATAAAGCCAAGGATTGGAAAGTAATAATACCCCCGAGTCAAATCATCGCTCGAAAATCTCACAACCCATGAGGAAATGAAAGAACTTCTTTTCTAGTGCGTCCTGAAAAGTTATTACGTTTTAAAATTTACGAAACAGCTAATCAGTTTTAGCGCTGAAATTAATATAAAAGTAAAAAATATTTCTGTTGCATAATTTTTGGAGTGAAAACTTCTTTAGCACCGTTGTGATTTGAAACTCGATGAAATGAAAAATAGCGGAAAGAGACAAACACATACATCTATGTGATTTAGCCTGCAAGAGAATGAGATAGTATAATCGGTCTCCTTTTGTGCGGTGCTTCGTAGCCCATTGGTTTCTACTCCCCACTCTTGTCTACTTTAATTTTTCTGAAGGTTTCACTTCTACCGCGTGTGAATCGCACTCTGTTTTTTTTTTTTTAATGTAGAATTTAAGATAATGTTCGAGTAGCTTTCACTTGGTACATTTGGTGGTTACAAAATTATGATGGCTTGTCATTACAATTAAACACAAAATTAGCTTGGTGTGAGGTTGAGTGGGATTGACTATAGACCCAGAAGTGGTGGGATCAAATCATAGTAAAATATGAGTGTTTTGAGATAATTTAATTGATAAGAATTATTCTTTAAAAATCGCCCTTCCTATTATCCACTAGTGACATAAAAATATTTTGACTTTGTTCAACTGGTTCCGGGCAGAACCTTGAAAATAAATAAACAATTCAAAATCATGCTTACTGAGTTTTACTGCGTAGGTACTAATATTTTTTTATGGATCTGTATGTAGCAATGAAGTTGCAAATTCAAATTAAATTTAATAATAAATTTTAGTTGAAATATCTAATAATCTAATAATATCTAATAATATCTAAAATATTTAACAATAACTAATAATCGTCTCGTCAGTGGTTGGGTGGGCATAGCGCTTGGGTCCCACCCAAGCGTCGCGTGTTCAATTCCTCGACTGGCTAAGTCCTCCATCACAACACAAGCAACATTTTCGGCTTTCTGTGGTGGTAGTAGAAGATTTTCAAATATTGTTGGGTTATTCGTAACCCGGGAATGTTTATCTTTCTTAAAAAAAAAAATCTTTAATAGAAATATTGTTGGGAGATGTTTTGTCCGTAGGATATTTTGTCGGGGGATATTTTGTCGGGGATATTTTGTCGCGGAATGAAAACACGTTCTACCAAGCCAGCCTGGGTCTAAAATAATAGGTAAACGGATTTTTTTTTAAATTTATCAATTATTATTTGACGGTTTCAAAGATACAAAAAGTGCCACTTGAAAAGCCATTCTAAAAAAGGAAGATTTATTCATTAGCCATAATACCCATTCGGTCCATTAATACACACCCGTTCCCGATCTATTTTTTTAGGCTGATTGTCTTAAAAACATTTGAGGCCATTTAGAAGACGGACTCTCGAGGAAAACGCTCCGCATCTTCTGCCTCCCACGCCCCCAATGCAGTAAAGAGAGACGCCAGATAAAAGGTACCCACGGCATTACTCATGCCACCAGAGGAATCTGAATAAAATGTAAGATGCTCATTATTAAATACCCCATAGCTTAGTCAAAACATGGCTCATGTATGGGACGCTATCGGGGGCAGGATAGGACTTTTTTAATAAATCGGTATGATTTGTTTTGAAGCAATAAAAATAAACTCAATAAAAAATTTAAAACATTGAAAAACTTTAAACTTTACGAAAAAATCGTATAATATGCTATATCCTAATGCTACCTACTCCACGGCCAACTCTGCGAACTTCGAAATCCAAAATGGCCGTCATCGAACAGCTGATCGGCGCCGTATCTTATTTGCCTACAATTGTGCAGGTGATGCTTCGTTTTCGATAATATTGATTTTAAAAGCTAAAAAAATTATAATTTCAAACAATTTTTATACCACTCTCCCGTAATAAGTAATAATAATAAAACACATAATAATATAATAAATAAATAATTCCACCTAAATAATGTTTTAACTTATCGAATAGTATCATACTTTCTTTCATATAACTGTCATACAAAATGAACACCTGTTGAAAATAAAAATAAATTATACGTAGTGAGTGATGACGTCACACGATTCACTACACATACGGTGGTTTTAGGGGATCTTGAAAAATTAAAACTTTGATAATTATTTTAACTATTAAAACTACCTCTAAAAATAAATTTAAAAAAAATACGAAGTTATTTAAGTTAGAAGGTTCAATTCATTAAAAAAAATATAAAATTGGATTGGAGTTTTCTATTGTAGAAGGAAACTACCCTCTCCTAAAGATATGAAATTTAACAATACGATACTAAGCTGAAAAGTTGAATTCTACAAAATTATAAATAACTTTTTAGTTAGGTACCTACTGTTCACAGTTAATTTTCCAAAATCTTTTAATAAAATAAATACATCAGTGCGAAGTTCTGTTAAGTCGTGTTTATAAATTTCAAAACTTCAATGCTCAGGATTGAAACGAGTTTTTCAAGCTGAAATTATTTGTATTGACTTAGAAATTCTAGAAAAGTTTTACGAATTTCATGACGTTCACGGGTCGAGACTTTTTTCTGCTTCATTGCTATGTGAAAATTTTGATGAAATCTGAACCTGTCAATTAAAAAAATGTCTCAAAGACACAATCGTCACATTTATGTAATTATGTGCGTGACTTGGTAACCTTGCTATTTCTTGGCTTATTTCGAATTTTGTCCTCATCAATCAGTCAATCGTACTCGTCGTACACTCCAACGCGCGGCCAACATTTGTACACAGATGACATTTCTCACATGAGAACGGGTCGTTTTCACGACTCGTTATTGAGTTCAACAGCTAGGCTGTGGAACGATTTACCGGCCTCTGTGTTTTCACCTTCCTTCAACTTTGGTTGCTTTGCTTCTGTTCAAGACCCGTGCTCTCTCCTCCATCTCTTTAAAAAGATCCTCCACACCGCATCCTCAAAGATGACGTAGGCCCTGAGGGAAATTATTATCCTTTTGCGACTTAGCAGGGGTGACCGGGTTCATCGGGTGAGGTTCCTCCGGGTCTTGGCGGCGGATGCGTCTGCCCACCAGCTGGTAGGTCGGATCGGGAGAGAGTGGTTGAAGGAATTCCTTTGAATTCTCCAGCCGTACTCTCTCGGAACATCGCTTTGCACCGCAGTGGGAGGGGCGGATTCATTCGTCCGTCACTCCTGGACGCACTTCTTCTTTCGTATGGTGGGGGGTCAGAGGGGGACATCTAGGTCTGCGAGCCAGTCTAGGGCCTCAGGCGTTGCCCTGTGGACCTCATCAATCCCGCCGGGGAATGAATAGAGCGGGCATTCGTTGGCCACATGTTCGGTGGTCTGCACCGCACCGCATTCACACGTCGCCGACTCTTTAAGGCCCCATCTATGCATCATGTGAGCACAACGGCTATGGGAGCACCTTATCCTATTGATGGCAGTCCAGAGTTTGCGAGGCAATGAGAACCCAGGCTGTCTCTCAGTGGGGTCTTGCACGAGATGGGTGTTTTTGACGTTGGCTGATTGCCACTCAAGCTTCCACCTATCTTCTGGGGTGAGAGGTGTTCGAAGGAGTCTTTCTCATTCCGTCCAGAAGGGTTTTCGAGACTTTAAGCGGCATGCCGGGTGAGAAACGACATCATCGTGCAAGGGTATTTCGCTTTTTTGCAGCGCCTTCTTGTATTCCCTCAGTGTTGCAATATCTCGCCTGATATTTGGCGGGGTTATATTTTCAAGTACGTGGAGCAAAGGAAGAGGAGTCGATTTTAATGTTCCGCTGATGGTTCGCATTGTGGCATTAAGCTGAACGTCGACCATGGAAGTGTGGGCGCTTCTGGCCCATACTGGAGCACAGTATTCAGCTGCTGAGAAAACCAGGGCAATGGATGCCGTTCTGAGCGTGTTGGCGTCGCATCCCCAGCTAGTAACAGCCAGCTTATTGACTAAGTTTAGTCTTGTCCTGGTGTTTTGCCCACTGTTTCCATGTGTTTCCGGTAATTCAGGCTCCTGTCCAAAGTTACTCCAAGATAGCGGGGATGGGGGTCATGGTAAATATTTTTTCCATCAAATTGAACACAGAGTTTTGCGTTTGCCTGTGAATTACTGAGATGGAAAGCTGTCACAACTGTTTTCGACCCATTTGGCTTTAGTCGCCAATTGAGGAAAAATTCTTCCATAGCCTTGAGGTCAGAATTAAGGATCTCTTCTGCTGCATTGAGGGTTTTGGCTTGGACTGTGATGACTCTCTTAAAAATACCCTCCACACAGCATCCCCAAAGATGGCATAGATGCTGGGGGGAATTATTTTCCTCGGGGCCTCCTGTATGGAACTAATGTAAAAAAAAGGTTCACATACTCGTACGTGGAGATAATTAAAAAATATTTCAAAAATTACTGAAAGAGAAATTAAGATACTACACAGCTGTCCATTTTCACATTTTCATGGCTTCTAAAACACGTGGGTAATTTAGAAATAAATTTGATATTGCACGGTGGTTGATATTTTTTATTCGTGATTGGGTAAGCACATGTATTATTTGCGTATTCTCATAAACAAGGAATATTTCCTTTCAATGCGCCTTCAAATCGTCTTAGTATACACACGACAATCCAGCAAAATATTCCCAACAATTTGTTGGGCACAATTTGAATCTGATATCGTCGGCAAACCAGGAGAAGAGTCCACGTTGGTTCCAGTCCGGGTCCGGACCGCTTTGCTTCTTCGCCCTTGCAAATTCTGTGCATTCAATGAGGCATATCTTGCACGGGATATGTTTTAAATATTATATATATTTATATAAAGAGGCAGCCTGTACCCGCGCAATCATGAAATTGATAAGTGACCCCTTTGTATGGCTGGCTCTGTTTTAAATTTATGTGTTGGCAATACCAAAGAGTTGTCTGGCCGCTCCGAATTTTGCAGATTCATAAATTCAAATTGATTGGACTTAATCTGATTTGCCTGCCACTCGGGGAAGCCGGATTGAGCATTTTAAGCCGTGCGTACCCTTGTATAAGGATGAGATTGGAGTGGCGAACGTGAATTTACATTGTCATATTGTTTTGATGCAAAGTTTTTAGATCGTTTTTTTTTCGAGCATTTTTTATTCATATCTTCCAAAGTCCAGAGAGGCTTTATCTTCTTGGTAGTAAGTGCCCACCAGTATGTATTTTTGATAATATAAAGAGATTAAATAACAGAATATGGGAGTAGATGCTTACTCCACCTTACAATTTGTACCTAACTTTAGAATTTTTCTCAACGATCCCATATTAATTCATTATTACTAACAGAAGTAATAGTTACCATACGACTTCTCCCTACGCTACTTTTCTGAATCGTTTTTCTAAAAGAGCATTTGAAAGAAATCTTTTGTTTAACCGAGTAACACGACAATATTTTAAAATCTCCTACTACCACCACTGTAAGCGTAAAATGTTGCTTGTATCGTGACGGAGGACTTTGCCAGCCGTGGAATCGAACAGGCGACTCCCGGGTGGGATCCAAACGCGATGCCAACTTGGTCACCATAGTATATTTTTATTGTAACAAAAATCATAGGTTACGTAATATAACATTACTTTTTGTGTACCAAAATTTAGTGTCAAGCAACTGAAAGCCGAGAAATTGAACAAAAGATGCGTGGATGGGACCCAAACTCGACCACTGACAGGTCATTGGGAATCACAACGTTTTATCTTTTACAAATTATTGGATATTTGAACACTCCAAAGCTCTTGATTGTAAATACGTTTCGAGCTAAAAAGAGTTAAATAATATCGAAGTAAATATTTCAGATAAAATCTAAAATTCTTTTCAGATTTCGAACAGATTTTCAGCTAGGTATATAACTAAAATTATTAATATTTTTATGCATACTTCCATGATTATTAATTTTTCTTCCTACAATGCGCACACAAAGCATATATAATGAAAATAAATTAGCAAAATCGCTGAACAATGTATATTCCTTGCATGCGTCATATGACGATGTTACCGGACCTCGCTAAGGCTCTGCCTAATAACTCTATCGTACTTCGTCCTCCGTCCTCTGCCTGTTTCTCCTTTCCTGGTAGTTTCCAACCCTCTTCTGGCTGTTGGTACTAAGTACTCCCAACCTCTGCAGCTGTGCTGTTTACCAACTAATCGGGAATACTCACAAATTAGGAATACCAAGACGACAGCACTGTTTATTTCACTGTCCGCGATGGTTCTAATTAAAAGAGATGACAATTATAGACCTTGCAGTATGGTATTGACGATTTACCGGGACACGTAAAAATTGTAAAGAATTTCCGAGCTTAAATTTCCTTACATGCACCAATTAAAAGTAATTGCATGATTGAACCATTAATATATTTTTTATCAGATTTATGAAATTAATATTCTTACGTTAAATCAGCCCCTTACTTCAGCGGTAACACCACTACCTGAAGGATAGCACACACAAACGAGTTGAAGTCGACGAATTCGATGCCAACTCAAGGAAAATGAACATATAGGTACTACCCACGATAGTAGATACTTGTATCTTACAACTAAATCAATTTTTATTAAAAAAATGAAATAATACAACTTTGTATAAACCACTTATATGATGTGCAAATCCGACCGGTTTCGGAACAAACGTTCCTTGGTCAGGGAAAGCTTATACTAATTTGACAGTTTAGAACAATGTTTTATTGTGGTAGGGGTGGAGCTGTTGTTAGTTAATAATGTAGATTGGGTGGGTAGGTATTAGTGTAGAGTGGGTGGGTAGGGGAACAAATCCATGATTGGGCTATATGACAATTTTTATTATTTAAGTCCTGGCAGAAGGGTGTGTTTGTTTTATTAAGAAACATAAAATTAACGAATTCTAAAAATTATAAATCTTAAATTTATTTTCTGAAGCAGCAAGAGTTCTAGCGCTGTGATATTCACTAAACTTTCAATTTGGGAGGCGGAATGGGTAACGCCGCCCCGGGAACCTTTATAATTATAAATCTTAAATTTATTTTCTGAAGCAGCAAGAGTTCTAGCGCTGTGATATTCACTAAACTTTCAATTTGGGAGGCGGGAATGGGTACCGCCGCCCCGGGAACCGTTATTGGATAACCAACACATCTGCCATAGGTCACCCCAAGTGGTTCGCTACGTTTGGTGATTTAGCAGGGGTGCCCGGGTTCATGGGGTGAGGTTTGTCTAGGTCTTGGAGGCGGATGACCAGGGCATACTGAACCCCAAATTCCTACCCACCCCTTCAACCCTTTTCCTTCCCAGAACTCTCCTCTCCTTTCTTTCCTTAAAAAAACCCTCCACACAGCATTCTCAAAGATGACATAGGCCCTGAGGGAAATTATTTTCCTCAGGGCCTCCTGTGTAGAGCTCATGTAAAAAAAAAACTCGCCTGAAAATCAGTTTTTATGTAAGCAGAAGTATTTTCATTCTGAGGACCTTAAAAATAATATTAATTAAAATGAAAACGAAAATTGAGGTACATTCTTACCTCAGATCCATAACTGACAATTTTTTTACATGAAATGTTTATTTTGTTACGTGAGTTTTATTTAATGTTTTTAATGGGTCCATTCATTTACATCTTTACCATATTTCTGCAAAAAAAATCTGAATCTACAGAACGACGTAGGTAACGATTAGTCCAGTCAAGGAAGGAGGTGTAGAGTGCGTGAGCAGGAACCTAAGCGATTCCTTCAGAAACTTGTTCAGGGTGCTTAGGATGAGAACTAAAATACTAAAAGCCCTGACGTCCAGGTGGTGAGCTAGGGGTGGAGGAGAAGTACCAATTTTCGGGTGTCCGCTTATATCACAAAAACGGTGCGTCGCAGAGGAAAATTTTCTTGCGATAAGTAAAAGCTTATAAAATTTTCTACAACTTCTACTTAAGGTTAAACGTCACGTACGTTATAATCTTCGCATTCACAGATGGCGCCAATTAAATAATTTTAGGTTTTTAATACTTTTTGCACGTTTGCTTTAAAATATTGAGGGGAATTAATTGTTTGCGCCCGTACGTATTTAATATGAATATAAATAAATAGTTTTATCCATAAATAAACCCAAATCTTTCAATAAAGGCTGAAAAATACATTATTGGATTGAGTCACCTATACAAAATTGAATTTTTCAGCCTCACTTGAAATATTTGGGTTTGTTTATGGACAAAACTATTTATTTATATTCATATTAATTATGTACGGGCGCAAACAATTAATTTACCTTAATATTTTACAGCTTAACGTGCAAAAATTATTAAAAACCTAAAATAATTTGATTGGCGCCATCTGTGAATGCGTAGATTATGACGTATGTGACGTTTAACCTTAATACGTAATTTTCGAAATCCCAGCCGTTTTTGAGTTACACGCTCCACAAATGAAGTTATTCATTGACTTGACTAGATGTTACAATATTTTGTAAATATTTCAAAAACACTGAAATAATGCGAGTGTGTCCATTTCTCGGAATCATTATTTTTCCTGCTTCACCGGCTTGGACATTTTTACACCGGAGACCTCCATAATATGTAGGTAAACGTTTTGTTCGATATTATTAGGTATTATTTGTTCTTCCATAAAGGATATCAAATAGAAACGCCGCGGATAGATTGCAGCGAACACGTTTGGTAGTTTCTCAAACGGGGAAGGCAATATTGAACGCAAAACATGTTCATAAAAAATGGTTGCTCCTATCATGGACCTTCGATTGTTTTCCACTTATATACCCATTGATTTGACGCGTCTTCCCCGCGCATGTCATCCAACCACAGGGGCGGTTAAGGCTCATGATATTAATTTTTTTTTTTAAATTAAATCAATTCAATTTTGTTTATTATTTTAATCAAATACTACCAAATTTACATATTACCAAATTCAGATTTTGAGATGTTAGGCTATTATTGATTAATAGCAGACCCGGACACACGTTGCTGCGGCTAACGAAACACAACGCCATTACCCAACCTTTATAAAATCCACACCACCCGCTTGCCAGCTACCCGCTGCCCGCTGCCTGAATTGAATATTTGAAATTCTCGGCTTTTCTCTACTATAATAAACATGTATTATAGATATAAACCTTGCTCTTGAATCAACTATATTATTATTTTTATTATTATTTTTTATTTATATAATAATATAGTTAGCGATCGCTACTAATTATACAATGCTTGCAACACTGGATATTTGAAAAGGGAAAATCAAATACCTTACTCTAGGACATCTATTTTCCAAATTCTTACGTAGAACGAATTTCAAAAGTGACTATAGTACGGCCCGCCAGCCGTTTTAAATCGCACAAAAATATGTTTTCTTTGAATTTCTCGGCTTTTCTCTAATATAATTTACATGTATTATACATATAAACATTCCTCTTCAATCACTCTATCTATTGGTGAAAACCGTATGAAAATCCGTTGCGTAGCTTAAAAGATTAACGCGCACATACATTTTGAGCTACTTCATTTTATACTATGTGATGAAATGATAATGATGATTAAGAAAAAACAATATAGGAATAATTCAGTAGGTACCTGGCAACGCACGAAAGAATCACCACAGGACTATCATAATGTTATGTCAAAAGCAGGCAAGAGACAATTTTTTCGAAGTAAATTATTTAAGTTGCTTATGTAATTAAATTCAAAGTTTTCAAAAAATGATTATGTATATAATGGCACGTAATATTTCGGTGGTCAGGGACGAAAATGAAAGGCTAAAATAGTAAAAAATCACTGAATTAATTAATTAAAACAAAGGTAATCATTTGGTATACTTACACGGAAAACTATGAAAATAATAGAAGTATAACTATTACGTTTGAATTGAATTGAATCGAAGTTGTTTCCTACTTGAGATGTATAAAGAAAATAGGTACCTACAAGCGGTGACAAGTTTTTGAAAGCTTTTTCGCATTTAAAAATTTAAAAAAAATTTGGTGTTTTAGAATTTGATGAAATCTGTAATTAATTAATTTTCAAGATTTGGAACAGAACATAGAAAATATCAGGAATTCTTTTTCAAAGGAAATCATTCAGAAATTTTACCCCAAAGGAAGTACCCTCACGGAAGGTACTTGCTTTGCCATAAATGTATGTTATGTGAAAATGTGAAGCAATCTGTTTAGTGGGCATATTTTGGTTTTGGGACTGATGTAATTGTTGAAGTTTTACGCATGCTTGACTTGGGAAGTAAGCTGGTGAATGCCTGATGAGATCGTTATGAAAAGTGTGATCGGGCGAGGCGAACTGAAGTTGAGAGGGAGATATAAGTTAGTAAAGTTTTACTTCAGTCGTGTGGTGTAAAGCATACTCGTTTTATTATTATTATTTTTTTTTTTTTTAAACATTTTAAACATACCTACATATGTGTAGTACATATTACTGATAAAAAGAGTTAAATAAAAGTCAAACAAAAAAGTATCAGCCTTACTAAAAAAAAAAGTGAAAATTTTATTCAATTGACAAACGGCCGCGGATGTGAAAACATTACTAATTAAAAAATTGTTCTTTGAAAGAAATACACATGGTTTCCACGGCCTGAGAGGGTAGTTTATCTCTGTTTTAACCGTTGATGTCCGAACGATATTTGTAATTTTTCCATAGTATTTTGAATGTTCTATATATTTTTGAAGGTGTCGTAAAAACAAATACCATTTATGAAAACTAGATAAAATTACCTTTTAGATTTGTGTATTTGAAATACACTTAAGCTTTCAAAAACTGCCATATTTTAAGATTCAAACTCGGAAAAAAATGGAAAAAAATTTCCTCCCACAACATTTTTGACCAAAATGTAGAGAAATTTAATTAAAATCAAAATTTAAAAAACACAGTCCTTTTATGTAATAAATTTGGAAGGAAACACTCACCTCACTTTTTCATCGTGTATACAATAAAAAAATAATTAAAAATTTCAAAGTTTTTTTATTGCCAAAAAAATAACTTAGAAATAATACCGAAATTTAAAACAGATTTCTTGCATCTCTAAAGACGTTAATTTTTTTGATACGTTTACGAACACATGTATTAGATTTTAATATTATAAAAAATTATCACTTTTAAGAAATTCTCTTAAAATAAAGATCTTAAAATGAAAATTTTATCTTTTAAGTAACCTATAAAAAACAATATTCTGACAGTTCAACTTTGAAAGTACGGCGTTTGTACAATAACTTGATTAAACTGATGTAAACCACACAAATAACATGGTAAATATATCAATTATATGAACAGAAGAGTAAATTCGTCACTACAAAAGAAATTATTAAGTAAAATCAGAAAATTTTCGATATCCCGCCATAAAACACACCGAGCTGTTTTGTCATCGCGGGCTGTCGCGGGCCGAAGAACTAATGCATAGGCGCGCCAATAATGCCCCTTGCGGAGAAAAATTAAAACAACATTGTTTCCTAGTAAATTAAAACCATATACAACGTTGTCACATCTTTAATGTGTTTTAACAGCGTGACCACAGAAGAAACGTTATTGGTAATAAAACGTGTTTTAGTGTATACGAGGTTTAATTATGTTATTGCAATAACACAGTTAATCGGTCGCGCTGTAGTTTTTTTTAGTAAGGCTGTATGTCTATAGTAGAATACTATAAAAAAAAGGTCAATATTTTTACCACAAGCCATATCATCAGTTTACGATAAAAAAGTGGAAAAAATCGAATACAAAAAAGGGTTAATCAGTGTTAAGAAGTCATGTAAATTTAATTGTTAAAAAAATATTTTGGGACACATTTCTTCTACATTCTTTCCATTTTGTAATTGTTCAATTTAATTCTCGAGGTAAATCGTACAGTATTTAAGTCTTTAATATTTTTTAGGTAATTTATTTGAGTTGCTTAATATAAAGTTCCGCCCTTGCAGGGCCGCCTTAGTCGTGTGTCCCAGAAATAATGATGCCGCCACTCCGGACTTGCGGGGAATGCTGATGATTTGTAGCCAGCAAATCTGATCCTGTTTTTCAACATTAAGAACAACCAGCCTGAGGACTTAACGCAAATAATGTACATAGGCGGTTGAGAGCGTGCAGCCCCGCGCATTATGTTAAAGTCCCATTCATTTAATGATTGTTATAATATGCGATAGGCAGCTCTGCTACTTGCCCGCCATATGGGGTGATAAGCCATAATGGGGTGATAAGCCATAATGTTTCCGAATGTTAAAATACTGATATTTTAACGGGAATTTTTGACAATCCATCATGATTTTTAAAACTTTACTTCACGAATTTAATATTATGAAGTATATAAGTATCTACAAACAAAGATTTTTCACACACACACACATAAGTAAAGAGACCTAGAATTTGTTTTGCTGTTAAATCTGTAAAATCAATACAGAAAATTATTACCTTTCAGATTGCGCGCAGCGACTTTTCTCCAGATTTTCACGATAACATTTAAAAAACTATTAATTATTTTGTATTTTTTTAAACCTAGAACATCATCTTATACATAAAAATCTCGTATCACGGTGTTTGTGGTTGCACTCCTCCGAAACGGCTTGACCGATTTTAATGAAATTTTTTATGTAGGTATATTTGGTAGATATGATAATAGGTTTTAAAGTACGTTTAATACCGCTAGGTGATTAGGTGATTAGGGATCTATCCAGAAAAAAAATTCAATGTTTTTGACAATTTTTTTTTTGTATTTTTTTTATTTGGCATCAAAAAATACCTATAACCCCAAATTCTACCCCCCCCCCCCCCCCTCCACCCTCCCATTTTTTTAATGGTGATTTTATTATTTTTTATGAACAAATTTAACCGTCTTTCGTATTTCAAACAGAACGAAATTATTTATGTTGTTTAATGACAGATAGCGCTACGTCCGCCTCATCGAAATTTCACCCACACATGCGCAAGACATTCACGAGAGGCGTCGCGTGAATTTGAAAATTCATTCGGCATCATGTTCTCGCGTGGACAAACCATCGAGCTTATTTGTGTTGGCTAAAGACGGACTAACAAAAAATATCGTACACTCAATTGCTCTTTGAAATTCATATTGATTTTCTTTATTTCATTTTCCTACTTTAGTTGGTGTTTTTTTGTTTTTATCGACGGTCATCGTCTACAGCGCTCGATTCCTCTTTCTGTCATATATACAATATCCACACTTACAATACATTCGCTATTTTTTATTTAACAACCAAAATATTCATTAGAAATAATTTATATGGCAGAACAACGTTTGTCGGGTCAGCTAGTTTCTTATAAAGTACTGTCGCAAAGTCATCTGTTAGATTTTCCATGAAGTAAAAGAATATTACAATTTTAATTTAAATCCATTATTAAAGCGGCAAAATTAAAATAAAGCCTGTACTTGTACGGTTATTTGAATTTATAAATTTGATTAAATTTATAACTAATTTCGTTGATGTGAAGAAATATTTAGGTGCCTTTAAAAACTGGTCATCTAATCGATTACTACAATCATAATCATTAAAAATAACTAATAATGATAAAACAATTTAATAAATTAAATTTGAAATAATTTATCAATAAAAATAACTAATACTGATGAATGACCTACACATTCTATAGGTTAAAACAGTGGAAAAAATTGTTTTATAGAACCATCGAATAGTATGTACCTACGTAATTATTTTTTTCTGTTGTTTTAAATAATCTTAATATAATACTTTTTAAATAATACATTTATTTTAATACTTGATTCTGCACAGTCAACGTCTAGGAATCTAGTCTAATATTCTCACGATAGAACTCATTCTCAGAATTCTCCCCGGTATAAAATCATAGAATTGATATCGCTATTAGCATATTTATTTTGAATTATAGATCCTTGGATGTCATTTCCTTTATCCTGGTTGACGGATTCTCGGAACCAGGTATCGAGGTCACACTGGTTCACTCGGGATAGAACGATATATGTATGTTTAGAATATAAACACAGGCTAGCCAATTATTATACTGAAACGATGATATTTTATAATGAACTGTGTTCACATATTCGCAAGTCGGGATGTTCCCATCCAGGCTAACAACTGTATGAAGATTTATATCTATTCATTGTTTAAACGTCAATTAATGAAAAAAATACTCTGTTTGGATTGATTGACAATGCGCTTTTGGGAAATTTATATCTTTTGTGATACATTTTTCGCCATATTATTTTATTCAAAAACGGTTGCGGCCGGGTAGTGTGTTCGAGATCGGTTTATCTGCAGTTCCCGGTTGACGGTTGTCCCGGGTGTCTTTTTGATTTGCTGCCTTCACTACAGCTTCACTCCCTCTGCGCTCCTAAGAGCATCGGTAACCACACGACAGTGGATCGTTCGAAATTTTCTTCAATAATTCATACTACTTCTTACATTCAAAATAACGTATCAGAATTTGATGAAAATGATAAAACTGTGTCCTATTTTTATTACGTGTTCGGGTAACGTTTTAAGGTAGTAGGTTTTTAGGTAATTTTAATTAATTATTCTTTTATAATTTTAGAAAGCTAAATTTATACCTAAATAGCAGTGGCGCTCTGCGAGTTTTCTGTGAGCTAGAGCGCTAAGATTGAAAAATAAGACGTTATTGACATTGTTGTAGCTGAAAATGAATTTTATTTTTTTTTCAAAATTTTAACTTTTTGTATGAAGATCTTCAGGATTTTTTCAGTCAAGGGATCCACTGCATCCACGTACTGAAACATCTTCATACAAAAGTTGAAATTTGAAAAAAAAAATTTTTTTTCAGCTACAACAACATTACGTCGCCTTAGTTCTTAATTATCCAAACGACCATTAAAAAATTTCATAGAAGAAGGTTTTCTTTCATTATTTCAATGTAACATTATGATGGGTGCTTAAGATAAAGTTATTTCCATAAAGGTAAAGGTCTCACTAGTTTAAATCATTCTTAGTTAGTGTTTAACTATTTTTTTTCATACTTCATTTTTAATTTGAAAGTGGAGATTGAACAAAGACCAAAATGGTCGTTTGGACAATTAAGAGCTAAGGCGACGATTAGTAATCTCGTATTTTTCAATCTTAGCACTCTAGCTCACTGAAAACTCACGGACCGCCACTGCTACATAGGTACCTACTTTCGGTTTATAAATATTTGATCTCACTTGATATTGTTAATTCAAACACGTTCCACAACTTCCCGTTAAGTTTTCCCGAGATACATTTAGCGGCAGATTAAAACTGTCATTTTAGATTCATAGACCAGGAAAAAATTAATAAAAATCCAGTTATGGATACAATAATAATAGTGGTCTAAAGATCCTCCGGAGACAAAGAAAAGTTTTTTGTGCTCCGAAGAGGCCCTGAGAACATTTCGTAATTCCCAAGGTGTCCGAGGTCTCACGGCGAAGCGAGACTCTCGTCACATATTTCCATCGGGAAAAAACTGCGACTATAAATATAAATAAAAACAACGAAAAGGGTAAATAAAAATTGAAAAATATCGCCTCGCGAACATTCCTTCAAAAAACAAACCGGATTTGCGGAACGAAGCAAATATCTTCCCTTTATATTCTGATACGGAGGGAAGTGACCCTCTATCCCGTCCCTCTCACTCCCGTGCGGGTCGCCTTCAGTGTGAGGAAGTTAACCGAAGTTTTCCCGAATATTATCTGAAACAAAGGCGGCTGACTCAACCAAAACACTCACAGGGTCAAAGTAAGGGATATTTACAATCTTATAATAAATATTTTAAACATCACAACGCAAGGCACGGGAAGCACAAATTACTGTGCTCTGAAAGGGTTGCGAATAGATTCATTATTCACCCGCTTATGTCAAGAAGGTTCCTGGTTTGCACTGACTTCTATTTAGTTCCCAGTTACCATTCTATCATCCAGCTAAAGGTTTAAAATATTTTACCTTGCAAATTAAAAGCGTTGTTTTCAAGTTTATAAATCACAACCCTGTTCCCGATGAATTGCAAACATGAGTATGAAAATATTAGCAAATAAAATACGAGATGATTGTATCCACTCATAAATAAAAATGCGACGGTTCAATAAATAATGTTTATTTGTGTACACATACTTACTCTACCTACTAATTTTCAGTATACATTATCAAGAAACCTTTGGTTTTGAAAAATGTTGATAATATTTGTGATAAATAGTGGAGTTAACTTAAAATTTAATTTAATTCAAAATAAAAGGGTATAAATTCATGTCACTTGAAGATCATAATGTTATCTGTAGTGATTACTTATTTATACATCAACTAATGTAACAGTGCGCTACAGGATACAAAGTGATTTTTCATATCCGAAAGTGACATATATTTCCCCAGGAAATACGGAATGAGGAAGTATGTACCTCCACTTTTCCTAAATGCTGATTTCCAAACCTTCCTTAATGAAAAAACTAGTGAAATTAAGAAAAAAAAGTGATAACTATTTAAATTAATAACCATGAAAGTACCCACCGTATAAGCCAATAAAATGTTTTTGATGGGATATTAGGATTAAGTGTTATTTATAGATTTTTGTATTATTTGGTTTGAGTTCTGTCCTGGACGGTGTAGAAATATTTGTTCCAGTGTGAATTGCCGCCCTGATACAATGATATCTAAAGTAAGGCTTCAGCCATAACCATCTAAATAATTCATACGGTGAACTCTCCCAGGTGTGAACACCTATCGAAACAACACACGACAAAAGGTGCTCAAATACAATTTACACGAAATTCTGAAAACCAATTTTCTTCGTAACATTTAAAGTAGGGAATTTTAGTATCATACATTAGATCGCTGAAGTGGGGATTATAATGACGGTATAACGAAGTTTAAATCTTTTAGAATCATCATCATCGACGCTACAACCTTTGGAGGGACCTTTTTCTAGTGACAGTCTACGGACTACCTTAAGTCTAAGGATTGTAAGAAAAGTCTGCACTCGTATCGGTCTCCTGCTGTCTTCATCAAGTTCCTTTCGGATAAGGATGTGATGCTGGCCTCAACACTATCCAGCCTCCTAATTTAAGGCAACCTCTCAACACTCCTTTGATATACAGGCTAATATGTTTAAAGAAGCCTCTTTCGTAGCCGGCTATCCTTGGTACTTGCCTCGTCGTCCCATATGTTGTTCTACCTTATCCGTCAGAAATAATTTTCTTTAATGTCTCAAAATAAATTTTTTTGTTCAGTTATCATCTACATATATAAAAATCAAAATATGCCCGCTTATGTGTATGTATGTGAGTTGTCTATTGTCTATTGATATATTAAGCATAGTAAATGTTTGAAACTTTCAAAATACCTTATTTCCACCCTCGCGAAGGTTTCTGGATTATTACGACCACAGGACAATACATCTGAAATTTGTTTAATCATTAAAGACTCTTACGAAACTGTCGAAAATGTCACAATTTGAGGATGACATTTTGCAAACCATCGATTGTTCAATCAAAATTCAATTTTCGAATTAATAAATATACTTGAAGTACTAAATAAGTAAGAATTATAGGTAATTATATAATTATAGGTAAGTAGGTACCTGTTTAGGCATCAAATTGATTGATTGTTCTTATAATATGCAAAAATGAATGTTTGTAATATATGAAAAATGACAATTTGAATAAAAAATTGTAATAGGTGGCACGCGAGCTGTTTAAAAACTGAATGTATTGGGACTGAATATAGGGAACGCGGGAGGGGGTTGGCGGGACGGAGGAGCGGGAGAGGACAGAGGGAAGGTGGAGAAGGTGGAAGGGGAACGCGTGAGGGGAAGGGGACATGGGAGGTGAAGGGGCGGTGGAAGGGGAACGGAGCGAATGGAAAGGACACGCAGAGAGAAACAATATTTTTATTCAGTGGCAAGCGACGCATGCCGGGAAATCGCTAGTAATAAATAGTAATAAACAATAAAATGTTCGTTTCAGTTGAAACTTATGTTTATTATCTAAAAGATGGCTCTAATGTAAAAATCTTCATGATTTTATACAAGGGAGATGCTATTGACAAGGAAATAAGTATAAAAAAGAAGAAATAATTCATAATAGCTATGTTTAATACATATTTAAAAAATTTGTGCCAGTACCGTATTTTGGGGTTCCGACTATTTAGTTACATGGCTTCTTCGGGCAGATGATATAAACATTTAAAAAAATACCAACATCACTTGAATTACCTGTATATACCGTGTTAATAATAATTAATTATGTCAGGTGTGGGCGATGCAGAGTCAACATCAGACATCACGACAAAAAAAGGTAAGAAAGGTGAAACACCTGGATTCAACGGAAACATGTGAATGGTAATGATTGTACTTTTAAAGGTTGTTAATGAAAACTAAAACAGATTTTCTTAATTTCATGTGCTCTGAGTATAAAAAGTGTGC
Organism: Limnephilus rhombicus; assembly: GCA_929108145.2. NCBI lineage: Eukaryota > Metazoa > Arthropoda > Insecta > Trichoptera > Limnephilidae > Limnephilus > Limnephilus rhombicus. The sequence goes on along the minus strand of OV815272.1, from coordinate 31,993,831 downwards.
CTATCTGATTATAATTTTCAACACAGGCTTCCGGTAAAATGGTTATTTTCTTCATTTAGTTATACCTACCTATAACTCAAGATTTAATACCCGACTTTTCAAAATAATATTTCTTAAAACAGTAAAAAACATGTATGGAGCCTTGCCTTAGGTGCATACCTAGAGTTAGAGATGTTACTGGCCGAAAGAAAACAGGTGATTGTCCTAGGAAGATCTGCACAAATTTAATGATTCAGAGTTCACCGTTTTAGGGTTTTTGCTGCTAAACCATTGAACAGTTATATACAATTTATCTATTTAATTATTAATACCATTTTAGGGGTTTTCATATAGGAATTGTAAAAATCATACTATTTTTTTGTTTTATACATAATTGAACCGTCCCAGTAAAATACTTTTTTTTATATGTTGATAAATTGAAGATGTCCACTGTCCACTGACTAAACATAATTACTTCTCTCTATTAGTATTCTAGGCAAAGATATTGAAATATAAGGTAGATGTGCTATCTGCTGTTTTTACTATGTGGGTCTGCGCTTCCGGGTGTCGCCGATATTGTTTACCAATTAACAAATAAGCTAAAAGAACAAATAATTAACGAATAAACCAAACGAACGTTAAACTAAATGAACGAATTCTTTCCTTATTCAAAATATATTGTTAACCAATATTAATGCACATTTTCAAAGAATCAACGAAATGAACAAATTCTTTTTGTATGAAAACTACGCTAATTAGCACGTAGTCCGGCGACAGTTGCGCGGACACCATAGCATATCTCTTTGTATTTGAATATCTTTGATTCTAGGCGATGAGGAATACCTATGGTGTTAGTCCCAGAATTTCTGCACTGAAATAAATCCCGACTTGTATTACGTTGTGACTTCCGAAAGCGTATCAATGCAAACTATTCTGGACTATCAATTGTATAATTTAGAATTTCATATAAAAAATACCAACCCAGAAAAAATCCTTTTATCCTACATATACAAAAAAAAATACATATGTACATTGTATATATGCATTTGCTTGTAGATATTCCATATTCAAAGAACTTTACTTATGGTTTAGAATGAACAATTTCATTGAATAGTTGAAGTATTTGACATTTAATTGAAATGTGTTCCATTTACGTCCAACAAGCGTTTTCCAACCGATACAATACAGAATTAAGGAATGTATCGTTGAGAAGGAAAAAACAGTGAAACAGTAAAGGAAGTTAGGGATAATAGAGTCGAGGGTAAGGTCGGTGTCGGGACCTTGTTCCGACAAGGCCCTAACAAGTGTCACAACTTCTGCTCTAGATGTGGCCCCACTGCCCCTCTCTGCCTTTATCCTTTTATTTCAGAGGACAGCCTCAAAGAATCTACATTCAGAAGAAGGTGAGAGGCTCGAGAATTCTAAAAGGCGAGATCGATTCAGAGAATGCTATTAGAAAGATTTTTTGTAATTATTTCACGAAATGAACATATGTTTTGATAGTTGTTTTCATTTCTGTTTTGAATGTGTAATTATTATTTTAGTTTCATTCTTAAATTTTAACAATATTGAACATTTAAGATAAAAAATAATCAATAATAACAAAACAGAAAATTGTTGACTTATTTTATACTGGCGTTAATTGTTCACAAAATAAGCTTTAGAGCCTGGATGAATAATTGTGTGGATTGGTTAAGTCTTCATATGTATGTAAAAAAATAAAACAACATTTTTATTAGGTATCATCTTAAAAACCGCTTAAATCACAAAAGCTCTAGCGGTGAGCTCTGACGTCATGAAACACCATTTTCAGATTGGAATTTCCATCGCGTGAAATAATTTCCTTAAAAGCTATAGGCTTTCTAAAAATCTTTCACCTGCCAACAAATTGTTTTTCTCAACAATCATAATTCTGCTGATCACTTAATACACAGTAAAAGTGTATTAGTTAAACAGTCTGTTAGTTAAACAATTAAAATCATAAAAATCACTTGGTTACAATAACACTTATTGTATCTCCCAGGTAGTTATCATCTACCATTATATGGCTCAGAGTAAGTAACTTATGTAAGCAGTAAGCACAAGAGATGGCCTAAAGACGTGGACATTGGACACCCCTGTGAGTACCCGTGACATTCACAGGTACCTACCAATAACCACCACACCTACCTCAGAGCAGAGCCCAGAACCAGAACACGTGTTCTCCAAAGCAATTCACCCAGACTATCTGTCTCCGAGATACAATTTACTAGCGTTATTATTTCAACTCGCGATCCGCCGGCGGCCATTTCACAAAAAGCTTTTTCCTTTTCAATTTTAAACTTTTTTTCAAAACACCAGGTGGTGACAGCGGCGCGGCTTTGAATTTAAATATCGAACGATTCATATTTTCGTTTTGCATTGCGGTCTGGCAAAGTATTTCTATTGTTTGGAGAGTCGGGATGAAGGAAAACCATAGGAAATGTTACTAACCTTTGCGTCGTTTGGTTTCGTATAGATTTATTACGGGTAGGTATATTTTCCTTCGGGGCAAAAAATGATAATGGATAATTAGAATAATTTAATTTATTGGTCACCCCAAGTGGTTCGCTGCGATTGGCGACTTAGCAGGGATGCCTGGTTTCATGGGTGGGGTTTTTCTAGGTCTTGGCGGCGGATGCGTCTCCCCACTTATTGCGTGGTAGGCCGAATCGAGAGAGACTGGTTGTGGGAAATCTTTTGACCTCTCCAGCCGGACTCGTCGCGCCATCGCCTTTCACCGCATTTGGAGGAATGGATTGATACGCCCGTCACTACTGGACACACTGACCCCCAGATACCTACCCACCCCTCATATTTTTTCTTTCCCAGAACCTTCTCCCCTTCCATTCCACAGATGCAGTATTCCAAAAATATGGATCAAATTCTATAATAGATAATTACTCTCGTGAATTATTATTGGAATCAGTTAATCCTGGTACTAACCTTACGCAGGTATGGCTTTTTCTTTTTATTTATTTTCTTTAAAAGAAAATAGCTTAACTCTACCAATACCTTCTAATACTGTTGTACACCTTAAAAGAGACCCTATGTGACCTCAACGCTCCTACGCTTATCTATAAAAATAGGACTTTTTTTTTTCAAAAAAGAAAAGTTATTTTTAACTAGAGACGACCCGTTTTTTTTCATCCAAATTTTTTAATAGACACTTTTTGACAATAATCGTTTACTGCGCAAAAACATTTTGAAACAGTTACAATGTAAGGAGGAAAAAAACAACACACACTGTCTTTGTAATAATTATAGGCTTTAATAAAAGGACACGTTCAAATAAATTACATCTGTTATGCGGAAAAATGTAGGAATTGGGTTGAAATATATTTTTTTTAAATTAAAAAAATAATTAGGTGAGAAGTTTACCTGCCTTTAAGACCAACAAGTTATGATTATTATATATCTATTATATATGTCAGTCCACCGTAGGTTATCGTTATGAAGTGGCAGAAGCAGTGCAATGGTGGGAATGAGAGGGAGAGAGAGAGGGAACACGGGAGAGGAACGCAGTGGAAAAAGCGACAGTCGTCACGTGGTCCTGGTCCGAGTGGAGCAGAAGTGGGAGCAGTGGGGGGGGGGGGCAAGGCACGCGGGGAATGGGCCTCACTGAAAACTGATGAAAAAGTGGCATTGCAGGGTTGACACAAATTAATTTAAATTTTCATCAGAGTAAGGTTGCCAAAATGAAGCTTTAGTGATATTTGAAAAGTATACATAATGTTCGTTTTTCTGCAGAGAACATCGTTAAGTTACCAATTACATATGAATCAAATGTTAAATATGAAGGAATATTTGTAAGTAGGTACTTGCTTTAAGTGAGAATCAGAAAACTTCATTGAATATTGCAATTACTACAATAAGTAAGACTACTTTCTTTTACGTATTTCACAAAAAAAAATCATAAAAGTCAACATAAATGCTTTCCAGCTTATTTCTCCAATTTTTTTGACTACCTGCGTGTAAGGACCGAGAGATCCTTGGCCGGTGCTTCGCCACCTTGTAAGACCACTATCAGAAATTAAAACATTTGTTTATTGTAATAAACTAGTTGATTTATTAATCTTCTACATCTAATTGCTTTCTCCTCCATCTTCTCTTTACACTTTTGATTTCTTTTAGTCTTTCAGCTTACAACGCGTTTCAAATAGGAGTGTGAAAATCCCAATGACTCCGGTTCTGTTTTGTTATTTAAACCCAATAACTAAGAAATAATATACACTTTAAAGTATGCTAACAATAAATATTAATTAAACTTATGGGATACTGATATTGTATGACTTGCGAAGCTACAAGTACTTATAATTAGAAAATATATTTTCCTCGGCATCATTGCCTTTTAAAAGAAGACCAAAACTTAACATTTCGAATGAACACCGTTAATAAACTTGAAAAGTCACGGCACAAAAATTTTAACAAAAGAAATACATATTTCAAAGAAAAATTAATTAATTAATTCAAATAAAATCCTTTTGGTACCTACCGTATCTCTTGAGTTCATTGAACCCGAGTTTCACATAGACACAGATATAACAGAGACCCACCACCTCCATGAAATTGTTATTTTTAATAACTTACCTAGTTACTATGCAGTACAAAGTCACGACCAAAGATATTCAAATACAGAAGAGATATGCTATGGTGTCCGCGCAACTGTCGCCGGACTACGCGCTAATTAGCGTAGTTTTCATACAAAAAGAATTTGTTCATTTCGTAGATTTTTTGAAAATGTGCAATAATATTTGTTAACAATATATTTTGAATAAGGAAAGAATTCGTTCATTTAGTTTAACGTTCGTTTGGTTTATTCGTTAATTATTTGTTCTTTTAGTTTATTTGTTAATTGGTAAACAATATCGGCGACACCCGGAAGCGCAGACCCACATAGTAAAAACAGCAGATAGCACATCTACCTTATATTTCAATATCTTTGGTCACGACCAAAATCGAAAATTTCCGTAACTATGAGAAACAGGAATTACAAACATTATTACAGATAAAAGATATAAAGGAGATGGCCATGAACCATTATTAGTACGAAATACATAACGCGTGTCACCAACTACGAAATTTTGCCTTTTTTGTTCTTTAATCCATCTTTTAATTTTGTATGGGAGGTATTTTTTATTTCCTCATTTTTTGTATAGAGTGTATTTTTACCTACTAATTAATAAAAAAATCTAAATTATGTTTCTAGATATTAACGGTAAGATTTGGCAGCCCTGCCGGGACCCCCTTGGTCAGAAGTGACCCCAGAACCTGTCGGTCTTCATTCTTCTGCAGCCCTGCTCCTCGCTAACCCAAATAGGCGCACAGACGACACACAACGGCTACCGTTTATGAGCAGTTTATAAGTCGCGGAGAGCCGGTAAAAACGAGATATCGCACCACGAATGTGGTGTGTGGTGAGCGGTACCGAGAGATGTATCGAATCGCAGCGACCAACCCACAAACCGCGCATGCTTTGTTACAATATTGAATTTTGACTATCATATCAAAGAAATAATTATAGTATGATGAAATTTTTATTTTTTTTTAATATCGGACGTTATTAATAGACTTACATATGTCCGGTTGAAATTTAAGAATCCGGCTAAGAATGCAACTCTGACGCTGCGCCATACGCAAAGCCGTTTTCGTACGTACATTTTTCGTATAAATATTCTTTTGTAATTGAACAGAATTAAAACAATGCCAAAAAATGGCGCCACTTACGTTAACAGCTGGCATAAGAAGCATCCTCTGGTAGGCGTAAGTATCTTCTACTCGATTCGTAACTTCGTGAATCTTTTCTATATTATAGTATGATGAAATTTTTATTTTTTTTAATATCGGACGTTATTAATAGACTTACATATGTACGGTTGAAATTTAAGAATCCGGCTAAGAATGCAACTCTGACGCCGCGCCATACGCAAAGCCGTTTTCGTAAGTAAATTTTTCGTATAAATATCCTTTTGTAATTGAACAGAATTAAAGCAATGCCAAAAAATGGCGCCACTTACGTTAACCGCTGGCATAAGAAGCATCCTCTGGTAGGCGTAAGTATCTACTACTCGATTCGTAACTTCGTGAATCTTTTCTCCAAACTTGCTTCAAATCCGAACCCAAGCATCTCATCTCTCGAGCAATCAAGTACCGATGACAATCTCCTCCACTGCCCATATCCATCCTTCATCCACCTTGATGCGTGGGCTATAATAAAATTTACCTTTGTTCTCTTATATAAAAAATAAATACATATTTGTTGTGTATGAATACACACATGCATGGGTGTATGTAAAAATGTCTGTATGTGTGTGTATATCTATACAAAATATATACCACTCACAGATAAACAAACCATAAAAAAAAATTATTAATGCCCTTCATCTTGCCCAAGGTAGACCGAACATCGGGTAAAAAAAATCCATCAGGTGACATTACTACAGTTTGCAAGACAAAGGTGTTAATTTCTCCCTGTAACTTGCCAAAAACCAATACATAACTTCGTGAATCTCTCCAGATATGGAGGGATTGCCGATAATGTATGATTATTATTGAAACTGGCGGTTGCGGATACCACACCTCTATATATTATATATGACGTCATTGCCTGTCGCGGTTACTTTGCCCCGGTGACTAGCTGTCAACGGATCCCAGTGGATCGACTAATCCGAGGAATCGACTAATTTCGGAACCAGTTCCTATCGGATTTATAAAATGGTCAGCATAATTAAAACTGGTCGAATCCGAATCAAAAACCGCGCGCAGGGCCTAGCAGCAAAAACCTTTTTAACCGCTAATTGTAATAGAATATAGCCTGGCATAATTTTGTCACGTCTCAAACCTAACTTTTATCCTTTTCTTCTTTATTTGTTGTTTTTTAATAAAATAAAATAAAAATTTAACGACCTGTATACTGTTTGGATCCAACTCATACATTTTTTCAAGATATCCGAAGTGTGATTCTGTATATTTTATGTAATTTTTAGTGTTAAGCCGGCGTTACAATGAAATTTCTGTGATTTTCTATGGCCCTCAATGATTTGTCTATGTCTTTTGTAAGTGTGTGTAATTAATTACCTCCTTAAAAACAGAATGACTATTTTATTAGTTACTAAAACTACTACACGTAAGTCCGAAAGGCGTTCATAAATGATTATCCGTTTGTCATATTATTTTGAAGTCTGTACGCGATGACATTCGATTCGCAAATTTTCCCGCGACACATGAAAACGACAAGCATACCATCGTCTCTCGCGTTAGGGCTCTTTCAATTTAGACGTTTCGTGTCGGACTGCTGCCGCACGTTTACTTTGCCGCTGGTTATAACCCGCTGCGCTGCTGCTGCCGTGCCGCTGCAGTACGGTAGCAGTCCGATACCAAACGCCTAAATTGAAAGCGTTTCTGACTGCCGTGCGTTTGTATGCTGGTGATGTTTAGACGTGGGTCGTTTGATGTTTTAAATTCATTTGACAGCAGTTAAGCCATGGACTCTGACGAAGAAACATTACTGTTAGTGCTCTTGTTGAAAAACATCCAACAGAAACAGAAAAAAAACGACGCCCCGTATAAGAGCATCACCGATGTTTTCATTAACATGTAATTTTGGTGATTTCCATAATCTTTACCCTCGTTTAAAACAAGATCCAAGCAATTTTTTAATTATTTAAGAATGTCTATAGAATGTTTCGATGAATTAATTGAATTAGTTAGAACTAAAATTCAACGGCAAGAAACTATATTTAGACATACTATATCAGCTGAAGAAAGACTACTGATAACATTGAGGTAAGTAAATTAAACAACTTATATTTTATTTTTTAGATATTATTTATTTTTATTACATACAATTAGATAATTTAGAAATTTTAGAAATTAGAAAAAGCAGTAAATTAAATATTATAAATTACCAAACATTTAAACAAAAAGCCATCTCTTAAATTTATTTTCTTATTAATAATTATAATTATTTATTTTGTTAATTAATCGCGTCTCCTTTTTAATATTTTTGTCTTTGTTCTAATTTATTCTTGTTTGTCTTTACTTGTTTGTCATTTATTTTTTAAATTAACATCTTTCCTGATAAAGGTAACATTGTAATCGAAACATGTAGATTGATTATTAAATATAGTGGTGTAAACAAAGTAATATATTTTTAAAGGAAAACAATCACTTTTCCTTTAATTAATATGTCAAACCACAAAGTGACTGCTTTCTACCAAAATATAATATATTTTTCATTATATAATAATTTTTGATTTAAATAAAGAGTTACCTACTGTGTTTTTTTCACCGGTAGTTTTATTTTTAAAATCCTCTTTAAATTTTTCACAGATACCTTCCCAAGCATTTTTTGTTTCCGTGCGAGAACTGTATTTGTCGCTTTTGGAGTTCCATATAGCAGGGCGTATTTCAATTTCATTTATAAATTCTCCCACGTTTATATCATCCATTTTAAGCAAACAGTAAACTTGAAAATTCGATGAAGTTAGCTCTCAGCTCTCAGCTCTCACGTCTTGTCACCGCACTATTCAACAGCGAAATGAACACGTGGAGCTGTTGTCGAGCGTTCTCGGTACCGACGCCGCACTGTTGCCGCATGGTGCATTTTGTATGAAAACAAATGACCGTCCGTGCGCCGTACGACAAACGCACTGCTTCGGCACTGCAGCGGTCCGACATGAAACGTCTAAATTGAAGGCGCACTTAGGGTACTTTTAACCGGTCAGACTAATTTGTTTTTTTTTTAGGAACAACTCATACAGGTCTCATAGAAATCGTTGTGCCTCCCTTACTACAATAGTATGATGAAAACGGTTTTAGAAAGGGAAAATATGGCGTTGTGTACTGTTATCTAAAAAATTGCCACAAAAGAATTAAAATTTACAGATTTATGAAACCAAAGTTTTGGATAGCAATTTGAACAAAAAATTTGAAACTTTGGAAATTTTTTGTTCATTATTTTTGCATGGAACGACAAAAAAGTATGTTTACATTAACGTTTATAATAAATGTGTCTAATGAAATATGTACGTGCTATATTTTTTTTTTCGTTATCAATCTGTAATTTTAATTAGGAAAAAACGTAAGGTGAGCCATTTTAAATATTTTTTTATAAAATACGCTTTCAAATTATAAAATTTGAAAGCGTAGTTCATAACCTTTCAAAAACATTTTTTAGTTTTCGGATATGTTCATAAATACTCCATTTAATTGGATTTTATTGAAAAACGGAAATATTTTGACCCTCTGACAAAATATGGTCGAAGCCTGAGGGGTTAAGGGTTGGTGTCTTAACACAAGCGCAGTATTTAGCTCGTTAGCGTGGCGCGGAATTCCGCATCTAAGAAAACTGTCAAAATGTGTCGTTCTCAGCCGATTTTTTCTCTAGCCCAGCGTTACGCTGTCGCAAAGTATACAGAATCACCCTTGTGATAAGGTAAACATTTATTATCCGATTATTGTTATTCAAAATTTCTGTGCCCGTGGCTAATTTTCTTATGTCATTTAAAGTGGATTTGATGAATTGTTCAACTTTACAATCTAGCTATCACGCCATTTCATCACAGGGTAGGCAAAAGGGATGCATCTCCGTATTGCACCGCACTTCTTGCTTGTTATTCCATCTCTTATTGTGTTCTAAGCACTTGATTCACTTGATCGTGAAATATTTTCCTCGGTCCAAGAGTGACGGACGTACGAATCCATCCCTCCCACTGCAGTGCAAGGCAAAGGGAGTCAAAAAAAGTCAAAGGGTCTCCCTCAACCATTCTCTCCCGATCCGGCCTGCCATGCAGCTGGTGGGCAGACGCATCCGCCGCAAGGACCCAGAAAAACCTCACCCCATGAACCCGGGCACCCCTGCTATGTCACCAAAGTAGCGAACCACTACGACAGAGGTGTTTGTTATCCAAAAAATGGTCCCGAGGCGACGGTACCCATACCCGCCTTCCAAATTGAATTAGGCAATGCAGAAAAACGAATGCTTGAAATAGATTAGGACACCAAAACATACTAATTAAAAACAAACGAAAAACCGACAACTCAAAAATTTTATGAAAATATTTTCAGTTTTAAAAAAAGCCCCAGTTCGTAAAATACATAAATAGCTAGGTACAGGTAAATCATTTTAAAGCAACCCTTTCGCATGTAGTGGTGTACAGGATGGACTAAAAATAATTTTATTTTTTTTGGGAAGCTAAAAAATTAAACAAATAAAAACTAAAAAAGAACATTGTCGAATTGAATAGCAAGTCGTTGGGCCTTTTTTTGCATAGTAAAAGATACAATATAATAAAATAATACATAACGATCTTAATTAACTAATTTCATTCCCGGTTAGTGGAGAATTATTCTCCAGTCTAACTGGGTAGTTAGTCTATTAAATTATTTATTTTTTTAATATTATTAAATTTTTTTATGTTCTCCCATAATAAGCAAATGCTTGTGTGTATGGAAGGAGGTATTATTTATTTCATTATTTTTTTTTTGCAGTTTTTATTTTATAGTTTTTTTTTTAATTTATTTTTTGTTTATGTTTTGTTTATATTTTTCTTTTAAACAAGGTTTTCGGTATATTTTTTTAATTGTGTTTTGATTTTTTTGAATCTATCATCAAGGCATCTTATGATAGATTCAAAGAAGCTTATTTTCTGGCAATTTATTATTTTTTCCTAAGTATTTGTAGTTTTGTTGTGTTTTTGAAAGGTACGGTTTTGTTTAGGATGTCCTCTTTGTATACTTGTAAGGTTGAGTGATACAGGAAAAGAGTATCTAATTTTCTGACTCTAAATCCTTTAAATATGAGTTCAGATGGATATAAAAATGATTTCTTTAATATTATTTTATTTATTAGTTTTTGCTCAATGTAAGGAGATTGTGTGTGAGTTTTATAGGCGCCCCCCATCCTATTATACCATATTGGCTTGGTCATTCTCAGTAGTTCTTTATTTAGATATGTATGTATGTATGTATTATGTTTTATGTTTTTCTTTATTATGTTTATTTTTTTTTCTTTTTGTCATTTAATATGTTTATTAGGTAAAAATACTAAACCAATATTTAACATAATGGAACTTAATTGGTCTACAACATATGAATTTTATTGTTATAAAATTATTTTACTGTGTGACTGTTTGTTTCCTCAATAAAAAGAAATAAAAAAAAATAAAAATAAAAATTAGTCTCAAACAGCTAAAAATATACGTCAATTTTCGTACTCTGTTTTTGAGAATGGTTATAAGCGGTATCCATTTTAGGCATCGGTCAATAGTGACTCCTAGATATTTGGTTGAAGTTTTGATTTCAATATTAGTACATATTAAGTTACAGTGGTGTTGTTGAGTGTTTGGTGCAGAGTGAATCCAAATGTTTATTTCATGCGGCGTGTTTTGTTTTTTTAGAGTTTAACGTAAGTAGGTGATTGTCAAACCATGTTTTCAATTCATTGATGTCTCCGTGTTAGCAGCCTTTTTATTCAGTTCTGACCATGTGTTTGCTTTTAGAAGAAGCACTGTGTCATCTGCATATGAGACAATTTCCCCGTATTTAGCAACTTCAAATATGTCATTTACATACAATATGAACAAAGGTGGTCGTAAAACTGCGTCTTGTGGTGTCGAGAAGTTACTACTTTCGGAATTACTTAGTTCATTTAATAATTTTACTTGTTGTGGTCTATTTTCCAAAAAGCTTATAATCCAGGATAGTAGGTAGGTACCATTCCATTTATGCCAACTGATTTTTTTTATTAAGTTAGTATGTGATAATACTATCATATTGTCTCGCAAAACCGAATAAATAACAGAACCTAAAGAATTTTCACAGAACTTGAAATTTAACAAACAAATTGAATTAATTGTTCAAATTCTGTGAAACAAACGGCGCTAAATTTAAACAAAATTAGTAAATATCGCTAATCACCCAGTATCTTTGGACATTTTTGGGGTAAGAGGGGACTGTGGGAGGGTGTTCAAAACTACTTGAAATTTTTTTGAAACTTTTGATTTGTTCTATCATTTGCACAAATACATTCAAACGTGCCCTATTTAAAATGATTTGCCTGTAATGGTTCACTAACAAAATTCTGGCCTTATTGTAGTGTTTTCAGGTATGAAAAAGCGGCGTATTTGCAGAATATCAGCCTCGTGTCAAGCGGAGGAAATACAATGAGGTATTCGCATAAAAAGCTAACATTGTGGCCAGCCAGCGTCAAGACATCAGCGACGAGGATATTTGAAAAATACATGTTATGCTGTGCAGGAATTGGGGGAGCTGATGATTTTTTCAGGTCGACAGAAGTCGAGACACCGACCACCGCGTAGCAAGAGGGGCAGTACCGGACCTACAGTGGGCGGAAACGGCCATAAGATTTATATTTAGTACAGGCAAAATAAAAGAATTTAAGTTTTTTTATTCTAAAAAAAAGTTAATTATACTCGTGTACTTCCTTAAACACGGCTTATTTTGTGCAACTATTTTAATTTACAATTTATTTATTTATTTCTATTATTGAATATACACCTTACAGATAATTACATTAGTTTACATAGATTATCGGTCTTACTCATAATCGAAAATAAGATAATACCACGAGAATACGAACGGGTTAGGTGAAATTGTTACTCCTAATGGTGGAACAGTCGCGCGCATGTGCATTTTCTTATCCCGTCGCAATACGAGAGTATTAGCAGCTGCCAGAATTTAAACCACCCGATCACCAGGGACAACTCGATATTACGGCCGTATAACTTTCGAAATGGCGAACTTTTTTGAGTCGCCCGAATTCTTGTTATTTTTTTTTACATACATATAACAGATTTACGTAAGGAAAATATAGGTTCTTAAAAATAATTACAAATAAAGTAATTTCTTGTTAATGAATCTACCCAATTTAAAAGAGAAAAACATTCTCGTGTTTAAATTGGGGAGTCGTGTCATTACAGAAAAAAGATAAAGAAATAAGATATACTTATTTTTTTTTGAAATTAAGAAACAAATAAACTATGCCTACGCCTTTTCCCCATCCGAGTTAATGTTTAAGACGTTGTCCATTCTTAGTTATTGTTGAAACTTGAAACACAAAACAATCTCGTCGAATAATATTTTGACATATGAATAAATGTGAAGTTGGCAACACGCCGCGATGTGCCAAATTGACCGCGTTTTTTCAGTTTTGAGGCAGAGTGTTGCTACCGTAAAAAAATCATAACCCATAATCTAGCTGTCAAGCAATATGGGAAAAATTTACGATTATGGGTAAAGATTTTTTAACCTGAGCAGAATAGGCCCTCTCCTCTGTATACCTTAAGGTTTCATTATGAGTAAGACGGAATAAGTTTAGTAACAAGAAAAACAAATGTTAATGATCCGTAACTGTATGAAAATATGCACCTAAGTAGTAGTATTTTGTGAACACCTCACTAGGCGAACCTGTGCTGAGGTGTTCCCATGCTTGGGAATAAGTGCTATTCTGTCGACGTAAGTGTAAACACCGTTTCCTCTTGGATATTGTCAAGAAGGGCACTGTGGGTCGATTAGTTGCAGTTAGGATTACGAGATACAGTTATCCTTGGCCCCTAGATTATGTTTAAGATAAATAATTGTCTTGATAAATAAGTAAGTATATTTTTCTATGGACCACTCGCCACTGGTATAAATAATATTGTGGTAATATTTTTTGTCTCAAAACAAAGTTTTATTTATTATTTTTTTCAATGTTTGGGTTGGGTTATGTTTGGTTAAGTCTTATAATGTTTTGAGTAAATTGACAAAATATGACAAAAGAACACGACAGGTAAGTTTACATCAGTTTAGGTTAGGTTAGGTTAGGTTAGGTTTGTGCGTAGAACGTTTTATTGGCATTCACTTTTCTTCAATTTGTTGTTTTGTCACTGTTCTGTTATTACTGTTATACTTTGTCATGAAACCAACAATGATATCCACACATTAAGGCGGTAGTCTCCTGGATCCGCTACTGGGTGGATAGGAAGTAAGGTACCGACGAGCTTGTATACACTATGGCCGAGGTATTAGCATCGTTATAGGGCCCCGATTGTATTATTCAACACCTTCGCATGGAACAGAGGTGGCGAATGCCATTCCGGGACATTTAGACGCGTGCAAAAACACTATCATCATAATACCGACGGACCACCGCTGATATGATGTGAACCGGCTTTAAACTTTATTTTTAAATAGCTGAATAATGGCCCTGCTTTCCTTGTCTACCTATTTTCGTAGAATAAGAATAAAATGTATTTAAAAAATAAAATAAAAACATAAAAATATTTATAATTCTAATAGGCAGTTATCATGACACAGGGTTTCGTGCGAGTTTCAACGTACTATTTTCCAAATGTAACCAACGAAACGGCATTAGTCTTTTTTAGACATGGAAAATCCAGACATAAAATACTATGCAAATGGCATGGTGTTGGAGCTCACCGGTCGGGAGTTTTTGCTAAGACAAACAAACAGATGTTTAATTTCAGAGATTGAACAATCGGTCGTTACTTACTGATATTAGGTTAGTATGGGGGTTCACATAACTGTATGTATCGTTGTTTTAACAACGTCATTTTATTCTAAGTACGACAGAAGTATTGATATTTAATCATAGAAGAAGAAGTCATAAGTAATAAATTTAAACGAAACATGAAACAGAACAAGACACAGAAATTAAAAACGCCTCGGTCGTTATGAAGAATCGAACCCGGGATCTCTGTGCTACCAGGACAATGTCTCTAACTTTTTTTTAAAATTACATTACATTCTTGAAATTTAACTTCTGTATTTATAAAGAAAAAAAAAATTCATAAAAATAAAAATAAATAATGAAAACAACAACAGTAATCATTTTTTTTAATAATTAAATAAATAACACCTTCCTCCCATACACACAAGCATAGCTTTTAAAGAGAGTATTTACAGCTAAAAAAAGGTGGATACAAAAATTTTTAAATAAAATGTTTCATAAATTACCCTTGTAATTATTACGCTAACATCAATTATGTAAATATTTTGAACAAACAAATTTCTGATAAAAAAATAAGAAATATAGTTGAACAAACTCCCCAAAAACAAATAACGAAAAAAAAATATTGTTTGACTCTTGCCAAATGAAGATTTATTTACTATTCGCAAATAAATATTACAATAATTTAATGTACCTATTTAATTTTTTAGCAGACAAATCAATCAATTCGGATGATTCGTTCTTTCAAAGTAATTGTCATTAAAAGGTGTTCGTTGACCAGGCTAGACATCTTCAGAACCGTGACTTGGAAAAAATCCTGTGAGAATAACGAAACAATAATTATTTATTTATGTTTTATTCATACCTCTGGTTTCGCTAGTGGAAATATCTAAATGGTGTGACATCCAACACAACACCTTTTTTGCTGAATGCCAGAGGGAGGTTAACCAAGGCGGAGTAAGCAAGTTAGCATGGTGTTAAGTGTTAATGTGTTAAGGAGGAATTCAACTCTAGACTTGTCATTGGCTTAGGAATTAATTCAGCGTCAAAAACAATAGCCATCTTCCCGGTTTTTTATGTGATCAAGCAAAACCTGAGACGGTTTCTCTTCACTGGTAATAAATTTTATCAACTTAAGGAAGGAGAACACCTCTTGTGACTGCTGTAATGTTTATAGTCTTTGGGTGGTATGCGCATTGCGCATTGCGCACTAAGCAATGTTGTCACCCAATTAACGAGGCAAGTTTAAATCATTTTCAACAATGCAGCTATCCTATATAGGTACCTACACTAGGAAGATGTGCGTGAAAGGTACGATGTGTGTAGAATTTACACCCATGTGTTAATTAGATAATTATCGTAACTCACAAAACTCCCTAAATTTGGGATGTCATATTCTTATTAACTCCTTGCAGTGAGATAATCACGCAAACAACAGAATAAAGCTCGCCAAACTAATATTTACCATTTATATTTTTGAATGTAGCTATTACTTTGTGGTTATCCATTATAATAAAATGAAACAATGCAACTTTGTATAAACCACTTATAAAATGTGCAAATCCGACCGGTTTCGGAACAAACGTTCCTTCGTCAGGGAATGCTTATACTAATTTGACAGTTTAGAACAATGTTTTATTAGGGTAGGGGTGGAGCCGTTGTTATTTAATAATGTAGATTGGGTAGGTAGGTATTAGTGTAGAGTGGGTGGGTAGGGGAACAAATCCATGATTGGGCTATATGACAATATTTTTTGTTTGTTGATAATAGATTCATTATTTTTAAGGGATTTTTTAATTTCCAAAGCTTCTAAGTTATCTAAACGTTTTCCTTTATGATTAATATGAAGAATATTTATCCCTGTGTTTTTTTCAAAACTATGGTTATTTTCAATGATATGGTTAGCGAACTCAGAAAAATTATTATTATTAAGACACCTTAAATGTTCTTTGATTCTGATTTCAAAATTACGAGTTGTTTGTCCCTCATTTTATATTGGAAAAACAACTCGTAATTTTGAAATCAGAATCAAAGAACATTTAAGGTGTCTTAATAATAATAATTTTTCTGAGTTCGCTAACCATATCATTGAAAATAACAATAGTTTTGAAAAAAACACAGGGATAAATATTCTTCATATTAATCATAAAGGAAAACGTTTAGATAACTTAGAAGCTTTGGAAATTAAAAAATCCCTTAAAAATAATGAATCTATTATCAACAAACAAAAAATATTGTCATATAGCCCAATCATGGATTTGTTCCCCTACCCACCCACTCTACACTAATACCTACCTACCCAATCTACATTATTAAATAACAACGGCTCCACCCCTACCCTAATAAAACATTGTTCTAAACTGTCAAATTAGTATAAGCATTCCCTGACGAAGGAACGTTTGTTCCGAAACCGGTCGGATTTGCACATTTTATAAGTGGTTTATACAAAGTTGCATTGTTTCATTTTAATATTTACCAAACTAGGTGATATGAAATAAAATTGCCTTCATATTCTTCAGCGTTTTAAAATACCGATAATTTATTAGATATACAGGGTGTTAAGGGACATACTTAACTTACTTTAACCAGTGATTCTTGATTTATTTTGAGTAAAAAATGTTGATATAATTTTGGTATCCGATAACATTTTTGATGTTATTTTTTTCAACTAAAAACATACGTAATCACTAGGTATTGAACAGTCGGGGTCGGGGTTAATGGTTGGACGGTCACTCGGCTGAGCAACTGGTGACGACATGGATGAAGAATTTTTTTGGTTTGATATTGAAGAAAAAAAAATTGAAAAAAGACACCGGAGACCAAAATTTCATCAACAATTTTTACTTTAAATAATATCAGGAATCACTGATTAAAGTAAGTCAAGTACGATCCCGAACACCGTAAACAACAATTTAAAAAAAAAAAACTACCAAATAAGTAATAAACTTAGTTTAATTTCTAAAACATATTCATGACAAGTGAAAGTATATGTACGTACGAGTACATAGGTAGTTTAGTAAGTTCTCGGAATTTTATTTATTTTTATTATCGAGTTTCCGAAGTTCATTGTAAACCCGCTGGACAGTACTCGTTAAGCGTGATGATTTCCTGTATCCCTATAAAAAGCATTAATTGTGTAGCTACAAGTTTCATCAGATAACATTAGTCAAGGAGGTGTGATACAAAATTCCTGAATTTATTTATCACTTGGTGTGTTCTCAGTACGTATACCTCCGCTCATATCAAAAGAAATCTAGATAAATGGAATAAATGAATACTTGTACAAACCAGTGCAATGTTGTTACTGTATTTTGTGTTATACCTACCATGTAGCTTCTAGAAAAAACTACCCAACAGATACTTGGGAATTTGACTGCGAAATGTTGTTTTGATTTGCCTTGCGTCTTAGATATGTCAATCACTCTCGTGGGCATAACGCAATATATAAAATGTTTTGATAGACAGGGCATAAAAAATGCAAATTACGAGACAGAACCAGTGACGTTTTATTTATTTGAAAATTCGCGTCAGCTCTGACGGGATGTCACATGAAAAAACTGTCCATATAAATATATGGGAGTTGTGACTGAGGTGCGTTAGTACGGGGAATGCAAAACAGCCTCCCCGGAGGACGGAATACAGGCCACGTGTAGGGGGACCACGTTGTATTGAATTTAGGACTGATTTCAGATTTTGAATACAAATACATACTTTAGGATAACGGTTAATTCGGTTGAAATTTAAGCCCTTCCATGCGAATTTACACTATTATTTATCTATTTGGTCGAGACTCTTCAAAGGTTGATTGGATGATGAATGAATTTACAATAAATTGATGGCGAACATTTGTAAAAAAACAATTATTTTAGGTTACGTAAAGAAAAGGTAGGTAAGTATATCAGTTTCTACACGTCTTTGACCAAGTCTTAGCATAATTTAATACCTTTTATTGGACAAAAATTAAGTGTGCAACGCCTTTTTTAATATTTCTTTATTCAATGCATTGTTTATTACACAGTTGAAAAATTGTTGATCACCTTGCTAGGCAAATGCCGGTGATGTGGTGGTCGATTTTATGTTTTCTTCAACTTCATCGACACTATTATAATTTTTTTGATATCAGTAAAATAGATCTTTTGAAATTCTATAATTCACGGTGGAGTGCTTTGAACTCGTCACGATTTCGAAAAAAATGTACGCACAGAGAAACATCATAACTCGCCGCTCCTTTGCGAACTTCGTAATCATGTGGAACCGTCTTAAAACATGATTTAAAAAGCCGTACGTTTCTTATACGAGATTCCTATGTAAAATATTAGGTCCTTACATATAAAATTGGCGTTTTGTATGGGAGGAATATAATGTCGATTTTTTTAAATATTATATATTTATTTAATCAAAGTATGTACCATTGCTATCTATGCACTTTTGCCATCTCATAGGTAGTTCATCGATTCCTTTACTAAAAAAACTAAATAAAATCTTTGAAGGCGGTTTGGACTGCCCCATCGGAGTTGAATTTTTTCCCTTGCAAAAAGTTATCCAAATTTCGAAAAAAATGGTAATCTGTTGAGGCAAGGTTCGGAGAGTACGGTGGATGTCTTAGACATTCCAATTGAAGCTCCTCTAATTTGGTAGCCGTCTGTTGTGCGGTGTGTGGTCTAGCGGTCAACACGCGTTTGTTGATTTGCTTCACTCAATTCGTGAGGTACCCACCTTTCAAGCTTTTTCACCTTCCCAATTTGCTTCAAGTGGATTAAAACAGTTTTATCACTAACACCACAGCCTGCAGCTAACTCGGACGTGGTTTGCGATGGATCCGCTTCCACAATAGCCTTCAATTCTTCATTATCAACTTTGGTCTCCGGCCGTCCACGGGGCTTGTTCTACAGGTCGAAATTTCCAGAACGAAAACGGTGGAACCAAAAACGCACTGTGTTTTCTTTTGCGGCACCGTCGCCATACACATCATTAATCCTTCGAGCCGTTTCTGCAGCACTGGTGCCATGGTGGAACTCGTACTCGTAAATAACGCGATATTTCAAGTTTTCCATTTTGTAAACAAGTGACGCAAACAAAAAAAATGATTAAGGAAAAAACAAATGAATTATAATTTTCGAAACAAAAAATATATGAGTTAATAGCTGTATAAATTTGAATTTGGAATTCCTAACCAAAGAGAAGATTATTTGAGATCAAAGTTGCGAGTACGGCAAAACGCCAATTTCATATGTAAGGATCTAATATATATTATTTTTTCTAAGATCCTCGATACCCACTCACACGTAATACAAAGCAAACGTTTTCTAAAAATATAATTACCAATTTTTAAATATCGTTAATTGTATTTGAAAAACTAAAAAATCGCAATTCTTGGGATTATCGTGTACCTACCTAGTATGAAATCTACACCATTCAATATTTGAATAAATTTTACAAAACTAATATGTTGGATAATTTGCCCCCTTATTGAAACATTGTTCCCGCACATTGAGAGTTTCGCGTGGTTGCGCTGAGAGCTGAGAGGAGGACGCTGTCATCCCGTTAGACGAACAAACTGCGTATTTGTTGTCATTTCTCAGGGACTTTTGTCGTCCTCTTTTTATTAAAACCCCCTCGCCTTAATCCCCGCTTTGTCTGCCCCCGTTCCCGTTCATGTTCATGTCGCCGGCTTCCCGTATTTATAATTCAGGATGTAATCATGCCGCGGAATGCTAAATATGGGAAAATGTCAAATGTGTAGGTACCAGCCCAATTTTATGAACTTTTATCATTTTTTTAGTTTATTAAGACCACCTCATAAAATTACCTGAATAGGCAGTGTAGGCACGTACCACCTACCTTCGTGAGAACAAGATATCGCGCTTTTTTGTTTTATTTATTTTTACTGCAAATATTTAAGTTACCTACCTTACTTATGTACCTACTTAGTATATTAATGTAAATTACTAAACGGATGAATAGTGGGTGAATGGCGCGAAGCTTCGGGCTTCCAACCAGGTGTCGCAGGTTCATCAACTGAATAAGGAAAGTAGATGGAACTCGTATAAAAAATGCAGAACACAATTTAAATAAATTAAAAGTAATATGAATAATAATACGTAATTAATAACTTTTCAATTATTTTTATTATTTACTAACCAAAAATACCTGCGTACAAATACAAAGGTACAAATACATTTTTTGTGAAAGTCAACCACCCCACTGACCCCCAAATTAACTTACAATATTTGTGTCTTAAATTATATCTACGGAAAGTAGAAGAAAAAAAAATAAAATGAAATTAAATAAATTGAAAAAAAAGAAATGAAATAAATAAACACATTTTAACGAGGGACTATTCAAAATCAAGAAGAAATAGCAATGAGTTTTCAGTGAGCTAGAGTGCTAAGATTGAAAAATACGTTATTGATGTTGTTGTAGCCAAATAACGTTTTTTTTCAAAATTTCAACCATTTGTATAAGATGCGCCGAATCCACATTTCAGTAGAATACTGAAAATCTTCATACAAAATGTTGAAATTTTGAAAAAAAAATCATTTTCAGCTACAACAACATCGATAACGTGATATTTTTCAATCTTAGCACTCTAGCTCACTGAAAACTCACGGACCGCCACTGGTACTTTTCCAGTAGTTTCCCACCCTATTTCCTCCCGCCTCAAAAAATTGGACAGTTTGGAGTGTTACAATCTCACTGGCTCCGGACAGTGGGACTCTTGTGGGGTATCATATAAAAATATCTTGAAAAAATACACAAAAGTTAATCTCAAGAATATACAGTTGAAAGTTTTTTTACCCCTTTGTATCACATTCAGGAATACACAAGACCACCCTTACCAAAAGTTTGCGAAAAAAACCCATAAAGAACTGACAATATTTTCCACAAGACGGGTTGTCTATTGAAGTATTGACAAATTCCTGGTAAATCTGACGCTCTATACAAAAGGACAAGACAAAGACCAAAAGACGTAATATCTATTATAACACTCACGAAAGGGTAAAATATAATGTAAAAAGAATGCTAAAATAGAATGACTACCTTCCTTAAATCTTAAATCATTTATCATAGCTGAAAGTGGGTCATGTTTTCAAAAGATACTTTAAACATTTTAACAAATGGAATGCTGCCATAAAAATTGTCCAGAGATAAATACATCGCGTCGCGTGTTAGTGTGTGTGTATTGGTGTGTTGGTTTTTGGTTTGTTTGCAACCCCTTTGAAATACATCAATGGGGTGGGTTTCTTTTTACGCGTTCGCAAAAGCAGGATGTTTCTAGGCTGTTACAGAATTCCGAGTATTTTGACATAAATCATGCGCTAATATGAAGTTATGAGACTTTATGAAAAGAATGGATAATTTTTACAATTGAATGAACACCTAGTTAAAATAACTAATGGTGATTAATTATTGAGGTTCCTGTTAGAATACTTTTCAATGGTTTTATTTCAATACTTTTTTTAAGACAAGATTTCTCAACAAGAGTGGAAAATGTTTCAAATGAACAAGATAGGAAATTTATTTGTGCTTAGTTTGTAAATGGGATCACATAGATACTTACTTCAAGAAAAAAAAATTCGGCAGGGGTTCTTAACAGTGGCGGTCCGTGAGTTTTCAGTGAGCTAGAGTGCTAAGATTGAAAATTATAACGTTATTGATATTGTTGTAGCTGAAAATATTTTTTTTTATAAAACAATCAATTTTTAATTTGAAGATCTTTCAGTTTTTGGATGCGGCGCATCCCCAAACTGAAAGAATCCTGAAAATTTTCATTAAAAAAATTTAAATTTTGGAAAAAAAATTAAATTTATTTTCAACTACATCAACATCAATAACTTTGTATTTTTCAATCTTAGCACTCTAGCTTACCTACTGACCGCCATTGGTCTCTAACTACTTTAATAAAACTTAAGAAAGGCTAGGTGTCCTAGGTGTCAGGTGAATGTGTATTTTTAGGATAGAACCTTATTACCACTGACACACATTTTGCTAGCCTCTTTACGAAGGTAAATGTAATTGGTAGACTTAACTAGGTGCATACATTCTAAGTTAAACTAAATGTTTTATAATAATTTGTAATTTAATTTCCGGCGTTTATTGAGATAAAATATTCTAATGATGCTAGCAAGTAACCCGTCTCACTAGTCGATATCTGTTCTGAATCGAAACTAATAATCGAAACTAGTAATGTCGATCACAGGTAACAAGTACGATTTTCTATTTTTATAAGTAGTGTGTACCTACAGGTAGCTACATTTATCTTTCCCGATCGATTGCCATTTTTCTCGAACCTTGCAATAATACTCGTATGCACTAAAAACAATCATAACATTACCCCCCTCCTGGCCGCCCCCTCCCCCCCACCCCCTCCCCGGAGGAGTCTTGTCCCGCCCCTCACCCCTGAGCCGCCCAATCACAGCCCGCCTCGCATCCCCCCCACTTTACAAACCCCACTACCAGGCGACCAGCACACGACCAACTCGTAAAGCGTTTGGCACAATTGAAGAATAAACAGCTGATTTTCATTACGATCTATCATGCCTCTTTTATTCCTGCTAGAATTTGTGTGTAAACGACTAAATAAAGAAAAAAATCTCTTGTACTTATTAATTTGGAAACCTGAAAATCATGACTCAATCGTTTTCTTAATCTTTTAAGATTTTCTAAGGATAAAAGAGCACTCAGAAAAGATTCTTAAAACATATTATAAATATTTTGTCAATAAAACTCTTTAATTTCATGCAATATTATCTATAAACAATAATGAAAATTATTGGTGGCTGGCAAGGCACACAAAATTGAGTTGAAGAGATATTTAGCTCATTATTTTTTGTGTTTTAAACTTGTGGTCTTATTTTTTTATTGTTTGCCTAGGTATAAAAATTTAAGTAAGAACAATTTTGCCAGTTAAAATTTCAACTTAGTTTGTGCAAGCTGCGCTGATTTCGAGTCGGTGTAATTTATCACCGCCGCGTGCCAAAGTGGAGTAGGAGTGAGCCGCCGCGGTCACTCCCCGAGCCGGCGCTCAGTGCTCCTCCATCAGTGAGCTCGGCAACATCTGCCCTCACACAACACAGCCACGATATTCGATACGTATATTATCGTTCTCTTATCACTGCTAACAGGGCCGGCGAGTACCCTGACCTTCCCTTCACAGTTCACAGATGGCAGTTGATGATGACTTAGTTCCTAATAGCATACCATGCCCGTAGCCCGTCAGCCCGTGTGAACAGTGCTACTAGTGCTATCGAGTGACCAGTTTGCCTCTAGACGCTCGTCTGTGTGTGCTGTGAGAAAACGTCAAAAGACTGAAAGAGTGTATGACAAAACATCCAATAAAAAATGACTGTTTAAAATGCTGCATAAAATAAAAAAATAAAATACCTCTGATTGATTGATTGATTGCGAGAATTGATAAAATTTGATTTGATCTGTCAAATTGTAATAAGGACTGTTTTTAATTGTCGCACGGATTAGAGCAGTTGTAGAGTGCATGTGGCGCCGCCTAGCGGACGGTAGGACAGGCAGGACTGTCACTCGGGAAGTTTTCGGCAGGGGAAGGGGACGGAGGGGGTGGTGGAGGGAGATCCAGCCCTGGACACATCTCCTTGGCCGCCCTACTAGGTAGGCGGCTGCCTGGACCAAATCTCGCACGGGACGGGGCACGATAAAATCCTCGTCGAAAGTCCGCCGCCGCAACTGTCGAAAGCTCGCTATTTCCGCGAATGGTGAAAATCAAAACAAAACAATATTTGTATTACAAATTTTCTAGTGGATAATAATTTTAGACAATTTTGACTATTTTTAAACTTGTTGAAGTGGTTATAAATAAACTTTAAAAATAATGAACCTCTTAGATTAATTGTGTCAAAATACTAAAATATTTCTGAGGAGAGGATCAAATTTTAAGGCCGTGTTTTGGGAAGACAATGAATGATGTATAATGCCAATGGAATATCGAGTCACGGTGCCGCTGGGGAGGACCGCTACCCCACTGAGGCTCCCCGCGGGAGCATGCAGCGCCCCCTGGAGGGGGGTGGAGGGGGGGTGGGGGCGGGGGGTGGGATGTCCCGGAGGAAGCAGGCTCGCCCCATCAGACTGCTTGATGATGACCCGGTGCCGCCGATAGCACCAATTGGTAAGTAAAATCTTTTAGTACCACGGGTGCTTAAAACTTATTTTTTGGTAGGTGCATCAAAATAACTTAATTTGCAGCACCCATAGGTAAATACTATTCATACAAAAACTTCTTTTTTTCCCGAATCGAACGCGCAACCTACCGAATCTTGTTACACAGCTCTTCTTAATCAATTTAAGAATTAAACAATGGTCCCTTAAAACGACTACCTACCATTGCTTTAAACGAGGGAAGGTATGTAGGTACCAAAATACCTACTTACCACCTCCCTACCCATCGTTTTACAAGTATATACCTACACCTACCTACTTACCTACCCATGTATGGAAGTACCCATCTGGGTATATGCTGATCTATAGAAAATTGACGCAATGTGAATGTACCTATTATTTTCACCTCAATAGGGGCAAGCATCGTACCTATCTACATATTTACACTTTTTTTTACATGAGCTCCACACAGGAGGCCCTGAGGAAAATAATTTCCCTCGGGGCCTATGTAATCTAAAACATTGATAGGTATCTAAATTTATACAGGTAGGTAAATCAAAAACAAATATGAATTTTTATTGAACTTACATAACTGACATCAGTAAATTAATTCGTTGAAATATTAAGTAGGTATCTATTGTCCACGCATTTATATTCTAGGATTTAACACCTGCCAACCGGAAAAGGTTTGCATTAAAGCACTGATTGCCTAACACTTTAGTTATCCTTTGAAACCAACTGCACTGAACGCATTGTTGTAGAAATGCACCTTTTCAAAATTGTTTCTTTTATCAGTTCACAAAGAGCAACACAAGACGAAGATCGCACTAATAATAAAAACACAATGAAGAAAAAAAAAATTTTACGACGAGCAAACCCTAAAATTTTGAAACGAGACGAGACAGACATATGAAAATAAATTAGTTAAGATTTACAAGTGCAGTAAAAATGACAATATGATGTGTGTTGTATATATATTATATATACAACATAGCATACCATTCGGAATCCAAAGGGAACATCTTCATGTTCTTGGGAACTGATTCAATATTATTCCTTTATTAGATTAGTATCAGGTATCGGTCATAAAGAGCCCGTTAAAAACACGAGTATTAAATTTTTTTAACGACCAAGGAAATATGGTCATATTTTTAAGTACCATTAAGGCATTGGGGATGCCTGCAATTCACTCCACCTTAATGTTTTGATTGTACGGTTTTAAAAACTTGATTTCTTTACGACAAAATACTCTCATGATATTATTAACAGCTGTATCAATCATAAAAAAGGATTTTTGTATCTTTTGAATGTAGGCGGGCAATAAAATGCATGTTAATAAATTCGAATGAATTATGGCCGAAAAATAAAAGGTTTATCAAAATAGCAATAAAAGCACTGCGTCATTTGATAAATTTGGAAATCAATAATTAGCGAAAATCAACTTTTATGTGTAGGTGGCTTACCTATAAATACCTACTGTAATAGCAGTAATATAATTTATTTTCATATTCAGGAAATATTACATTCTGTAATACAATAATATAGTTAATCTTTCCATTAACTCCACCCAAGAAGACCTGAGAAAATTAATTCCCCTCGGGGCCTATGTCATCTTTGGGGATGCTGTGTGGACGTTCTTTTTAAATGAAAGGGTGGGGAGGAAATTCTGGGAAGGAAAGCGGTTTGAGGGGTGGATTGGAATCTGCGGCAGTCAGTAGTCAGTTGTCCGACTAGAGAAGTTAAAGGGTAACTCTATGTTTGGACAAAGAAGCTCTGAATTTTTAGCAGTAAAGTTATATAACAACCTACCTAGTTAGTATGTATCAAAAAAATTAAAGCAAAAAATAGTTACATTAAATGTATCGTAAAATGATATACTTAAAACATCGTCGTAGAAGTTTATGGAAAACATTGCACAAACCATGAAGTTAATCCATAAGTCACAGAAAAATTATCCAAAATATGTTCCCCCTCAGCACAGGATCTCCTAGCGAGGAGGACTACGAATATAATTTCTATTATGTATCTAGGTACCTAACATGTTTCGTATAATAAAAATGTAAAAAAAATATATATGTAGGTACCTATATAGTTACTAAAAAAGGGTCTCCCTCAACCGGTCTCACCTGGCCAGGCCCGCCACGCAGTGCTCTCCCGCTGCCAAGACCTGAACAAACGTCACCCAATGAACCCGGGCATCGCTGCTAAGTCTTCAAAGGTGGGGAAACACCTGGGGTCACCAATGGTAGAGGTGTTGGTTATCAATAAATGCCTCGAGGCGGCGATACCCATACCGCCTCCCAAATTGAAATTTTATTTGTGATGTTGCCAATTTACTGTAGAAATAGAAGCACGTGACAATATGACTGCGAAGACTCTTAGTGCGAGGAATGGAAGGGCAGGTAGGAAGTAGGACCCAAGAGTGGGTAGCTGGAGCCGGGTGACGCGTGCCGGGTGCCGGAGGCCGGGTGCCGGGGGCCGGGTGCCGGGTGCCGGGTGACGGGGTGCCGGGTGCCTACCCCCAACGCGCTACCCCTCGCGGTGTCGAATATCGGTACCAAGGCTCAGCCATTAATTAACCGTCACGACGCAGCACTTACTTTCACTCTAATTTCAAATGATAATAATAACCCGCTAAAGAAACTTTCGGGATAAAGTCGATCTTATATTTCTGGGTTATTGATTCATATATTTTCAAGCGCTTTTAGGGTATTTATATAAATCTTTCGCAATCGGTAATCGCGAAGAAAATTTTGGTCAATTCCAACAATATTTTCAACAATATTTTTTTTAAACCCTAAGACCTAGGGCCTATTTTGTAGAAAGATCAAAATATTTCGGCTTTGCAATAAAACCCGAATAAATGGAATAATTCTGAAGGCATCCGAAAACTACAAACTGTTTTTTTAAGGTGATGAAATATGTTCTCAAATTTTATAATTCGAAATAAATATATATTTTTTTAAATAACGAAAAAAAATAAAAACACACGTCATATTTGATTAGGCAAACATATTATAAACGTTACGGTCAACTCACTTCTTTGTCGTTTCACGTAAAAATAATTCGTAAAAAAATCCCAAAGTTTCATAGATCTTTGGTTTTATAAAGGTATGCATTTTAATTAGTTTACTTTAAAATTTGAAAATAAAGCGTAGGTTTTCTCTTTCTAACATCGTTTAGATGATATTTCGACCCATGATAGTAGGGAGCCACAACGATTTCTTTGAGATCTATGTGAGTTGTTATGAAAAGCGAACAAATTAGCCTGAGGGGTTAAATTTACAACCGTGTATCAAAAAATTGTATATTCTTTTCGTATTAACGAAGCAGCTTAGTGGTCAAAGTTTTGAAGAACTGAAAAAAATTAACAGCTAAAATTCTTATTAGATTATTGTTAGAAGTCGATTCCCAAAAATGGGATCCCTTGCGATATTATGTTCCATCTTTAGGTATTTAGTTATACAAATATACAATATCTACTTCTTCCCGAATAAGTACCTACCTACTTTGTCAAGTACCTAAATGCATTGTCGCTGGATTAGTAATACAAAAACAAAGTGAACCTGAACCTGGTTTTCTACCTAATACGGTATAGGTTACACAATATGACAAGTTCTTATAGTAAAAAATTATACCAAGCGTAATAGTATTTTTAAATTACTTACGTAGATTTATATATTTTCTGGCATTGGTGCCGCGCATCATACATAAAACCTGAACCAGCCAACGCTACCATGGCAACCTGTCAATAATGCAACTGAAACGCGACTGCAGATGGGAAAGTTTGAGAAACACTACTGTACTTGTCTGCCCACTTTTGATTGCCTGAGAGAAGGTAGCATTTCGAGAACAAATTGTAAAAAAATAAGTGTGTTTTTATCATCTTTATTGGAATGGAGCATTTCTTAGGAGTAGCCATTGACAACATCGTTGCTACACTTGAGTACGGATTTAAGTAAAACGATGTAGGCAAATATCACAATCGTGTTTATGACCTGTATTATCCCAACCATAAAGTGAATCGAAAACACCGCGAGGTTCCCAATAAAATACAAAAATTGCTCAAGGATTGAGGCGATACCTTCGCATGATAAAATAAAGGCCTCATTATTTAATCATATTTGAATATTCTTGCACTAGTAATAATCCAATAAAATGATACTGAAATGCACGCAGGGCAATCAAATAATAAATAGCAAGGTATAAACCGTACGAATAACGAGATGCTGTTCTTCCAACAAGACCAAGCTCGGGATAAACGATATGGATTCTCAATCATTAAAATATCTCCAACATTGATGCTGCGAGGTAAAAACTAACTCTTTTGTTATAGCCTTGGGGCCTGCGAGGCTATTGCTGATGTAGGGACTGCATCATGTTCATGTATGACTGATTTTAACTGCTCAATTACCTTTTACAATCTATTATTATATCGCCAATTAAATACTTAGGTACTATTCTCTTAACCAGATTCGAGTTAAATCTAGATATTTTATTATTTTGCGCGATACGTACCTGCGTGGTTTATTATTGATTTCAGCAATTTGTATAATAATCCTATAAAACACATTACAGTTGTCGTAAATTCTGTAGAATTCGTAAAATCTCAATATTTATTTATTCGAAACTGATCGGAATTTTCTTAAACATCTCTTGAACTCTCTGACATCTAAACCCAAGCCGAATCGATATTTTCTGGTTTATCTTACAGACCGACGGGCTAGGTAGGTACTTACAAAGCTTCTAGCACATCTACCCCCTTCAGACTAGGTACATAGGTATAGCCGCTCAGCCGTATTTCACACTTTAATTTTTCAACGATTTAATCGATAGCTTATTTTACCTGAAATGTTAAAATATAACACGGTGTATAGGTGAATTATTTTAAAAAGACCCTTTGCTTTTGTTATGGTGTACTTGATGGTAAAAAAAAAACGATAATTATTTATCTTTTAAACTTGACGTTTCGGATGCAAATTCGAGTTGGATCGCAAAAAAAATTTATTATGCAAATAAAATATAAATTACAAAGGTTTTAGGTACCTACCTTAATACATCCTATTTATTAAATATTACCCAATATAAACAGTTAGCACAGTATACTAAAATGGACAGTGCAGTGTAGTATATTAAAGTACTAATACCTTCGACTAATATTTGGTCGAAGACTAATACCCATAACTAAATCGCGAATCTAAATCTATTATTCTATTCCTCCAACAATTAAACGCTTTACTTTTATAAGTTCCTACCAAAGCAATATCTTTGGTTCCTACCTACTTGAGTACTGATGCTAGGTTCCTAATAATTATTTAGTTACAATAAAAAAAACACATAAATTTATACTTTTGAATGTAGCTATAACTTTGTGGTTATCCAATATAGATAAATAAAACAATTTAACTTTGTTTGAACCACTTTTATACTTGAGTAAATCCGACCGGTTTCAGAACGAACGAATGTAAATGTCCCAATGTCCAATAATAATTTCCTTTCTGAACTTTCTATAATAAAAGAAATTGCTGTAAATAATGGATATGAATCAAGTTTAATTGATAACATCTTAAATAAATAAAAATTTGCAAAATTTCAAAAAATAAATATCTATACAATTCCAATAATATTAATGATAAAGAATGGCGTAAAATTTTGTATTAATAATTTTTCAGTTCAATGTTGCAAAAATCTTCCATCTAATATTAAACCAGCTTTTTATACAAGAAATAATATCGGTAATTTTTTGAGAAATGCTAAAGATAAAGACCATAAATTGACTAATTCCGGAATATATAAACTCAAATGTAATGATTGTCCGTCATTTTATATTGGAAAAACAACTCGTAATTTTGAAATGAGAATCAAAGAACATTTAAGATGTCTTGATAATAATAATTTCGGAGTTCGCTAACCATATCATTGAAAACAACCATAGTTTTGAAAAAAATACGGGGATAAATGATATTCTTCATATTAATCATAAAGGAAACGTTTAGATAACTTAGAAGCCTTGGAAATAAAAAAAAAATCCCTTAAAAATAATGAATCTATTATCAACAAACAAAAAATATTGTCTTATAGCCCAATCATGGATATGTTCCCCTACCCACCCATTCATTAATACCTAGCAACTGCTCCACCTCTACCATAATAATACATTGTTCCCATCCATATTTCAAAACTGTCAAATCAGTATACATTTGCTCTGAAGAAGGAACGTTCGTTCTGAAACCGGTCGGATTTACTCAAGTATAAAAGTGGTTCAAACAAAGTTAAATTGTTTCATTTACACATAAATTTGTTTAAGATCACTTTTATTTTAAACACTGTACCGGTTTCAGAATCACCCTTCCTTCGTCAGGAGAATACTATAACTGTTATAATATTCTCCTGACGAAGGAAGGGTGCTTCTGAAACCGGTAGTGTTTAAAATAAAAGTGGTCTTAAACAAATTTATGTGTTTTTTTATTGTAAATTATGGCGAGCCGCAAAGTTAATGCTTTTTACAAATATGTAATTATTTAGTTTTAAATTTAACTCACAAATGTATTTTCCATGTACATTTTTAGGATAAATTTTAGTTTTTAATTTTAAAACTAGAATCAGGGAACATAAACTCTGTTTACGAAATAATAACTATTCCGAGTTTAATAATCATTTAATAGAGAAAGGTTATAGCTTCAACAAGGAAAAAACCAAGCTTAAACATTCAAATATAAATACATATTTTAATTTTTGCGCTTTAGAAACCTTATAAATAAACAAAAAAAAAACAAAAAAAAAATTAATTTGTTAACAAAAAAATGGCACCCTGTAAATCACCCTTATTAACAATGTTTCCATGTTATGTTGGTTCCTCCCACTGTTCCTCTTCTCCCGCAAAGTCACCCCTCCCACAACTCCCACCTAATAAAATCTAATCATTTCTGCATTTTTTATAAATTTTAAAGTTAGTTTTATCATTTAAGTTTGTTAGTGAATGATATGCAATGAAACCGTTAGCAGAAAAATTAAATTTTAAGTAACAAACACGGAAATAAAAATCTTCAAAACAAAATGTCTTGAAATTGTTACATAGTTAGTGCCCAAGAAATACAAAAAATTAAAATAATTATATTAAATTCAATTACCTTATTTTTTAAATAGATAGTATAGGTACCTAATTGAATTTATGATCGTCATTACATTGTAAGATAAATGGACATGAGTCCAGAGTCCAGCATGGTAGTCCAGAAAACTCAAATGAATAAAAAAATTATGTAGTACTAGCTGACCGGTCCACGCATTGCTGTGGCTAATAAAACACAATGTCATCCACTGGATGGTTATCCAACCTTTATAACCACCGCAGTCTTTGAGTTTATCGCGAAGAGACAGACAGATGCCGCGAAGGACTTTAATTTATAATACGTAGAGATGGTGTGATAGATTATAACAATTTGCATGAAATGCTTGGGGTAACTAACGTATTTAAGTTAATAAGGATTAATACTGTATCCGTCTAAATAACTTTTCAATTACCGCTATGTACGTGACCATTTTTTTTTAAAGATAGAGTAGGTATAGTAAACTATCCGTAAAAGATAGATATATGCCTTCGCGGACTTTTTTGTAGATCTATAAAAGAGGAATATCCCACCATACATTGTTTTGTTATATCCCCAAAGGATTAGGCAGCGTTTTCGATGAAAGCTACCAGGCGGCTTGACTTTTTCCGACACTTCCAACAATTATCATTATGTTTCAACCAATTTACACAAATCCTTGACAAATTATATACCTAAACCTTCCTCACCAAACACTCTATCTATTGGTGAAAACCGCATGAAAATCCGTTCCGTAGTTTTCGAGTTTATCGCGAACAGACAGACAGACGACGCGAAGGACTTTAATTTATAATATGAAGAGATGTAGAGAAGATAGAGAAGATGTAGAGAAAAGATAACTTTAAAAAAAAAACTGTTTTAAAAAATAAACGCTTCGCACCTAGTACCTATCTATGGGCATTTATGCGGAAGCATCTAGGGGTATGAGGGGACTGCGGGCGGTGTTCCAAATTAGTTCTAAAAACTTTCGGGTGTGCACAAATAATAATAATTATTATTATTGGATATTTTATACAGCGCCGTTTTTGTGAAAAATCACCTCAAGGGCGCTTGATGACAAATACATGTTTGCCTATAGGTAGGTACTTACTTCAATATTACCAAACTCTTTGACCCGATAAACTCTAGTTTACTTCAATTTATTATTATCAAGCTGTTTGTGTCTGTTACCAAGCACGTGTGGTATGTATAAATACGTATAAATTCATATTCACATAACGAATATTTGTACTACTCAGTAAGAAGGCACTAAGTAAATAAATCTCTTCGAACTTTGTCGTGGAAAATCTTTTTTTATATACTAACTATGTGAGATCATTGGAGGGGACCCCACCACTTTCCCAACTCTAGACCCTCCAATGTCCATGCATACGGGGTTAGTAAGCAGTATGAAAGTACTTACATTAACATTATACAAAAGATAAATAGAGGTAGCAGCCCGTGGAATAATTCTTCTGAAAAAGGTAACATCAAAAAGAGATAATAGTGTTAGTAAAAGAAATAGAAAAATAAAAATAGCGGCTTTGACCAGTCGAAGAAACCTTCTGTAAATAAAATAAGTAATGAGGAAAAAACAGTTATATGATTATGTTATAATGTAAGTAATTACTATAATAGCGAAAAGAAAATAAAATATGTAAAAATAAAAGCCAGAGAAAGTATTCCATATGTAAGATCAACGTAAATCAAATGTGTACCAATTTTTTGAAATAATAGCAGCAAGTTGTTTTTTTTATGCAATTAAATCAGACTATTTACAGCCGTTCGATACAAGTCTAAAATATCATTACATTACATAAATGTTTGAAGTCGGGCCAATAGGTGTCTCCGTCTGCCGAACTAAATGGGCTTCAAGCGCAATCACCAAGTGCCGGTATTACAAGACGTTCGATCTCTGTTAACGATTTAATAATAGAATTAGACTCACTCACAGACGGCGTGTCTTGCGGCGAGTCATTTCACTTATTCCTTCACTGCCGAACTCTCTGGAACAATCGAGGCTATGAGGGGTCGTCCAAAGAGGGAATGAATTCGTAATGCGACCCCCTGATCCGCACGCAGCTTAAAACATCCCTTCAAACTGAAAGACTTCACCGAAAGCTCCCTTTCGCTCGTATTACAAGTTTACCGAGACGTAGTGCAATTCAGTTCTTTTTGCAAGTGGTTTAGTTCATTTACATCTGCTTCGTGGAACATAAGCCGAGACGATTTGTTGGCTTGCCAAGATTGGCGTTATTTTGTAGCGATCAATGACGACTGAGCATTCTGTGTAAAATTCGAAGATTTCTCAACTACAACCTTTTTTGATTGAAGAACCTCTCCCTTTCAGTTTTCTGTGTGAACATATTGATGTTGGTAAAATCAGGAGTAGAATTTATTAAAATCACTTTTAGCATTCTTCAATGAAAAGTCTAGAAAAGTTTAAAAATTTCCCTTAATGGTTCTAAAACTAGACTCTATTTTCAGGTTATTTTCATTTCTTAGCCTCAGTGGTCAACTTACTGAACGCTTTCTGTAATAATCACTTCAAGGGGGTGTTGTAGTTAAGATGTAATCTACCAAGACAGCCTTCGGGCAACTGAATTCACATCATCGTCAATCTTCTTTCAAGAAGCTAATAATTTTTTTTTAAAGGTAGACAAACATTCCCGGGTTACGAATAACCCGACCATATTTGAAAATCAGCTACTACCACCACAGTAAGCCGAAAAATTTGCTTGAGTCGTAATGGAGGACTTAGGCAGCCGAGCCACTGACCGATCAAAAATATATATACTTATCTTATTTTTCAAGGTGTAGGCAGTGGCGTGAAAAAAGAATTAATAAAAAAATGAAATATGAGTACTTTTAATATTGATAGTTCCTCCACAAATTACAGAACTTTTGAGACCAGATTTAAATAATACATAAATAATAAATGGTCATCGGAGTTTATATTATCACCGTCAACGAACTTTCACGACGTTAGTAATTTAATTGTTTGAAGGCTTTAATAATTGAATTATTTTAAAAACTTTGATAGTAGCGTGAACAATAAAGAGAATTAATTTAATATTGATTTTTCCTGAAATCTGGCCTTAAAAAGTACTGTAATCTTTAGAGGAATCAATTACTGCACATTTTTTAGTTTAGATTTCAATAATAAACAATTTTATCTTCTTAGATCAAATGCATACATTCAAGCGTGAAAATATCGCGTTGAAATACAGTCAATTTGTTGTGTTGTGGTAAGAAAGGTTAAATATGGATTTCTTCTGAAAATAGAGAAAAAGAATATCCCTAATATGCAGTGAAAAGTCAAAACACAGATTCTCAGAACAAACAGGCAGTTCAAATGAATCCACAACTTGAACAAACACAGTCGAGCCGCCCAAAGTGTATAGGATTTCAGGAGTGGTGAGTAGACT
This sequence comes from Limnephilus rhombicus, assembly GCA_929108145.2. Lineage (NCBI taxonomy): Eukaryota > Metazoa > Arthropoda > Insecta > Trichoptera > Limnephilidae > Limnephilus > Limnephilus rhombicus. The sequence goes on along the minus strand of OV815272.1, from coordinate 31,958,720 downwards.
AAAAGCTTTAGGGAACTCCGACCCAGATTAGCGGGTGGAGGCTCTTACAAAATATTTTTCTACAAAGATTTTAGGATAGAAATTTTCTGGTTGTACAGGACATTTAAGTCCTTCACGATTAGACCGAAATTTCAGATCGAAACAGTTTTTAAAACTGACTGAATTATTGGAAAAGGAGAGGTTAAGGTTATGGTGCCAATTTTTGTTGTTATTTTATGCCTAGTATTACACTGGCTTGTCTTTAAATAAAAACTCTTTTTGTTATTCATTTTTGGGGTGTTATGTCGTGTTGCGCTATCTCCTCATTTAGTCAACGTTTCGGACAGCGTTATAGTATCCATCATCAGGGCAGATGTGATGATGGACACTGTAACGCTGTCCGAAACGTACGCTAAAGAAGGAGGTAGCACAACACGGCATAACACCCCAAAAATAAATAACAAAAATTTGATTATTATTTTTAATTTATAAACTAACGTTTAGACGAGATTTTTATGCATAGCACAAAGGGTAACAATTATTATAAGCAATAATTATCAGCCTGAAACACTCATCAACATTGAAAAATCTTCCGAGAAAAGATACTTGCCGCCAACGGGACTTGAACCCGTGTCCTTCTGATTGCCGGTCAGCTGCTCTTGACCACTGAGCTATGGGGGCTTATCAAATACCCGCCAAATAATTCAATATATACTAGTGTTTCATTCAACAATTACTGCTTATTGAGTGACGTGATACTTGAGTCGGGCCATATCAAGAGTCAGAATAATAATAGAAGAATTTTTTTTTTAAGGCGATCCAATAGTTCAGGAAAAAATCGAAATCGGAATTCACGCCCTTTATGGGAGGAGTTTAAAAATACTTAAGAAAAAGCTTTTAGAAAGGTTGGAAAAGGTATTTGAGAATTTCTTTTTATAGGTTGATTTTGTAAAGGCCTGTAAAAAAATATTAATTCGTGTTTTACGCATTATTTATTGTAAGAAAACTGAAATTTAAAATTGATTTCACGAAACAAAGCGACGCGGAGTAACACGACTGTCTCCCACGCCGGTTGGGGCGTGACTGATGCGAAATAGGTGATGTCCAGTGCATGGTTCTTGTGCCCATGCCATAAGGGTCACTTCAAGAATCCAAATTCGTGGAGTGCGGGCCGTATTGATTGATGTCAAAAATATCAACGAGAAAATGCATATTTTATTTTATTTTGTGAAGTTCGGGCGAAAATATCATTTTTTTGCGATTATTATAAAAGAAACTAAATTTGCCACATTATACAATAAAACCAAATCCGAAAAGGGGTATATAAATAGGAGAGTTTGGACTTGAAAGTGTTTTTTATAGACCTTATACTTTATTTTTTTAAAGGCTTTTTAAAAGACTTATAAAAAAAATGACCGAAATTTTTAAGGGTCAAGGTATGTTCTACACACAGTATTTAATTGAAGCGTCTATATCTACTTGTAAGCTATCAAAATTTCAAAACAAAAACAAGTGATTTTGTATGATTTTGAATTATTTAGTATGGCTTCATCTTAATAGTAATATCTCACAAGAGTGCACAGCTGCACCCGTCTGGAGCCAGTGAGACTATAGCATCCCCATTTGGGGTATGTTGTGAGGCTGAAGGTAGTGGGGTGGGGAAGGAGATGGGGAGAAGAGGAAAGTGGGGAAGTACCTGGCTATTCAGATCTGGTCACCAAACACGGCTGACGCCCTCTCAAGCAACGTTTCAATTCTGAATGGTGGTCTTAAACCACGGCGATACTGAGAGTATCTTCCACTGTGGAACGTGCCGCAAATATACTATACATTATTGTAAAAGAATTAATTGTGAAATAACACAAATTATTCAAATAAAATTTATTTGCCCACGCCGGGATTCGATCCCGCGACCTTCGGATTGCGAGTCAAAAGCCTTTCAGCTAGACCACGTCGGCCGTCTATGAGACGATGTATGAATGTGAATGAGGCAAAGAGTGTGTGGGAAGACCAAGTTGTTTGGCGGTCAGTCCTCTCTGCCTACCTCTGCGGAAACGGCGTTAATATAAAAGCAAATAAAATTATTTGAACAGAATAAAATGTCGACCTATTTAAGAGAAAATTTATTCCTTTAAGTGAAAGACTTAAAAATAATAATATTAAAACAATTTGATAAGTAAAAATATATAAATGACTAGCTGACCCGGACTCGCGTTGCCGTGGAAACACAACGCCATCTACTAGATGGTCACCCAACCTTTTAACTCACACCGCCATCGTGATATGTAACAAATGCCGAATGAAATGTCAAAATGACGCGAAGCTTCTCGTGAATGACTTGCACATATGTGGATGAAAGTTTTATGAGGCGGACGTAGCGCCATCTGTCATTCAACAACATAAATAATTTCGTTCTGTTTGAAATACGAACGACGACGCGACGCACGGTTAAATTTTTTCAGTGGGGGTAGGAGGGTTTAAAATTTGGGGTCATAGGTATTTTTAGATGCCAAATAAAAAAAAAAAATTCTAAAAAAAATTGTCATAAAATAGATTTTTTTTCTGGATAGAGTCACCCTAATAATGACCTAGCGGTATGAAATTTACTTTAAAACCTATTCTCATACCTAAAAAAATTTTATTAAAAAAATTCTTAAAAATCGGTTTAGCCGTTTTGGAGAAATGTGACCACAAACACCTTGACACGAGCTTTTTATATATAAGATTTAGGTAGATTGTCGACAGGAATAATAGATATGGCATTCACGACTAGGTATGGGTGGATTCTCAAGTCCATCAGGACTTCTCAGGTGGATCTCCAAGTCTTCAAGAAAGCTGACAATCTATCGGATATATTTAGTCGATAGCCAATAGCTAATACAAATAAAATCGTCGCATTAAATCTACCTATTTTAAAAGGAAATTCAACCTTGTCTTGTCAGTGGAACACTTGTCCATGATGTATGTACGTGGCCGCATTAAATCATTAAACTTGCTCAGCCACCGACAGGCAGGCATCAATCCGGCCCGTTAACGCACCATACAAAATTATTTGCATATGGCAAAACGTTACACACCGGTATGGCGTCCCATCTCTCATAGCGAGATACAGCCTCTCGATGCCGTTGATCAAACTGTAAATCATTAAGATAATGTCAATAATTCCTAATTAATTGTAGCAGGCTGAGGGAGGTGAATGTGCGTGGGCCGGCTGTTTCCCGCAGAACTACCCGTCAGATATAATTGGCGGTACTCCTATTTAAATAAAGCGCTGCTCCTCCCGTCGGCTGGTTGGCTGGCTTATAATCAATGGAACGAGGATTGCTTTGCTCACAACGGATTAATCATTTGACCATGCGAATCGGGATATGCATATAATCACGGGTGGTCCACTCGTTGCATTCATAATCAGCCTCCCCTAACTTATAACACATTCAATAACACCTAAGACAAGAGACAAGTGGTGTTTCACCTGGAGTGCGCTAGTATTTAAAGCGACAAAATCGATGCGAAAATTGTGAAAATGTTTAATAAAAACGACTCGTTTAAAATAGAGCAAAAATCTCGCGGGGTAGTCTTAAATAGCATTTCAAGAAACACTGTGAATTTTTTCATACATATAACTTGTAAAATAACTGAAACAAACGTGTTTATAATAATTTTTGGAGCATACTTTGCGATTTTTTTCTATCGAGGAAATTTATATAATTTGCGTTTCGGCGCAGGGAATGCCTAGATATTATCTTAAAGAATAATTTTTTTTAAGAGCTTTAAAACTTGGCGTGTTTAAGGGAGATATGTAAGAACTCAGTTGAAATTCGGGACAAGGCTTGAGGTCCTGAGTTCAATTCCTAGATGCGACCTAATCTTATCAATACATCACTTACCGGTCAGTGGCTGAGTGGTACAGATGTCACGTGTTCATTTTACAACACTAACAAAAAATGAAGATTTATTTAGAAATTTATATAGGAGTGCTCTTTCACTTCAAATACTTTTTTTACATTAGCTCTACACAGGAGGCCCTGGAAAAGAAGGAGAGAAAGTTCTGGGAAGGAAAAAGGTGTGAGGGGTGGGCAAGAATCTGGGAGTCAGTGTGTCCGGGTCATCCACAGTCAAAACCTAGACAAATCTTAACCCAAAAACTCATGCACCCCTGCCAAGTCACCAAACGTAGCTAACTAATTTGGGAGGCAGGTACATGAGTACCGGGAACCAGTGGCGTAGCTATCATGGGTGGCACCCGGGGCGGATGTCACCCCCCGGGGCATAGTGTCACCCCCCCCCCCCCCCCCCCGCTATGAAAGTTGACTTGAGAAATTCAAAACGCTAGTCCCATCCTGGGGGGGAGGCATCATTCGGGGCACTCAACGGGGAGCCATAGAGTTACGAAAATATAAAAAACAGACCGTGTTAATATCATATTTTAATTGTCTTTTCAAAAATTGGAATTATGATATACCGTGATTTTACACGAATCTGCGCTAGAACTATTAGAAAAGTACTAAAAGAAACGGTAAGTTACTACCAAATAGGCTACTTGCATCACATTTTTTTTTAAATTCCAGTTTAGGCAAATATTCTAAGACATTCTGTATTTATTTATTTTTTAATTGTATTTTTGAAACCCTGGCAATTTTAAGAAAATTTCAATCAGACCATTTTTTATAAACCGCAAAGACGGGACATAATTTTATAGGTGCGAAAAAACGATAATTACATAGCCGAAAATCGTTTTAAAAAAAATAACGTTTTCCACAAGAAAGGGCACAGGAGAATAACGAGGCATACCAAAAATATTACATCTCATAAATATTTTTTTCCTTGATCCATCTTGTTGATCATAAATCATTATAATTTTCAATGTCTATATTACTAAATCCAATGTAAATACACTTACTTGTACTTGTAAATTATAATAATAATAAGAATATTATAAAATTTGATTTTGTTTAAATCACCAGCACCACTACCATTATACCTCTAAAACACGTACAGACAGCGTAAAATGTACGGGTTCTCTTCATAACATCTGTCAAAAAGTCAAACCAAATGATAAGTTTCGCACTGAAATCAAAGCCTTGCCATATAAAAAAAAATCAATGCGGAATTTTACAAATTTAATAGGATCATTTTCGGAGACAGGACATTTTCATGTAGTGACGTCACGGCCCAAATAATTGATTTATTTATTTAAAAAAAAAAAACTGTACATTTCTAAAAAAAATTACTAACATTTTCTTAATCTTAGTAAAAAAATCTATCCACACGATTTTTTCCAAGTCATTATGAAATCAATGCAAGTGGCCTATTGGAATCCAACGTGAAAAATCTATTTCCATTCAAGGACATAATTCCTCTTATTTGAGACACCTAATGAACTAGTGAGTAGTGACCCACCTAGACGTGATAATCAATATTTTGCTGCTAACATGCATAATTTTCATTTAAAATTAAATGTGAATATGTTTATTTTAAACGACACATTCAGCAAACGATAAAAATCTGTAAAAAAATGCATAATAACGGTTGTAAATTGTCTATCAAGTTATTAAAATATATCGTGAACCCAAAATATTTAATAATATGCATGCAACAAAACCTGTTAATATGATAATAATATTGTTTCTATTGACCATACATTTTGACAGTTGTAGGTATTGTAAATATTAAGATTTAATTTTGAAACCATTAGACAAGCATAAAAGATGGTAACTCATTATAATTTATCTAAACGATGACCCCCGTCGTAGAAAAATGGCCATAAAACACATATTTATTAGATCGTGTAAAAAAATAGTTGTCCCCAAACATTCTGTGTTTATTATTTTATTATAATCAGAAGTGATTATTGGGATTATTTTATGCATAATTACAGATCAGCGCTCGTTAAAAAGATAAGGAAGCTATTTCCAAAAGTGTGATATTAGTTTTTTTTTTGTGGATTTAAGAGGATTTCTTTGGTAACCCACTTTGGGATGTTTTTTAGAAACTAAAACGATGTTGATAAATTAACATATATTTTTTTTTGATAATGATGGATTTTTTTCTCCCAGAAACTGTAATATTTTTATTTGTGTTGATATTTTTATGGTTTATGCTAAACATACGACGGTATGTTTTTTTTATAAAAATGACATAGAAGTTGAAATCCGGCTTCGTTCTTGTGTCAACCCAATTTTTTTATACGTGAACCGTTGAAAGAAACGGAACAAACAAACAAAACATGTCTTTTGAAGGATAAATAGTTACTTCAATGATGCTAACCCTTTGATTGTATTGACGGAGAAGATTTTATCTACTTAACCATGATTCAGTGTCATTTCTAAAAGCCACCAACAGTGCCACCATCCTAAAATTAAGTCTGTTTGAATTTTTTTTTTGTAGTGCGCCATTTATTGTTATATGTTCTGTAAAACACCCTAATCCAGCGTAGGTAATAAAAGTTGCTAATTATAAAAATCTACATACATATAAATCAAAATATGCTTGCTTGGGTATAGGTATATATGTGGGTATATGAGTGTATATGAGATGTCCATGTATTGCTACACGGAATTGTTTGAAGAAAGATATTCAAATTCAAAAGAGATATGCTATGGTGTCCGCAAAATTGTCGGCGGACTACGCCCTAATTAGAGTAGTTTGCATACAAAAAGAATTTGTTCATTTCGTTGATTTTTTGAAGATGTGCGTTAGTATTGGTTAACAATATAGTTTGAATACGGAAATAATTCGTTCATTTAGTTTAACGTTCGTTTGGTTTATTCGTTAATTATTCGTTCATTTGGTTTATTTGTTAATTGGTAAACAATATCGGCGACACCCGGAAGCGCAGTCACACCTAGTAAAAACTGCAGATAGCACATCTACTTATATTTCGATATCTTTGCAACCACATGACAATACATCAGAAAAGATTTTTAATAATTACATAAACTCTTGCAAAACTGTCAAAAATTTCAAAAATTGAGAATGACATTTTGCGAAACAATGATTGTCAAATTAAAAATTCTATTTTCGAAACTTCTTTAAATTAATTTATTACTCGATTAATACTTTCAATCGAATCATGAATTTTAGCAATTTTAAATAAGTGCGTTTCACAGGTACCAAATTTGATTGATTATTATTATATTACAAATATAAATTTTTGTATATTCTTATTATATGCAAAAATGAATATTTTTGTAATATATGAAAAATGGAAAAAATGTAATAAGTGACGCACGAGCTGTTTAAAAAATGAAACTACAGGGGATGTTGGTGGGTCGGGGGAGTGGGGAGGGGAGTGGGAAGGCGGGGAAGGTGGAAAGGGAACGCGGGAAGGGATCATATTCTTTGAATATGGCATTGCAACGCAAGCCGGGAACCAGTTAGTGTTTCATAAAAAAACTGTGCATGTTTATATTTTTAATAATAAAATTAAACTTAGGTTCTTTAACTATTTGTGCACACTTTATTATTATTATTATAAACCTGTACGTGAATTGCACCTCTTTGTATCTTTCATACATTTTCATGAGCACCTTTCATCACTAAGTTAACTTAGCTATGTTTTGCAAAAAATCCAATCGGTCGTAATAAAGGTTTGCTAATTACAAACTTGCTTTATAACAAACATTACTCTGTACCTACTTTTATAGTAACCTAAGTACATCTTTTTTACTCTTCTTATACTTACACACAGAGCTCCTTTGTCAAACTTTACATGATAATGAAACTTCTGTCTACTTGTATTGGTTTCATCACAACACAGAATCATGCAATTTCAACATCCCTTTGGAAAGTCATTAAAAGTTTTGAAAAAAAATGACGCGTAACCAAACGTAATCTATTTAACTTTTTTTTTATTTTTATTTTTTTTATCACTTTTAATGACTTTGCAAATGAGGTGTTGAAGTTGCGTGATTCTGAGTTGTTTGATCATTTATTATGTTTTGTTCGATACACTTACTAACTATTTATTTCTATTTTTTATTTTATGTGAATACCTAACAAGAGACTAAGACATCCCCAATTGGGGTATGTTGTGAGCCTGAACTTAGTTGGAAAGGGAAGGAGATGGGGAGCAAGAAGGTGGGGAAGTACCTGGCTATTCAGATTTGATCATCAAAAACGGCTAAAGCAATTTCAAGCAATGTTTCAATTCTGAATGGTGGTCTTCTTACACCAGGGCGATACTCAGAGTATCTTCCACTCTGGAACTTAGTTTGGATTTAGTTGTGAAATAACACAAATGAATCAAATAAAATTTATTTTCGCACGCCGGTATTCGATCCTGCGACCTTCGGATTGCTAGTCAAGAGCCTTACCCCTCGACCACGGAGGCCGTCAACTAACCTATAATAATGTATCTATATATGTATAAGCCTTTAATGCGTGAATAAATAAATAAATAAAATAATCGGTTTTTTATTAAAAAAATATGCAAAATAGTGGTCTTTTTCCTACAATAGCTCACGAATGCAGTATTCTCTCTAAGATATATAATTTATTCCAATTCACATTTCAGTAATCTATCGACGAGTAAAAAAGTTCCTCTTAACCACAACAAGCACCCTAGATAGCATTGAAGCAGCATCGTCCCTTTTAACACGTCCCATATCATGGGCGAGCATTTCGGTATCTCCATAGAATCGTGGGTTACGCGGATGACCAGACAGATGTGTGATTAGATAGGGCTGCCTCCCACGGAGTAGAGACGAAACAGAAGAAGGTATAAGCAGGAAGGTAGAAGTTATATATTTTATATCGGAAAGAGTGCTCCCGCTTGACATATCTTCCATATCGAAGATCTATTATCCTTGTAATAAGACATCCAGCTTCCTTATAACGTTTATCATGCCTGAATGAATGTCCAAGTCGTATTTCTGTTTAATTTTTTCCAGTTTTCATAGATATATTTTTTTTGTTCTTCGATCTATGCAAAATCACTTTGTGGTGTCATTTTTAATTAAATGAAAACAAATAACTTTGTAAAACGCCACCATTTCATCAAAATTATCAACTTGTTTCGAAACCAAAGATTTCTTATAGGATAAGACTAACATTTATAAAAATAACAAAAGACAAACAAGTATAGACAAATAAGAACCAGAGACAAAAATATTATAGGGAGAGTTGATTAATTACTTAAAAATATTGTAAAAAACCATTATATAGGTAAAATGAAATATAAAAATTATTTTAGAATACCTGTGTAAAAATTGTGTCCATTAAATCGAACAATAATAATCAGGAAGTCTAAATAACAAAAATAAAATATTATAAAATGTAAGTATTGATATGAAAATAAATTTAAGAGGTTGCTTTTAAAAAAAAATATCTGTTTATTAATAATATTTAATTGACTATATTTTCAACACTTTTTCTAATTTCTAAAATGGCTAAGTTTTCTAAGTTTTTTTTTTCGGATCAATAAAATACTTTACCACTTTTACCACTTTTTTGTTTACAAAAACCAACATGTTTCGTGAAGAAGTGAGCGTCGCTCACGAAACATGTTGGTTTTTGTAAACAATAAAAGTGGTAAAAACTAAGTACCTATTTTATTAATTTGAATTAAAATGGTGCCACAAAATAAGTTTGCTGTGTTAGAAGAAGTATATTTTTTTGTTCCCAAGCTGGGCGTACTGTACAAGGCCAGTAGATACTTTAATAGTACACTACTATTAGTGCGCCTCAGTGCGAGCCATCTCTGGTCTGGAGCCCCAAAAATATCTGAGAAACCCTCGACTTTGTACTCATTTGATAGATTCTCCTACTTTAACAAACGGATTGTAATTTTTAAAGTACAGGCTTCAGTGAAAATGCTGCCCTTGTTCTACCTGTGTTTCAATGGAAGATGCTCCGGGGAATTAGCGTAATTGATTATTCAATTCCTTTTTCATTGGCACTAGTGCGCAGTTCGTAAACACCCCAACATTTGTACATGGTTGTCATTTGTCCTGTGAGAACGGGTCGCTACTAGGACTCGTTCTTGAGTTCAACAGCTCAGCTTTGGAACAATTTGCCGGCCTCTGTGTTTCCTCCCTCGTACAACATAGATATCTTCAAGACCTAGGTTCACACTTTCGTTTCCACAAAAAACCGTCCACAGAGCATTACCAAAGATGACTTTTTTTTTACATTAGCTCCACACAGGAGGCACCGAGGAAAACAATTACCCTAAGGGCCTATGTCATCTTTGAGGATGCTGTGTGGAGGGTTTTTTAAGGGAAAGGAAGGAGAAGAAGATATAGGAAGGAAAAGGGTATGAGGGGTGGGTAGGAATCTCGGGGTCAGTGTGGCCAGGAGTGACGGACGTATGAATCTATACCTCAAACTGCGGTGCAAGGCGAAGGGTCGGGAGAATCCGGCTGGAGAGGTCAAAAGGCCTCGCTCAATCAGTCTCCTCCGATCCTGCCCGCCACGCAGTGATTGGCAAACGTATCCGCCACCAAGACCTAGACAAACCTCATCCCATGAATCCGGGCACCCCCGCTAAGTCACCAAACGTAGCGAACCACTTGGGGTGACCTGTGGCAGGGGTGTTGGTTGTCCAATAAATGGGTCCCGGGGCGGCGGTACCCATATCCGCCTCCCAAATTGTCCACATAGGCCCTGAAGGAAATTTTTTTCCTCAGTATCATAAGGATAGGTCACATATGAATGTGTAGTAAATGTATACAGTATTCAATGGTATGAATGAGACGACGTATGCGTGCGAAAAGAGCAAGGAGTGTATACCAACACAAAGAACGAAAAGCGGCCTGATAGTTATTTATTTAATTCAATCACCAATCAAAAGAAAGAAAAAACAGCAAAGAAAAACACTCGTATTGATACTGATCTCTTTCCGATTAAATGATATCGACAATAATTTGCCCAATGCCAAAACACAACGAAAAATTTATCTCTTTAAAAGTTTTAATTGACACAAATTATTTAAATTGATGAACGTATTCCAATACCTGGCCCCCTAGCATGGTCGATCGATATAGGTTTTATCGAAAACGTCGGTAACTTGAAATTGCTCCCGAGCACGACTGCAGGACGCTAACGAAGAAATAACAGTTTACGTCAATTAAATTAGGAACCCTTAGTCGATGTGAACTGTTGTTTATTCGTTAGCGGCCTGCAGTCGTGCTTGGGAGCGATGTCAAGTTACCGACATTTTAGATAAAACCTATATCGACCGACCATGCTAGGACCCCTGGATACTTAATCTTTCCTCTAAAGGCCTATTTCAAAATTTACCATTTTCATCCCATTTTCAAAATCAAATTATTCTTTCGAGTCTGTTGGGCAGCAACCAGAAAAATCAACATTAGCTAAGTTTAATCCGTGAAACTACTACGAAACTTTAACACGTAAAGAATTGTTGGTTTTACTTTGAGCATCGAATATATTCAGCTGCGTTTAACATATTTGGCATACACGGCAACATATTTGATACGTAGGTAAAAAAATTGAACCAAGTTTTAAATGAGCGGTAGCTCAATTTGATGGTTTTTTTGAAAATCTAGCCCAATTTTTTTAATATTTATTTTTTTGTTTGGGGGTTATTACCTAAGCCTATCTTACCGTTTCTCAACATTTTCCTTAATTAAATTTTTAATTGTTTATTCCTTTACAAATTAAACACATTTATTTTGTTTCAAATAATTTTATAATTCTGAGAACATACCTACCTTTGAATAAAAACACAGTTATTCCGCTTGAGAAGGCAATTCCCCACTACACAGAGAGCCAGTACAATTCCATATTCGCCGTGCAATAAAATGTGGCTTATTGAAAAGCGACTGTCTGGATGGCAATGTTGTCACCGATCTGATATAGAAATTGCATAAGTCGTATTAAAATGACAATCCCCTACGGGAGATAAGGGCTAGGTAGGTCTTGCCTACGTCCGTGAGTCTAGAGTCCACAGTCCATAGGTCTACTGTACCTGTACACGTACAGTCTACATGCATTCCCTAGTAACGATGATATCAATGCTCGATGGTCCACGGAGCCCAGCTTCCATTGTTCGGTTTATCTCTCCGCCAGATTAGCTTATTATTTGCAATTCTCATGATTGGTTTGTTAAACGTTTTTTGATAGCTCTTATTTGCAGACGTTTGTGCATATTAGACCGGTATAAAACAATAAATAAAGGAAACAACCACTTTAGTTTTAAAAGATAATCGCGATGCATGGAAAAACAAATTGATTGATATACTCGTACACATACTAGTATTAAACCATCTGAAAACCCTAAACAAACCAAAACAGACAGTGGTTTTAAAATATTACTCGTTAACAATATCCTTAATTTTGAAGCAACATATCCAATGAATTACTTCTATTCGAAAAATTTAAGGGGGGTCATATTTAATTTATAACACACTCAGAACTTTGGTTTTGGATTAGAAGAGATATGGAACTTTTTTACCGGGTTTACTCATATCCAGTTATCCTATTCTGTTCGCGATCATTTTATAGTGTTATTATATTCATGCCCATTTAACGAGGAATAAATTGGCAATATTTAACCGTACACGTGAAACCGATCCCCATAGAATAAACACCGAACAATCTATCCTATTCTTTATGGGGCCGGCTTAATAAGACATAGGATATAATAAGCAAGAACAAACCGTTCTCATGATCGTTGTTAGGGAATGTGTATCCCTTGTTAGTAAAAGTATGGGCTTGTATGACAGTCGATGGCAACCATACAATAAGATAACGAGTAACTCTACAACGTACGGCCAGTACCTACATTTAGTAAATAGGAAACGTTAATATCTGATTAACAAAACGTGGGATGAAAGACTCGCCCCGCTTTGACCGAAGGAACATTTTCAATATTCTGTCGTTGTTTATACGTTATTCTACTTGGATAAACCAAGCACGGAGTGATAGTCGATCGAGTGGTATTCTTCAATATATTGCGGATTGATTTGATGGGTTTTTATACGTGATTTATTGATTCGCCTGACAGATTGGGTGGCATTTAACTTGCTAGACTAAAGGTCAGCAGTTTATAAGAATATTATACTATACTGAACGACAGATTGACTGGTTTTTAAAGGGTATAGTCATCATTAAGTAGTAAAATATAAATAGGTACAATATCAATAAAGCATGAAAATGTTGTTAAATTAACTATAATGATTCATTTCATTGCTGTTATGGTGAAAGCAACTTCTTCACGAGGTATAAAAGACTTCATTGATAAGGTTTGCGTCCAATATTATGGTAAGTGCCTACATCTGACGAAAACCGGCTACATCAATAATAATGAATAATATACAGCCTTTTGATTAGCAGGCTCCACGGATATGTTAATCAGATATATGTTTTTAAATTATTGGCTCATCAATTTGCCTTCACTAAAATTATATAATTTTGTCAATAGATGTCTCTCTACAGCGCTTCCAATCAATTTTCAATCGATGTTTTTCTTGTATCGCCAAATAAAATTCGTTCTGCTGGCATTCCTAGAGGATCGAGATCTAATTCAACGGGTGTAACGTCTTAGGGTCTCTTTATAAATCTACGAATTTATAGTTTAATTTTGAAATATCGTGCTTGACACCATTATGTTAGTACACCTAATTAAATGTGCAAGAGCATCGTTATATTGTACTAGTAATAACTCATTTCAACTTGCAACACAGTTTTTATTCTTCCATTTCAAAAATGCACCTTTTTTGTAAGTAGTCGATTACTAATAATATAATAAAACTTATTCACACATTTATTTTTTTACCATAACTGGTTTCATCTTGTTAAAGTCATCCAGTCTGAAGATGGCTTTCTTCCCTTCTCTTTTTGTTATGGAATTCCACCACGAATTGACAGTAGGTATTAATAATATTAGCTTTAGAAATATTAAAAAGACTTTCTTCAAACTTCACAAATATAGCTTGTGGCGTCAGTATTGATATAATGAAAACAAATAACTTAGTATGCACCACCATATTATTATTATCATTATCGACATGTGTCAAAAACAATGTTTTCTTCGTCAGGATAAGAGATTAATATAAAAAAAATGTAAAAGAAAAACTCTCTTTTATAACTTTTGAAGGTTATTCCCATCAACGTAAATATCATTGAAGAAGAAGATAACAACAATAATCTAAATGAAAATATAAAAGAGAACAAGACACAGAAAACAGAAAAAAGACAATGGTCGCAACTGGGGCACGAACCCAGACCTCTCGTCTAACCGGGACGTGCGCGTTAACCAATTTCGCTATTGCTACCTTCTGTCAAGCCATCATAATAGTCAATATCATATTTAAAATTTTAGAATTAACAATATTATCTTCAACTAATTATTTTTCCATCTTTATGGAAAAATAATTAGTTCAAGATAATATTGTCCCAGTTGCGATCATTGCCTTTTTTCTGTTTTCTGTGTCTTGTTCCCTTTCATATTTTCGTTTAGATTATTATTGTTATCTTCTTCTTCAATGATTAATATTAATTAATATAATTAATTATTACTTTTTCCAGTCGATTAACATATACGGATCATAAAAATGTCGGTACCAACGTGGGTTAGAACAATAAATAACCAAGATTAAAAAATTATTTGGTTTTTACTTCCTACTTGAAAAGGTCTCAGAATTTACATGAGAAAGAATAATTTATTCTAAAAGGTTTTCTGTTCGGTCTTTTTTTTATATATATAACCATTTAATTATTTCGACTTTAAATCTTTTTTAACTAAGCCTGACCACGATAATTGATACGAGTGATTTTACTTAATAAAGGATGATTTTGTTTGTCAGGGTTTAATTTTTATTCCCATGGTCCTGTCCTAGGAGAAACCAAATTGGCTTTGCAAAAGAGGCAATAAAACCACCATAATGACGGCCTAATGTGACTTTAAATGATGAGTCGGGGATCCGACTTATCATTGGGCTATTCGCCGGAGACCGTTTGATAAGGCTGGGGTAAAATATGGACACAGTGGCGTGTCAAAAGCTCATACCGCGCTGCTGATTTCAAAATTAGTTCTATACAAATAAATACAAAGTGAAACAATCACGTAATACGTTATCTGTGTTTTATGCGCGCTCCGCTCATTCCTTACATGCCAGTTTTGCTGTTGTACATTATTTCGAGCATTATTTATTATTTTCTTTTATTCGTTTCATTTCTGAAACGCAATCAGATAATTTTAATTGCCATTCTGATGCTTTGTAAGGAATTAAATGTTCTCACGCACCGCGGCGGTAAGTTATGTTTGGGTGCCTCGAACTCCTAACTGTTCCGTCTGGATTTGTTTCTACGTCTTCTAGATTGGTCTACTCTTGTTCTACACGAGTATTCAAATCACACCAACATTTTGTTGAGGTCATGTCCATGAATTACGGTCGTATATTATGATAAAAAAATATCGATTTCTTAAATCGTTCCGACTGGTAAAGAGGCCTCCGATGTTTTATCGTAAGAAAAAAATATAATATTTCGGGATTAGATACTCGTATCTACCTAAGCATTTAAAGGCCTATTTTTCACTTTTTTTCAGGGATTTCCCAGAATGGTGAATGCTACAAACGTAGTAGGTTGAAACAATATGAAGACTTAGTTCATTTTTTGTACTTTCATAAAGTACAGTGTCACATTTCATGGAAACATACAAAATTTGAGGTTTTTTTTTTAAATGTTTTGGTATGAATATCGCATAATAGTCCAAACTACTCCCAACCGTCTAAAGCCAGTGATACAATGGCATCCCTAATTTGGGTATGTTGAGAGCTGAAGGTATTGGGGATGGGAAAGAGGTGGGGAAGTACCTGGCTATTTAAATCTGGTCACCAAACCTGGCTAAATAAGTACTTCAAGAAACGTTTCAATTCTGGATGGTAGCCTTACAGCCGGATCTTAGAGTCATGGTCGTACATCCCCATCAATTTGGGTTAGAGGATTTGGGAGGACGATGTTGTGAGATGGTGCTAATTTTATGTATATTTTTAACTAACTAACCATCACGCCGTTTCCCCGCAGGGGTAGGCAGAGAGGACGGACCGCCAAACAACTCGATCTTGGCACACACTCCTTGCCTCGTTCACATTCATACACCGTCTCATACATACTCTTCTATTATTCCGACTCTTCACATGGCCCGACTTAAGTATCTGATTCACTTGGTCGTGCCATGTCTTCCTCGGGCGTCCCCGACTTCTTGTATATTTTTAAACTGCATAATTTATTAAGGTTTAAAATATCCTTGGTGCTTGAAGCCTTCATTGACACATTTTATTATTTTAAAGTTTATTAGAGTAATATTCTGTCAATCGCTTAATTAGATAAACAGTCTTGTATTAGCACCCACGTAACAGTTAGCAGCAGTTAAAATCAGCGATTGCAATGAAGACTTAGTTTAGAAGGCGACTGTCACTTTTGCTGTAAACAAACAATTTTGCGATAATCTATCTATCTACCTCTGACAAAAACAAATATATTATTCAACGGAATCGTATTGATTTACCGTGACTTAGTGGATTGAAAGGCACTTGTAAATAAATGGCGGAAACAGAACCTACCCACTACATTCACGTACTGAAACAAACTGTTCTATTTCACTACGGTTAAAAAGCAAACTCCATTGCCGCTTATACAAACAGCGAGTTAGATATGAAACGAAAAAAGCTGATTGAATAATTCGAAATGAATGGACACAGTTGAACCGCATTTCACGTTTATAAGTCGATCGTTATAATATTTCTAACATCACGATTAGTGGAAACATACAGATTTACTCTCAATAATGCCTTATATTGATTGAGACTGTGCAGCCATATTACCTTAAATGTAAAGCTAAATCTATAAATAATATTATATATTCTTGTAGTATATATTACACGTCCGCCTGAATCTCTCTTAACTCACGTGGAATACAAGCAACATAAATTTCATCGAAAGCTGTAATAATCTAAATCAACATAACAACATAAAGATCACTTTGAATCTCTTCTGCGTTATACACAACATGTGAATGCGTGTAGTAAATAATATTAACTGGACATTGTAACACCTGATAAACAAAGTGATGTTTTCAATGTAAACTGAAATTATTGAGATTACGAATGTTTGCATGCAAGGTAATAAATACTACATTTAACAGGATGTGAAAGATTTTCGATATAATTTTGATCGGGATAATCATCGCCCTTGGAGACTTAGTAGGGGTGACCGGGTTCATGGGGTGAGGTTAGTCTAGGTCTTGGTTTACTTCTTGTGAATGCGTTTACCCACCTGCTGGGTGGTGGGCCGGATTGGGGGAGAATGGTTGAGGAAGACTCTCTCGACCCATCGCCTTGTATCGCAGTGGGAGGGATGGATTCATAGGTCCGTCACTCCTCGACACATTGACTCCCCAGATTTCTATCTTACCTTTTTCCTTCAGAACTCTCCCCCCCCCCCCTTCCTTTCCCTTAAAAATCTCTCAACCCAGCATCCCCAAAGATGACATTGGCCCTGAGGATTTTTTTCTTTAGGGTCTCCTATGTGGATCTAATAAAAACAAATTATTGAGGACTTTTTGACTAAACGGAGCGATGTTCTGTTTTAACTCGATCGTTTTGCATTTCGTCTGTCTATAAGTTTGTTTGTGTTCCAATTCCATTTTAGGAAATTTGCAGTCATCATATCCACTTTTAATGTTATCCACTTTATGATATAATATGATGATACCTAAACTAGTCCCAGCGAGAGCTCGTACAGACATCATCGTAATTCATTTTCTTTTTTCTCACTCGTCAAAACGAAAAAGACAGAAGATACTGGAAAGATGACGTCACGTGTCACGTACGATCTTTCGCTTGGATTAGTATACCTGCCTACCTGGCCGAAGAAAGTTTGTAAAAAGAATCGGCATTGAGATAGTGACGATTCTTACGGACAAATTATGTAAAACCAAATTTGAAATTTAAAAAAAAATTACATATCTAAAATACATGGTTTATAATTTAGGAGGTAGGTATTTAAGTAGCCATTTACAATCTTATCATTTTCGACAATTTTGATTTGCATTGATTAACTAAGAGAATAATAGAAATTTTTTTTTTGGAAGCAAAGTCTACTTAACTGTTAACAGATCTTCTAATTGTTAAGATGTACCTACCAACTTAGTTTATATTATCGTCTTGTATTTAAACAAGCACAAAATTATTCGTGATTTCTTTTCCAAATATTTGCATCTTGCTAAATATTATTGAGTCGGGCACCAATTCTAACTTAATTTATTAAGCTTTACGAGAGCTTGCTTGCTTGGAATTATTTTAAGAGAGTGTGAAAACGTTGCGTGCAGTTAATAAAAAAGTATTGTCTAAAAAAGTTTGGCTTTTTTTTTTGATAAGTTCCTAGATAGTTTTTTGACGCAAGTTGCGTGAATAGTTTATATTCGATTAGCCCATAATTAATTTATTTATTTTACGCCCTAGTGGGCTTTCACAAAGATAGATAATAATAGTTAGGCAGGTATGTAGTACACAATATACAATGATTAAATTAAAAGTAAAAAATAAAATTAATTAAAATTAAAATCATACATTTCATTTGTAAAGACTTCGTTTTATAACTAATACGGAATCTGCAAAAATGTCTATAATATTCCCAAATTTATTGCCAAAATGATGTAATCTATTTATGGGTGTATGAGCCTCATAGTTTGTTTTAAAATTGTCACAGAAGAAGGTAGCACTTTGCCTCGTACTTCTTCTGGTCGGTACGTAAAATTTTATTTTGGCGAGAATTTCAGGACTGTCAATGCAATTATTAATGATTTCATTTAATAGGACAAGGTCAGAGATAGACATCGTAATTAAGTTGAGTTGTTTCCTCAAAAGGACATAGTTAATATATTTAATTTGAATATTCAGCTTAAAGTTAATAAATCTTAGAAATTTGTGCTGTACCCTTTCTATATTGTCGGAATGTATTTTATACAATGGGGATCAAATGGGTGAATTATACTCTACCTGGCTTCTTACTAAAGAAGTGTATAATATTTTCAAACACTCTAGTGACTTAAAATCACTTGCTGTTCTGCATATAAAACCAAGCATTTTTATAGCTCTATTTGTTATTTCATTTACGTGCAGAGTAAATGTTAACTTTTCATCAAATATAACACCTAAGTCCCTGATCTGAGCGAGTGGTGTCAATATAACATTATTTAAAGAGTATTCATAAGTTAAATGCTCCAACACTTTTGGCGAAACCAGAGTTAAGTTAGCCTCTCAGAAACTGGGCGCACCGTATAGGGCCCGCAGATACTTTAATAGTACACAACTGCTAACCCTGTACAAATCGCAAGTGCGCCCCACGATTGAATTTGGCAGCCACCTCTGGTCTGGAGCTCCAAAATACCTAAAAAACCATTGACTCTGTGCAGAAACGGGCGGTCCGTTTGATAGATTCTCATATCCTAACAGACGGATTGCAATCTTTAGAGCACAGGCGTCAGGTGGGAATGCTTTCCATGTTCTACCGGTATTACAATGGAAGATACTCTGAGGAACTAGCGTCATTGATCTCCTCGGCACCGGTGCATAGTCGAGAATCACGTCAAACACGTGCCCAACATTTGTACACATTTGACATAAGTCACATGATAATGGGTCGTTTCTATGACTCGTTCTTGAGTTCAACAGGTCGGCTGTGGAACGATTTGCCGGCCTCTATGTTTCCACCCTCCTACAACATAGGTCTCTTCAAGACCCATGTTCACTCCTTCCTTTCCTCAAAAAGACCCTCCACACAGCATCTTCAAAGATGACACAGGCCCTGAGGGAAATTATTTTCCTCGGGGCCTCCTGTGTGGAGTTAATGTAAAAAAAGGAGGCCCTGGGCACAACAATTTATGCTGTGTGGAGGGTTTTTTAAAGGAAAGAAAGGGGAGGAGAGTTCTGAGAAGGAAAATAATTTAAGGGGTGGGTAGGAATCTTTGTATCCAGTTCAGTGTATTCAGTGTATCCTTGTCATCCGCTTTCAAGACCTAGACAAATCTCACCCCAATGAACCCGGGCACACCTGCTAAATCACCAAACGTAGCGAACCACTTGGGGTGACCTATGGCAGAGGTGTTGGTTATTCAATAAAGGTTCCTGGGGCGGCGGTACCCATTACCGCCTCCCAAATTGATGGGAGGCGGGAATGGGATCTAGGTATGCTTGTTTGTATTTTGTTATTTTTATTATTAATGTTATCCTGGCGAAGAAAACGTAGTTTTCGAAACATGTTGATAATTTTGATTATGCAGGGTGTTAAGAGATGTACTTGACTTACTTTAACCAGTGATTCCTGACGTTATTTGGAGTAAAAAATGTAAATAAAATTATGGTCTCCAGTGACATTTTCGGTGTTTTTTTTTTTTTTTTCTACAAAAACATAACAAAATGATAGGTGTTGGACAGTTGGAGACGGGGTTTAGGGTTGGTCGGTTACTCGACTGAGTGACCGGTGAAATTATTTTTTGTTTTGATTTTTAAGAAAAAAATAATAAAAGTCACCGGAGACCAAAATTTCATTAACATTTTTACTCCAAATAATGTCAGGAATCACTGGTTGAAGTAAGTCAAGTACGTCCCTAACACCTAGTATAGTGGTGTTTATAAAAAGTCATTTGTTTTCATTTAATTAAAATTTAAATGTTAGTTGAAATGATTTCAACTGTGAGCAGTGACCCTAATATTCGAATATTACTCTTGTACCTACGTCCCAACTCACTCCTTCCCCGTTTTCTTCCCCTCCTATCTTCACTCAGTGTCATAATATGTAGGTATTCTTAAAATAAAGAATGTCACTTGTTAATTGTCCTACTGACACCTGGCAACTAACTAGAACTTTAAAGTGCTGTAATAACACAGATTAGTCCTACTGAGACATGTATAGGAGACCTGAGACCTGACTAGAACTCTAGTGCGGTAATCATATAGTCCTACTGAGACCAGATAGGTACCTAACTTGAACTTAGTGCTGTAATCACATAGTCCATCTGACACTAGGTAGGTGCGTAAATAGATCTTTAGTGTTGTAATCACGTAAAAAAGTAGAAAGTTTTTCATATGTACACCGCACAAGAGTCTCATTTGCCTGGATCCAGTGGATTTACAGTATCCCCAATTTTGATGGGGAAGAGTAAGATTGGAAAGAACCTGGCTACCCAGATCTGACCACTAAACAGGGCTAACGCCATTGAAAGCACCGTTTTAATTTTGAATATTATTATTTTTATTATATTTATGAATTCAACAGTTATTTATAAGATAATTAATTACAAGGTAAAATGAATGTATGATAAACCGATTAAGTTCCAATATATATACATAAATATTTGGTCAATGTATTTACTACAGTACAAACAAACAGAAAACGGTAAAAAGTATCGAACTGTTTATAATTTTTGCATCAAGAGATAGAATCACCCAGTTTAAATGTATGTGTTTCAAGGTGCAGTTCAACACCACATGGCAAAATTTTCGGTAGCAATCAATAACAATTATTTTAATCGAAAAAATCAAAGTGAGACTTTTTGGAAGAAAGTAGCAGTTACTTGGCGTGGTAAACGATTTGGTTCAATTAACCCTTTGTGCAAGCAACACCGAAGGTTTACCTCTGGGATCCGCGGGAAGGACGCGACGCCGGCGGTTGGTAAATATTTGGGCAAGTTATTCGACTATCGCCTGAATGAGGGACGAGTTATTGCCCGGGCACAGGGTCCAGCCGTACGGAGCGGGTACAAGGGTCATAAAGTCCTCTGCGGCGTCCTATACCATGGTTAGTTAGTATCAAACTTTACGCCATCCTCCCATTATTTTTGGGAGTTCACGCCGCGTTCCACATTAACTTATTACCGGGGGACGGGGATCATTTTACTTTGAACAAGGCACTTTTTACACGGCCCGTTCCTTATGTCGGAAAAAGCCAGTCGTCGTCGAGTGTGTGGATTGTTTTATATTTGTTTTGTTCAAGCGGCGTGCCGTTTTTGCTTTTGTTTTTAAATATCGACGGGCGATAAAATTTTCACTTGGAAAAGGAGATTGGTTTAATGTTTATGTAAATACACAAATAAGTACAACAAGAAATATTACAAAGTGAAAACGATTTATATAAGTGACATATAATTTAAAGTTATCCACATTTTGATTTTAAAACATTAATCATTCAAGAAACCACATGATTTTATCTTAACTATACAGCAGATGATCTCTGTGCAGGTAAAGGTAAGCTATGGCGTCATGAAATTTGTACAGCTGTATCCGTCTGGAATCTTCAGGTTAACGCAACTATATTTTATCATCGAAGACAATATTATTAGCGACTCTTAATCAAAAATATGAAACAATTCGCATTCAGGAATTGAACTCAAGATCGTAGCCTCGCCGAAGCTCTTTTTGGTGAGTTCAATTCCTAGATGAGACCGAATCTTTTTCTGGTTTTTATATTTCAAATTTTCGAGGAGATTTGCTAAAATTATCTTCATTGATTAAGTATTACAATTTGAAATTTTACTCATGTAATATTCCAAAAATGAAAACAACTACAGTCTGTCAAATAAGAGTAGAAAACATAGGAGGGCGCCACTGTCGTTCAAATGGCAATACTAAAAATATAATCATGGTGTTAATCCAAAGCTGTGTAACCTACATTTTAATTAAAAATTAAAAAGGCATGAAAGTGAAAAAAATATTTTTTCATTAAACTGATCTCAAATTAGAATTGCATATAGGTATATTATTATTATATCTTTACAATTTTATGTTAACATAATGAAGAATAACTATATTGTAATAAAATATAAAGCACACTTTAGAAATTGCTCACATTTATTTAATATTAGCTTAAGTACCTGCTAGCGTTGTACGGGCTGTAGATCGTGTCTCTAATTTTAGATCTGAATATATTTAACTCATTCAGATTTAAAAGTAGTATCACTAAACACACCATTAATTATTCTTCCTTTCTAACTACCGTTAAATTCAAATTTGTGTTTAATTAAATTGGCGCCAATCACTTTGTAGAATACAATTTAATCAAAATATGTCATTAAGTAGGTACCTTGTAGTGCTTTCTCGATTATTTTTTTTTTTTAGGAACAAATAATGTATTTTTAAATGTGTATACGGTGTTCTGCATTTTTAGTGCCATTGCGCTTTAAAAGAATATTTGACAGGTCAATTGGTGTTGGCAGCCTACAAATTTTGTATTTCATTTTTTTATATTTTCTACTCTTATTTGACAGACTCTATTTTCAGTCAAAATATATTTTATGAAAACAGTTCAATTGTAAAACATTATTAAAAAAAAACTAAAGGAGCAAACTAAAGCTATTGAAAAATAATTTATTTTTAACGGAGACTTATAAATTTCAGGTTTACACGCCTCTGTCAAATCCAATACTGAACGCTGATACAGCATAAAGCGAATCAATAATATATGATAACACGATGTTTGAATGTTTATGTTTACGCAATCCTTTAGTTTCTGTGTATTATTTTATTCGCGATTCCGCTTTGTTGCGGGAATTAGTTAATCTTGTTACGTCAGCCACGCGCAGAAATTCAGTTAGCAGCGGCGCCGAACTGAGCGGTGTTCGTGCAACAATTGTGGTGAGCCTAAATATTTGGGGGAGGTACGATTACCAAATTACATATCTTAAAACCGTTTACTCGTCGAAAACCGTGCGTGATTTGCGTTTTCTTTTATAATTTGTTGAGATTCCATAAATTCTATACGAGTCAATGCCTGTTAGTTGAACGTAAGTTTTACGAGAAAATGGGTGTTAAAAGTGTTAAGTAGTAAGGAGTTGCAAACCAGCGAGGTACAGTTCATACAAATAGATCCTTTTCTTGTAATATCTAATTAAAAGGTGTCTTTATAAAATAATTTTTTTGAATCATTAGCACCTTTCGGCTTTTAAACAATATAACTCAAAGTATAAGACATACCTATTACCTATATCATAATAACGTTAAAAAAATTGGGTAAGTTATAAGGACCCCGTATGAGCGTGTAAAAACAAAGGAAAAAATTAGAAGTTAAGAACATGTTGCTTTATTATTATGTATCTGCGTTTTGATATTGAACAAATGTACAAAAATAACTATTCTGTTACTTCCCCGCTTTCTATATCCTCTCCTCCCCCATTACCTTCGGCCTTATAACTCCCACAATTGAGGATGCGATAGTCTCACTGGCTCCAGTGGGTTGGGAGCAGTTAAAATAATGACATTATGATAACATTTTGCGGCAGTTTTAAATTCGATGCAATGTAACCGACCGACTCGTAACGTCTTTAACTTTAGAAAGCTAGGGGTCGAGGAGAAAAAGGAACATAGGAATATAAAGGTTGTGAAGAACCTACCTGTTAATTCATTTCTGGTCACCATAAAGCCATTTTTATCAACCTTTCGATTCTAAATTGTAGCCTCTATTGAGACTGTATTTTACTATAATTGCAATAAGGCAAACTGAATGGATCATAAATAATTAACAGTTAATATTAGGTACATACTAACTGAATGGTTAATAAATTTATCAACTAAATGGCAATAAATTAGGTAAACTAATAATTACTTTAGTTTTTGGCAACAAACAAGACCGCAAATAATGATACGCCGATGTATGTAATAATTATCATATTTTAAAACATGATAATAAGACCACTAACATGCAACATCATAATGGTCATAAAATACTTTCGATCTAATTAAAGCGACTAACAAAATAATCTAGATTTAGAAAATAAAATTAAATGCTTTAAAGTTTACAATGATGTTTTATTTAATTGGTCGTGACAAATCATTTGTTTCTTTTGTCCGTTTTATAGGATGGCTCGCTTCCAAGAAATAATTTTTCTTTTATCCAACCTTGCTAAGCTGAATTTTTAAGATTTTAAATATCAAAGGCGCAATTATTTGGCTGGTGAAAATAAAAATAAGAAAGTGGGGTTAGAATTAAGAATTATCAGTCAAACTCAATATTCTGCTGGATGACTTGGAATAAAATTAAAAGTTGTGCTAAAAAGTAATAAATAATAAATTATTTTATTTTTTGTATTTCATTCAACTCATGTTTGGGAGTTAACAGTTAAATTTTATCACTTTTTTATATTTTTATATTATACCAAATATTCAATCAATTGTATTTCTTCCTTGGGTTAAATAAGAAATTCATCGTATTAATAGAAATTAACTATATAAAACAAAAACCTTAATATTATAATAAAATAACAAGAAAGGATGTATGTAAAATAAATTAAATTCATACCAGACAAACAAAAAAAGTTTCTCGTAAACGTCAGAAGAACACTTTTATATTTATTCAGCTCGCAATAGAAATTGTCCTCTTAATCCAGTCAAGTTTTTGTAAAATTAATGCATACTCTGTTCAAACAAGAATTTTGTTTACAGTTTCTTTTACATGAATCCACTTTTAATGGAATAGAAGAGCGCATGGAGCGCAAAGGTAGATTAAATATAAACTTTAAAAAAATGGTAATTTAGTAAACTCACATGAAGGAGAGGAGAAGAGGAGGGTTAAGATTCGGCATCCCGAATTTCTACCAATCTACAACATATGAAGTTCTTTTATGAAAATCCCTCGATAGAAAAAAATCGCAAAGTACGCTCCGAAAATTATTATGAACGTTTTTTCTGTTATTTTACAAGTTATATATAAAAGTGTTTCTTTTAATGTTACTCAAGACATTTCCCACCAGATTTTTGCTCTATGTTCAACGAGTCGTGTATCTTTAAACGTTTTCACTGAGTTATTGTCGTTTTTAATATTAGCTAACATTCTTATTTACATATCTCCCTTTCTTCTTCTTTTTGAACACTTACTACCGGACCTTAAGTAGATTATGATAACCAAAAGTAGCTAAAGCCATTTCAATTAACGCTAACATTTGAATTTGTATCCCAAGAATTTAAATATCTATTATCTTCCACTGTGGAATGAGTTAAACAGAAAGCACGTGTGTACCAAATAAAAATAATAGTAATAATAATAATTTGTAGATGATACGTATAACGCCATTCTTGTGAAAAATCACCACAAGGGCGCTGTGCAAATATAAAATACATTCCTACTGCTATGCTCTGTTTTATTACTTACTACAGATTAGACAAGCTATTACTAGACAACGGGCTGTGGTTTTTTTTCTTTTTTGAGGGTTGGTAACACTGAGTGGTAGAAGGAGATTTCCTGACCAAATCAAGCATCGGAGGAACACTATAGTGTGTAAATTTACGTTGTAGTGTCCAGTTGTGATGATCCGCTTCCTACTCGCGGAAGGAATAACGCACCTACTAGAATTGGAAGATCAGGATTTTCTAAGCTCTATTGTGACTGGAAATCAAACGGATGTGGCTCATTACACGCCTTACTACAAGACGGTCGTCACAGTGGTGTCATACCGATTCCCCATCTGTTAAAATATTAAAAACCACAATTCGGGCAAAATTATCATGACCTCAGTGTTTTAGTGCCCAAAGGGCATGATTTTGGTCAAATTTCCAGACCATCAATGCACAATGATATTGCGAGACCCTAAAAAAGGGGAAGAATGCTGACAAGAGGAGTGTGATTGTTGCACGAAAACGCCCTTTCTCACACAGCCTTAGCCACCAAGGCGCTCTTGGACTCATTTGCTTTGGATGTTTTGAACCACCCCCAGTATACCCCTGACTTGGTGACTTCAGATTATCATATTTTCACCTTCTTGAAGGCACACATGGGTTCTTGAAGGCACAGAAAGAGGTTCTAAAATGGGGAAAGGAGCTGGCGAGAGAGTTCTTCGATGAAGGCATAAAGAAGCTTGTGCCATGGCTCACCACATACATCAAACGGGTGGCAGTTATATGAAAAAATATTCAACAAGTGTATCAACAATATCCAGTAATTTTTTTTTCAAATACACGTTTTAGTTACTTTCTGAACATGCCTCGTACATTAACGACTCATGATTAACAGATTGTATCCACCGATTCGTCGAAGATAGATACTAATTAGGAAAAAAATCATTACATGTTTTTAATTATTCAGGAATATCATATTCATAACTCAATCATAAATAATTAGGTAAGAACTCATATTATTATACCTGCTTTACGTATTCGCACCTGCGCAAAATATTGTATTTGTTGTTTAAAATATTTTTCTGATGTCAAAAACCTCGTAAAATAAGCGTATCCACTAAAATTTCATTAACTGTCTATAAAATTGACAATTTTATGCAAACTCGCTGCGTGAATACACTTAAAATGCATTAAATGTCATCAAAAATCAACAAACCTCAGCGGCACTGTAGTAATTTGTGTATGAAATGAATAATAAACGACGCTTTGAAATGCAATTCCGATATTTTACCAATAATTTTTGGCACTAAAAATGTGACCACCTTTACTTCGGGCTAGAACCAAACCTGTTTGGAGTGTTTTGCCCAAAAACGTAAGCATTATTTCGGCTAATTTGTTCCGCCAACTAAACACATTAAGCAGTGCGCTTCTGCATTTAATTTCTCATAAATGCTGTATAAATAATACGGCAGTTAAAGGCATATAAATTTTAAACAAGTCGCGTTGAGATGTTTAAACAAATTCGTGTTGAATAACACAAGAAGGGATCTCACGGTCCATTAGTTACCAAGCCATTGGTCTCCCGCTGGGAAGCTGCGCTACCTCTGATCCTGCCTACAACCGCAGCTGGTGCGCGGTGCAAGAATTATGATGTTAGCTCTCAAAACGACGATCATTACCCACTGCATAGCGTGAAGACGTTTTCGGTTGAAATGTGACAAAATATTGAAATCTTAAAACAGGAGGCCTTGAGGAAAATAATTTCCCCAAGGCAAGTGTGCAACAATTAAAATATATTAATTTAAGAAATATAATTTTACTCAGATGAAAGCCAGTTGACAGAGAAATGTCAAAAATCAATTTTATTTACAAAATGTTCAAGTTGCCCAAAGCTAGGCAATTTTTATCTTATACAATTATATACTGTAGTAATTCGTAACAAGCTAATGTTTCCATTTTCAATACCTTCGAATTACCATCGGGAATATAAATACGTTTGTAAATAAATAATTTTAAATAATCCCTTGCTTTTGTAGCAATGTTGGATGAAAAACAAATTGAAGCAAGGGTTGGATCAAAAAATAATATTTTTGTTTTTGTAAAGAAGTGAAAAATAAAACAAAAAAAACGTATAAAGAACATTGCACAATTGAAACGACTTTAAATTTTAACGGAATCAATAAACGTCGCAATGCATCCAGTATATGTGAACATTTGCAGGGTAAGAGGGTACTGCGAGCGGGTGTTCCAAATTAGATCATTTTTTTTAAACTTTCGTTATTATCGGATTGCACACATACATTCAAAAGTATCCGCTTTAAAATTATTTTTCTATACCTTTCAACTATCTTCTTGTGTTAAGTAAAGTTTTTCCTTCGAGTTCAATAAATTATTATACAAGCGTCACTTCCTCAATTAATAATTTTATTCGAATTCATGAACAGGTCAAAATAAGTAATTTTAATAATGGCGCTTACCTGATCTATTCTGTAATGAGTCTCTATGGTCCATTTATAAAACCAAACTATTTCTCACGGACCTATTTCACAGATTCTATGAAATAGATGAAATAATACTTAGATCATGTAACATCCCGATTTAACGTACGGTAATAGGCTTCTTCTTACATCAACTGTGAAACCTTTATTTATTTAAAACAAATATCATGTTGATTTTATTTATAAGGAAGATAAATTATTACTTGTCCACTTAAATAAAATAATATTTACGCACTGAAATAAATCAGTTGTTCTCTTTGAATTAATAGCTTTAACGTTTGGACCCTTTTTTTAGTACGATACAGATGGGAGACAAAACGAGAAAACAATAAATTTGAAAATATTTCAATTCATTGTCGAAATATTTATTTTTGCCATTAAACGACCGTCATTTTTTGAACGAAATTCGATCCTTATCCTTAGAATCCACGATATTAACCCGTTCCATAATTTAGTGACTCCTAAACAAATAAAACTTTAATGAAAAAATATATAAAAATCGAATTTTAGTGCATCGGTCCCTTCGTGGGAGGCAGTTATTAAAACATTATTCTTTTTTTAACATCATCACCGTTATTTATTACCTATACAAGTTTTGGATTTAATATTATTCGGGTCCTTAGAGCTGTTAAAATTTCAGTGATCTCTGTCTTGTAGCATGTTAAGAATAATACCTGCCAAGTGTATGCACAACACTTTATTGAAATGTGTTAAATGTATTTTTAAATGACAATTTATTTCATTTTTCCGTGGTAAATCTATTAGGTATTTTAATTTCTGTGGTGTTTTCCGTGGTGAAGCTAATGAATTTTGGTCAAGGATTTTATTATTTTGCCTATTGCCTACAATTATTTAATACCCTTTCTTCATTCAGAATTTTAAAAATCAATATACGGATCGTCTATGCAATCATTTTTATTAGAAATAACTGAAGAATCCAAAGGTCAATTCGGCAAAAAAATCTAGTTTCGGCATCAGTTTCGGTTTCGGCAGAAAATATGCTGAACCTTCGGGAGCACCGAAACTCTGCAAAAGATCTCAATAAACGGTAAATTTAGTCTTAAGAATGTTGTGATTGTGAACGCAAATAAAATTAAAATACTCAATTAGTGAGGTTCTTCCTTTATAATATACATAAGTGTTGATTATTGACGAATTTTTGTTCGAAGAAGTAGTTAACATGTTTGTCAATTTTTAGTAATATCAAAAAAAAAAATCGCAAACAAAAATTATTGTTTTTTTTTTATTTGATTTAACACGTTTTAACTGTCTGCATAAGTGTAAAAAATAAGCCAAATTTCAGTAAACAAATATTTTTAACATGTCTAAAAAAGTTTCGGTTTCGGTTTCGGCCGAAACGGAGACAGCTACCGAAGATTCGGTTTCGGTTTCGGTTCCGGTAGAAAGTCCTGTTTCGGTCGGATACTAATTTTAATACATATATTTTTTATTGTTATTATTTTTATTGAGTCAGTTTATATTAGATATATTGGTGTGTATACTAATATGCACAAGGTAACATTTCATTCAATAAAATTATATTTTTACAGTAATAAAGCTTAACATCCATTTTTAAATACGTTCATTCTTCAATCTTTCAGGCATTTCATCATACATCTTTAGTTCTTTTTTATGTTAACTCCACACAGGAGGCCCTGAGGAAAATAATTTCCCTCAGGGCCTGTCATCTGAAATATTGTGAGGAGGGTCTTTTTGAGGAAAAGAAGGAATGAATATAGCCCATTCACATGGTTCATTTATCTTTCATTTCGTGATTTCATTCCGCCCCTTTCCCTCGAAATGAACCGTGTGAACACGAAAGTGAAGAGAGACAGTGCCGAATGAAGCATTCCAACAATGTTGGAATGCTTCCTTCGGCACTGTTCACTCGCAACCGGAATTTAACATCACGTGACGCGAATGATGTGTGTGAACACTCAAGTGAACAGTCTTTCACTCGCGAATTAGTCGGCCGAGAATGTTCTGGCGTGAGGACGAGTAGCCGGAGCGGCTTAGACGTCAAAATGCTCCGTTTAGTTCGCTTTTCAAAATAACTCCTACACGTCTTATAGAAATCGTTGTTTCTCCCTTACTATCGTAGTGAAAAATATGATCTAAACTATATTGGAAAGAGAAAATAATGCTCAATATATTTAATATAACAATTAACCACAAAATAATACGAATGTACACTTTTAAGGAACCAAAGTTTCTGATCGAATTTGAAAAAAAATTTATGAAACATTGTGAATTTTTTATGAATTAATTTTATATGAAACGACAAAAAAGTGAGGTGAGAAAAACGTTTATAATTTATTTATCTAACAAAATAAGTGTGTGGTTTTATTTTTTTTTTGTTACCAGTAATTTTAGTTAGAATAAAAGCAAGGAGAGCCATTTTTTTAACTTTTAAAAGTTTACATTAAAAAATATTCTATTTAAAAAATTGCGTGGTTATTTCTAATAATAAATTTTGGAAAATATTTCATCACCTTTCCAAAACAGTTTTTAGTTTTTGGATACGTTAATAAATATTCCATTTATATGGATTTTATTGCAAGCCGAGGCCTATTTTCATGGTGCAAAAATACTGGTAGATATCAGTTTTCAGGTTATTATTTAACCATATGTTCATTTTATGGTGCTGAAATTTATTTACTGTTTACAAGAATCGCAAATTTCTCGTAATTTAGTTCGACGTTATCGGAAATGTCAATTGAAATCGTAAATATTCCCGAACTTAGCCGTCAGCGCCGGACGAATTCCAATGCGCGCTGCGACTACGCTCGACGACTTCGTAGCGAGAATGTCGAGTGAACTCTTCCTTCGAAGGAACCGTCTGAACACGCGGTGAAACGAGAATGGAACATTTCATCGAGTAAACCTTCATCCGAGTGAACCATGTGACTTCAGCATTAAAGAGACCCATGTTGTAGGAAGGAGAAAAAACACAAAGGTCGGCAAATCTTTCCACATCCGAGCTGTTGAATACAAGAATGAGTCGAAAAAGCGACCCGTTCTCATGTGACAAATGTCAACCGTGTACAGTATGTTGGGCAGTATATACGTACAAGACTTTTACTTCTGTGACTCCGATTTTTCATAGACGGCAATCAAACTAAAGTATTTTGGCAATAGCTTTTTCACAACTTTTTACACAAAAATTAACTTATTAAATAGCAGTGTCTTTTTTTCGAAATCCAGTTTAGCTCCTCTCTCATTTGATTAACCCTCGCGTACTTACCTTCCCACGTGGGTACGTTGGAAATAAGAGCAGAGAAAAATAATTTTAGAAGAACCCGACAACTCATTAAGTAGGTACTAAACTTAGGTTATAGTTATTTCAAGCTCTCTTCAAAATGACGCTCCTACAAAGCTCCACAGCTCATAATGGTTTTCAAAAATTAGTTGCGTTAAGCTAGACATTCAAAAACAAATTGTGCACATTTCACCAAGCCAAAGCTCTTCGGTCGAAATGGGGTATTTCCACAAACGAGGAATTCTGTTGAAAATGTACGGAATATTTAAAGATTATTTTTCTGATTTTAATAATCCTAGTAAAAATGTTTAATTTTTATGTTTTCATTCAATATTATTGATTTTAAAAACGATCTAAAACTGATCAAATCAAAAGGGCCCATGGTTGGCAAATGGGTTTGTGACGTCACAAGTGTCGCTAAGCTGAACTAACATAAATAAATACTGTCAGTGAGCGTCCTCACTCATGACGTCACACGATAGCCACGCCCCAAAATATCGTTTTTGCGGTAATTCCAAAATGGGAAAGTTTAACTTGCTGTAGAAAATTTATTCGTCAACATAAAAATAAAATAAAAATGCTGTAATCATCGTAATTTTTTGCTTAATTTTTTTAAGCAATAAAAAAACACATGGAAATTCCCCATTGTTTTGTTGAAGTTATCATACAAACAGACTTTTCTTCTTAGTTAAAAAATAATCTATGTCTATATTAGAAGATACCGATTAACAAAATAAATTAATTTAATTAGCTATTTGATACTGAATAGTTTACTGATTATCCACGTGGTACCTGCGTTTTCATTTTAATACATTAAAATACATTTAGTTGTAAATTATAATCTAATTTGAAAATAGTGTTAGCTTACCCTAAGCCCATTAGAGCGCGAAGGCTCCACAGTCCACACAGTGGCGTACCCCTTGTCGCGTAGATCGGGCCGGGCGGGGGTCGGTCCCACTAATAACTTTATTCACAGCCTCCGGGACCGCGGGTTATTTGGGCATAAATTTGCCTAAGTGTTGTCGGGCATAATTTGAGATTTATGACTCGGACGCGTGGCCTTTGTGAGAACACTCCGGAACGATTTATTTATTTTAACACTGTAATATTGACATCCAATAGGGTATACGATATACATTTTACACAGTGGTCAAATAGCAACAAAGAGTGTGTTTCTTAGGGTAAAATAATAATGGAATGGGTGCTTTAAGTTTTTCGGCGGCAAAGGAATTGTACCAAATGGAAAAGATTCTGCAAAATTCGGAGTAATTTTTTCGCTCATTTGGCCATTTGCATAATAATATATTCCGCAAATGTGTAAGTGAATTTCATTCGTAAATATTAATACATGTGTATTTCAAGAACCGAAAAATACTCAACTCAGCGATTTTTTTTCGGTGACAAAAATACTATTTG
The DNA here is from genome assembly GCA_929108145.2 of Limnephilus rhombicus. Taxonomy (NCBI): domain Eukaryota; kingdom Metazoa; phylum Arthropoda; class Insecta; order Trichoptera; family Limnephilidae; genus Limnephilus; species Limnephilus rhombicus. The sequence continues at coordinate 31,925,496 of OV815272.1, read as the reverse complement.
TATTAAATTAAACTACGAGTCCAACGAACGATTGGACTAAGTACCTTCATATTATTTTTTCAGAATGTTTTATTTGTGATATCACCATAAATTTTATTACTACATAATAATATTGATTTACATAATATAACATATACTCTCCTAATAAAGCAGATGCTCGTGCTTAGGAGAGGACAATTTTTATATTACAACTATTTGAAAACTTTCAGAGTGAAGTAAGATAACATTTTAACTTATTATTTTCCAACGTGAATTTCTAATCTAAAAATAACTAACCACTCGAACCCATATGCTATTTATGTGATAATTTAAACATTACCAGTCATGCGTACCTATTACGTATCTACCTTATTTATTAATATCATTATTTCACTCTTTTAGATGACAATAAAAAAACATACATACGTTAGACGAGACTGGACAATTTAATAAGAGAATACATAAAAGTATTCAACAATGGAGATTAGATGTAGGTACATAATACCTACATAAAAATGATACGCAAAATATAACATATCGAGGAAGAAGTAAAAATTTTACGGTGGTTCGGCAAATTTTGAATTATTTTATTTTTTATAAAAAATAAACCATTGTAATTAATTAATAAATCATAATATTAATATATTTTTTAAATAAATTTTACATTATTAGATTTTGAACCCAGCTTTTTTACATAGATTATAAGTTTCACTTCTTCTAACACAGCAAACTTATTTTGTGGCACCATTTTGATTCAAATTAATAAAATGCTTAGTTTTTACCACTTTTATTGTTTACAAAACCAACATGTTTCTTGAGCAACGCTCACTTCTTCAGGGTTTTTTATTGATACTAATTATAAATAATAGACATAGACAATGTGTCAATTGAAAAAGAATGGACATAGATAATGGTATCAATGAAAATATGAGAGTGGGTAGAGGAGAGAGGGGCAATGGGGGACAATTTACAAAGGGAACAGGTTTAATATTGGGTCATTTAAGAACAATTTTTGGTTATTAATAATATTCAAATTCGCATTAACACTCTTTCGGATTTTTAAAATTTCTAGTTTATCCAACTGAATGCCATTGACATTACAATGCATTCATTCTATTCCACTATTGAAGTGAAAGGTGTGACTGGTTTCCACTAAATGGTTGGCAAACTCCGAGAAACTGTTATTGTTTAAAGATTTCATATGTTCTTTAATCCTTATTTCCTTTTTAATCCTTTAATATAGATTATAAGAACAAAATATTATATCGTACCTAATGAATTATCGAAAACTATTCAAAAAGGTTTTAATGTGTGCAGAAATGTAAAACTGAAACGAAACTTTGTAATATGTTTTCATAATTTTCTGCTTTTTCTGCAGATCTGTAATCCAAGTGGCTCACAATAGATAGCCATAACGACATAAATTCATATCGGATAGCCTATTTGAGTCCTGAAACAGCCGAAATTTATTACTTATTTAAACAGAGTTTACGTGTTTGATTTGACGTCGTTAAACTATAGATTTGTAATAATATTTATTGATCGTGTCAACGCACGCAATTTAAATTGGGATATTGCACCACTATTTATTTATCAATGATAGAATTTCGATAGAATATTGAATCGCTTTCCATAATGTGTTCACGAAACATACAATATTACCAACCAACAGTTTCACCTTCTCAAACCTACCTAACACACAACATAATGAAATGTAATATTAATATGTAAAAATGTTTTCAAAATATATAACATATGTAAAAATGTTAACAATCAGGTGTAAACTGTAATACATAGATATAAATAAATAAAAATAAATAAAAATGTATGTAAAAAAAATGAAACAATACAACTTTGTATAAACCACTTGTAAGTGGTTTATACAAAGTTGTATTGTTTCATTTTATTATAATGGATAACCACAAAGTAATAGCTACATTCAAAAATATAAAAATGTATGTATTTAGTATCGCACGTCATTTGGGCGTCGTCAGGTCAGACTGCGTTTTGCAATATAATTCAAAATTTTGTTTTTTAAATTACTTTTAATAAATAATCAATAAGTAACAAGATTCTTTGGCATGGATTATGAAAACAGAAAATGTGGTTAAAAAAATTATGTGTTTTTTAATAATTTTAATAAATATTTCAAGAATCACGCATTTGCTTAGTTAAATTCTAAAGATATTATCATTTTAACACTCATTGTCACTTTACTGCTACTTCCCGACCTTCAGCTATCACTTTCCCTTTCTAGGTACTTTCCCTCCCCAATCAAGTTTGGCTTTTTATAATTCCCAATTGCAAAGCAGTGCCACTATTATTATTGTATCTACTCATAAGAAAGTGTCTGTCCTGTTAGACGATTTTACAAATATTTTTTTCTGCTAACATCGTTTGTCATTCCCGCCAGTACAGTAGTGCCAGATAACCATTATGTATTAACACCGGTTATCTTGAATTCAGGAAAAACCAGCTGTACAGAGTAAATCCGTTTTTCAAGCCGAGATATGATGTGCCTGACGTACTGAACAGTATTTTGTCGGTGCCTCAGACCTGGCAGTCCCACGGACAAAAACTTAATGGCTCGTATGTGACTGAATGTTAGCGGCGATTGAGAATTCCGAAAGGCATTCAATATCCAACGAGATCTACTCTCATTATCTTATGAGAAGTACTTCATAATTGTCGACAGGTAGATATGGAATAATTTTATTTTAAAAAATGTCGGAGATTTTTTCTCAAGCCGATAATTAGCCGGCAAGGAAAATGTCAGCTAGTTATTAAAGTTGATTACTTTCATTTGAAACTAATGGCCGGGTAAAGAACTTTCATTTCTTAAAATAATATTCGGTAGATTAGAGATCTGCAGAAAAAGCGGTCGTAAGGACTAAGACGCAGGTTGAGGACCTTTAATTAATCAGCGCAGATAGGACACCCAGTGAGGTCCACAACGTTATTAGTTAGGTACCTACTGATATTTAAACATTCAATTATTATGCATATCTATAAAATTATAACCTTTTTCTGAAATGTATCAATAAAAATTAAGACTGCACTATCCAATATCGAAACATCGATACATTAGCGAGTGTCCGTCAACTGTCAATTTAACCGTATGAAGTAAGCCCGATTCTCGTCAGACGCATGTCAGTTGTTCGTCTAAATGTGAACCTGTGCGGTTTTTCATTGAATGTATTAATTTTGCAAACATTAAAATAATACCGGAATGTTTCATAAATTGATTTTAGTATGGGTAGAAATAGTTGTACTAATAGGAAAACTGATTTTAATGTAAATTTATGCTTATTTTTAACTTTATGAATAAAATCTCTAATTATAATATATAATTAAATGAAGACAATATAAGCGAAACTCAATCGAAAATGTGGAGACAGAAAAATCAGAAATAGATATTGGCACCTCTGGAACTCGAACCCAGGACCCTTTGCTTACATGGCGAATGCTCTACCAACTGAAATTCGGTCACTTTTAACTGTATCATACTTTGACTAAGAACTACCAACATTATCTTCATTTTCTTAACGCACATATTATTTGCTGATATCTTTTTACATGATTGCAAGATTCAACCCGAACTAATTGCTATCTTGATAATGTCTGGATAAATTTTTATCTATTTTATTTTGAATATGCGACATCTATTGACTTTTCTGCAAGTCTAGGATAAATATCTATTTTTTTGAATGGACGGGATGGATTCATACGTCTGTCACTCCTGAATACACTGACCCCCAGATTCCTACCCACCCCTCAGACCCATTTCCTTCCCAGAACTTCCACTCCTTCCTTTCCTAAAAAGACCCTCCACACAGCATCGCCAAAGATGACATGGGCCCTGAGGGAAATTATTTTCCTCAGGGCCTCCTGTGTGGAGCTAATGAAAAAAAAATCCACGTTCCCAACAGTCTGCTAAGCTAAGTGTTTATTTCATGAAAAACTTTTCAAATAAAGTAACATTGTATATACATAGTAGACACACGCCAAACTTCAATACCAACCTGTCATCGATACAGAAATCCGTCGCTATAGGCGAGTTTTTAAGGCCCGAAAAGCGGTATGCGTCCCCGCCAACCGACGCCTTTCTCTGTAGCACGTATGTTTTAAGCATCTCTCTCGTTCGCTTACGTTCATTGTAAAGTCATACCTGCGCGAGAATTGATAGTAACAAATTCAGGCCGACATTAAAGTTTGGCGTTTATATACTTACATCGCCAGAAGAAAACCGTTTCGACAAAACTACGTCTTCATAAGAACAAATGTTGCTGTAACCATGTACCTACGCAAAGTTTAATTTATTGGTTTTAATTTAATAAAGTTCCATCAAAATGTTACTAATTTCCAAAATATTTCTTCAATGTTAATAGTCGAAATTAAAAGAAAAATATGAATTAATTAAACCAGATTTTAAAGCAATTAATATTAGTCATAAACCAAGGCTCCTCGTTTTATTCAAAGTAAATATATTTGTGGCATGTAATCACGACGATTGTAAATCATGTATGATCTGACTCAGATACAGTTTGATATATTTGATACTTGGGAAGGTATTGATACATAACCCACCCGTGTACCCTACTAATGACTAGTAATTATTTAGTGCTGAATAAAATCACGTCCCTACATAATTCAATTTTACTCATAGGGATTAATCAAATATAATCAGCGAACAGGCTTTTAAAACTTTTTACACATATCTGCTTTGTTAATCTCTTTAATAAATAAAAGAAGGGGTCATATTTGAATAATTTGTAGATTTATAATCTATCAATACGTTGTCAGTTAAGGGCCCGCAACCCGGATTTATTTCCCTTAAACACGGTAATTTTTAAAGCTCTTAAAAAAATATATGTTATTCTTGAAGATAATATCTAGACTTTGCCCGCGCCGAAACGCAAATTATATAAAATTCTCATGATAGAAAAAAATCGCAAAGTATGCTCCATAACTTATTATTAACACTTTAAATAAATGAAGACAATATGAGCGAAACTCAATCGAAAATCTGGAAACAGAAAAATCAGAAAAACATATTGACACCTCTGGGACATCAGAGGTGTCAATATGTTTTTCTGATTTTTCTGTTTCCAGATTTTCGATTGAGTTTCGCTTATATTGTCTTCATTTATTTAAATATTACAATTTGAGGTTTTACTCATAAAGTTAAAATAAAAAATAAAATATTATTAACACGTAAGTTTCAGTTATTTTACAAGTTATATTTATTAAAAAAAATCACAGTGTTTCTTTAAATACTGTTTAAGATAATGCCCGCGAGATTTATGCTCTATTTTAAACGAGTCGTGTTTTATTAAACATTTTCACAATTTTCGCATTGATTTTGTCGCTTTAAATGTTAGCGCTCTCTTCTAACATTCGTAATTTCGTATCTCTCCATCTTCTTCTTTTCGGGCCCGGTTGCAAAGCCATGCGAAATAATGCAAAATCATACAAAATCCTGTGTTTTTGTTTGGAAAATTTGATCGCTTAGAAGTATTATAGATGCTTCAATTAAATACCTACTGCGTGTAAAACTTATCTTGGCCTTTGAAAATATCGGTCAATTTTTCTAAAAGTCTTTTAATAAGTCTAGAAGAAAATAAAGTATAAGGTCTATAAAAAACACTTTCAAGTCCAAACTCTCCTATTTACAAACCCCTTTTCGGGTATGGTTTTATTATTTAAGGTTAAACGTCACATACGTTATAATCTACGCATTCACAGATGGCGCCAACTAAATTATTTTAGGTTTTTAATACTTTTTGCACGTTATGCTTTAAAATATTGAGGTGAATTAATTGTTTGCGCCCGTACATATTTAACAAGAATATAAATAAATGGTTTTGTCCATAAATAAATTCAAATCTTTCAAGAAAGGCTGAAAAATACAATATTGGATTGAGTCACCGATACAAAATTGAATTTTTCAGCCTTTCTTGAAAGATTTGGGTTTGTTTATGGACAAAACTATTCATTTAAATTCATATTAAATATGTAGGGCCGCGAATAATTAATTTACCTTAATATTTTAAAGCGTAACGTGCAAAAAGTATTAAAAACCAAAAATTATTTAATTGGCGCCATCTGTGAATGCGTAGATTATAACGTACCTTACGTTTAACGTCTTTTATAATGATCGCAAAAAAATTATATTTCCGCCCGAACTTCAAAAAATAAAATAAAATATGCATTTTCGCGTTGTTATTTTACAATACCTACGGCTGGCGGTAGACGAATTTGGATTTTCAAAGTAAACCCTATGCCGTCCACCCAAGGACTACATACTAGTCACATTTTTTTTTATCAGTTCTCTCCTGGACGGAGCTGGAAATAGACGTTAGGCTCCGCGTCGCTTGGTTCCGTGAAATCAATTTTAATTTTTTTATTTTATTACAATAAACGATGCGTAAAAAAAGGAGTTAATGTTTTTTACAGGCCTTTACGAAATCAACCCGTAAAACACAATTCTCAAACACCTTTTCCAACCTTTCCAAAAGCTTTTTCTCACGTGTTTTCAAACCCCTTCCAAAAAGACTTGGACTGTTGGATCACCTTAAGTGTAAGGTACCTGTGTGGTAAGGTATAAATATTAAACGTATTCCACCATGGAAGGTAAATGATATGTTGTATAAATGTTAGCTAGGCAAGATACATAAAAATATAATAAGGAAATAATGCGAGTGTCAATGGCTTATATGGATTAATAATAGGTGGTACAAAAACGAAACTGCTTAGATAATTATAAAGTATAATAATATAATGCGTTTGAACTTTACAAGGATCGGCGCTAGGCAATATTTTCCACAATGAGTACAAATGTATTATACTTGTAGCTCATAATTATTAATTTAAAGAAATTATTTGGTTGATTGATCATGCTGATATAGTTTTCCAGGACACGCACATGTTTTTGTAATATCTACTTGCAGTATTTAGTACCCGGCTTTTCCGAGAAGAAGTATGAACACTCGAAAAATCTAGAGCAAGCAATGAATTTTGTCAACAAACATGGCGTCCTGTTTATTTTTCGACATTAAATCGATATTTCCCATAACTCATGATAGAAATGAGGAGCGAGATAAAAACAATTACATTGATTTTTTTTACATTAGCTTCACACAGGAGGCCGTGAGGAAAATAATTTCCCTCAGGGCCTCTGTCATCTTTGGTGATGCTGTGTGGAGGTTCTTTTCAGGAAAAGAAGGATAGGAAGTTCTGGGAAGGAAAATGGTATGAGAGGTAGGTAGGAATCTGGGGGTCACCGTGTCAAGGAGTGACGGACATATGAATCCATGCCTCCCACTGCGGTGCAGGGCGATGTTCCGAGAGAGTATGTTGGAGAAGGAAAAGGGACTCCCTCAACCACTCTCTTCCGATCCGACCTGCTGGTGGTCATATGGACCCCAGGGGTCCTAGCATGGTCGATCGATATAGGTTTTATCGAAAATGTCGGTAACTTGCGATGGCTCCCGAGCAAGACTGTAGACCGCTAACGAACAAACAATAGTTCGCAATGACTAGGGGTTCCAAATATATTTGACGTAAACTGTTGTTTATTCGTTAGCGGCCTGCAGTCGTGCTTGGGAGCGATCGCAAGTTACCGACATTTTCGATAAAACCTATATCGATCGACCATGCTAGGGGGCCTGGTGGGCATATGCATCCACCGCCAACGCCCGGCAAAACCTCATCGCATGAACTCGGGCACTCCTGCTAAGTCACTAAATGTAGCGAATCACTTGGAGTGACCTACGGCAGAGGTGTTGGTTATCCATTAAATGGATCTCGGCATACCCGCCTCCTAAATTATAAATTCTAGGCATAATATATTTTGTAAATATCACGACATCAGAGTATACTGATCGAGATTTTTTTCGGCATCAGATTTCTTCTTTAAAATGAAGATATTGAAGCCTATTTACGAATCTCTTCGGCAATGTCCCTATCTTTTTTCTTAGGGCAGCATCGCCAGCATCTAGGTTGATTGTGTAATTTTAAAAGGCAGGAGAGCCTTAGTTGAGAGTATCTAGAGCCTTTTTCTAAGTTCGGTCCTTGTAAGATATAAGGCAATCCTCTCTGCAAGAGATCCGCCAGTCGGCCGAGTCGTTTGGCAGCCGACTGTAAATACTTATCAAAGAAATATCCACTGATTGATGATTTGTATCTACTAATGTGCCATTAAGTAATAATTATATATGTTCCCTAGGCCGAGTGTATCCGATACAACGTTGAATGTTGGCATGTATTTTTTTTTCATAATTCGCTAGAGATATTCGCGAGAAATCGAGTCACATAAATATGGCCATTAAAATGGCTGCCTTTTTATATCCAATACGCGGTTATGGCGGGCCTTTTGATATCGGAATATTGTTATTCTGAGGCAGCCTGTTCAGGGCGAGACATTCATTATCGCTGATGGTCAATAATTGAGCTGAAATATTGCCTTGTAAATTGCGAAATATATCCGATCCGTCGGTCGGGGCACGGCAGCAATTAGACGCATTCTATTAGAATGCATCACATTTTTAAACGGCTTCCGAATAGTAGATGCAAGTTCCTACATGTACTAAACAATTTAAAGGGTTGACTTAAAAACTTGTAGTAAACGGAGAGTATCTAAATACGGTAGTGAGGTTGTCCATGAATTATTTTTAGACGTATTTAATGTTGTTAAATATTCACTGTTTAATTTAAGAGCCACTTCCTTTTAAAGGCAATTTAAAACATAGTGGCGTAAAGAGAAATAGCATTAGATGACGTCACATAGTTGCAATCTCTCCGCCATACAGTTGCCAAGCCGGAGCTTTTAGATCAAAAATATTTTGAATTGATTTTTTTTTATTTCCACGATTGACCATAAAACTAAACAATAAAAGTAATATATTCATAATCGGCCCAAGTTATTTTTTCATTATAATATACCTTGTATTTAAAGTTATATACACATCCTACTTCATTGAAATTCTATAAAACCGTCCAGATCACAGATTCTCATTTTTTAAACTTATTTCGACCATCGCCCACTTTGAGATTTAAAAAATAATCTAGTGTCCTCCAAATTTCTATATATACTATATCTAAAAGAAAGTTATTGCAAACATGATTTTTAAACATGCATTATTATACGGATAGGATAGATAGGATGGGACCCATATCCTATATCTGAGATCAAATAATGTTTTAAAGAGAGGAAATAAAACTAATACTTAATCGCATTAAGAAGTATTTTAATTAACAAAAAAGGTTTTGAATTTTAAACCTACCTAATGTGAAGGATGAATCTGATGCATTTCGATGAGTTTGTTGATATCGGGTACGAATTCACTTAAAAACAACCGTAAGTCTCCGCGTTCAGTAACTTGCAGCCGATTTATCATTTTGGTTAACAACGTTGCTACTAAATCCACGTTCACACAAATGACGATCGGAATGCTATCAGAAATCGTTGAACAACAGATCATAGCCCAGGGTACAGTTGACAGATTCGCTTTAGCAGATACCCTTAACGCCCCCTAATTTTCTTTGAGCCTTGTACTGCCCTCTGAAAGCCTCCAGCGCCCACAAGGGTGCGTTATCGCCCACTTTGAGAAAGACTGCTCCAGATGAACGAGGTACGTAGTATATGTATTATTTTATTTATTTGTTCCGAGTAACAAATTATTGTTGGTAGTTAGTAACGCTGATGTATTTCATTCTCTTAGAAATTATCAAATAAAAATAAAGAAAAACGCTCGCAAGTTACAGAACATAGAACGACCGTTAACAAGGTGACAAAAAGTTATAATTTTTTGGGTGGACAAATTTTCCTAATAAAAACCAGCAATTGTTACCCGAATGGAATTCCTCCGCATTATTAATTTGTGAAAAAAAAACACAAAGATGAATCTATAGCTAAGCAGTTTTTTCATAAAATAAAAACGTCTTCGTACAGCTTCCATTATTACATTCTTGAATGGTGAAAAAGTTCTGAACTAGAAGGCTAAATTCTACCTACACAATTTGCTCCACTTTCGATGAAGGCTAATATGCACCAAATTAGTTGACGCCTCAATGAAATGCCGCCGGATCAAAACATCAGGTATCTAGTATGATATTATTATGGGAGCCGCAACATAGAGAAATTTGTAAGTCATGTTAAATACTTTCATCGGTCTTTGTTATTATTTCTATAAGCTGCACGTCATGGCTTCGGTCAGGCTATATCACATGGTCTTAAACAATTATTTGAGAAGATAACTTTTCAAACTATAATAAAACACAATTTTCTATGTGGATTAGCAAAGTCCAATGGAACGGTTATGATTATGATTCAAGTAAAATTTGACTTTACAATAAATCACCTTCATCTTTGTACACATCTACTATGAGACACACTCACTATCTAATAGGAGGCAACATATTTGAGAGAAATTTTGATACACTTATTGGCTCCAATTATAAAATTAAGCGAAATCTAAAACCAGCTCTTTGCCGAATTCTACAAATTATAGTAGCGTTTGTAATTTAATTTAAGGCATTTGTTTTATAGTTTTGTTTTTGTTTTTATTTTTCTATTTTATTTTATGTTACTGTTTCATATTTTACTAATATTTATTTTATCAGTTTTACATTACTTCATGCTTTAAAATCTAGTATAATTTTCGATAGCTTATTATATAAATTCCGTTCTTGTAATCTATGTAGAAGCCCAGTTGGGCGTAAACCCAATTTAAAAAAGAAAAATCTCTTGCCCTTGAATTGCCTTATACCTTCGTGTATTAAAAAAAAAAAAAAAAAAAAAAAAAAAAAAAAAAAAAAAAAAAAAAAAAAAAAAAAAAAAAAATTGTAAAAATAAGTTAAAAGAGATATCGAATAGATATATAAATATACTCAATATATATACTCACTAGCACTTACCTAGCAAAATTAAAATTAAAAATGTTAAAAAATCAATATTTTATCTAATCATCTACACAGAGATATTTTCTGCTAGGTATTTATTGTTTTGTATGAAAAATTATTTCATGATGAAATCAATTGAATGAATTGCACTCGTTATAAAAATAAAAAGGTTAGAAAACATTTGGTGAGGTAGGTACAAAAATTCGGTGAAATAACATGATAGATATCTAAAAATATGTATATTTTTTATTATTTTTAATTTATAAACTAATGCTTAAGACAAGATTTTTATGCATAGCACATTTTTTAATGTTCAAAATGTACCTTAACATGATTGATCAGAGTAATAACACAGGTCTGCGACTGTTTTTTTTTCCTTTATTTTTGTTTGCTGAATTCGGGAAAATTATCGAAAAAATTCCATCACGTAAGGTTTTTCCGGAAAACTCAAAATACTGTGGGATTGCCTATCTTAAGGCGCAAAACGGGGTTTATTGTCGAAATATGTATTTTTTATTAACTTATTATAAGATAATATTGTGTTTTATAGAGTGAAACAAAACATTTAGTAACTCATGACGATAAAATTAGTCAGCGTTGAATCATATATATCGGGATTTTCCGTAGTAAGTATGATGAGAGAATGCCGAAATTCCCAAGTTGCCCACTCCCTTCCATGCCTATTCATTTATTTATTGTTCCAACTTTCGTAACGTGCGTTTCAAAAATGACTTCAAGAGGTTGTGTAAATTCTTCTGAGAGTTTTTGCTATATTTGTGATGAATTTGTAGTGAAAAAACAACAAAGAAATATTACTGATTTAGTTAAAAAGGTGTATTTTGCGTATTTGGTGTGAAGATAGGGGACCAGGACAAATCTTGGGCCCCGCGTGGAGTTTGTTCAGGGTATGTTGAAGGACTTAGAATGTGATCAAAAGGTAAAGTTAAATCTTTTCGTTTTGGTGTTTCCATGATCTGGAGAGAGCCTCGAAACCACAGTGATGATTGCTACTTTTGTTCGTGCAATGTGCAAGGGTATAGTACCAAAAATAAAAAATAAAAACAAAATTGTTGCGGTAACTTCGGCACTCCGCCCAGTCCCTCACGGACCTGGCATTCCTACACCACAAGCACCCCAAAGCCTAGACGATTTGCCATCATCAGAAAGTGAATCAGAAGAAAGTTCTAGTGACGAGTTTCAAGTAGGTGACTCCAGTGGACCTCAACAATTTTAATATAACGTCCCACAAAAGAAAAAGCACAAAACGAAGCTTCGAATCTAAAAAAAGCAGATTTTATATAGATTTATAATTGTATGTTTATTTATTTATTCATTCATTCACTCATTCATTCATTAATTTTTTATTTTTTTTTTTATTTATTTATTCTTTTTTTTTTATTTTTAGTTATTTATTTATTGCTTCATCACAATTTATACATATATTTTTAGCATGTAATTATTAACCCCACTAGGGTTCGCCTGTATCGGGGTTAATAATTTCACAATTTAATAAAAATAACACACGCAAATATCGGTCATGCAAAACAGTTAAGTAAAAGCAAAATAATAAAATTTAAAAATAAAATGATAAACAGAGAAAATAATAAGTGATAAAAATATATGAATTAACAACAAAGTGTTGAGAGACCAGACAAAATGTTATCATTCATTATATCATTAGTTTAAATAATGTAAATAAAATATTGTATGACTTAAAATTAATAAAATTTGTATAATTTAACGATTTTTTTTTTCTTTTGAACATTCCCTACAGAAGAAGTGTTAGGCGGGTTTTGCCCTTATTTTAATTTCCACTTAACGGAAAATCCTTACGTGATGGGTCAAATGGATGGCATACTCGAATTCAACATATCGAAATGCATATCATTCACCCATTATCATTTAAAAAAAAAAATGAAATGTCAATTTGCAGACCTGTGTAATTATTATGTAGGTTTACAATATATGAAGCATTTCACTTTCCTAATTTTGCATCTTTTCGAAGACATCAAAGCAAAATGCTTGAGGGTATGGGAGGAAAGTGTTATTTGTTTCGTTATTAAGAATATTTTTTAATTACTGTTGTTTTTATTTTTATTAAAACTTTTTTTTCAATATGTCATTTATATTTCATACATAGGTACTTACATTTTTTTTAAGTTTTCAGTAAAGTTTATGTATATTAATGATTTGAAGTAGGTAATATCTAGTGTCAAATGTGTGAAAAAAAAACAAATCTTTATATTTTTGGTATTAGTTACAACCTCATAAAAAAAATTTTTCATGTATCATAATTTCCTAACAAATAATGGGTGCCTAATAAATTCCAGTCAATGTATTCAGGGCTTTTCAACTCGGTAGCATCCCCAGACCATTGAGTAATTTGAGCTACCTACCACCCATCTTTGGTCCGAATAACACCAGTCATCATCAGCCGAATAGCCAATAGCCGTGACGAATGCTCCTCAATGCGCACTCCGCAGTGCGCACAGTGCTAGGACCGCGGGTAGCCGGGAGAAGAAGAGGCGACTCTTTGTCTAACGCTCCCAACACTCCCTCCACGCCTGTTTGATGTTCATTTCATCAGAAATAAAATAAAATAAAATTATGAAAATGAAGATTTTTAATGAGTATTAATAGGGTTATGGCAAGGTGCTGTTTAATGTAAGTACAATATATTGTATGCATCTAATGGCAATTTTAAATGCTGGTCACACCGGACAAGCAATACTTTAGTTCCAATTTCTACCACCAAAATCATTCTCGTCAAAGTGTCCTGGGTACCTAGCATGGTCGATCGATATAGGTTTTATCGGAAATGTCGGTAACTTGTAATCGCTCCTGAGCACGACTGCAGGCCGCTAACGAACAAATAATAAATCACGTCAAATAAATTAGGAACCCTTAGTCGTTGTGAACTGTTATTTGTTCGTTAGCGGCCTGCAGTCGTGCTCGGGAGCGTTGAGAAGTTACCGACATTTTCGATAAAACCTATATAGATCGATACCCAGGTGTGTACAGCTATTAGATTTAGCCTCGCAACTGTCTGTGATTTATTATTGTGTCGTGTTAATTAATTCATTGCATTTTTCAGCAATTTTAATATAAAGTCAATCTCTGTTAATAATTAATCCATCATTTAACTCCCGTGACACATATGAAAGTGTTGATAACGCAATAATCATTTAACCTGCAATATAATTGTGATGGGCACAAGTAAAATGTTAACTTGGAAACTATTGCTATCGACCGATTGAAGAGTGAAGACAGTGGACCTAAATATAATATTATCATTCCCATTTGTGAAATTTTGTGAGGCTCAAAGAAGTGCGGAAGAGGAAGGAAGAGGATTGGAAGTAGCTAGATTACTGGCTATTCAGATATATTCACGCATTCTTAGATAGCTGAAGGTTGAAGTCATCGTTTAGATTTGGTTGATTTGTAACAATATAGACCGCTTATAAACAGAGTGTTATTAAATTACGTTAATCCCCTAATTTGGAAAGCTAAAGATAAAGAGGATAAGGTAAGAAAGGAGATTGGAAGAAGGTAGGTACCTACCTTTTGACGGCCTCCGTGGTTGGGGGATAAGGCTCTCGACTAGCAATTCGAAGTAAATTTCATGCGATTGATTTGTGTTATTTCGCAAGTCATCATTTTGAAATAATTCCAGAGTGGAAAATACTCTTAATATCGCCATAGTGTTAGAACACCTTTCAGAATTGAAACTTGTTGGAAATAAATTTCACCTTCACCTTCCTCTTCCCCTCTACACTTCCTTGAGTCTCACAACATACCCCATTTCTCAACATATCTCACTGGCTGGAAGCAGTTGGGACTCTTGTGTAGTATTCACATAAAAAAGAATTTTCAGATAGATCACAAGCCTTCAAACCTAAAGCCAAGACACATTACAATTATAAATAAGTAGTTATCTACCATTAGGGTGACACTGAGAATATCTTACTTTTTCACTCTATAATTGTGTATTTTAACTCTTTTTTTATTCAATATGCGAAATCCAATGTTCATAAGGTATTTAAGTCTTCACCATCCCATGTTGTCGAACCGGGATCTTTGGTCCCAGAGCTAATGAGCTGACAACTCTGCATTGGGGGTGGCCTAAATTAAAACTACGAACGTTTAGCATTTCCACCAGTATCATAAGCAATATAATAATATTCTATCTAGCTACTTAGACAGATCGTATACACCAGACACTTAGAAAACTTCCTCCACCTAAATATTACCATTTATGAGAACCGCAGCTGCGAAGAGTGTAAGTACAAATTATCATCACATTATAATAATATTATTTACCAACAAAGGACTTCCCGCAGGTTAACATGTCGATACATTATTTTCAAAGGATTTCTGCTCTGAATTCTTTAATAATATTGTGTTATGGCACTCTATTAATAAACGATGACTTGATAATTTACGGTATGCATGTCTGCGGACAATACGAAAGAGCAGGATGAGGCGAGCTCCACGCCAGCGTGCGAGGGCGAGAGGAGAACACATTATTTTTTGCCATACGGTAGCCAGTGTTATTTTTCACGCATCACACCCAATAAAGGACCTTTAAATTTATTCCCGCCTTTGTTAAGTTTATTAAAATTATTTTGTAAGCCAAGCGGAGCCGAAAAATAAATTGTGTTTTTCACAAAAATGAAACAAGTCCAAAAAATAATCCTCAAGTATCCGATATCCCGTGTCAAATATTATTATTATTTCAGTTATTGGAATTTAATATAATTTTTTTTAAGCCATCGATCTTTTTAACAAATCATTGAACTGGTGGGCTGCGGCTTAACGGCATATCAGATTGGATTTTAAAGCCAGTAAAAACGACTGATGACATGGCCACTTCAATTCCCCGATGAATCAAAAAACGTCCATACATATTTAACGATTTTCGATGAGTAACATTGCCCGGATGAAAATCAATTTTGCAGAAATCGAGTAGTCGATTAAAAATTCAAATTATTTCGCGGTCTGCAAAATTGCATGGATGAATTGACATCCGCCAGTATAATGTCATTGCAATTTGTCGTTTATGTGTGTATCTTGAATATTAACCGAACAATGCAACACAAATAGGTCGTTATATCGTACAACTCAGAGAATTTCAAATTTAATTGAAGGGTTTTTATAATAACATATTTAATTTTGTCATTATAAGAGTGATCTCCGTATTTCTCACTACAAGTATTGGTAGTTTGCAAGCTATCAGAATATTAAATTGATCATAAAGCGAGCTGAATAACACATTATCTAAAACACGCAAACACCTCAACGCAAGTTCTCCAAGTGAGGTGTACAAAATACTTCTACAAACCCATTTACGTATAGTTACTGATTATTAATATTTTTTATGTTACTAGTACTTGTTATTATATAAGAAAACTCTAAACGTCTGAAAAGTGCGTGTACGAGAATAGAAATAAATAAAATAAAATAAAATTAAAAATCAAGAAGTGAAGAAAGCTGATATAACTTTGTTAAACGTATGTAAACCGATTTCTTAGCCATACAGAGAGTTCCAAGCTCTCTGAAAATATGACACCCTTACTAAATACCGTAATCTGCAGATCCTGCGATATCCCAACCCTCTCTCGGATATGACAAATCTCATTAAATCCAAAACGAACGAATGAATCACCGCCTCTTGTTTCACTCGTTAAATAGTCTCTCCTCCCCAGTGGAATATTCAAAGGGATGCTACATGGACCGTCATAATCTCATAAGTGGGATGATACGGGCAGTGATGAATATCACCTGACACCCGGGGCAAAGGTAACCCTTGCCTCATATTAATATCCTCCCCCAGCACAGCAACTACCCATCTACCTAGCCCAGATGTAATTATCTAACATGCGGCGTATGCCAGTCAGTCGTGTTGACTTATGAAGTTATCTGCGGCATGACAGAGTGATACATGACTCGGCGTATGAACATGTTACAAACGATGACATCTGCTCGCTTTCTGAGCATGAAATTACTCGTGTTTTGGCAAATCCAGATCACTCACTACGGCAAACTGAGCATACATATCTATGAGGGATTGCCCCTGTCAATTTGATACTTAGTTTCAAATACGCATGTCAAAACTTTCTCCGTCTTGAATTTCTGTATTAAAGGTTGTAGTGATTTCAATAATGCATGGACAAGTCAGGAACACATATTTAATATCAGTTTTAGAGTTACAAGATAGGTAACTGGCTTATTACATTACAGCAATGACAGCACAAATACAGAGTAAACATAAACACCGACAAATACCACTGTCAATAGACACCAATATTATGACGCAAGTAGAATGAGAAGAGAAAAATGATTCTTGTTTACTATGTATTGATGAGCCCGTTTCAACTATCACATTTGGATAAAAGCAGCTTTCATTTTCTGACGCCTATTTTGCAAACTGCAATAAATGCGCCCTGCGTTTCATTTTCATTTTCATTCGCCCATCCAATGACATAGTCAATGCAATACTCGAATAGCGAATGGGTACTCTATCCACGAGTACTTGGCACTGTGTGTCATCCCTCCACTCCATACTCCATGCATCCTAGTTTCAATGAAACGTTTGTCAATATCAAACGCAGTTTCAATTATTCGGAGCCGTCTGATGAATAGAAATTAGTATGAACGGGTGTAAAATGTGGAAAGATGTACATATTTACATAATCCCATAATGATATCGCCACCCCGCTGACATCAAAGGGTTAACAGTAAACATTGCGATGGTGGCTTCCATAATGAACGGGCTTCAGTTCCGCTATGGAAGGGTTGACTTTATATTGAATATTATGTTCCTCTAAATTCTATTTTAGTTTAACAATCAGATTCTACTCGTACATTGTACAGAATGATTGTAAATTTTTTAAGGGAAGTCTTAATTTTTCACGTAATATTTGCTTGGTGGCAATATATTGCGCTTTGGAGATAGATGAATGATTTAACTATTTGAAATGTAGTTATATAAGATAAGGAAATCGATTAGTCTCCACTTATTAGGCCTACATACAATCTGAAATGCGTGTGTCTACGCATTTAATAAATTTGAAGTACATTTAAAAGCTAGTATAACAACTTTGATAAATGAATTAATAAATTATTGCGTTCAATCTGTTTACATTATTCTGAATAAAAAGTATCAATACAGACTGAAACGACTTGCCAATAAAATATTATATATCAATGAAATAATTCAACTTTGTTTGAACCACTTTTATATAATGTATACATTTGCCCTGAAGAAGGAACGTTCGTTCTGAAACCGGTCGGATTTACTCAAATATAAAAGTGGTTCAAACAAAGTTAAATTGTTTCATTTATCTATAATTTATAACCACAAAGTTATAGCTACATTCAAAAGTATAAAATATTGTTTTTTTTTTTTTTAAATGACTGTTTTTATTTACTGTTGAACTATTTATAATAATAATTGTCCGATTTTGTGAAAAATTACCGCAAAGGTGCAGTATTAACAGAAATATGATACCTAATATCTAATATTCAGTGATACCTAATAATCAGTGCATTTACGATACGAATTTTCGAGAGTTTCGAACGCGTTACAAACGCAGTTCAATAGATTTTGCATAAAAAAAAACGGCGCCATGCCGAAAATATAAAGTTCGCTTCTAGGCATGTCAGTACATTAAAAAATCGCATTATATGATTATAATGATGCGTGCTTTTAATAAAAATACGATCCGATTTGCATGACTTTGAATATCACTTGGCTAACGCTCGGCGCAATAAAGAAAGGATTATGATTTCAATTTGCATGCGTTTTATGATGCAGTTTGCCTAAGATTGTTCACGCATGAGCATTTCGTATGTCCCGGGAGCCTTTCGGCACCAAACACCCTCCAATTCAAAGGCTGAGTAAATGGGTAAAAGCGGAACGCCCCGCGAATTAAAATATTCAAATTGTTTTCAATGAATATTACCTCTCCCTAAGAGGAAGACGCACACGTGACTTGTAAAAGGGTGTTTTATGGCGACTGTTGAGTTATTATGTTGAGCTGCTATTAATTATTTATTTTATTTTATAGGTTTATCCAAAGAATGCTTCGCGTACCTACTAGTATTGTATTATAGATTTTGGCCTACTTAAAATTAAATTCGGTCTTTAATTTTCAACTTCAAACGATCTTTCTCAGTTGAAAAACTTCGTTTCTCAAGCTTGTTTCAATAACCTGTTTGAAGTTTTATTTTTCCACTGTTTTACTCGTGTTTTTAAGCCTGTTTTAGATTCAAGTTTTAACAATTAAGCAGCTAAAATATTTTCATTTCATTCAAATTGTTTGGTGAAAATAAATATATGCTTAGAAAGATTGGTTGGTACAATTATAAAATTAATTATTATGTTTTATTGATAAAAAATGATTTTGGTGTACTTAAAATTAAGTTGGTCTTTAAAACTATAAACGATCTTTCTCAACTGAAAAACTAAAGTCGGGTTGTTTCAAAAAATTTGAACAATTAATCAAATATTTTAAGTTAATTTCAACATTCTGTAAAAGTTCCCTGATTATTTCAGTTTTAGGAAATAACTGGTCTACGATTTGCATTCTTATTCTTGGTAACAAATACTTAAACAATATCTATGGATGTATTTGACAATAATTTGAACTTATCAAACTTCAAACGCCATATGTGCCAACTATGTATTCTACCTATCCCATAAACTAATGTGAACAACAATTTTAAACATTAGGTACCTACTTTGTGTCAACTCCTATATTTTATGGACTATATTTTGTTTCTTATATTTTATGTTACCTGTATTTTGTTAACGCTTATATTTTATGTAACCTTTATTTTATGCCTAGCCGGCATAGTCCAGCGGTAAGGCTCTTGACTAGCACTCCGAAGGTCGCGGGATCGAATCCCGGCGTGGTAAATAAATTTTATTTGATTCATTTGTGTTATTTCACAATTTGTTCATTTAAAATAATATATAGTATATTTGCGGCACGTTCCAGAGTGGAAGATACTCTCAGTGTCGCCCTGGTGTAAGACCACCATTCAGAATTGAAACGTTGCTTGAAATGAATTTAGCCGTGTTTGGTGACCAGATCTGAATAGCCAGGTACTATCCCCACCTTCCTCTTCCCTATCTCCTTCCCCTCCCCACTACCTTCAGCCTCACAACATACCCCAATTGGGTATGCCATAGTCCCACTGGCTCCAGACGGGAGCAGTTGGGACTCTAGTGCGGTATCCATGTAAAAAAAAAATGTTTTTAACATAAATTGTGTTACCTGTATTTTGTAAACTCATTATTTTCACCGTAATAAAAAAAAACATGTACTGCATTCTACGTAAAAATTATACGGCGTTTAAATAAATAAAAAAAAATATATGTAATGATAAAATAACAGAACTTGAATAGAACTTACACAGAACGTGAAAATTAACTTGAAATATTTGACGAAAAATTTAATTTTTCGTAAACAATCCGTCCTTCGATATTATTTCGATAACCTGTTTTAAGTTCTGTGTTTGCATTGTTTTTTCGTATTTTTACGCCTGTTTTAGATTTAGGTCTTAACTATTAAGTAGCTAAAAACATTTTCAATGCAACCAAATTGTTTCATAGAAATAAAGTTAATATGTTTAGAAAGATTGGTTGGTGCCAAAGATATTGAATATAAGGTTGGTGCAATCATAAAATGAATTCGGATCTCTTTGTTCACAGAAGTACAGAGGTATGATAGCCGCCTGTGTGAACTGTGAACGTTTTGTTCGGATGAGTTATTCTAGCGGCGTCCGCACGAATGTGGAGCACTTTTCCGATTTCGAATACATTCCGTGAAATGAAACAATATTATTTCAAAACACTCATTTGTGTGAGGCGGAGCGTCGTTTATTGTAAATTTAGATTCGATGAATTTACGTCGGCCGTTGTCAGACAACAATAGCCAGACCGCTAATGTCGGCAGTGTTTTACGGAAAATTATTACCCCAATTGCTAGGGTGACATTTATTTTAATATAAAATCATTCGATGAATTGGATAATTGCCCGATTACTCCGCGTTCCTCGAATTTAGATAAATCATTCGACCCGAACTGTCCACATTTATATCAGTAAAAGTTTACTCGGTTTTATCAACCGACCAACAACTGCTGTTCTATGAGATATTGCGCCTTTATTTATAGCTTTACAATCAATTGACAAAGTATCACTAATGATTGTCTTTTATTGAGCATATTTATATCCCCATCGTATAATTTGAGCGTATGACATACTTGCCTTCATAAATACTACCAGGAGAACATGTGGTCTCAGGCGGGAGGGTAATTCAATAGGTTTACATTGGTTCCTAATAATATATTTGCTTGAAATCCTCATTTTATAACTTATGAATTTAGCACCCATCAAATGGACTTTTTTTTAAATAACAATAATCATATGTTTTGTTCAATAATTGCAAAATTACGTTGTGGTATCATTTTAAATTAATTGAAAATTACCAACTTTGTTCAAGACCCAGAGGTTTCTTCTTCGGCACATAAAGTATACTGAAAATTCATATAAGAATATTTATTAAAAATTGTGATGCAAACAAAGTTAAATATATTTTCATTTCTTCAAACCCAGCAAACTTATTTTGTAGCACCATTTTAATTCAAATTAACAGATTAGCTACCTTTAACCACGTTTATTGTTTATAAACAAACCGACATGTTTCGTGAGTAATGCTCAATTCCTCTGGGTTTATTTAAAAGCTAAAGAAGTTTAAAGTAAACCTGGAGGAAGTAAGGAAGTGTCAGTTTTTTAAACAATAATCGAGGTTAAAACTAAGAATTCTATTAATTTTGAATATATTTTCATTCATAAAAAACTTTATTTAAAAATATATATATTATAATCAGTGTCCAACCGAAACAGGATTTTCTACCGAAACCGAAACCGAATCTTCGGTAGCTGTCTCAGTTTACTGAAATTTGGCTTATTTTTTTACACTTATAAAAACAGTTAACATGATGTGTTAAATGAAATTAAAAAAAAAAAAATGTCAATAATCAACACGTACGTATCTACATTATAAAGGAAGGACCTCATTAATTGAGTATTTTAATTTAAAATGCGTTCACAATCACAACATTCTTAAGACAAAATTTACCATTTATTGAGATCTTTTGCAGAGTTTCGGTGCGGCCGAAGGTAACCGAAACCGAACCTTCGGTCGGTCACTAATTTCTAATTACCCAACTCGCAGAGAGATCTGAGACCTAAAAAACAAATCTTATGCACTAAATACGAACAAAATCTTGATTTTACCATCTTAATGACGTGAAATATATTCTAAAATACTCACATTTGTTAAATCACATAAAGTAAAATTCGAGTGCAGTTTGCACGCCGTAGAAGCGAAACTTTACCTAAACAATCTCAACCAATACTTAAAAAGTGAGGTCATAATCAAAGTGAGCGCAGACCTAGCGTAATTTCCGTTTCATATCTCAACCAATAGGAGCCTTTAAAAGTGACATCATAATCAAAGCGGCCAATGAGCGTAGTTGATGCGTCGCAGGTGCAGTAATCGTCATTTCCGTTTCATCCGAAATCCAAATCATACCGGGGCTATAGAAATTACACTTTTAAAAAATGTTTTAAAGCGGTTTCTTAAAATGCCTGCCGTCCCTGCCGTAACATTTATGAATATTGTTATTGTTACATTGCGGTTAGAAAATCGTTATGGTAATAATATATTGAGAGCTATAATGTTGTTTATATTATAAAATCTGTAGCCCTAACGTGATGTACCTACGTTAACGACTGACATTTACGTCCTTACGTGGAGCGTGCAAATCCCCGAAAAAATCCAACCCTGTAGGTCACTTTCGTATTCCGGGCGTGCGGTGTTTATTACCAAACTATTAATAAATTCGTGAAATTGATATAGGGGTCATTTAAAAACATCGGGGCACGCCAATGCCATGTCGCGGTGGCAAATGACACGGCCGTGTGGACTGAGGACTGCGTACTGTGTCTGTGTACTGCGGACAGGAGCCCCGAACAGCGAGCGCTCCACGCGCGCACGTACGGAACGCTCGCGGGGAATGACAATATGGAGTACGGAGATAGGATCGATGGCGATCATCGATTTCTACACGTTCGTCCCTCTGACAGCCGAGACAAGAAAAAGTACTTTTTATCAACCCGGAACTGAGGCGGCGAGTAGGTGCCGGGCCTAAACGTCTCACGTGGGAAGCGGGCCTTTAGTATGACTGGAATTTTCCGATGTGCGATTGTTAGATTGGGTTGTTTGAAACAGCGTCACATTCTATTGACAATTTTTTTACATTAGCCCCACACAGGATCAGTCATCTTTGGGGATGCTGAGTGTCGGATCTTTTTAGGAAAATGATGGACAGGGAGTTCAGGGAAAGAAAAAAAATATATTAGGGGTGGGTAGGAATTTGGCGGTAAGTGTGTCCAGGAGTGACGAACGGAGGAATCTATGCCTTCCACTACGAGGCAAGTCGGTGCCTGTCCCTCCCGATCCGGCCAAGTAGGTGGGCAGACACATCCGCCGTCAAGATCCGGACAAACGTCACTCCATAAACCCAGGTACCCTTACTAAATCACCAAACGTAGCGAACCGAATTTGTGTGACCTATGGCAGAGGTGTTTCCGGTGCGGCGATATCCATACCCGCCTCCCAAAATGAAAAGACTCTAATTTAAAATGCGAATAACGTATTGTTTAAATGCCTCTACAGATGTATTACGGCCTACATATTGGTTAACTTTGTAATTGAATTATTTTTGAGGTAACAAAAACCGACACAACAACAGGTACAGCAGAATCATTTTGAAGACTTTCTTGTGTACGGCATACTGCGGGGTAAGGGGGACTGCGGGCGGGTGTTGCAAATTATTTCTAACCAATTAGAATCACTATCGGTAAGTACATTCAAAAGTGCACTCTTTAAGGCACCGTATTCCCGCTCAAAAAGAAGAAGAGGGAGAGATATGTAATTACGAATGTTGGAGAGAATGTGCTAATATTTAAAACGATAAAATTAAGGCTAAAATTGTGAAAATGTTTAATAAAACACGACTCGTTTAAAATAGACCAAAAATCTCTTGGGGGCTGTCTAAAATAGCATTTAAAGAAACACTATGAATTTTTTCATACATATAACTTATAAAATAACAGAAACAGACGTGAAAATAATACCTTTCGGAGCATACTTTACGATTTCTTTCTATCGAGGAAATTTCATATTATTTGCATTTCGACGTGGGGAATGTGTAGATATTATCTTCAAAAATAACATATATTTTTTTAAGATCTGTAAAACTACAAAAGTTCAAGGGGGATATGTAAGAAATCGGTAGTAATTTGTACATGATAGTAATTTCATACGATCCCACACATTAACAAATTAACTATAAAATAAAAGTGTGAACATCCCGCCTCCCCGTCATAAATTAAAACCGTGTTCGTCACACTGCATATCATTTAATAATTTGATAATATGATATCAAACACCAACCATCAATTCACAAATTAATTTTACAGCCCCAATCTGAAAAGTGTGATGAATAAACGTGGATTAAATAATGCTTCGCGTTGTGTGGAAGGCTTTTAATATCAGTTAATTTAATTAGGGCTCGCATCGCGGGTGGCTTTGTGTTCGCTCACTGGAAAAAAATAAGGCAAGTCATATTTTTGTCCGGCCGTAAAAAATGATGTAAGCGAATTGCTAAATAAAAACGTCACCGAAGAAAAGACGGCCTGATAATATACGGCGTTAATTTATTAGAAGCCTGGGGCGCGGTTATTTGTCATCACTTGACGTGGAGGAATCGGCGATCCTCCCTTCTCGCCCCGGGCCCGATTGCCCCTGCCGGAAGTATACAAAATACATTTTTAATATTCACTAAACATTTGGGGTAGGGTTATCATAAATTGTTGATTTTAAGAATACAGGGCGAGAGAAGCGTCTTGAATAATACAGTGTTTTGTTTATTTGAATTTATTTTGTAATAGACTTTACTTTGCAAGACTAACCCTAAAAAATTTAAACAAAAGAAATGAACGTTTCAAATATAGGATTAATGTAATTTTCTGGTAAGTAATGTCATAAAATATGTAGGTCGGTACTTTAGCGCTAATCTGAATTCTTGACACATCAGTTCCAATTTTGAGAAATCACTCTAAAAAATTCAAAATATATCCCAGTTCATTGAACAGAGTTACTGATCTATTTTCAATTTCTCCATGAACGAAGGCCCTTATAGATAGACCGACAATCGAAAGTAGTATGATAATAGCCCACGACAAATCACGGAATATTAAAATTGTAGGATTTGTGAAGTGGAAAGTTTATATAAAAAGAATAATCAAGATAAAACAATAAAGAAAATTTACCATTTTATGGGTTGGTAGGTACCTACTCTATCGCCCAAGACAAATCACGGAATATTAAAATTGTATTATTTGTGAAGTGAAAAGTTTATATAAAAAGAATAATCAAGATAAAACAATAAAGAAAATTTACCATTTTATGGGTAGTTAGGTACCTACTCTATCGCTTTTCTGAATTCTTGACACAATCCGATCCATCTCTTTATATAATGATATTTAGATTCAAAACAAATTTGAGTTCAATTAACAAGAAATATATTCACTCGCACACAGATGCAGAATATGTTTAATATATTCTTTTGTCATTAGTTTGATAACCTCTGTGATAGAGCAGTACCTAAGCCTATTGACTTTAGATTTAGAGGTACCTGACGAATTCTAAAATTAGTATGCAGTTGCTATATTTGCCTCGATCCAAAGTGAGGATATAACCCCTAACCCCTCTGATGCGAGCCCTACTTTTTCCTCTTTTGCCAGTTTCCCAACATCACTTCTCTCACCAAAGAGAATTACCCAAATGTGGTTCCAGATTCCAAATGTCTATGGACAGAAATTTCTTATTTTTTACAATAAAATCAAACGTGTTTCTTGGAACACTATTATAATGGGTTTATTGCGTCAAAAAACGAAATCAGCATTCGGTCATAGCAGGATTTAAAATCATCTTAGTCATGAAAACAATACGCCTCAAAAATACAACCTAGCAAGTCGAGAATTTTCCTCATTGTACCAGTACCAACTGTTATGTAAAATATTACGCGCATGAGGATAAACCCAGATATTAACATTTCTTAAACGTAATACATTATTTACATACGAGGTATAAAGACATTAAATACGGGGAATAAAAACACTAATCGTAAGCACACCTTGACGGAATTAACATCTGCTAGTTCCTGAGTACAATATTCTCGCGGGGCAATCTTAAAGGGCGCCTCCCTTGCTCAGTGTTCGTGGTTATGCCCGCAAAGCTTGTACCACGACACATAACTCAATTACTCAAACAAGCCTAATTGCGTACTAAATGTTATTCCGCTCATTTTTCATGTGTTTACAACGCTCACCGCTGTCACTGAAATTGGGTGGACACGTATTCTTGGTAATTGCAGCCACAATCGAGCCTGCTTATTTTTAAGAACCAAACTGTGTCATCGTTAATTAATGTAACCGGGTACTTTTAATTTCGTCGTTTTATTACTATCCGCATAATATGTGGAAATAGAAATGCTATCAATTCACACACTCATTTTACACAATATCAGCAACCATGTAAGGATTCTCATTTCGGAGAACGTGTCCGACTCGGGTTTATGAATATAAAATAACATTACAATTTTAGCCGTATTTCTATTTTTATCACGTAAACGCCTAACTCCACAAACAACATAAAAAACCACGTAAAATCTGTCGTAACATGTGAGAAAGGTTTTTTAAAATTAATTAATATTTTACCCGCGATTTATTAGGCGGGCTTTTGAGGGAGTGCGTAATAACACATTTAATATGTTTTGAGCGTTTAATTTTTATTATAAATTATCTGTAGACGTTAACTGCCTTTGAGGTAATTAATTATGAGCTGGTATTCACAATTGACGTTTTAAAACATGCCAGGCAATTAGTCACAGGACGCCCAAGTAGCTGATTCCAGCCAAGAATATCAGAATTATGACGAGCTTCCACCCTCCGGAATCTGTCTGAATATCTTTTCCGTTTCTTTCAATCTTTCTTTTTTATATTTACTATTTACAAACACGCTGCTGAATACAGATCTGTCTGACTTAAGTCTGTATTAGTTGGTGTGTATGGTTTGTATCAAGCGGGTCATTCATCATCTCAGGACATTATGTGTTATGTAATCTGCTCCGTGCAGTCTGAGGCGTTGCACTTTATTATTATGGCGACACCGAATATAAATGTATTCCAGAATATCTGATGAATTGAGTGCGATAATGTAATAGCGTTGTGTCAACGAATTAGCATGTCCATTATGAAAACGGTTCATTGATGCTGAAGAGGATCTACATCAATCGTTTATTCAGGGAGAGGAAAAATCAATATATTCAGTTTCAGTGCCGATAAATCGGCTTTTATCCAAATATTATTTTTACAGCTTTGTGCAATGCTTATGACAAAATAAGTACTATAATTTCTACCGACATAATAATATATTAAAATTAAGTCTCCCAAAATTAAAGTACCTATCTACCTGCGTGAATATTTATTAATATAAGGTGATATCTTAACATATTTATAGAATAACATAAAATTTCAAACATAGAGTTTTCAGGACCTTCTTCTGAAAACTCTATGTTTGAACGAGAACACAGAACACTTCATTTAAAAAACAAGTTACATAGATCAGATTAAGCAAAAAAAACATATAGTCAGTGTTTTATCATCTTGGACTTGGCTATAACATGCATATGGAAGGAGTTCCGCCCTAAAGGGGAAGGGGATAGACCTTGAGGAGAGCGGGGGGGGGGGAGCAAGGAAGAAAGGGGGTGGAAAATTTATTATAAATTGATAAAAGATAGTGCTATTATGGTAAACAGCGAGTAGGTACTGTTTTATTAACACCCAAACCCCTCCCAGACGCTTCCCCCTCCTTATATAGACCCTATCGTAACCCAATCTTCCTCATTTAGCCTGATAATATTGTTCTTAATGTTGAATGTCAAGGATTAGTCTTTTATAATAATAAAAACTTATCTACGTAGTATCTAGTAGTGTAAACGTTTCGAAATCATCTGTGTTTCAAACTTCCATCGAGAAAATTTTACATTTATTTGTCTTAAACCTCTAAGGACACGCCAAACAGCTCTGTATTCCTGAAATGTTAACTGTTTGCAATTATTCCAAATGTAATATCAATGTAGAAATGAATCAGCACCCACTTAAGACACAGCCAGCAGACAAAACATTAGAAATCATCCTAACCTGACGCCTAGACATATCAACTGCTAAAGCCGATAAATTCAGTTCTGCAACAATTCTGAAAGATAAATTCATTAAATTTCTTGAACACATAAAAACTTATTTTTTCAGCATCCACGAGATGATTTATTACGCACTGAGATGCAAATGACTGGAATGAGATTTCACGAATGTCCGGTTTAAAGGATCATAATGTAAAATGTATACCTAGCGTTTCCGTTTGACTGAAAAATAATATTACGGCGTGTCATATTTTTAACGAGTCGAGTGGAACATGTGTAAAATGTGTATCATATTTTTGATTTTTGTTTTAATACTCAACGTAATTTTCTTGAGCTCGTCGACTAATTTTCTAAGTAATGTAATCTCTATTTTCATATCTACGATTTCAGTTCGCATCACTGCAAACAACATGGTTCATGAGCTGTTTGCAGTGGTGCCAACCGAAATCGTAGATATGAAAATAGAGATGAAAATAGCGATGGTGTAAAGCGAAAATTTTTTTCTTTGGTTTATACGGGAATCGGGCTGAAAAAGGGTGATGATTAAACGGCTAATCGTAACTTTTTGAAAGACACGAAAGTGAGTTATTTTTCAATATTTCAAAAAAATTCTGAAAAGGAATGAAAAAAAACCTTGGCCGGGCCGGGTGGAGAAATTAGTAATTTATAACATCATCACTATGTATGGTAAAAGTTTTAATAACTCTTGTATTATCAACATGATTTATTTACTTTTTAAATGTGCCTAGGAATAATTTTACGTTTTTACGGGGTATTTATTTCTTGAGAAAACATCGATAACATCTGAAATTTTATTTTTATTTATGACGGCCGCTGACCAAATAGGGGTTACGTGAATGATTTATTCAGCGGGCGACCTAAGCGCCGCGCCGTCATAAAAACAGGAATATTTATGTGTCCAACCGGCTGCTGAATAAACAGAATTATGTATTTTACCTACGAAGTACTTTACATTCAAATTTGAAAACGATATTCTGATGGTAGCCAAGGATCAACCGTCAAACACACAAACGGAAAAAAGTTTAAAACATACAAACAAAACATTCAATATAGTAGATACGACTATCTGGTAACCACTATTATACTTAAGAAGAAACACAGTTGACGAGGAATTTGAATAATAGGCATTTTACCAAACTGTTTCTGTCTCTATCGCAGTTACTCCCCCCCCCCTTCACTGAGCTAAAGGAACAACTGCACCTCAGGCTGATAATACCTAAATAGAATTGTCAAAACCTAGGTTTGGTATTCCCCATTTTTTCTGTAAAACCAGACCGATTTTAAGGTTTTTTTAGCAACTCTATTAGACGAAAATATTCTATATCGGTACGTATTAACTTTTTTTTATAAATACATTGTCTAGTTTGTATACTGAACGTATTTTAAAGGCGTTTAAACCAAGTAATTTTAATGGTATTTGGAGGGTCCTAACTCCTATAACTTATCAAAAAATGCAAAACGTACCGACACGTTAGTAGTCGATATCTATATTGTATTTAAAAATATGTGCACCCAAAGTATCAAAATCCAGAGAGGAAATTGGGGAATACGTTTGTATGGACAAAACGCCACAAGGTTTCCTCTCAAGGTTCCGTAATAAGCTATTAAAAAGAAGAAGAATGTAGTTTGATAGAGAGATATGTAAATACGAATGTTAGAGGGAACACGTTAATGTTTTTTTTAATATTACTATAATGTAAAGAAACATATTTAATATAGCATGACTTATTTAAAATAGAGAACAAAATCTCTCAGTGAATGTCTTTAGCGACATTTAATGAAACACTTTTGATTTTTTCATACCTTGATAAATAATAAACGAGATACGTTTTTTATAATTATCGGAGCATACCTTGCGTTTTTTTTTCTAACGAGAATATTTCATGTACCTATCTTATTACTTTTTCAACTCGCCAAATGTATAGTGATTATCTTAAAAAATATACGTTATTTGAGCTTAAAAAGTGTTCTAGGGAAGCAAGGTATACTTCGGTATAAAATCGGGTGTCTTAAGTCTCGTGTTGCCCTAAGGCGAGTGATTGCCACTTGTTGTATCTGCTTGTAGACTACTAATTTCTAGTGAGTGAAATGCATGTCGAAAAATACATTAAACAATCCAAAAAGATTAAACAACTAGCCATTTGAGATATCAG
Organism: Limnephilus rhombicus; assembly: GCA_929108145.2. Lineage (NCBI taxonomy): Eukaryota > Metazoa > Arthropoda > Insecta > Trichoptera > Limnephilidae > Limnephilus > Limnephilus rhombicus. The sequence goes on along the minus strand of OV815272.1, from coordinate 31,895,100 downwards.
ACGAGGCGATCTATTGCGATCAGAACTGAACATTTTCTAATTGAATCGCCACTATAGAAGCTGTTACTTGCTGCGAATACCTTGTCTCACTAAACAATTTCATCGCTATCAGCATTCAAATAGCAGCGACCAAATCGCTCTGTGTATATAACCTTTTATATTATTACATTTAAAAAATATGGCATCTTGTCTTTGTTTATCCCAAATGTGTATTACAAATCTCGATAGTCCATAATTTAAAGGACGTTGCGACCTGAATTTATTTCAGTTGGTGTATTAGTGCGACTATCATAGTGCGATTTTCATAACGCCAGAGATCGCCATTCGAGAATTTTTACAACTCCAGATAATCATTTACATTGAAGCCGTGCTATTGCTACTTCAAGTCTATGTTTAATTGAGAAAAGTAACATTTAGGTAAGTCTCATTTAAGTACAATATTATTTTGGCTTACATAAATGCAACAAAAGCCTTAATTCAGTTCTAAATAAACACAGACCATTAAGAATAAAATAAATTTGATTAATGTGAATTAATAGCGATTAACTATTTATTTATGATTTAAATATTGTTATTTACTAGTCATTCTCAAGTTACCCATCTGGCAAAAAAATTAACGTAATACTTTTTTGTTATTTGTTTTTGGGGTGTTATGCCGTGTTGCGCTACCTCCTTCTTTAGCCAACGTTTCGGACATCGTTGCAGTGTCCATCATCAGGGCAGATCCGGCAGATCCGGTAGATGTGTCCAAAAACAAATAACGAAAATGCTTTTGGCCGTGAAAATCCTAAAACGTATTACTTATTTACAGTGAGAAGCAATAAAAATATATATTGCAAAACTAGGTATACTTACCTAATTAAAAGGCAATAGCAATACGATTGGTAACAATGGGTTCTATTTCAGAGATGCTGTGTTTATATTTTTAGTGAATGTATGTTTATGTACTCCAAAACAATCTTTCTAAATAGAAACATTTATTAGACCGGATCTCTCTTAGTTCACTGGTCGCCGATAGTGCGCGTGTATATATTTTTAATTAGCTACTCGTTACTATGAGCAATTTACAAAAATAAAGCAGGTGACTCATATAAACTGCTAAATGCTTTACATTAATCTCAAAAATTCTTCACATAGTTTAACAATTTCGTACAATATAATTTCGTCAAAGACAATAGTTCCCCTCCCATCAGCAGCCTCGCCGCCTCTATTGTCAGCGGTGAAGTCCACCAGCTGCGCCGGCCCATCACAGATCGCGCGACTTTAAATATTTGTATTACATGTTTATGTATTATTTTATTTCATTTTGAGCTGCCGCTATTTCACAAATCATAAAATCTCCACCGCCTACGGATCCGTCCGAGGCGAATTAAAAAACACACAATACACTGGATTTGCATTCTGTTTCGGTTTGTGTGTGTTTGTGGAAGTATTGTGTTTGTTTACGTGTTGGGCGTGTGGGCATTTTAATTTAGTAAACTTTGTTTACAAAAACATACATATTTCAAACATGCATTGCGTAGTATGAAGCAAAAAGAATAATTGAACTCAATGTTATAATTATTTAGTTCAGTTTGAATGCAATTTGAATGAAAATTTCAGATAATAGAATTGATAGATGGAGAATCTGCATGTTGGTTCATCAAAATTTTAAAACATAGCACTTATATTTTTAGAGATGCTATGGATTTAGTGAAAAACCAGTGCTTTTTATGGAAAGCAACCGCCATGAGGTTTGACATTGTATTTTGAATAAATAGTATACCTCAGTTCCACATAATGTCACAGAACACTGCAATATAGGTACACGAGCATCCAATGTCAAATGTTATTTTCAGAGTTACCTCGTCTCTCGGGTAAGATTTGACTCACGTATACCTTTACTATTTTCCTCAAAAAAAACTACAATAAAGTTAATATTATCCACACAAATGGGAAGTATTATGTAAAGTTCACTGCAGTATGCAAAAAATGCTTGAAATGCTTTTAAAAATGTTTTTAAGTTTCGACTCATATTATGAGAATGCTTTTATACATGTAGTAAAAAAATTATGGTCTTATACTGTCTGTACATCTATTTACTACGACAACATCAGTTATTTTATATTTCGAGATATTTTAATTTTAGTTTGGAAGAGAAGTTATTTTGATTTTAAAAGTACTTTTCAAAATATCTTGTATACATATAAGTACATATACATATAAGTAACCGTGGTGTATTTTTCTTTTCGTTATATCTTCATATTTTTATTTATAATAGCTTACTCTTTGTACCAATATGTTGTTACTAAAATACTTACACTTTAAATCTTTTGTCAGAACTTTTCATTTAACTCTCATGCACTTTTCCATTTGCAGAATTTTTCTTATCTATGTGTATTCCATATCCATAGTTCAAATTATTGTAATTCCTATGTAAAAGCCGTTAATCGGCTAATAAATAAATATTATTATAAAATTTTAAAATACCGTTTTTGTAGATTCTTTATGGATAGTGTCCCCTCGGGCGAACGTTTTTAAAAAACTACTAAAAATATGATTTTAAAAGTCGGTTAAAAGGAGGAGGGCTGAAAATTTACAAAGTTTATATTTATCATGATGATTGATGTTCGTAGACATCCACAACTCACTAAACAGAGAAAAGTAAGCACTTATACCTGAAAAACAGGTTCAGAATTAATGCTAAAAAATAAAGTTAATGAATCAAAGCAAAGTTTAGCAAAATTAAAAACTAAATATCATTTCTGCTTAGCATAAGTCAAAATTAATGAGTAGCTCGTAGCCTATCCGTGTCCCGAAACTCCGAACCAATAAATAACGGTGTCACATAAAATATTTAAATCATACAAATGAAATAATCTCTTGTCGGTTTAAGAGCCGAGCTTCCAGTGGCGTTATGTCGGTTCTTATGACAAATGCACAACGGTTATTAGCCAAATGGCTGCTCCTCCCGCGGTATGCTCTCCGGAGATTTACAAGGAGGAGAGCGCCACGGGCTGTCAAGGCCTTGTATTATTAATGAGCCCAGAAATTATGTGAGGAATATTACAAGTATTTGATAGAAATGCGTGACCACACGGTCGGCTGGGGAACGCCAGGCGATCTGGGACAAATTTTCAGTAGACCAATAAGAATTTGTCGGTAAAATTTTTTAATAGATGGCACTTTAAATTCCCAGTGGATTTTCTCGAATGGAAGTGGTAACATCATAAATACTTAATAATAATGCAAAGGATTGATTGCATAGAAGCTAGCAAACGTTCCATCTGCCAATCAAACTGCTCCAGAAAACTCAATGACGTATCACTTGAAAACAACATTTTAGAGGGTGACCGGACAACTAAGAATCACGCAACCTCAATACCTCCTTTGAAAGTCATTAAAAGTGATGAAAATAATTGATTAAATAGGTTTCATTAGGTCAAGTGGGTTGAATTTAAATTTTTTCATAACTTTTAATGACTCTTCAAAGCGGTGTTGAAATTTCATGACTCTGAGTTATCATGGGACCATTTTAGAGTTAGCTCATACCTTCATACTGTTGTACGATATTTTACTTTTGCACTATTGTGTTAAGTTGAGTCATCTCTGCGTAACATTTTTTTTCATTCTTATAGATAGTTTATCCGTCAAATGTGAACCTTACAAATGAAAAATACAGTCCTCGATAAACCAACGTAAATAAACACGCTAATTTTGGTTTATTAAAAAAAGTTAATCACTCTTGAGGTGATATTTTACCAAAATGACAACATGAAAATTAGTATTATTAATTTTATTCATTATGTTGGTAACTTTTAGTAATTAGACAATATTCTCTCGAAGAATTGCTGGTATCTTATTTTGATTTAACGAGACACACATTAGAGCTCTCGTTTGCAACTGTCACCTTCCACAGCTTACTAACTCCTCTAACAACAAAGCCACGCGCTCACCCGTGTGACGAACAAATGGGAAATATAATATTAAGTTATTAAGGGCCCGCCGCGGTCCCAGAGAGACCAACAGCAGAACTGAATCTTCTATTTTTAAGAAGAAATATTGTGTCTACACTCGAGACGCATAAATCGCACCAACAAATGATGGGCCTCATTACTTATGACACGCTCAGTATGAAGAAAGAGATGCTGCGCCTTGGAGAGATTCTGTCCAAATATTTCCCGACAATACGACACATACTTGCCGAACCCCCTGTACTCCTATACTAATCATCCCGCCTGACTTTCTTGCATCTTGCAAGAAGAACCGAATCACAAAAGCATATTTATGATCATTCTGAAACATTGCTTTAAACAAGATCTACAATCTGTATTCAGTTCACCCAATAATGATCTCTATCTGCTTTTGAAAGTCGATCGCTAAAGAATTTACACTCTACATTTTCAGTTGACAGTTTAATTATTATACCTTTGCATTTTACAATCTTTTGTCTGTTTAAATTTAGACACAACAAAGTATTTGCAACGTTAAATTTTGATCAACCTTGAAATTATACATGGTTAAATTTTACTTATCTGAAGGTCACTAAAATATGCTACCATGTTGCATTGCATTTTATATTAAAAAAATTGAATTGAGCTCTTTTGTTGTGTTTTTTTTCTGCATGCTTGAAATATCTGCATATTTGAGAGCGGATGAAACATAGATCATAATTTCATTCGATTTCTAACATTAATATACGAATTGTCAGTTTTTATTTTCTCATTCATCAAAAATAATTGACAATAATAAACAAATCTTGTCGTAAATTAATCCAAGAAAGTGTGTGAAATAACAGTTTTTAATAAGCATGTTAAATATTTTGCGTTAAGGTCAAAGCACAGCGGGAAATAACCCGTTAAATTGATAAACTATCGCTTTAAGAATATTATGAAATATATCGTGGTAGGGAAACTAGTTTTCTTAAAGCATACCTATGTGAGTACCTACTGCAATTAATAAATTAAAGAAATTAGTTTTAGACGATTTCTCGTGGGCTATTAAAATATGTTTACGATTAATAACAATAACTGATTTAAATGTCAAGGTATCCACTTAAAATATGTGTATTATAATTTTGTAGACAAGACACATTAAGATGTCAACGGTATTATTTATTGGTTGTTATCAATTTAGCGACTTGCGTATTACGTCAAATGTCACAATGCTTATAAATTTTGGAGGGGTTCACGATCCTTAGATGCAACGATACCAAAGAATAAGACGTGAATATTGGTCGTATTATTTTCTTTGGCCTTTTTTTAATAATTACGTAATAGATAAGTACCTGCTTCAGTTATTAGAAAAAAGTTCAACAGTTTTACGTAGGTACTCACCTACCGCCCGTGGCGGCAATTGACATCTCTGATTGGAGTTTGTGAATGGCTTTTTACAGCTGTAAAAATACCAGCCATAACCTTATTGTTCTGGAAAATCCCAAAATCAGAAAAAAATTCGACTCGCCCACGTGATTGCAATTGAGCAAATCCCACAAAAATACTAGAATATTACTTTTTGTGGATTAAAATACCTTGATAACTCTCTTCAACTTTTTTTAATGTGGTGTTTAATCCATTAAAAAGTCATATTAAAATGGAATTCCACCACGAATTAAAGGTTTTGTTTATTGAAGGTTTCAAAAGTATTGGAAATAAATAAAAGCACTAGAAAGTAAATAATGAATAAAAAAGATTAGTGACTAGTTTTAATCAACGTTGCAACAATGGAGGTCGTAAAAAGTAATTACAGATTCTTATGTATTATCTCTGGAGTGACCTATATTACAAAAATGAATACTAAACCAGTGTATCATGGTCGTGAAAAACAAAATACATAACAATGTACCTTTCAGAAGAGATAAAACATATTATTTTGGTTGATGCTCGTAATAAAATAATCTGCAAAGACAAAAGATAGATGCGCATTCCTCATAATAAATTTAAGAAATTGATAAATGAAACAATGTTACTTTTCGTTATTTGTTTTTGAGGTGTTATGTCGTGTTGCGCTATCTCCTTCTTTAGCCAACGTTTCGGACAGCGTTGCAGTGTCCATAAGCATAACACCCCAAAAACAAATAACAAAAAAATATTTTTGGCCGTGAAAATCTTAAAACGTATCCAATGTTACTTTGTTTGCACCACTTGTATATTTCTTCAAATTTAGCAAATTCACTTTGTGGCACCATTTTATTAATGAAATAATTAAAAACACTTTGTTTTTACCACAGTAAACTTTATTTAAAAGTCAACATGTTTCAAGAACGATGTTCTCTTCATCAGGACATAAAATGTACTAAATACCAAATGATCAAACATAGAACGGCGTGGGTAGAAATGGAAGTAGTGGGGGAGGAGAAAGGTGGAAAGGGGAGGTGCTTAGAAGATCAACAAGGGGGAGGGGGGGGGGGGTGGAAAGGGGGTGCTTAGAAGAACAAAGACAAAAAATTACAATGGAAATATGTTTAAGATAGGGTTACTCACAAAATTAATTTGATTGTTAATAATATTTAAATTTCTATTGACATTTTTCCTAATTTCTAATATTTCTAAAAGATCTAAGTGAAAACCACTAACGTTAGTATGTAAAATTTTAAAACCAGTATTTATATCAAATGAATGGTTAAATTCAATTAAATGGTTAGCAAATTCCGAATAATTATTGCTATTTAGACATCTCAAATGTTCCTTAATCCTCGTTTCAAAATTTCTGCAAGTTTTACCTACGTAAAAATGATTGCAGTCATTACAATTCAATTGGTAAACTCCAGATTTTTTCATTTTTTGGTCTTTGTCCTTGTTATTTAAAATATAATTTTTTAATTTATTATTCGTATAAAAAGCAGGCTGTATTGTATTAGGAATTTTTTTCCTGATTAAATTGGAGGTTTGATGATTTACAAACAATATTTTTCTCCATTGTTTTTTAATATTATCAGTAAGCAATGGGTAAATGTAGGACAAATGAAATTTTTTCTTATATTTTTTGTTTAATAAATCGTCTATTAATTTGGAGTTATAACCATTATTAGAAGCAATTATTTTAATGGTGTTAAGTTCTGCTTTGAAATTATTTGGGGATAATGGGATATTAATTAATCTATTGATCAAATAATGGAAAGCTAAGAGTTTTTGTGAAAATGGATGGTTAGATGAGTTGTGTATAATTATATCAGCGTATGTTTCTTTTCGAAAAATATTAAATTCAATCTTATTATTAATTATAGTTGGGTTTAAATCTAAGAAATTTATGCTACAATTAATTCCTATTTCTAATGTAAATTTAATGTTTTTGTGAATTTTGTTCAAAAAATTAAGGAACATTTGAAGTTGTCTTTTGGTACCGGTCCATATAACTAAAATATCATCTACGTAACGTTTGTAAAAATACACATATTTTAGTAATAAGGCAGAACTATTAAAGATATATTTTTAAACCATTTAGAAAATAAAATCTTTAATAGTTCTGCCTTATTACTAAAATATGTGTATTTTTACAAACGTTACGTAGATGATATTTTAGTTATATGGACCGGTACCAAAAGACAACTTCAAATGTTCCTTAATTTTTTGAACAAAATTCACAAAAACATTAAATTTACATTAGAAATAGGAATTAATTGTAGCATAAATTTCTTAGATTTAAACCTAACTATAATTAATAATAAGATTGAATTTAATATTTTTCGAAAAGAAACATACGCTGATACACAACTCATCTAATCATCCATTTTCACAAAAACTCTTAGCTTTCCATTATTTGATCAATAGATTAATTAATATCCCATTATCCCCAAATAATTTCAAAGCAGAACTTAACACCATTAAAATAATTGCTTCTAATAATGGTTATAACTCCAAATTAATAGACGATTTATTAAACAAAAAATATAAGAAAAAATTTCATTTGTCCTACATTTACCCATTGCTTACTGATAATATTAAAAAACAATGGAGAAAAATATTGTTTGTAAATCATCAAACCTCCAATTTAATCAGGAAAAAAATTCCTAATACAATACAGCCTGCTTTTTATACGAATAATAAATTAAAAAATTATATTTTAAATAACAAGGACAAAGACCAAAAAATGAAAAAATCTGGAGTTTACCAATTGAATTGTAATGACTGCAATCATTTTTACGTAGGTAAAACTTGCAGAAATTTTGAAACGAGGATTAAGGAACATTTGAGATGTCTAAATAGCAATAATTATTCGGAATTTGCTAACCATTTAATTGAATTTAACCATTCATTTGATATAAATACTGGTTTTAAAATTTTACATACTAACGTTAGTGGTTTTCACTTAGATCTTTTAGAAATATTAGAAATTAGGAAAAATGTCAATAGAAATTTAAATATTATTAACAATCAAATTAATTTTGTGAGTAACCCTATCTTAAACATATTTCCATTGTAATTTTTTGTCTTTGTTCTTCTAAGCACCCCCTTTCCACCCCCCCCCCCCCCCCCCCTCCCCCTTGTTGATCTACTAAGCACCTCCCCTTTCCACCTTTCTCCTCCCCCACTACTTCCATTTCTACCCACGCCGTTCTATGTTTGATCATTTGGTATTTAGTACATTTTATGTCCTGATGAAGAGAACATCGTTCTTGAAACATGTTGACTTTTAAATAAAGTTTACTGTGGTAAAAACAAAGTGTTTTTAATTATTTCACTTGTATATTTGTTTAAAACCTACCGGTTTCGGAATGACCGTTCCTTCCTCATGGCAAACGTATACTGATTTGACAGTTACGTGGATGTAATATTACTAAGAATTGTGGTAGGGGTGGAGCTGTTGCTAGGCATTAATGAAGAGTGGGTAAGATAATATTTTTTGTTTGTTGATAATTAAAAAATATATATTTTTCATTTATCTAAAATGGATATCCACAAAGTTATAGCTACATTCAAAAGTATTAAGAAATTGATATTCACACTGGCACAAAAAATCCATTACAATAAGGCCAACAACATATTCTTGAGCAAAGGGAACTGGTGGAAGATAGCAGGAGATCAGCAGATATGGAGGCGTATCCTAGAGGTACCAGCCACTAGCTAGGACTCCTCAAGGTCCCCGTGAAGATGATGATTTTTACTCTGAGAGAACCACTTAACTTTTTTTTATTTTGCATACATTCGAAATCCGTGAAAATCAATATATTATTGTACTGCTCTGAGAACAGGATGTTCTGATTTGAGACCTAGATTTTCTGTCTGGCTTCTCAAAATTAACACATAAATTTTGGCATACTAGAACACGTCACTTAAAAATGTGACGAATTAACATTTCTCGATGAAAGCAATATTTTTTTAAACCTTTGATTTAGTATTATTTTATTTTTCACTCATAAAACTTTCATTCTAAAATCTAACACGTGCTCGTTAAAGTAGATAGTTGCTCTTTAAGAATGTCATAATTATCATAATAACAGATTTTGTCAACTAAATACTCGTTTTCAGTATAATATCGAGAAATCTTTATACCTCATTAAAAAGGATTAATTTCGCAACGGACAAAAAAAACAAGGTGGTAATCATTACTTTAACCTTGTAATGCAAGCCTGTTTTCCAAAGCAACAATTATTGAGAACGTGATTTTATATAAAATCTTTTAAAATTATAATTTTTTTTAATATCCATTGTGCATGGACAACGAAACAAATCAAAACCCACATACGAACACGCTACCGTTTTTTTAATGTAGGCACATACCTTTATGATTGATCTTTGCCTTATTAGCTGGCAACCCGTTGTTTCTCCCAACGTAGGAACATATCTATTATTTGTAAAGCGAAAGTGGTTAATTAGATTCGTTCATTTCTGCTATGAAATGGGCTACGGATCAGGTCTTACTCCCGCTGCGATGTGTTGACAAGCAACGTGACTTGTTGATCATTAGGCACAATCAGATAATAATACATATTGTACAAAACACTTGTTTACTATCGTGCAAGATTATACTAGTGCCTTTGTACTAGGCGGTTTGCTAGGATGTAACTTTAAGCGAGCCGCCCGATTTACTCTGTCAAAAAATCCACCCTGTGAAATAACGCTTCTTCATTTTAACATAATGTTTCGCGTAATCAATAATAAAGTTCCGTTTTCCGAAGTCAGAGGCACCGACTAATGGAAAGGGAAGGAACATATGTCACTTGAAGTAATTTAACTATTAAACTATGTAAGTAACTAAATGCGTATTACACGGTGCGGCAGCATAACTTCCTTTTTTCAAAACATAATAAAACCCATTGTATGAATCAGAAATTTTTTATTTGTTTTTTATAATGTAGGCACATAAATAAGGTTTTGTTTTACTTAGTTTTTGAAGATCAAATCGGGTAGGTGACTTCCCCCATTCTCCATACACTGAGTAAACCGATTTTTTGGCGTTTGTCATGACTCTTGCCAGCATATCAGGCCTTATCCTGTCAATTTCTTCCTGGATGTTGGTCTTCAAATCTTGTAGGATCCTTGGACAGTTCACATAAACACGAGATTTCTAAAAACCCCATAGAAAAAAATCACAAGGAGACAAATCGGGAGAACGGGCCAGCCACTCCAAATTGTCCCTGAGGCGCTCTGGGAAGTGTTCCCTCAAAATAGCTGTGTGTACCGTTGCACCATCTTGTTGGAACCAAGTGTCCCCTAGTCGAACTCATCTAGCCGTGGGAAAAAAATCCTGTAACATGTTTACATACCGGTCCGAATTCACTGTCACTGTTACTTCATATTCCTCAAAGTACCAGGGACCAATAATTCCACCTGAGGAAATTGCACACCACACTGTGACTTTAGGTGAATGCAAAGGTCTTTGATACATTTCTCGAGGTTTGTTATCAGCCCAGTAGCGCATGTTTTGTTTGTTGACGGTTCCACACAAATGAAAATGGGCTTTATCACGAAAAAACACACTAGCGTCCTCAGGAACGACTTCCAGAAGAATCTCACACCGAGAATTGAAATAGTTGTACGTGTCAGAGTCATTCAAAATTTATTTAATTTAAACGTGTCATCGTTGTATATATAAATCGATATCAGGACCCAGAGTCTATTATTCACTTATCACTCTTCATAGAGAATAATGGCCATGGTTTTCTTTATCATTGATATCTTATACACTCTAATATTTCTCTCGGCAACTCTGATATACCTAAGTAAAGTGAGTTAAAAATATTAAGTTTTAATTCGAGATCAGGTTGATTTTTAATACAACCTTTGAAATATAAAATCACCACAAAAAGTGCTTCCGTGTATCGAAATCAATGATCTTTGTAAGAAACACATTTTTGACTTCGTAAATTTGGTTTTTTTGTCACCCAGCCAGTTTTTTCGTCAATAGCATTGTAGTGGTCGAATGCTGTACAAAACATAATACGTATTTGTACCTCGTGATGTATTATTTTCTTCGTATAGTTTGTGCCACATTTGTATTTCGCATGTTATTTTTTCGAGTATTGTATTGCGTGGAATACATTAAAGACACATTGTGTTTCACGAGGAAGTGGAAAAATTATAATAGAAAATGTTTTGTATTGAATGACATCAAATAATGAACACAAAACATTCATATCTGACACATCTGGAAATGTATACTAAATTTCCTTAAAAGCCTTGCCTTCAAGACGTATCCATTAATACCTGAAATGATGTTTATTTAAATTTAGTAAAAAAACCTAAATTTGATTAAGGAGACAATGAAGATTACTTGTTGAAAATAACACGTTTTCAATCGGTTCCGTTATGAATTTTCTTTTAAGTCGTCATGCGCCGATTGTTCTAGAGAGCTTATTATTTGTGCTGCAAATGAAGATAAAAGTTTCATAACACATTCTTTATCGCCGTCTGCAAAGTGCATGTGCAATAAATCTCCCATGATGCATTTCCCTGAGGGCTTCTCATCTCAGTGCCGTCATCTGCCCAAACTGACGAGACATTGTCTGAAAGCGGGACATGGCAACTTATCACTGTTTAGTACCGAAAATATTCACGATAATATTAAGCGATAATTGCTCGAATTGATCAGTGATGCGGGCTGTTTAATGATGCTTGCGATTTCGCAATTAAATAATGGCAGTGTCCCAATAAAAAGCTCAAAACATAATATAATTGAGTCAATTCTGCTACAGTGAAAGTCAATTGCTTCAAGTATGTTTGTGGTAAATTGTTGTCGCTTCTGTTTAGATGGGGGTATGCTTTATTGATATACCGTTATCCATCGGCTAGAAATTAGTCATCGATTGAATTAAAACGATTTTGCATTATCGAGCTTCCCAATTAGTGAAATAATGCAATGTTACAAATATGCTTAAACCAAAATGTTTACTCGGAACATAAAAGATACACGCCAGTTACGCATTTTAACCTTTTTCACGAGTATTTTATCTAATAGTTATGAAGTAGTGGTTTTTATATTTTTCATACATTAGAGTTCTAACTTCTAGAAACCAGTAAAACTATAGGGATGGTGAGGGGCTGAAGAAACGGGGGAGGTCAGTGTTTGGTATAATGAAGGGAGGGTTGAGAGAAACAAGTCAAAAGCCATTTCAAGGACATGTTTCGATGATTCAATTTCTAATGGCTATCTCACCGGGATGGTAGGTACTTAGAATTCAGAATATTATCTATCCTAGAAATGTGACGCAAATGTACCTGCTACTTACATAAAATATTATTAAGCTGAAATGCTATACGCGTTAAAAAATAAACTATGTTTAATGACGTCTCCGCTGATGTCGAACCTGGGAATTTCTTCAAACTTTATTTATTTATTTATAAATACACCACGTAAGTGAACCATGAAATCGTAAATATACTATACAGTGTATCCAGTAGGAATTCTGTACTATATAGGAAATAGTGATGGTTACATCATTTGTGGATTTTTCAACCACGATGCTAGGCTGATGTCCGTGTTACGGTGGTCGAGCTGTTTTGATATAATTGACATTGCAAGTATCTACGATGAGAATTTAATGAAAAACAATAAAATTATAATATTATAGAAATACTCATGTAGGTGATAGTAAAATAATGGCGAGACATGACAACGTTTATCGGGAGTTTGCCCGAGGCTTATCATTGAGGAATTATCATTTTTATTTCCATGCCTCACAAGGAATGCAAGTTATCTATATTTTAGATTTATAAAAACAGTACGTTTCCATATTTTTTTAACGTACAACGCCTTTAAAAAAAATTTAGCACGTTGTACAACTAAAGTTAGTGGTTTTACTTTTTTTTTACAGATTTAATTTTTCTAGACAGTGAATTAATAACTTGCAGAGGAATTCATTTAGAAACATCTTAAATATTAGTAACACGTTCTTCAGAATTAATTAAAATGAACCCGGCGGAAAGGTCGAATCTCCAGGCGTGCTAGGGTGAATTCAACCGTACGTCCGTCCAATAAGCGCGCCGTGCCGCGGGCGCATATCTGTGTACACGCTTTCTTCACCTGCTCTTCTTTTACAGCGCTCTTGTGGCGATTTTTCGCAAAAACAGCGCTATATAAGTTGTCCAAATTTATTATTATGTGATAGGGCAAAATCGACAGTAGGTCCGTCCAATACACGGGTCGCGAGTCGCAATTTGTATATAGGGCTTCTTTACTTACGTCGTTAAGATTCTGATTATATTTTAGGGTAGAGTGTCGGCTTAATTTCAACTTCGTATTTCAGTAATCATATCCACAGAACATATTTATTAACCGGGATATAAATTTTCTATATGGCCGAGCTAGTTATTTAAGTTAGTTTGTTAGTTGTTGTTGCCATAATATGTTCATAATAATACTACATACATAATCATTCTATTAACTATAAAATTCACTACCGTACATATTGCCAATGGTCAATAAAAATATGTTAAGTTACTTAAGCACGTATATGTACTGGATTTTTCCTGGCACATCGGCGCTGGCGGCTTCGATGAAAAAGGTATAAAGAATCCGACAAATGTGTTTTCCTTTCTTTCCCCGGCGTCATTACAATTCTTTATTGTAATATTTACTACGTCAGATTTTATATCCATGAACAGTATTATTGAAGGGGCGGGAATGCGCGGCGAGTAAATCAACGACTTAATATCTCAAGGGGGAATATACACGAAGGAAAATGCCTCAAAATTCGCGTCTGATAACCAATAATCATAAATAAATGGGGTGGGGGATGGGTAGGTGAGTTATGATTTGAGGGAAAACAACGTGTCCGATTCGAAAAACTGGGAGTTTACGATGATACCATATTATTTTAAAATAAAAAAAACATCAAATAACATTTCTTCTCCTACGAGCAGTTATTCCACCATCCCAAAATCAATTTTCTTACTGAATAAATAAAAAAATTGAGTAATTTTGATAGTTAAGCCGTTATTTAAAAACACTTGCTCATAGTGGAGTAGAACTTGCACGATGAAAATAACTGGCCTGAACTAGAAAATACAGACAGATTTGAAAAAAGAGATGAAAATAGCGATCGCGTAAAACAAAAAATGTTGACTTTGGTCTCTAATTGGAATCGGGCTGAAAAAGATGTCATGTATTGTAGGCATAAGGACCAGTTGATTCACAGAATTAGAACAATTTCTGTTTTATTTCAGTTCTGTGAAGCAACTGGCCCATAATGATATAAAATCAGAACACGACTAGATCGGACACAGATCTTTTGAATTAATTTTGAAATTGGATAAATTGTTCAAATTATTGGGTTAACTTTTGAACTCGACTAGAACTTTCACAGATCATGAGAATTGACTTTGAAATTTAATGAATTGTTCAAATTCTTAGTTTAACCTGTTAATTTAGCCTGTTTCAAAAAAAATTAACAATTCATCAAATATCTTAAATTAATTTTCACGTTCTGTGTAAGTTCTATTCAGGTTCTGTTATTATATCATTATAGGCAAGTTGCTTCATTTACAGAACTTGAAAAGAACTTTCACAGAAAGTGAAAATTAAAATGTTTGATGAATCGTTAAATTGTTTTTAAACAACCCATCTTAAATATAACGTTAGCTACTTGAATGTTTTGGAACAGCCTATGATTTTTCAAAATATTATATTATTTTGTAATATTAGCCAGGGGACCTGTGGTGCTCTGAGGTCCGAGTTCGAGTGCCCCGGACATATTAATGTCTTGGGGGTCATTACAATCTGACGGATAGTAAATTTCGCCATTACATGTTATGAGTTATGTAACACGTGGAATGCAAGGGGGACGGGAAGATTCGATGTTATCATACTGTGAATGAGTTTTTATTAAATCAATAATGGAACATGGAAAGCTGAAGGCAAGCAATGATAAAAACTGATTACAAAATTATATAGAATTCGTCAAATCGGTAGGCAGACTCAAAAAAAAATGTTGTTGGGTTTTGATAGATACGTCGTATTTGATGCATTGAAACGTTATTTTTTTTTAGAATCAAATTTTATGCAACGCAAAAATCCCACAAGGGTTAATAAGGCCTGTGCGTGCATAAGTATTAAGATAATATGAACACATTACCTATGAATTAAGAATTAAACATAAAATTAAAAATACACTCCCTTTTTGGGGGATAAATGTCATCAGCATGAAGAAATAACATACAATTCACGTGAAATACTTGATTTTATACTTCTAAAGTATTAAAAGCTGGGAATTATAAAATCTCAAATAAATTAAAATGAATAAAAACACCAAAAATTTTAACACACTTACCCTTGATAGATCCATTGCCATTCCCCCCTCTCAAGTCATTTGACACCTGAAATAGAAAAAAATTAGCTTTCGACCGTAATAACACAATTATAACAATAAAACGAAAAGAGAATCATGACAATTGAAAAAACATAAAAAGATTTAGAAAAATGAAACAATACAACTTTGTATAAACCACTTATATAATGTGCAAATCCGACCGGTTTCGGAACAAACGTTCCTTCGTCAGGTAAAGCTTATACTAATTTGACAGTTTAGAACAATGTTTTGAACCAAAATCAATTGATAACATCCTAAATAAAAAAACTTAGCAAAATTTTAAAAAATAAATATCTATACAATTCTAATAATATTAATGATAAAGAATGGCGTAAAATTTTGTATATTAATAATTTTTCAGTTCAATGTTGCAAAAATTTCCCTTCTAATATTAAACCTGCGTTTTATACAAGAAATAATATCGGTAATTTTTTGAGAAATACTAAAGATAAAGACCATAAATTGACTAATTCCAGAATATATAAACTCAAAAGCAATGATTGCCCCTCATTTTATATTGGAAAAACAAACTCGTAATTTTGAAATCAGAATCAAAGAACATTTAAGGTGTCTTAATAATAATAATTTTTCTGAGTTCGCTAACCATCGAAGCTTTGGAAATTAAAAAAATCCCTTAAAAATAATGAATCTATTATCAACAAACAAAAAATATTGTCATATTGCCCATTCATGGATTTGTTCCCCTACCTACCCACTTATCTACACTAATACCTACCCACCCAATCTACATTCTTAACTAGCAACGGCTCCACCCCTACCATAATAAAACATTGTTCTAAACTGTCAAATTAGTATAAGCTTTCCCTGACGAAGGAACGTTTGTTCCGAAACCGGTCGGATTTGCACATTATATAAGTGGTTTATACAAAGTTGTATTGTTTCATTTTTCTCTAATGGATAACCACAAAGTAATAGCTACATTCAAAAATATAAAAAGATTTTTTTGTACGTTGAAATTATTTTACATGTCAATAAGAATAATAAAATCAGCAAAAGTATAATAATGGATTCGGAAAGAAAGCAAAAAGAATCTGCTCAGAAAAGATAAAGCCGAAGCAGTCCATCCATGCAAATTCCTTTCTCATATTATACAAAGTTTATCATCCGTGAGAGGATTCATATAATAACACGAGGAGTTTTGTCTCCGGCCACTGAGATAACCATCTTCCGTCTCTCCCTTTCCTAACTTCGGATTCCATTCAAATTGGAAATACGCGAAGAAAATATCAAAAGAAAAATATCCGAGAAAATTTTATGCGAAAATCCAATAAACAAATATTGGAAACGTAATAAATAAGATGATAAAAACTTTTTAACTGCAGAAGCAATATTTTTATTGCCTCGCTAAGTGAATTGTGTTAAATTGGCTTGAAATGTTTTCCACATTTTCTTTGTGACATGTCTTATTAGGATACTTGTAGATATAATGCGTACTTTGCACGCTTTCAGGGATTTACATTTAATAAAATAATTTTCGCCTAAATTTTTCGTATTTAAGATCAAGAAAATTGCAAAAAGGTTTTCCACGCTCGTCAAATACAATAAAAGCTCATTTTTTAAAGTAACAAAAATAAATGTTGTTCTAATTTCCTTCTGGCTTGGCAAAAGGAAAAAGCTTATATAATTTTTAAATTGATTACAAAAATAGCCATGAAAGGCAATTGAGAGTAAACCAAACAAGATTTTAAATAAAATGGTACGCCCTTCAGAACTAAAATGTTTAAAGTCATGCGCAATTATGACTCAATTAGGCAGTTAAACATAAAAAAATATCCTGTCGTAACATGATGATAATCTTAATAGATAGGGTTAAGTCACGAAGCATATTTCATATAACGGAGGGCGGGCAGCCCTTTAGCGACGCCGAACAAGGAAGTCAGTGCACAGAGCCACCCCCTGAAATCTTACCCGGAAGCTTTATACTAATAATTTTACACCCCATTACACCGTTCATCTTGCATATTGCGGGGGTCGCTGGGAAGTCCCGACGAAGGGCGGCATAAAAAAGGGTGATGATTTTCCCAAAACCGAATTGAAATCCCAATTTTATGCCGTTCGATATGCCGCTACATATTTCCAGAGTTTATATCGGCGCGCTTAGGCCCGGGAACTAACTCCAGGGGTCGTACGTTATTTTATATTCCCGGGCTCGGTGACGGGAGCATCAACTCCGAATCTCTTTGTTTATGTTACGTTTGCCCCGCGAATAAATCGCGGTGGAAAATGATAAAACAGAGAGCTCAGCCGAGAAAATTTTCATTTTCGCATATTGTGTACAAAATCGTAAAGTTTATTTGTGTGTTATTCAGATTTTACGCCCGCCTCGCGAATGACAAAAGGGGTATCTCTGCTTTGTGCTTATCTCAGAGTTTCGGATGTTTATCATGGAGCATTTGGGGAATTTATTTTTCCCAGCGAGGCATACAAAATTTTTATTTCTAAGCGAATTCGCGGCGGTACTCAATTCCTAATAATTATTTTTTTACTGCAAAACCTCACACAACTGTGAGCCCACTTGAATATTCCATTTGGATCAACTCACATGTAGACTTTTTTATTATAATTCAGGGAAATTGTAACCTAATATATACTTACCCGTCACTTGCATACTATTGCTGTTTTAAAAACAGTAATAGAGTTAAACTCGGCAGCGAAAATTTATTAATTCCTCATGTAATTGGATGCTTATTATACATTAGCTCTTTCCAATATTTGATCATATTGCCAGCATTTTGAAGCTTTATAAAGTGAAACCTCCAACCCTTACGGTCATCCCCGCCGAGAATAAATAATGAAAGATCCGATATCAGATTCGTAGTACAAACATCAATATGCAATATTATTATTTGCTCTGGAAGGTGGCGCGGGGTAAATGTTGACACTAGGTGAATAAATATGATATCGGAAGTGAGCGGCGCATATGATATTACTTCTGAAGCTAATATATATCCGTAGAAAATCTCGGGGGAGTGAGGGCTGCCTGTCTCTCCTTCACCACCAAACCAACAGGGATGCGGTGCTCATATTATTTTATAAGGGATGTTCAAATTCACTCACATAAAATCCAAATCTGCCCTCAATTTTTAACAGCAGGAAAAGTTAAAAATTAAATTTTAACGATTTTTTCATATCTGTATATATATATATATAAATCTCGTATCACGGTGTTTGTGGTCGCACTCCTCCGAAACGGCTCGACCGATTTTTATGAAATTTTGTATGTATATTTGGTAGATATGAGAATAGGTCGTCCAGATTTTTATTTCTATTTTTGTGACAAAAATTTGTTTTTGTATTTTTTTTTTATTTTTGGCATCAAAAAATACCTATAACCCCAAATTTTTACTCTCTTACCCCCACCCTCCCATTTTTTAATCACGACTCTCCCATTTTTTATTGCGCTTTTAGTATTTTTATATGAACAAATTTAACCATCGGCGTCGTTCGTATTTCAAACAGAACGAAATTATTTATTTCAATTTAGTTAAAAAATAAAAAAAATATCGTGCACTTAATTGCTCTTCGAAATTAATATTAATTTTCTTTGTTTAACTTTCCTACTATAGGATAAAAAATATGTTACTTTTTTTCATTTTGCATTTAAATTTTAAGATATCAAAGAATGAATATGTACGTTAATTTAATGAAATACATTGAATTGAAAAAATTATTGGTTGCTGTTTTTTTGTTTTTATCGGCGGTCATCGTCTACAGTGCTCCATTCCTCTTTGTCATAGATCCCATCCCCACACACTTACAATACGTTATTTTTTATTTAACAACCAAAATATTCACTAGAAATAATTTAATTGGTAGAACAACGTTCGCCGGGTCAGCTAGTAAATTCATAAAATTTTGAAATTCTTCGAATTGTATACAAAATTAAAAGTTTCTGTTGATACAGTACTGTGAATTATACATGTATTTTTTTCTAATAGTCATCTCCATCTTATTAAATCACGCTTTTTTTTCAATTTCGAATAAATACAACATATTATTATTATAATAGGTATTGGCAGTATTTCACAAGACGACTACTGCCAAAATAAATGTTTAATAACGATAAACTATTTTTTTACCACAAGTGATACAATAAAGAACGCAACCTTATCTTTCTGTCATATAAATTGATATAAAAATAATGAAAAAAATGTCCAACTTGTTAAGAAATGAGAGAGATTTCTACAGATTTGAAATTTATGTGATTTGAACTACTAGCCTACTTATAATATCTACTTTTGCAATTTACGTACGGTTTACGAAGAAATTAATTTATTGCTTAAATTATTGCAAATTTGCGAGATTCGATATTTCGGGTTTTAATGGGATACACAAAAAACACGAGCTACCATAAACTGAGGTAGATATTTGATAGAAGAAAAAAATCGTAACAGCCTTACACTTTAAACTTTTGCGTAAAAACATTATTTATGGATTTTAAAAAGTCGTAGTATATCCTTTCTTTGGCCGCCTGCAAATTATGTGTGTGCGAAAATTTATTTAAAAGTTTAGGATAGATTAGTTTAGGTTGGATTAGGTTAGATTATGTTAGATTAGGTCAGTTTAGGTTAGATTAGTGCAGATTAGGTTATATTAGATTGTATTATATTAGGTTAGATCAGGATAGATTAGGTTAGCTTTTATCAAATTGGGAGACGAGTATGGGTACCGCTTATCCGGGAACAATTTAATGGACAACCAACACCCGCACCACAGGTCACCCCAAGTGGTTCGCTACGTTTGGTGACTTGGCATGGGTGCCCCGGTTCATAGGGTGCGGTTTGTCTAGATCTTGGCGGCGAATGCGTTTGCCCACCTGCTGCGTGGCGGGCCGGATCGGAAGAGACTGTTTGACTTGAGACCTAAGCTAGACCTCTCCGCCAGACTCTCTCGATCCATCGCCTTATACCGCAATGGGAGGAATTTTCCTAAAAAGACCCTCCACACAGCATCCCCAAAGATGACATAGACTTTCGGGGATTTCTTGCTTCAGGGCCTCATGTGTGGAGCTAAAGTAAAAAAAAAAAATTAGGTTAGAGTAGGTTATTTTAGGTTAGATTAGGTTAGGTTGGATCACGTGAGTTTAGGTTAGATTAGTTTAGATTAGGTTAAATCAGTATATATCAAGTTAGATTAGGTTATATTAGATTAGGTTAGATTAGATTAGTTAGGTCAGATTAGATTATGCTAGGTTACGTAAGGTTTTCTAATAATAAGGGTGTACAGTGCACAGTGCACACGCACCTTAATATGGCTTATAGTTACTTATTTATTCTGGAAACCGGTTCTTTTGTGGTTTCCGAGTTCCAGAGTTTTTTTTTTAAATCTTCTATATTCTTTGATATGATGAATACATAATTTGTGGATTTTTTTTCCACCATGCTAAGCACATGCCCGTGATGGTTGAGTGAAATTGATTTCCAGCGATATATGTTTCAAAACTCTGAACTCAGATTCGAAGCGTATGATAGATATGGATAACCCCGTTCGTATACATATTGTGTGCACACGCTGAGGGCCCTCAATCAAAGTCATACTCTATCGTCTATCGACAACCCCGACATATTATTGTCTCAACTGCAGCGGGGCCGTGAGCTGCGAGCTGTGAGCGGTGTGTGCCATGTGCAGTGTGCCGTGTGCCGTGTGCCGTGTGTCGCGGTGTGAAAGGTCGCAGCAATAACACTGG
This sequence comes from Limnephilus rhombicus, assembly GCA_929108145.2. Lineage (NCBI taxonomy): Eukaryota > Metazoa > Arthropoda > Insecta > Trichoptera > Limnephilidae > Limnephilus > Limnephilus rhombicus. The sequence continues at coordinate 31,873,669 of OV815272.1, read as the reverse complement.
CGCAGGCAAATATTTACTGCATCCACCATCGGACAGCATATTGAATATTCCATCAGACGCGAGGTGGGAATAACGCTTTATTGGTGTGCCTGTCTCGAAAACAATGCGGAGAAATACACCGTTGTCTGTTTGAGGCTTTATTATTGAATACGCTGTCAGTGTGCCGCGTACTTCATTTAATGTTCATTCATGAGGAGTAGGTCGGTGATGGCAAAAAATTTCGTCTATTCTTTGATAAAAATAAGCGATGCAAAAGTAACACAAATAGTTTTCAATTGGGAAAAACCAGAGGTCGAATTCTAAACCTGGTGTGAGCCTTATTTAATTATGATTAATTCAATAATTTATTTTAAAAAGTGAGGATGACCTGAGAGTAAATCCGCCGACAGTTAGCCCCCTAAAATCATGTTTACCTACTATAAAATTATAATTTTTGTGCATTATTTCAAACGTAAAATCGATTTCAAAAATACTCTTAGTAATAAGTTGGTATGAATACCAAACGAATTTATACACAGCGTATTTTTTGTACCTCTAAGCTGGTACACACTATTTAGAAAAGCAGATTTTTCCTTGATGCATTTGAATGAAAATATGTTTTATATATTTGTTATTTTGCGGTACATCCTTTCTGCATATCCCTTCGGGATCACATTGTTATATATTGTGTAATTAGGTATACCGTATTTTCCCTAAACCGACTGCGCATTTTGTGTAAGTATGCCGGGGGGGGGAGGGGGCAATTGTCGGCGGATCAATGGAACTAAGAATTAGTTACTAACTCAGCAGGTCTAATAACTAGTCTACATTTCACGTAGTGTGAAAAATTAAATTTATAAGTCGATTAACCGTCATTAGAGTACAACTCAGTCGGTCTGACTGCTAGCCGGGCATTCTACCCATCTATAGACAATAGAATGTCATAATTTTTAGAGTTCTAGATTGGAACTTTTTTTCAGCAACTCCCTATAGAGAGACAAACACTGGTTTTATCAAAACGATGCCGTGCTCGACTAATCTTTCGTTATGTTTACTGACAAGATTTGAATATCCGGGTTCGCTTGATCGTCTCAACCTTCCTCTTTCCTCGTCTATTCCCGTCTATTTCACTCTCAAAATTACTTAATTTCTGGGGTGTCACAGTTGCCTACACTGGCTCATTGGGAGTTTTCACTCTGAACTCTTTCGCGATACCTTAAAAACAAACATAATAAAAAAGGGTGTATCGTGTTTTCGAAAGAAAAATATGTAATTTCTCCACGACACATCACGGAAGCTGACGTTTGTAAAGTACCTTATAGGTCGCTATTCTCAGTCGGGGTGTAAAAATACTAAAAATTTATGTTCCCAGAATATTGTCGGGTGTTATGTGATAGGAGGCATTAAAGCTGACTGCCTGCATGACCACCATTCCCTCAGGACACCTTACGCCAACCCGCTACTCATACACACTGGGAATATGCTGAAACTATTGGGCAAACCCATCGCACTAGATGTTATGGTTATTTGCTGTGGCTCTATGACGACTGTTCCAAGCTTTGTGTACCACTCGTATAGAACCGTATTCCAAATCTTTGAGCGTCCACGATTTGGCCTGTTTTTCAATAAAATTTTCCATGATGTTATGGTTCGGATGAATAAAGAAAAATAAGTTATTAAAACTATAAAAATCCGAAAACTTCAATATCTTGGACATGTGATGATGCATCCAGAGAAGTATGAGATCTTGCATCTCATAATGCAGGGAAAGATTGCCGGAAGACGAGACCCTGGAAGAAAGAGAAACTCATGGCTGAAAAATCTGAGACATTGGTTTGGCCAGTCTACTGTGTAGCTGTTCCGGGCCGCAGTAAACGTCAAGTGAAAAGTCCTCATAGCCAAACTGATAACCAGCGTCTGTTGAACGGACAGGGCACAAGAAGAAGAAGAAGATGCATGAGGTAATATGGACACTACATTTGCGCGCGGTTTCACACTACCAGATCATTATCTGAAAAGCAGATTTTTATCGAGACCGTCACAGTTTTACGCCGCCATGATCTAGGGGTAAGGCTCTCGACTCGCAATCCGTAGGTCGCGGGATCGAATCCCAGCGTGCGCAAATAAATTTTATTTGATTATTTTTTTGTTAATTCCCAATTAACTCATTTAAAAATAATATATAGTATATTTGTAGGACGTTCCAGAGCAGGGGCGTGCACTCCATATAGGCACACAAGCACTGCCTACCTACCGAAATTTGTAAATGATAAGCATATAAGATGTAAGTAATATTATAATTTATTAAATTATTGATAAAAATAAATACACACTTTCAAAAATAAGCGCGAAAAAGCTGAGCAACCGAAACTACGCGAGCGCCTCATCAAACGGCACTACAAACGTGGCATAAACTGTAACTAGAAACTACACGCGCGCCCTCCGACTGCCTCACTAAAATGCGGCCTAAGCAGGAATTATTTCTGCTTGGAGCTATCTTCATACACGATATAATATCAATGTTTATGAGCATAGCACAGAGTGGAACTGCATATAGCATAGAGTAGAACTGTCATTTTGAATTTGCTTCTATGATGTTTTTGTTAGTATTAGGCAGTGCTTTCAGGAACAAAATTAGCAAATGGCAATCAGCAACGACAGTGTTATCTATTTCTATCAACTGGTTGTCTTACCAGCAGCAAGCACACTTAGCGAAAACTTGTACGAAGGGAGTTACTTGTAGTAAGTTTTTTTTTAAAATTTATTTCAATCTATTCGGCGGTTTTCCTACTGCCTATCCTGATTAAAAACTCTGTGCACGCCACTGTTCCAGAGTATACTATTAGTATAGGGTGGCGCACCCTTTATAAGATAAGGAAGATACTTTTAGTGTCGAGCCCTCTCTCCCAAAGACCAGAACAATGTAGCGGCTGTGTTGACTACCAGTGTTGCTGTACATCCTTAACTATCTGGCTATCTCTATTGCATGTCATTTGTCCTTTGTTTCTTTCACATATTCGCCCTTAATACTCGCGCCTCCATATTTTGTTATATTTGAGATTTATATTTCATCGTGGCATTACTCCCCCCCCCCCCCCCCCCCCACCCCGCATCCCGATAAGACTCTAGCAACTTTATGAACCCTATCCACGACCCATTTCTCAATTTCCATGCGCAACTCCTCTTCAGATTCGACTATATTCGAACACATTATTACCTCGACAGTTTAAATTGTGGGTACATTAGACAAGGCATGACAAACCTTCCATGATATACCAAATATCAAATAATATTACCACTGTCTTTGAGAGTAGCAACGTCTCAGCAACTCTCGTCCGCGATGGCCCGTTACAGTTTCCGTCTCCCCACAGGCGGGCAGGTCCCCGGGGGGCCCTTTGCGGCCACGGCCACTCGCCCCGTAGCAGGGGCCCCGTGTACCCGGGAACCCGGGACTACGTGTCACACTCGTAAAAATCATATAACCCCGTGCCGGCAAGTGGATCGCCATCACACAACACGTTGGGAATCATAAGGATATTCTGGATTTATGCTGAAGTGTGGAATCACTTTGATCCGTGCAAAAAATACCACTTCTGAATAGGTACTTAACATTTTTTTCAATTTATATTTAGTACCTACCTACATCATGCAAGTGTGTGCACATGCATGTAATGCAAATATTATTGAACTATTGAGCTTTTTTATGTGTAAACTCCACAATTATGGTGTCGTACTTAATCTAACCTAACCATATTTTGCTGAAAAATACTCGACTTCTAAAATTTTAACTGCAAAAGGTTGTTTTATTATCTTGGAGGATCAATGTAAAAGAACTTTTAAGGGGATGAATAAGTGAATATGGGAATCGAATAAATTCATGTGGTATAAGGGAGAGAGCACAAAGAGGTTTGTGAACCCACAAACAAGCTTTCGACTTCAAACGCCAGTTATGTTGACCGTATACAAACGCTGGGCATTTGTTGCGACTACCTATTATTATGTGCAGTTGTCGAAGTTGACCGTTATTTGGTGCACCTTCCATTGAAATACCCTTAGAACAACCTCCGTATTTAAGATTCTATACATATCCAACTAACGCCTATGCAGCTACGTTTTAAAATACTGGTAGTAGAACTGGTAACTGATATAAATAGATTAAGATGAAACCATACTAAATAATTCAAAATCATACAAAATCATATGTTTTTGTTTTGAAAAATTGATCGCTTAGAAGTATTATAGATGCTTCAATTAAATACTGCGTGTAGAACATATCTTGGCCCTTAAAAATATCAGTCATAAGCCTAGAAAAAAATAAAGCATAAGGTCTATAAAAAACACTTTCAAAAAAACTCTCCTATTTATAAACCCCTTATCGGGTATGGTTTTATTGTTTAATGTGGCAAATTCAGTTTCTTTTATAACAATCGCAAAAAAAATGATATTTACGCCCGAAGTTCACAAAATTTGCTATTTTACAATACGGCCGGCAGTCGGCGAATTTGGATTTTCAAAGTGAACCCTATGCCATCCACCTAAAAACTAAAGACTCGCCACACCCATTTTTTATCGGTTCGGCCCCGGACGGAGCGGGGAAGAGACGTTAGGCTCCGCGTTGCTTGGTTCCGTGAAATCAATTTTAAATTTCCGTTTTATCACAATAAACAATGCGTTAGAGTTAATGTTTTCTACAGGCCTTTGCGAAATCAACCTGTAAAAAAAATTCTTAAATACCTTTTCCAACCTTTCCAAAAGCTTTTCCTCAAGTATTTTTAAACTCTTCCCAGATTTCGATTTTTTCCTGGACTATTGGATCGCCTTAAGAGACACCTACCCATATTGTCTAAAAAATGGAATAAGTTAATAACGCGGCATGTAAGTTACCCTTATAGAAGCCATAACAATATTTCTATATGAAAATACCTCGATGTTATATTTTAATTAAATTATTATATCATCTAAGGCTTCAAATATTATCAGATTACTCGTATTATTATACGTATTAAAACCGCGCCTTTGTAATAAGATCTGATGTGCCGCAACAAAGAACGCTTGAATCATATAAATAAAGCATACTTGTGACATTGTCAGGGCTTCCGCATTCCTCAGCTTTTCATCTATTTTTTATAGCGTTGTAAAATTACCACGGTTCGGTGACAGCAACTTTTCTTTAAATTGTGAATAATGACCGGCCAGATATCTCATTCCCAGCGCGTCAACATAATGCACAAGGCGGGAAAATGAAACAGAAAAAAAAATATTTAAAAACCTGCTCCTTTGATATGCTAAAAATATATTTATCAAGAATCTCAAACCGCATGGTCCGATAATGTCATAAATGCATGGAAGAGTTATGGTGGCTTACACCGGAGAGGCTATTGTGGAAAACAAATTCGGAACAGGGTTGGCGCAAAGCCGATTCAATTGTGGGTGGAAGCCATTAAAAACGGCTAAGCCTTAGTACGGCTAAGAATATCACGAAAATGCCTACCCAACTCATTTTCAGTTGTATATTTGTTTAAAAAGTGTAGAATAATATTACTTACTTTTAAATAACATCTTATATAGGCTTGCTTACCCCATAAATGTATTAGTGACCGCACAATTCAATAACATGCAACTTCATCACTCCTTTGAAAAATTCATTAAAAGTAAAAATCGAAAAATAAAGTCGAAAATTCCTCTAATAAATGTAACCATAAAATTTTAAGCAATGAATAAAGAATAATTTAAAAAAAAAATAAAAGAAAAACAAAACTTGATTATATTAAGTTAGGTAATGGGCTAATTTAAAAAAAAGTCAATTCCTTCAATGACTTTTCAGAACCTTTGTATTGTAAAGTCACTTTGTTGAGTTGTCATGCAACCAAATGTGTTAAATACTTATATCATATTTAAACACCCACTAGCAACCCGACTTTATCCCTGAAATTAATTGAAAAAAAAACCCAAAACCAACAATAAATTGAACAAAAAATACGTGGGCCTATATTATTTTTTATGTGGATTCTACAAATCTCTTTAGCTCATGATGGAAAATACGTTGTTCGCTGATACTAATTAAATTCATTAACCTAGAAAGCCTAGTTAGTCGATGAAAAAAACTGCGCTAATTTCATGTCGTCGCAAAAATATTTTTTCAATTTTCTGCTTTGTTTGACATAATTTATTGTTACACGCAAAAGCACGCCGCGGAAATAGACTTTTGTACCTACATAATTAGAAGCGTAAGTTTAGGAAACCGGATAAAACAAAACAAACAGAATATGAAAAAAATATAAGATAGTTTAGGTCGGGAAAAATTAGTTATTTTTTTCACCACTTTTCTTCAATGTTCTGTTTTGTCATCATACCGATCGGATAGCTAGTTGAATGACTAAACATTTTCATAGTTCAACACTTCTGGTCCATGAAACGCACGACCAAAAAATGTAGTACCCCTGATTACCTCGATAAATCAAATCATCAAGTATTTTATATAAAATTAAAATTTATGAGGAAACATCACACGTGTTCTTCACGTCGCGCGTCGGTCTTCAAACAAACAGAAGCGATTTAACTCGCGTCTCCCTACAAATGTAAAGATTATGAGTAATAATAAAGTCGGGCGGCATGTTGATCTCTTAGAGTTGAATTATGATATCTGAATTCGAGCTTTGGCCCTCGGCCAGCAGACTCACAGCGGGCTGGGAGAGACGCAGACGGGGGAGGCCGGGACATCGGCGCTAATAGTCCTACAATTATCCCATATGTTTTCAACTCGGATTTTGCAGAGCGGTAAATTAAATAATTGTCTGCCGCGCCGTGTACAGTACACAATGCGGCGCAATTGACAAGGGAAAGTGCAGCGATGAAAAGTGCATATGAAACAAAGTTCGTTAGTGACTCTTAGACTAAGATGATAAATAAGCTCACTTTCAACCCTCTAATTTTATGAATGTTCCACTTACTATCCATCATTCTTCTTTGATAATCTCTCGGGTATTTATGGATCTTTTATTACGCAATACATAGATAACACTAGAGCTTTTTTCAACCTTTACGGCAATTTGCGACGGACTCATAAAAGTCGATCTATCTCCTTTTGTATTATGATGAGTTGTATGACTTAACACCCAATGTAATAGGTATAAATATCCGTATAAAACTGCATCAGAGCACTCTAGCGGTCAGAACGGTCTCTATCAGTCATTTTGAGATTATTTTGTCTTCAAAAAGTTTCTTTAAAATCCGAAAGATGCCACTAGAAAAATAAATATTTATATTTATTTCAACATGTATTGTCACACATACTATCACCGAGTGGTCACTGATTACGTCACAGCAGGATTAGGGCGGCTAGGGTTGCTACCAGATGCTACAGCACACGTGTCCTACTACCTGAACTCCATGAAGTTATATTTTTTCGTTAATTTTATCACCATAGCAAAACTTGGACGTGGTGGTCCTTTACAACGACATGTATTTTATATATTTTAGCGGCAGGGAGGAAAGCCCGGACGGGGCACAGAAAAATAGAAAAGATAACGGTCACAAATGGTACTTTTTCGGTGTCTTTTTCTCTTTCATATTTTCGTTGTAAGGGTGTTGTTTGTCCGGGTCTTGGCGACGTGTTTGGTGACCAAATCTGAATAGTCAGGTACTTCCCCACCTTCCTCTTCCCATCTCCTTACCCTTCCCGCTACCTTCAACCTCACAACATTGGGGATGCCATAGTCTCACTGGCTCTAGACGGGAGCAGACTCAATTGCGGTATTCATATAAAAAAAAATGTGGGACCCCCTCCCCTCTAGTGTGACGTCACAAACAAGTCACCAAACGTAGCGAACCTCTTGTTGCTGGTTATCCAATAAATTTGGGAGTTGGGTGTGGTTGCCGCTGCCCCGGCACCATTTATTGGATAACCAACATCTCTGCCATAAGTCACCCCAAGTCCCAACTGCTCCCGTCTTGAGCCAATGAGACTTTGGAATCCCCAAATTGAGGTATATTGTGAGGCTGAAGGTAGTGGGGAGGGGAAGGAGATGGGGAAGCACAAGGTGGGGAATTTAGCTAGCTATTTAGATCTGGTCACCAAACACGGCTAAAACCATTTCAAGTAACGTTTCAATTCTGTTTGGTGGTCTTACACCAGGGCAATACTGAGAGTAACTACCTACTACGTCCTGTTCTTCACTATTTTCATTATTTTTATAACACCAAAGCAAATAAAATTATGAGGAAATGTAAATAAATTTAACTCTAATGTGATTGATTCAATTTAAAAAAATGTTTTAAACATAATGTAGGTACATACAAATAAGAATTATATTTATTTATTTATTAACGCCCTTTGTCGGGGCTTTTACATATGAATAGTAAGAAATATACATAACTGAACTGCCTTCGTAACAATATTTTATATTTGTTTAAAGATAAATTGAAGATGTCCACTGACTTGGTCAATGGTAATAAAGGACCATAGGTACCTAACTATGGACCTATTTGATACAACCACAAACAAAAATATAAATATCAGTCCACAAAAAACTTTTTATTCTATAATCCATCTATTTCAAAATGTCTTTTGAAACCTACAAAAAACACATTTTATGTTTCTGTCGAATTCGTCGGAATTAATTGTTAGCGCGGAGTTATGTGTTAAGACATAGATCCTATACCTAGTGATTTATTATCGTTTATGATGGTCAAACACCATTGACCATGCACAACTATTCTCAACTGGTAAAACACCATGCACAAATCATACCATAAAACGAATAGGTACCTACATGTATAGGCAAATGGTTGAAATTGTCTCTCCAAAAATGAACGTAATAATATATTAGGTTCTCACCGCGATTGATTACTGCCATCTTTTGAAATAATTTGAAAAAAGCTTTTAGTTTCAAATCGAACCGTAAACAGAAAGATAAATGGGCGCCACACGACAGAGAGCTTTTGCTAGTAATTAAAGTTCCCGGTTTTCATTGTTAAATTGAAGTTTAAAATTATAAAATTGTCTTTAAAAAATGGAAAAATATAATACCTACAACTTATCGTAACGTTTTTTTTAAATAAACGAATCCAAAGATTTGTTATCAGCGTTTAAAAATACACGAAAATTGGTGTTTTTGAAAAAATTTAACTAAAAACATATTAATTTATTTTCTTTTAATTTCTTTACGTGGTTCTAAAGAAAACCCCTGAACGTATACTTTGAGGATATTCAGCTATTAAAAATATTTTTTAAAACATACGAAAAACGGTCAAAATAAGGTCGTATTTCTGATTTGGTTTTGATAAATGCTAAGCCTATGTTAATTTAAAAAATGTAAAAAAAATATTTTTCTTATTAAAAACATTATGTTTATCGATTTGCGTGATAATATAATCATTATTTCAAATAAAAAAATGATTACACTTGGCCTTAAAGCGGTGTTGGAAAGAGGCAACGCCACGCTTTATATTTGGCTTTTAAAAGTTAACCTTAAATTTTTTCAAATAATTGTGAAAGCATTCGACCACCATTGCTTATATATTTGCGATAGATTTGTCAAATTTGTGATTTTTTTATTACATATTTTTTTGTGAATCGAAAAAACAAGTGAAGTAAAATTAACATTTACGACATGTTTGTGTAATTAAATATGTTTTTTACTTTCGTATAGAATTCATTTTTTTACAGTTTACAAGAAAAAAAACAAACGGTTAGCGACAAAACAGTCGTAAAAAAATTCCTCTAATTTTGAAATTAAATGCCTGTTAGTAATATTCAAATCTGAAAGAGTCTTTTATCTGTTTTCAAATACAGTATTTCATTTTGGAGTCTGTTAAAAAATAGCAAACCTCTTTGGCAATTAATGTCAACGGGGAATATTTCTAAATAAATCTCAAAATACCAGTGGAGATAATGAATCTTTGGTAAATGTGGGAAAATTGGCGTGTAGTAAATATTTATTTACAGTTTATTCGATCTTTCAAAACTCTGTAGCGCATGATGGAAATCATGTTGGGAGCTGGTGTTAACCTCTGAAAAACTATATACATTTCATCACGCTAAAGCTCACCGTTCTTGTGCATAATTTTTATTTTTTTATTTTTATTTTAAATACATAAACGGCTATACTGCCTTTTATAAATAAACATATAATAGAGTACAAAAGTAAGAAAAATCATAATGAGACATGCATGTAAATTTTCAGCTTTGGACATTATCACGTTAAAGCTGATATGAATGCAATTCCATAAAATGTTGTTTAACAAATGTGTTACGATTGTTTCATTTTATTTTTCTCTTTTCAGGTAAGTTCGACTCGACGACCCCGATGATCTCTTAAAAAACACAATACAAAGTAAGTGATTTCCAAACATCAGAGATTTCCATCGGATTCTGTCCAAGATTTCATAAACACGATCTTATATTCCGCAATTTGCCGCATTTCCCAGCATCTTAAGCATCACAAAAGCCATAAATCAAGACGTTCGTTATAATATTCCAACAATCGATTGTACCCGCGTCGCCGATCGCCGCAGAACACATTTTCATTGAGAATTCAATAATGGTTTATTCATTTGAACACAAACGGTAGCGTGTTCGCCGTGCGTTTTGTTATTTTCCCAACAAAAGTGTTGTGACTGTTTACATTGCTAATGTCACGTGACAGCGGGGTACTACTGGAGGGGGCAGGGAGGGGGTAAACACAGACGGAACTCAGCGAGAAAACCATAATGACCCGTTTGTCGATGCCAAATCGATGTTCTGTTGGAAATCTCTTCGTGCCCATTATTGAACAGGCAACTTAGAATTTTCTTCTGTAGAGTCGTTTGAAATTTTCGATCTGACCTATGTTTGTAGTATCCGGATAATTTAAAAAAAATTGGAATAGTTAGGTTTCACGGGAAGATATAATATAAGTACCTATTTATTACCTATCCTAAACATTCAAAACGTTTCCAGTTTTTGAAGTACCACCAATCAGAACAAACTTTCTATAGCGATTTATGAAACGTGCTAGTAGTTTTTCATTAAGATAACGCACCATTTCGTGTAAAATTCGGGATCAGGCCACTAACAATAACACACCTTACGTATATGGCGATAAAGTTTAAATTCCCGTTTTAATTTTAATATAGTACCAGCTGCCTGTTTTGATTTATTCACGAAAAAACATCGCCATAAAACGTGTTTTATTTTATTTGGCGAATCTCAGGCATTTACGATCATTTTCTAAATAACTAAATTTTCCACATTATACTATAAAATCATAATCAAAAAGGGGTTCGTAAGTAGGAGTTTTTGAACTTTAAAGCAGTTTTTATTAGTCTGATACTTTATTATTTTTTTCTAAAGATCATCCAAAAAATGCTCGATTAAATATGTGTTCTACTCGCAGTGTTTAATTAAAACATCTAAAATATTTCTAAGCGATCTAATTTTCAATACAAAATCACATGATAAATAATACGAAAATGTTCCGTTCCGCGGCGATGACGCCACTGCTTGTCACGAGTATGTTGTACTGGTGAAAGTTAGTGGTGCTGGCGACACGGTATCGCTTCGAAGTAAATAAGCACACACTTCACGACTAAAAATTACACATCTACCGGATCTGCCGGATCTGCCCTGATGATGGACACTGCAACGATGTCCGAAACGTTGGCTAAAGAAGGAGGTAGCGCAACACGGCATAACACCCCAAAAACAAATAACGAAAATGCTTTTGGCCGTGAAAATCTTAAAACTTATCCAATACGAAAATGGTTTATGATATAGAAATCATTCAGCTCTTTTTACAATAATTTAACTCTTAGTCTAAGCATTGACTTCCAGGTGCCCTAGAAATCTCTAATGCATTTACCTCACTTGCTGAATAGTTGCACTATTAATACGCAACCCAACGGCACGACCGGTTTCATATCAAATACTAATAAAGTCGTGAATAACGAGGACGTAGAATGATAGGAATCCTTCCTTTGCTCATTAAATAGGTAATGAATCACCTTTCACATTGATTTAAAGTTAGATTTACAGTATTGAACTGCCGTAATATCAACAAAAAAATATTATTTTTTGTGGAATTGTGGAATGTAAGGAAATCGCCTATTTCACGAGGAAACTTATCTTGTGATAACTCGACCAAATCAAGGTAGATTAGAAAACAAAGCAGTAATATTAAACTAGCTTTTGCCCGTTGCAGGCAACTAATGAAATTTTTTCAGGGCAAATTTTCGTAAACGTCAAAATATTGTTAAACTATTCTGGAATATTTTGAATAAAACCGATATACGAGTGCGATTTAAGTTTGTTTAGTAACAATTGTGCAAGTGTGTTACGACTTTAAAAGCTTCTAAAACCTCTCTACTTCGAATCTATCGTATCTAATCTGTCGTAAAACATCTCAGGCAGAAGGTTTTTTTACATAATCTTGAATTCCGTAATGCACCTTTAAAATATCAATTTTTCTCAGGAACGTCGTTAAAGTAAAAATAATAAATCCCTTACAATTTCATTTTGTACTGGAAAACTCAAAGATTCATTAAAAGGTGGATCTTTATTAACGGGCGATCCCGTTGGCAGGAAACATAACTAAGGCCGAATTTCTTCGCTGATGAGAGATTTAATTAGAGGTTCAGGGTTTTCACCGCTAAGGGTGCACCGGTAATTCTGCATCAGTTTTTTTTAAATGAAATCTCGTCTTAAAGGCGACAGATTAAAAGTAAGTTTCCTGTCTAGCCAAAATGATATCTGCGGTCGGTTAAACGGGATAGGCAGAGTGGTCGATTTTGGCGTACAGGGCGATGCTTACAAAAAGTGAACTGAACATTAATATATGTATAATATGTTAAACATTAATATAATGTAGGTGGAGAGGAATGCAATATCTCATTTTATGACTTTTTGTCGATGAAAATGTCAAGCAATAACTAAGTAACTTTTAATTAGGGCACACCAGTTTTACAAGAATACTAGGATTGTCATACGCATATGTCATTGAAAAAAAACAAGGATACAATAAATGCCTTGTGGACATGTTTTATGATCCAAATATTTTGCTAATCGGGCCTTTTTTTTTTTTTTTTTTACATTTACTCCACACAGGAGGCCCTGAGGAAAATAATTTCCCTCCGGGCCTATGTCATCTGGGATGCTGTGTGGAGGGTCTTTTTGAGGAGAGGAAGGAATGAACATTGGTCTTGAAGAGACCCATGTTGTAGGAAGGAGGAAACACAGAGGCCGGCAAATCATTCCACAGCCGAGCTGTTGAACACAAGAACGAGTCAAAGAAACGACCCGTTCTCATGTGACAAATGTCAACTGTGTACAAATGTTGGGCACGCGTTTGGCGTGTTTCCCGACTATGCACCGGTGCCGAAGGGATCAATGATGCTAGTTCCTCGGAGCATCTTCCATTGTAATACCGGTAGAACAAGGACAGCATTCCCACCCGACGCCTGTGTTCTAAAGATTGCAATCGTCTGTTAAGATGGGAGAATCTATCAAACGGACCGCCCGTTTCTGCACAGAGTCCAGGGTATTTTTCAGGTATTTTGGAGCTCCAGACCAGAGGTGGCTGCCAAATTCAACCGTGGGGCGCACTTGCGATTTGTACAGGGTTAGCAGTTGTGTACTATTAAAGTATCTGCGGGCCCTGTACAGTACGCCCAGTTTTTGGGAGGCTAACTTTACTCTGGCTTCGATGGAGCCCCCATACCTGAGCTGGTCACTTAGGGTTACACCAAGCATATCAATGGAGGGCCTGTTCGGAAGATTGCTTCCGTTGAAAGAGACTAGATTTAGAGGGCCTTACGTTGCAGTATAAAACAATAATTCACCCTGATTCGAAATTCACGTGGGATATACATCAGGCGAGTGACAGTAAGATAGAGCGCATGCTAAATGCAAAATTTGTTTCCTTTGAAGTTTGTGTGGAAAGCACTTCTGTTTTCTTCTTCATACCACGGAAAAAAATATTTTAATTAAGAAAGCTTTTTAGCAGATAGGTACTATTCTTCATTAAAAATGTATGAACGCCAGGACACCATCGTTTAAAATAATTAGATAAGATCTATATAAAAGTAAAACATAACCCCCAGTAACCAGTAACCACGCTCTATTTTTAGTACGAAAGGTATCAGAAAGTATTTATAGATATTGGGTTATAAACATGCAATTCTAGTTTGTGGGTTACCTTGGTTTGTGGGTTGTTTGGTTGGCAGTGCTGATATCTTGGACATAAAGCCGCGGATAGATGAGCGGTACTCACAACCGATAAGCCGAGGGCGTCGCGATGCCGACGCCACGGAAGCTTTTTTCTATAGAAAATGATTTTGTATGTGTTTAAAATATGGTTTTCGTTTTAAATTGCATCATACTCACCGAAGTTAGTTAGATGTAGTAAGGTTATATACTATGATTAGTTATAAGTAAAATAAACAGGTATCCTTTGAAGGAATTGGTTTATGTAATTTTATGTATGTAATAACTTTTAAAACTCGATACTCAAGTAGGTAAGAACATCATCTGTTAAAAAACCAGTAAAATAAAATTTAAAAAATCAGGGTGTGCAATTCACATGCAGTAGAATGAAGGTAAAATTCAGAAAACTAAAGTAGACAAGAGTAAGAAAGCTATGAAGCTCCGCACAAACAGGAGACCGATAGGCTACGAAGTACCGCATAAAGAGGAGACCGTTTATAGTATCTCATTCTCTCGCAGGTTAAATCCTGTTCAAACACATTCATCTATGTTTTTGTCTCTTTTTAGTGTCGCTATTTTTCGTTTCATCGAGTTTCAAATCACTTTAAATCAGATCAGTTTAAATGTAAAGAAGTTTTTACTTCAAAAATAAAAATATTTTTTTTAGGTTAGTGTTGGAATGCGATTTTTACCCAAACTTTAATTGAGAGAGTTTCCATTTAGGATATCTGTATATCTATCGTACTAAACGGTGAATTGAAATATTGAGGGCATTACTAATAAACCTATTTCAAATATTCCACAACTATATATAAATATTTAAAACATGTTAATTACCAAGGGGTCTAAAAGATGGCATTTAAAATAACACGAATGATAAAATTATGTATAATTACTTTTGGAAATATTTTCGGTTTATTTGACAAATGAGTAATTTTTTTAATGAGACATTTATTTTTCTTTAGAAGATTAAATTTTACACTTAAATTTTAGTAATAAGTCTGTCATAGCTACTCTCTAGAAAGGCCGCAAGTATGCCTCTAGAACAGTGTCGGATGCGAGGGTCAGAAGTTCAATAGTATTTATTAGTAGCAGCAGTTGTGAGTAATAAAAGGTCCAATCATGGCATCATCTGCGGTCTTGTCACGAATGCCTGGACTGATATTAAAGTGGCAGTAGTAAATAGCAATAAGATAGTTTGAAATTGAACTAAACTAACTATATCACACCATTTCTACGCAGAGGTAGGGAAGAGAGCATCAAACATGCACACACTTCACTTCATTATTATGCACTTGGAAATACTTTCTCGGTATTAGTAGTAATAATAAATAAAATCAATGTTAGCATAAAACTGTTCTTCTGCATGGGCTCTACATAATTCAAAGAGCAAATTTTACTTCAATCACAATTCCACAAAATAATTTGTATTTCACATTTTTGTAAAAGCCAGTATGGGCATATAGTAATATAAATGATTTATTGCTCTATCTTAAGATGAAGCCATAGTAAATAATGCAAAATCATATGTTTTTGTTTTGAAAATTTGATCGCTTATATCGGTATCGAATATCGGTCATTTTTTTATAAGTCTTTTAATAAGCCTATAAAAAAATAAAGTATAAGGTCTAAAAAACACACTTTCAAGTCCAAACTCTCCTATTTATAAACCCCTTTTCGGTTATGGTTTTATTGTATAATGTGGCAAATTCAGTTTATTTTATAAAGATCGCAAAAAAAGTTGATATTTACACCCAATCTTCCCAAAATAAAATAAAATATGCATTTTCGCGTTGTTATTTTACAATACGGCCGCTAGTCGACGAATTCGGTTTTTCAAAGTGAACCCTATGGTGTCCACCGAAGAACTACTGTTCACGCCACAGTTGCCAAACCTCAGTCACGCCCCGAACTGAGCGGGAGATGGACGTGTCACTCCGCGTCGCTTGATTTCGTGAAATTAATTTTAAATTTCCGTTTTATTACAATAAACAATGCGTAAAACAGGAATTAATATTTTTTACAGACCTTTACGAAATCAACCTGTAAAACAAAACTCTCAAATACCTTTTCCAACCTTTTCAAAAGCTTTTTCTCAAGTATTTTTAAACTCCTCCCATAAAAGGCGTGAATTCCGATTTCGATTTTTTCCTGAACTAGTGGATCGCCTTAAAAACACTTTTTTACGCTGACTCTTAAAAAATAACCCGACTCAAATATTTGATTCATTTTATCTTTTTAATCACCAACCTTCTTCCAACTCTTTCTCCAACTCTTCTTCCAACTGATTATATATGTATTTTATGGCAAGGTACTGTTTAATGTAAAATATATTTTATGTAGATACTGGCAATTTTGAATGCTGGTCACACCGGACAAGCAATACTTCCAATTTCTACCACCAAAATCACTCACGTCCAAAGTATCCTGGCGTGTACAGCTATTAGATTTAGCCTCCCAACTTTGTCAATTGAAGTGTCAATCTTACCAAATCAACAAAATTGTTGATTTGGTAAGTTTGACACTTCGATAATATATTCTCCTGACACTCATTTCTACATCCATCCTCTCTACAAGCAAGTGTCCTGATCTAAAGCCTCGATGACACACGGCGAGTTACAAGCTACTATCTCCTAAGTTTTAAAAGCGGGTAAATCGGCGAGTGAGATTGTCATAATGACACAAAACTGTCCACTCGCTCAGAAGCGTAGGAAACTGAGGTCGCTTTTAGCGCCAGTAACAAGAATAACGACGCCTGCGTGAACTAATTCTTCAGATTTTTGACAGTTGAAATCAGCTGTTTATCGGAAGCCATGTTGGAAACGTGAATAAACCAATCACGAGCAAGCGGAGCAAGTGTGTAGGCGAGTAAAGTTGACGACCTTTCAACTTTTTTTCGTAGATTGTCAACAATCTGCTAGTTGCTGCTAGTTAGCAAGTGACACGATGATACTGGGCGAGTTTACTAACAGATAGTGAATTTCCCAGATAGTAGCTTGTAAACTAGCCCTGTATCATCGACGTTTAGGGCTAGGTTGTAACAAGCCATAACATAATTAGTTTAAAATAAAACTGTAATCAAAGACTTCTGTTCTGGGTGTCGAAACATTATTTTAAAAATTGCTTTTTTATGTTAAGTTATTTTAGTAAGTTAAAAAAATCTTAGAATGCTCTTGTAATTAATTCAACATCGATAGAGCTTGATTAAACTTGTACAAAGGTATAATGCAGGTAGGCAGTTACTTCCTTTAACTAAACATAAATATTTGTGAATCAAATTAATAACGCCTCATTAAAATCAGTATTTATTTAGATATTTACAAAAAACAAAATATTCATGGCATTCACAGGGCATTGTATAAATTTATAACGTTAATTCATTTTCTTCCTTTACTTGCTCATTAAAAATTACACACGCCGTTAAAAGGAGTATTACGACTTCATTATGATTATCTTTTATAAGTCCCCGCATTCATCGGAGGCGTCGACGTGTAAAATTGTTGATTGTTTATGAGCAAAAACATATTCCCATATCATATCAAGTTATTGTTACAAGCTAATTCCTCCTTTAGCACCTACCCGGTCACGCTCCGTAACGGGCGGGTTAACCGCCGCGGTTACCGATACCCGTATATAATTAATTTTACACCTTATACTAATTTAAACAATTACAACCCTTCATAATGAAATAATAACATTATTGCTATGATAAAAATTGTATGAGTGGGAACGGTGTACGGTTTCCCAAACGCCAGTTAATTTTTTTATTTAGATCCAGTTCGTGTGGTCTTTTGTAAATATTATTGGAGTGAAAACTTCTTTAGCACCGTTGTGATTTGAAACTCGATGAAACAAAAACGAGCAACACTAAAAAGAGACAAACACCTATATCTATAGGATTTAGCCTGCGAGAGAATGAAATAGACTAATCGGTTCTCTTTGTGAGGTTCTTCGTAACCTATCGGCCTCCTCAATAAAATAAAATTAATGTAAATTTATTTTTAGACTTTGTAAAAATATTATTATAAATAAACCCGGCAATTATCCTACTCCCGATACACTGCATTTGTCTCATTCTCTCGAAGTTTAGTTTTCTGAAGGTTTCACTTCTGCCGCGTGTGAACTGCATTTGATGATTTTTACACTTTTCTGCACTTTTTTTATTTAGATCCAGTTCATGTTGTCTAATGTAAACATTATGTCTAATAGAAAAATGAAACAATACAACTTTGTATAAACCACTTATACAATGCGTAAATCCTACCGGTTTCGGAACAAACGTTCCTTCTTCAGGGAAAGCTTGATAACCACAAAGTGATAGCTACATTCAAAAATATTATTTTTAATGTTTATTAAGTACATATGTTTTACATTTTTCTTTAAATATGTTTAATGTAGGTACAATTTTTAATTTCACTAGGATTCAAGCATTTATTTTTTAATTAACCCCACACATATGGCCTTGAAGAAAATAATTTCCCTTAGGGCCTATACCATATTTGGGCATGCTATGTGAAGGAGCTTTTTGGTTATCAACCAGGACCATCGTAAATCCTCAGTTTGGGAGGCGGGTATGAGAATCGACGCCCCTGAAGTACTTATTGGATAACCAACACCCCTCAAGTGAAGAGGGGGTGTTGGTTACATATAGGTCACCTCAAGTGGTTTGCTACGTTTGGTGACTTAGCAGGGGTGCCCTGGTTAATGGAGTGATGTATATCTAGATCTTCCGCGTGACCTGCCGGATCGGGAGAGACTGGTCGAGAGAGACCTAACTTTGACCTCTCCAGCCGGACTCTCTCGATCCATCGCCTTGCGAAGCAGAGGGTGGATTCATACATCCGTCACTCCTGAACACATTGATCCCCAGATTCCTACCCACCCCTCTGACTTTTTTTCCTTCCCAGAACTTCTTCTCCTTCCTTTCCCTCCACACAGAATCCTCAAAGATGACACAGGCCCAAAGAGATTTTGTCTCAGGGCGTCCAGTCTGGAGGAGCTAGTACAAAAGGTATTAGGTATAAATTTGTATAATTATACCTATAATTTTAGTAATTTGCGTATGTGCCTACTTATTTCCTCCATTGGTTTAAAAACTATATTAATTAGCAACTCTGACACGATGATGACAGACGCACGAAATATCCTCAAATACCCCCCAACGAACATAACGTCTTTTCATGTATTTTAATTCCTGTACCTTGTAAAATAAATATTTAACTGCCGCAATTAATTATTTGGGAATAGTGTGACGAGATTAATTACGCATTAAATGTCAGAAGTTATAACATTTGGACACGTCATTTGGGGCTAGTAATAATTAATACGCTTAATATATGTTGTTTGACTTAAAGCTGGTTTCAAGGGCGGCATTATGCCCTCAAATATCATTGTTTTAACCCGGCGAGCGTAGGGTTCAAATTCGTAACATCGAGCGTAAGGTGGGTATTTTTCACCCGAAATTCTTACTAACATATTTTTTTATTTTCGACTTATTACTATTTTTAATTGGACAGTATACTTAATTTACCGGTTTTTCTAAGCACTTGTTATAAGAAACTACATATAAAAGTGTTATAGTAAGTAGTTCAATCATTTTTATTAGAATCAACATTTTTCTTACAGAATTCAACTAATGGCACTTAATTCGCCATTTTTATATTAAACTAAATATAATCACAAAAAAACTAACATCCTCTAAGGTTTTAATCATAACAAACACAAATTATAAAAATTATAAAAATTATTAAAAATATTAAAAATATAATTCTTCCACAACTAATCTTAGTACTTGTGAAAAATAGTAACACCGAGCGCCAGGTGGGTATAACACACCCGCCGACGACTTTGACGATGTCTAACAGCCTCACTAACCGGTGAATGACTAAATTCTCGTTTCTTGTCGCTTCCTTACCTCCCCGCGCAGTTACTCAGGCGCGCAGAGCATAATAATAATTCGCTATTAAAATCTTGATCGATTTATCTTGGTCTGGGTGTACCACACCCAACCTTACGCTCGCCGGGTTAACAGAGTAAATCAATAAGTATTCTACGATACGGGACAATGATTCCTACACTTTCTGAAACTTTAATATTTTACCTTCAATGAATACGTTTTCGTTGTGCTTTTATTTTCTTCTCGGGCTAATTTGTTCTCTTTTGGGAACAACTCATAAAGGTCTCATAGAAATCTCTGTGTCTTCCTTACTATAAATGGTGCGAAATATGAACTAAATGACATTAGAAAGAGAAAATACCACAATTTACATTAAAATCTAAAAGTTTAGGTACCACTAAATAAATAAAATGTACACCTTTATGAAATCAAAGTTTCCAAACGCAATTTGAAAAAAAATGATACCTTGGGAATTTCTTATTCATTATTTTTCCATCAACACTTAACTTAAAGTTAAGTGTTGAATACATTTATAATACACTAGCTGGTTCCCGGCATGCGTTGCAACGCTATATTCAAAGAAATACATTGTTTCTCCCTGAATCAACTTTCCCATGCGTCCCCATTTCCCTCCCGCACACCCTTCCTAGCTATCGTTATAAATTATAGCCTATATGTTATTCTGATGTATGATATATTTTTTTAGTTTCTATATATTTGTAAAGTTTCATTAAAATCCATTCAGTAGTTTTTGCTTGAAAGAGTAACAAACACACATACATCCATACAAAATTTCGCGTTTAGAATATTTGTCTAACAAAAAATGTGTGTGTTTTTGGTTTTTTTTGTTATCAGTAATTTTAGTTAGAAAAAACGTAAGGTGAGCAATTTGTAAAACTGTTTATGTTGTAAACAAAAATATATATAGGTATATCTAAAATTATATGTTCAGTTTCGCATTATAAAATTTGAAAGCGTTTTCATCTCAAAAACAGATTTTAGTTTTCGGTTACGTTCATAAATGTTACATTCATTTGAATTTTATTGAAAAACTGAAATATTTTGGCCTTCTGACAAAATACGCCCGAGGGCTGGGGGGTTAAATTTTTCATCCGTTACAAATTTTATTTTTACCACACACAATTTGCCGTTTAAAATATCTGAAGTCTTATCAACGGAGTCATTAGCTTAAAATGCTAGTTAGCTCAATGCATTTAAATAATAAAACTACTTCAACGATATATTTGAATATTTTCAACATTTTCCATTTTCGTTTCCGGGATTTTATTACATTTCCAGGTGAACGAACGCCAATTTGCCTCGAATATTTCGTAGGTTGTTTCCCAAGACAATAAATTTAAAGAAAAAGCTCATGGTAATAGAGTACTCGTAAAAGATTCTTATGCAAACAATGTCACGATTTATATCTTAATTATAAAGATTGTTCATGTTTTCAGATGAATCAACGTTCATATAACTTGTAATGTTAATCATTACATTATCATTGTAATGTCCACTAGCACGAGTTTTCATTTTAAAATAACAACCAATGCTATAAACAAACTCGCAATTCGTAAATAGCGCTTAAATTTTGAATCTATCCCAATTAATTAGGCCGGAATGATTAGTGAGTTTCATTTCTAACCAACAATTAAATAATTTTATCTATCGTAGAACTCTGCAATTAGAAATCCCAAAAACGATAAAAATAACACAGGGGTAATGGAAGTTCCGAGATAAATTACAATTTCCTTTCTTTGACTTGAAATTTATGGACTTATTTGCATGAGGATTTTCACCTCGGCCTATTCTGTGTTGTCAAATATTAGTCATTTATTAGGCACGCACTTGTGATGAGGCCCAACTGATAGTAGGAATTATATTGTTCGCGGCGGGAGGCCTTGGCTTTCCTCGTAGCCCAGGATATGTTTCAATTGAACAAAACTGTACCTTATCACTGTCATACTTAAATATTTTACGTGTCCGCGTAATGAAGATATGCAAAGAGGTCTGTGGCTTTGTTGTAAATAAATAAATTGATAACATTACGTATAATTACATTTTTAATAGAGCTGTTATTGGAGTTCTGAAACAAGCCGTTGAATGAAACGAGTTTTTGATAATTCCCTCAAGATTATAATATTGGCATTCGAGGTTAACAAACTGCTTTGTTATTTTTCAATGCCTGAGTTTTTATCACTTCTAGTCAGTCATTTCCTTGAATAATGGTCGTAAAAATAGGCTAAAACTCGTGTGGATAGAGGTAAATACGTCCATTAGTAAAAAGATAATAATATTATGTAGGTTGACTATAAAACTAAAAATTTATTTCCGTTAGTTACCCCATAAACATAATTGTGAAAAATGGGTTTGAGCCCAGATTAATACGAAGCTAAATTAGAAATGCTAGAAATGATCAATGAAAAGATAAATGAAGTAATTTATTTCATTCACTCGTTTTCTATGAATAGATGACTTCGCTATCACGGCTCGCCCGCTGGTCATGGCTTTTACCGTAAATTGTTGCCTATTTGGTATATTTCCACCCCGATATGAACTTTTACGATTCCGATTACAAAATGACAGTTATGCCCCCTTTCCTCGCAAGCGAAAAGCTCCTCCGCGCGGGCTAATTTAGTACGGGAGGAATATCAAAATTAACTGGCAAGTCGGTTAAATTTGTAGCTTTTATGTGTTTCACGCCATGTCAAGTAACGCCGTTTCGTTACGTATCAGGAGGCACCTGCTTTACATATTTTTGTACATACACAAATAAAGTTTACCTGACTTGAATTATGTAGGTATTCAGAATATTACACGCTCGCCTGCTCTATGCCTGTTGGCTGTTCTACACAGCGAAAGCTCGCCGTTCTTGTTATCTGCTAAATGCATTATTCTATCCATCACCGAGGAGGTACTTGACTCACTTGTAGGTACACCTGAAACAATGCAAAAACCACCCAACAAAGCCTTCCGAAGATATGCCCCGCATTAAATTATTGTTTAGTCAGAAATTTATATCGGTTATAACTTGTTATCTTAAATTGGCGTTTTTTAACAAGAAACGCGCACACCTACTTGTTTTCTTTTTGTTTGATTTTTTATGAATTAAAATTCGTAACGGAGAGCGATTTGTTGATTCTCAAGGATTATAATGAATCAAACAACTGATTGAAGTAAAAAAACGTGAAATTGGAAATAAATAGCTAATAAATATGTACTTACAAATTATCAGCATTAAGTTTTGCTCATTTCCTGGATTTTTTCATTGAATTATCTATTTTTCATCAACATCTATTAATTCGTTAAAATTTGTACATTGATGAAAACGAACAATGTACGCTGGTATTATTATGTGGTGTAGCCAGGTCCGTGCAAATGGCGTCAGCACAAGAATATTAATTACACGGTGCTATCAGCGCGTACATCTCGGGCGCAATCCTATTTACATAATCCGCCGTGTGGGAGGCTACAGGCAACCTGCAGCGGACAAAGCGGACTAATTTGGAATTAAAATGGTAACATTTTATATGTATATAATATCAAAAGAATGGCGGCAAAGAGGTGCGGGCTTCGCCACTTGTGTTCCATATTTGAAAATTTGTTCGCGCTTTCCGCCGCGCAAGGCGGGAAACACGACCAGCCCGCACACACCCATACTAGAAAGCTATAAAAATAAATAAAATAGGTATCTACGCACATGTTCATTGTTTAGATTTAGGGTTATAATTTAAATTATATAATTTGTAAGCACATGGTAAAGCTAAGAGACATGTGAAACATAGCTTTTGGGGTGGTTAACGTGCCTACCTTCTCGTTAATAGATTAGAACAAATTAAAATGAAATCTTTGTTTAGGGGGTTGTGTATTATGGCAAATAAACATGCATATCTATTTCCCAACCAGTTACAGTTTTCATTATATATACAATCATAATATGTCAGTATATAGGTACAGGGGTATCCGCCGGGGTGACAACAATTTGCTTGTCACATGTGTAATTAAACGTTATTATTAGTAATGCCTTACATCATGGGTTGCACGGAAGTTAGTGACTACCTGTTTGGTGGTTCAAAGCTCTCCAAAATACAAGTATTAATACACTTATTCTTTGCCTGTGGTGATCGACACATAAATGACATTACGACCTGAGGGCCGAATTTCTGTATGTAAAAAATATTAAATGACAATTTTGATCAAATCACATAAAAAATATGAATTTTGACCAAAAATAAAAATTTACATAAATGTAGGTACCAGTTAGCACAAATCATAACTCCGTTGACAAGCACAAGCTTTGGACGAAACCAAAATAATTAACAGACAATAAAAGCTTTTAACAATCTTACACTCGATGCAAAAAATAAGCGAAACAGTAAACATTTCACTAAGGAACCAAAAAAGCGACATTATGCAAATTTCACATCTAAGAATAAAACCATATTTCAAATCAATCCTACAATTCATATTTTAACATGTACCTTTGAATAAATTATTAACAATATAAGCAACAGTGATATTTACAAGAATTTTATTTTTAAAGAATAGTGTTATTTACTGTGAACAATAGACCTCGGGTCCTAAGAAGTTAATTTCTAATTTTTATTTTAAAAAACCTAAATTTCCTCTGAAATCATGTGATATGTAAGCAGATTCTTATTATAGTTATTTTTAAAAAAATCAAATAAGAAATTACAAAAATTTGTCCAAGAAGAAGCGTCACTACTTCAATGACGATTATTTTTTCAAACTGTTTGCAGGCATGATTAATAATTGAAAAATCGAATAAGTCCAAATAAATATGACGTTTTCACAATTGAAAAATAATCATAACTTAACCATTAAAACGGCGACCAACTTAAAACGGAAAAGGATCATATAATCACATTTACTGATAGACAAAATTCAAAAATGTATTATATTCCCCACAGACCAAACATCTGTCCTCCGATGTTGTCTAATTTTCGTTACAGCCTTTATTATTGTTTAATTTATTTTATTTTATTATTGTATTTTAAAAAAAATTAAAACAGGGCTCGGCACGGGTAAAGTAAAACGGGTAAAGAAACGGAACGTATAATCAAATTTTCAGATAGACATAAGCAAAACGGTTGATTTACCACAGGACCTCGCTAGTAATATATTAGGTACCTATATTGCCCACAGACCAAATAATCTGGCCTGTAATATTGCCTAATTTTCATTACCACTCTTATTATATTATTTTAGCCTATATTATTTAATCAAATTTTAATTTACTTATTTTGATTTTGAAATATATGTATAGTATTCAATTTAACTAAAAAAAATATTCAAACAGGCAGTGCCCCGCCAAACGTAATTATACAGTGTAAATAAACATTAGAAATGCAAGGCAATACATTTTGCATTCCGCTGTGCCTTACATGTTCGCATGCATTTTTCTTCCATAAACCGAGTGAGAACGGTATAAATTGAAGCCTCATAAAACCGTTGTAAAGGCGAGGAGAAAAGAACTTTACCCAGCGGCTGCGGCTGCGGCTGCGAGGGGGTTAGGTCTACGGTTCTTTAAATGATTTAATGACCGGCAATATCTCAACTGCCTTATTCTGCTCACTGA
The DNA here is from genome assembly GCA_929108145.2 of Limnephilus rhombicus. Lineage (NCBI taxonomy): Eukaryota > Metazoa > Arthropoda > Insecta > Trichoptera > Limnephilidae > Limnephilus > Limnephilus rhombicus. The sequence continues at coordinate 31,848,016 of OV815272.1, read as the reverse complement.
TATAATTCGCTGGATTTATGTCTCTACCTACTAGTCCCGGTACCAGGATAATTATCTATGCATTCCTACCGCGGAGTATAATCGTCCTCGACTATTATCCACATTGTCTTTATTTTGTCGCTGGATGCTCTTGATAAGTGTGTAGGCGAAGAAATGTCCGATGAAACTTTTATTATCGGGGAGATGATACTTAATTGAATCCGACAAGTCAGGATGATTGTTGTGAGAATATCTCTTGCAACAATTGAAGCTTACGTAGTACCTACCTAATAGTTATGTTTGATATCATTTACAAAAACCTTCAGAAAAACTAGCTTCAGCGGGTAGACCGGGTTGTTACTTATTAAATTTACGAAAAGTTGCTCAAATTATAGGAAAATGTCATTAGAGCCTTTAGAACTCAAATCAGGGACTTGTCCATTCTAAGGCCGTAGTTAAGAGCCAAAAGGTAACAAATCAAATAATTTTCCATTTCAAAGAAAATGCCAAACAAATAGAATCCTTTTTGTAATATTTATCTATACCTATCATTGAAGAAGAAGATAATAAACTAAACGAAAATATGAAAGAGAACAAGACACAGCAAATTAGAAAAAGATAATGGTCGCAACTGGGACTCGAACCCAGAGCCTCTCGTCTAACCCGGACGTGCGCATTTACCAATTCAGCCATTGCTACCTTCCATAAAACCGTCATAATTGTCAATCTCATGTATTCAAATTTTTAGAATGTATTGACAATATTGTCGTCGAATTTTTTTACTTCATATTCCTTTTTCATTGGAAACAATCGTTCTAAGAACTGGTTTGTAACCTATAAATATAGAAATATATCCGATTTTATTCATATAGAACATATATTGACCTTTTTTATAGAAGTCAAAATGAAGAATATATGACGCAAATGTGAATGGTAGAAAAGTCGGGGACGCCCGAGAAATACATGGCACGACCAAGTGAATCAGATTCTTGAGTCGGGTCATGTCAGAGTCAATAATCGAAGAGCATGTATGAGACGATGTATGAATGTGAACGAGGCAAGGAGTGTGTGCCAAGACCGAGTTCTTTGGCGGTCCGTCCTCTCTGCCCCTGCCCCTATCTACCCCTGCGGGGAAACGGCGTGATGGTTAGTTAGTTAGTCTAAAGTCTAAATGAATATTAATTTTTTTATAATAACAACTCTCTTTTTATAACTTTTGAAGGTTATTCTAATCAATGTTATGTTTGTAATATATCTTTGAAGAAGAAGATAACACTAGTAATCTAAACGAAAATTTTATTAGTATTATTTTCTTCTTAAACGACAAATTATTTTCTTTTTGTTTGTCTTTAAAGAAAGCTTAAAACATAAAGCTTTTTGAAAATAAATATTTACATAACACAATCAAACGACTAATATCATTAAAATTATATCGTATTTCGAGGGAGATTGGAACTTTATTCCAATGGCAGGACTTACCTGTTTCCTTTATTAAAAGTGCTTGCAAATAAATCGTAGATTGAAAGCCTTTCATGGACGGAAAATAGATTAATAAAATCGGTACTTACCTAATCTAAACTGTTACGGATGAAAAAATTACACAAAGGATTTTTTATACAAAGCGCAAATTTTGTATATGTTTTATTAAGCAAAAAGCGCACCTCATAGACACCTATGTAGAATCTTATTTCGTACTGGTCATCAAGTCACAATAACTCGGAAAACGTCTTATAAAATGAGTTTCCAGTGCGCCATCGTTCGTGCTATCATTCCGCCCCACATTATAGTTGATGGTCCCAGGCTATCCTTACTATCCATTATCTTTGGCTCCACGACATAGGCCATGGCGTATTCCATGGTCTATCTATGTCCAGTGTATGGCGAGGGTGTGCCCGTCACAATCGAATAACAATGCATTATTTGTCCAAGACTTGACTTACATTAATGGTTCGCCGGACCTGCGTTCCTAAACCTACGGTATAATGACGCAACGATTATCAACTTATTTATACGACAGCACTTATCATAAGAACGCATTTTTATGAGGTCCTCCGGAAACTTTATGGAATAGATTTAATTTATTCCTTTCTCTGGGCTTCACAATATTTATCTACCGGTAATCAATAACTAAAAGAATTCAGGTGGGTTTAGATTAGGTCAAATTATACCTTCAAAAATACGCTAATAAACAAATATTTCTTAAATTTTTAAGAGATTGGTTGTCATTAATGGTTTTTTATGGATATAACAAAAAGTGTTTTCTTGATTTTAATCAGTAGGTACCTAGCAGTGCTTAAGTGTTTTTGTTTGAGAATAATTATTAATTACTAGTATTAGGGGGGTTTTTACTCCACCTCCTCCATCTTCCACATCCCCACTCCACTCCCCACCTCCCCGCTCCCCCAAACCCTCATCTTCCTCCTCCCCCTCTCCCCCCCTCCCCTCTTCCTCCTGCTCACCTTCTCCCAGCCCGCTTCCCTCACCCGCTCCCCCCCCCCCCGACCCCCCCTCCATACCCGTTAAATTCATTTTTCAAACAGCTCGCGTGCCACCTATTAAAGCGTAACAATCAAACATACACAGTTTCGAGTTTATAATACAGTATAGATTAGTATAATTTTAACTATCAGAGGGATCTCCATAGTAACCTAAACAAATAACAAAATGACAGCGCACGTCAAATAATTACTTATAGTTACCAAGCAACGCTTTGCTTTCGTCTGGACAATAAACGTATAATAAACAATTTCATAACGCCAGAGCTTACCAATATATATAGCCTACATTACTCGCAAATAATGTAGCTTTCTATTAGTGAAAGAATTTTTAAAGTCAATTCAGTATTTTTTGCGTGAAAGAGTAACAAACATACATCCATACAAACGTTCGCCTTTAAAATATTATTAGAATTACGAGTATATTCGTGAGCTCCTACTGGTGATTTCTCTAAATAATACTATTTCAAAATTAGACGTCATAGGAAAATATCATTACTGTAAAATAGAATTTTACAGAAAAGTCAATTTGAAGAAGACACACGTTATTATTTACTTTTCATGCGAATACTTTAAAGTCATTTTGAGAATCCAATTTATGTATTTAGTTGTTCAATTTATTACTGGAAGTAGCATTTTAAAGATAGTATTAACCTTTTCAGGAATATTAGATTATTCCATTATAATAATGTGTAAATTTAAAAATAAATGCTGTTGAACAGCTCTTTAATTCTTCTTAAGGCATTTTCGTTGAGGTATCGAAGATCAAATCTTAGTACTTGATATATAATCTTGAAGATTTTAAGTTATTCACCCACATTTCGGTACCTCAATAAATTTCAAAGCGCAGTCGAAAATAAAACAAAGGATGCAGATACATCCCTTTATTGTTAACTCCATATATATAAATTTTAATTTACACCTGCAAACGTAATAATTATCGCATGGAGTTGAACGGAACATCCGTTGTATTTCACCAAGGAACTGAGAGTAGTAATCTGGTTAAAAATAAATTATTAACACTATGAGCCTGAATTCATTAATTGATTGTGTTGGGCTGTTTTGTATTTGTAAGAATGTTGATTTCGCAACGATGTTCCAATTGGAAATAATTTACATAAATTGATGTACGAAATAATAACGTGATCAATGGTTTAAAAGTATCAGTCAGTCGTTTAAAGTATCAGTCAGTCGTTGGTGGCTCAAGTGAGATGATTTTTATTGGAAATATTGCATTTTTTATTGTAATTTGTAATTTAAATGAGTTGGCATGTGATTCGAGTTCATTATTCTCAATATTGGTAATTTAAAAAAAATCATAAACAAACATATTATTATTTTACAATACGGTATTATTGGCTGGGAAGGAACATAATGTGATATGATTGATAATTAAGGTAATCTTGAAAAAATCGTCTAAATTTTCTACTGAATTTCTTTTTTCAATATTCAATGTGCCTACAATAGACAAAATGTGTAAAAAATATTCAATACTTCAAATTTACAAAGAAATACAGTTAAATACTCGTAACTTCCAATTCAATACATCAGCAAGATACCAGAAAACTATTAAAATCTCTAAATTTAACACTAAGCACATTCAAAATTCCTATCTCTATCTAGACATAATCTATCATAACAATCTCCCATTAAAATTAAAAACTATCGAAAACATGCAAGAATTTAAGCCCAAATTAAAAAATTATCATAAACTGCTATATAAGTACCAATTATGTTTACTTTTTATATCTTAAAGTATGCTATTTTATAAATCATTCATTTCTTAGTTTCTATAGCTTTAAGTCTACTGTTGTATAAATCTTTCGTTCTGTCGTACATATCCTTTACTTACTAATTACAATATTTTTTGTTACTAACTTACACGATTCATTAATTTATAATGATTTCTTAATTTTTATTGTGATTTTTAAAACTTATCATGATTTTTAAATTTATACATGATTTTCTACCCTAATTATTATTTACAATAACAGTTATTACTAACTTACACGATCTTTTAATTTGCTAATTGAGCTAGAATTCCCTCACCAATTTTTTGTTTCCTTGTTAAAATCTTATATAACTATGTAACTGATGTAACTTTATGTGTATTTTTAATCAGCATTGCCAAAAAAAAAAAAATTTTTTTGAATGATAATAAATTCACTTACAAAGATTTATAACTAAGGTAATCTTAAAAAATTGTCTATTTTCTACTGAAACACTTTTTAACATATTCAATATTCCTACAATAGACACAGTGTATGAACATGTTAAACAGATAATTCTTACAATTCAATATATCCGCAAAAAATCAGATTAATATTAAAATTCCAAAAATGAGCACCATGTAAATTCAAATTACCTACCATTCATTATATAGGAACCACCTTCAAAATCAGCCAATTGAAAAATTACCTTACTAGGTACTGTATGCAGAATTTAAACAATCCATCAATCTTCAAAGTTAATATTCAAGTTCTGTGATAGTCGAATTCAAGTTCTGTTACTATCCAGCTACTGTGAGACAACCGGCCCATGATAAAATATTCACTATACTACAATAGACCTTTCACAGAACTTAAAATATGTCTGAAATTTGATGAATTGTTAAAATTCTGTGGAACAACCCTTCATATACTCGAAAGTTCGTTATTGTTATTATTTTTCTTAAAACCTTATTTTATTCGATAAATTTAAAGTTTTTCTTATTTTTTTTCTTATATTACTTATTATTATTTTCCGATTATTATTATCGAAAAAAAAATTTTTTGAAATTGCTATATTTCTAAAAATTTCTTTTATGCATAAATATTTATAAACAATTTTTTGAAAGATATTATTTGTCATAAATTCTTTTATGTAATTAATTCATTTATTCAGTTATTTCTTATATGTAATAAATTCTAATTTGTAAAGTGTAAGAAATTAATGATCATATTAAGCATATTCATTTATTATTATTATTATTATTACATTACAAATTCCTTCACCAAACACAAAAGCCTCGTCACTTTATGGCGAAGAAAAGCTGTTATGATTATTTAACTTTATAATACGCTGTGAAAATGTCACAATTATTGTGTTGTTATTGTAAAAAAAATACATGTACTTATATTTTTTTAATTCTGCTTGTAATTGTAGTAGGTACCCACTATAAATACGTATGCCAATATAAACAGATTTCAATATTTTGTTGGGAACTGCTCTGCCAGTGAAGCCATCTAAATAGATGCAATGAGGTATCTAAACAGGATAACTTTTTATTTTATTTATATTCGAATAAAACCACTGGTAATGACCACCTAATAAAAAATAAGATTTGAATACATTAAATATTTGCATCTTCATTTATTTCCACCAATTTGAATATGGGTGTTGTTTTTTCCGCTTCGCATACGTTACGGGTCCCCGCGGGGGGCAGGTGGGGCCGAATTAGCCGGGGCCCGGGTCTCACCGGGCAACGCCGGGTCCTGCCGGCTGCCCGAGCTCGGTGCGCGCGCATGTCGCCTCCGGAAGCTTGTTAATGATCACTTTAAGGATGCGCTTTGACTATAAGTTCTTTTGTTCAAAGTTACAGAGTCGAAAGGTTAATTTGGTAGATAATAAAAAGTTTTTCTATTGAAAAAAAAAGTTAGGAAAAAATGTTAAATAAACAGTCTTATTGTTTGATATCTACCCTTCAAGCAAGGCAAAAAGAATATTATATATATTAATATATAATATATTAATATATAATATATATATTAATTATATATAGAATATTAATATATATATATAAATTATTTTCCTCGGGCCTATGTACATTAACTCCACACAGGAGGCCCGAGGAAAATAATTTCCTTCAGGGCCTATGTCATCTGAGATGCTGCGTGGAGGGTCTTTTTGAGGAGAGAAAGGAATGAACTTTGGTCTTGAAGAGGCCCATGTTGTATGAGGGAGCAAACACAGAGGCCGGCAAATCGTTCTACAGTCGAAGAAGCGACCCGTTCTCATGTGACAAATGTCAACCGTGGACATATGTTGGGCACGCCTTTGGCGTGTTTCCCGACTATGCACCAGTGCCGAAGGGTTGAATGATGCTAGTTCTTCGGGGCATCTTCCATTGTAATACCGGTAGAACAACGAAAGCATTCCCACCCGACGCCTGTGCTCTAAAGATTGCAATCCGTCTGTTATGATGGGAGAAACCATCAAACCAACAATTACGGACGGAAATGTAAACTAATTTACAAAATTTTGCACCTAACCTATATTATTTATTGGTTATCGTTTTTCAAATATGCACCCCTCTTACATCCACAAGCAAATGCTTAATGGAAGAGCAGTAGAAATTATAAGACGCAAAATAAAACACTGTAAAATAACAAGAATTACGACATACAAAAAAAGGTTGTATTTTACATATATAAAGATTTATATATAAACAAAAGATTTATTATTATCATTAATACATAAATAATATTTTGTTACATAGAATATAAAAATAAACAATAATTTAAAAAATATATATTTAAAACATGAAATTAAAAATAATTTTCTGGTAAAAAAATATTATGTTACAAGTATATAGGCTAGGCACTTTACCGCTTCTCTGAATTCTTGAAAAATCACTTTTAATTTGAAAAGTAATCAATTTAATTTGAAAAAGTTCATTGAACCAGAGTAACAATTACAGACAGACCCGAAACTAAAAATAGTATTTTGATTATAAGGTAAAAATCACGATCAAAAAGATTATTCTGCCAGTCGATTGTTCTAAACCACTCACAACTTTCGAGACAACCTTTGGACCCATTTTGAACACTCGATGTATCGATGTGTATTGATTTCGATTTGATTAAGTACTTATATTGTTTTGAATATTTGTCAATTAAAAGACTTATTGCAAACGAACTTATTACGCTTAAGTATATATTTTCCGCACATTATTTTAATAATAAATCGTTCATTGATTAAAAATATAGCCTTAACTACATAAGTCAGCTCATTTATGATTATTTACCAATAAACATTTCTTAAACGCAATTTCGCAATTTAGTTTTGGGAAATACTATGGCTTAAGCATTTTACTAATTTAATTTATTTTTATTCAATTGAACACAAATTAATACAATCCATATTATTAAGATAGCTTTATAACCTTTTCTACCAATTGCCATTACGAAAAAAACTTAACTCTTATCCCTTATTAACGACTTTTGGGTATTGGGTAGTTCCACCTCCAGCCGGCATATCCATCATCTTCCGTGACCCCGGGTGACGCACTGTGTCAGGTGTGTGGAACAGCCCGCATCCACCTTACCAGTTAAAACATAGGTACATTACCACCGTTTGTTTCGATAGGTTGTATATGCACAATTGATCGCTATCGGATTAAGAGCAGTAATCCTTTAGAAACGGTACTCCGATGAATAGCTAAATTAGCTGCAGCTGTAAAACTGTGTTGTGTTTCTGACGCATAATGGGAGTAACATTGCTAGCACGTTTTTATCTACAATCAGAAAATTTAATGAATGACCCGATGAAAAATATTTCAAATCCTAATTAATGATTGACAAACAGAAATGATTCAAAATAAAGATTCAGTTAATTCAACAATTTTCATCAGTTTTTATTGTTATTCGTTAAAGTAATGTATAATCTTGTAATTAATCTAAGTAATAAGCAAAATAAATTTCTTTCACCAAATGACGGCTTTTTGAAAAAAAAACGATTTTTTACCAAAATTTTGGCCTTAAATTGTTTATAAAATGTATTTATTTATCGATGAGAAACAACCTTCGATTAATTACTAAATAATATACTTCAGAAGCTTGTGTGAAAATTTGAGACTGATCGATTCGGCCGTTTCCGAAAAATCTTGATTACCGACTTTAAAAACACAGTTTTGAGAAAAACGTATTTGGCCTCCTACTTTCAAACGCTCCGACACGCCTTTAGAAAAAATAATAGTCGGATTGTTTTTAAATTTTCTGTCTGTGTACTTAAATATATATACTCGTTAATCCCCCTTGGTGAGGCCACTTCCTATATTCTTTTCAAGTAACGTGAGATTTTGCTGGACCCCCCCCCCCTTCTTTTTAGCTCACTATGACATCCCTAATTGAATTATATAATAAGGCTGATAAAAGTGGTTATAGGAAGGAGTTGGGGAACATATTTGTGTACTAAGTTTAGACACGAACCGGGTCCATCCGAGCTCTTGAGATTTCAGGATTTTCTGTTTTCGGTTCGGCCATTCGATATATTTAATACGGAAACGTATGAACTGCTTACTGCGATTTGAAACCAATGAATCCACCCAGTTCTCCCCGTTCATCCCACATTTTAGGTTTTATAAAAATAAAAATGAATTTTTGAATTAATAATTTAATTTGTAAAAATTACCTTCCTAAATTTCGGTAGCTAGAGTGGAACATTCAGACCCAAAATCAAATGTGTGGGTCACTGTGCTGCGGCACACGACTTATGGATGATTTAAATAAAATATATCTATTGAATAAAATGCCAATTTTATTGCCGAAAAATAGCTGAGAAGGTGGCTTTCCATGGAAGAATTAGGAAAAATTTCAATAAAAAACGAGCTAACTTTTTAATAAAACAATTGTTGCAATACTTATAGACTAGTGTTCTATAATATTCCAGTATCTCAGTGTCTAACGTAGGTAGTTTAAAAAACTTTAAATATTCCAGAATAGAACAATGAGACAAAATTTGAAATGTAACAAATAAAATGCTGATTTGGAAAATGCTTAAGGAATTGTGTAAAATGAGTGTTAAACAAAGAATTTTATATGATGTTTTAATTTTTTTCTACAAAGTTTTTAAAAAATTACTCCCAACTTTCTTTAGAAATAAACTATAACACGATAAAGACTTGTATACATATTATACAAGATAAAAAGAAAACATCAGAACAAAAAAATGAACCAAACGAAAACACTGAATGGTTTACTGTATAGGTAAAGGAATCCCTAGTTCCTATTGAAATTGAAAAGTACTTTGTTTAAGAAAATTCAAAGAAAAGTATAAAAATTCTGCATGTGATAAATATTATTTGTGTAAATTTAAATATAAAACTGTATCTTTATTTATATTAGACCACGCGAAGTGTAATAAATAAAAAAAATATTACTATATTATAATAATAAATACAGTCGTACAACAACGATAAGATATGACAAACTAAAAGTAAAACTTCTTCTTCTTCTTTCGTATGGTGGGGGGTCAGAGGGGGACATCTAGGTCTGCGAGCCAGTCTAGGGCCTCAGGCGTTGCCCTGTGGACCTCATCAATCCCGCCGGGGAATGAATGGAGCGGGCATTCGTTGACCACATGTTCGGTGGTCTGCACCGCACCGCATTCACACGTCGCCGACTCTTTAAGGCCCCTTCTTAAAGTAAAACTGAACACAATTTAATCGAATGTAGGTATTCTGGCAACATACTATCTTCTTAATACTTAGTAGATATCGATTGCGATAATTTGCGCAAAAAACCTGATAGATTCAATAAGTTTCTCAGATTAAAATCTATGAAACTTGTTTTTCATAACACCTGATAATAAATATTTTTTCATTGTCGTTTTTACTGACGTTGCTTTATTCAACCTTGATTTAACATTTAATTTTCTCACGACAAGTAATCAATACAGTGGCACAATTAAAATAATGCCTACCGATAAAAATATGGTCATAACCGACAGTCCCCTGGCAATTATTTATATGCTCATTTATTTCTGACATTGGTGCGTCATAACTTTACAGTGCCGCGTTTTGATTCAAACAATATATTATTATGACAGTGCAAAGTATTCCTATAGATAAATCGTAGTGTTGTCCGCTTTGATACTCAATAATAGATCAATAATACCCTAGATTGGCCTCTACGACAACGAAAATGATATTACGTATATATTATTTGACCAGCTTTGATAAAGCTGCATTCTAGACCACCCGTCATGTCCTTGAAAAATATTGATATTGGTAAGACGATTTTGGCCTAATAATTGTAATTATTTGAAAATGTTAAATTATGTTACGGTGAGTTTAGTCCATCGTTAGTGATTGCCCTTCTTCTAGTCACGGTAAATTGGAACTCTTCTCGCTGAAGTGATACGGCGGGAAGCGATTACCGAGAAGTAAGAAGCAGGAAATGAGAAGCAGCGCGAGAAGAAAATGGGAAGCAAGAAGCAGCGGGAAATATAAAGTGAGAAGTATTGGTAATCTGGAAGCAGGTAGTAAGAAGCAGGAAGTAAAAAGCAGCGTGAAGCGGGAAGCAAAAAACAAGAACCAGAAAGTGGAAAGCAGTAAAAAGGAAGCAAGAAGCAGCTGGAAATGAGAAGGACGGAGCAGAGGGAAACTGGAAGCTTGTAGGGGAAATCATAAAATAAGGAAAGTTGGAAACGATAAGGAAGAAGAAACGGGAAGCCACAACCAAAAAACTAAATGCTGAAGGAGGGAGGCTAGAAGCGGGAAACTGGAAGCAGAAAGTTGGAAGAGGGTAGCAAGACGCTGGAAGCAAAAAGAAACGGGAAGCAAAAAGAAGCACAAAACAAAAACCAAAGCTTAATCAATTCTTGCCGTTCCTACAGTGTAATATTGGCTTATTAGGTTGCCACGATACCGGCCGATTAAACTTCAACCTCCTTCACATCGTCTGGGCACGTGGCACACAAATCAGTGCCCCCTTATGTACCGGTCGCACCAGGATAGGAGTGCTCCTAGCTAGGATAGTCGATCATGTCGTATTTTATCTTGCATTCTGATTTCTTTTTTGAAAAAACAGCCTTCTGGTTGACATAAAGTGTTTCCACGATATTTACGACGTTGTTTCAAAGGATTTTTATAAATTTATTTGTGTATGAGATCTCTTAAAACACGGGGCAATTTAAAAAATACAGTGCAAAAATGTACCGGGCCATGCAGTTTATAATATAAAGATATTCCTGTATAAATTAGTCTACTTAATAACTTTTCCAGATTTAAAAAGAAAGTATGTAGGCAAAGCACAATAATTTATGCGCATATTAGATTGCCCATTAGAGCACACAATGATGTGATCTAACTCAAGATTAATAAATTAAACAAATCTGTTACTGTACATTCAAGAACGAATTGAGAATTTAAAACAGACGTCGTGTGGTCAAAAATACTATCGGGATCGTTGTAAGAACTTTCTCAAGGAGGTTACATCTAGTTTGTTCTTTATCTAGGTTTTGTTTTAAGTTATTCAGTGAAACTACGGAGAAATACAGTTAATATAATAAAGCCTGATCTTTGAATAATGTCCATATTTTAAAACCATATCATTGGCCTTGTCAACATAATGGCTACACGACTAATAAACGACTCCTTATTTCGATCGAACATGTAAAAAGGTTATATCGGTGATACATAATGGCCCGCATTTTATTTATAATTGCTGATAAAGGGACTTGGGAATTTAATGCAAATCATCTATCTACTTTATCAGAACAACTTATGTTTTGTTTTCCCGAAAAAATAATAATTTTAAAAACTGTCTCCGAAAATTAGTCGCGTAATCAATTTATATTGAACAGAACTTTTTTTATCTACAGATAAACAAATTATTGACATTTTTATCTCCAATAATACATTACACAATCGTACTCAAATTATATCGCTCCGTCTAACCTTTCCATTTACTCCCGTCCCTGTCCTTAGTCCATTTACGGGTTCATGGGGTGAGGTTTGCCTAGGTCTTGGAGGCGGATGACCAGGACATACTGAACCCCAGATTCCTACCCACCCCTTAAACCCTTTTTCTTCCCAGAACTCTCCTCTCCTCCCTTTCCTTAAAAAAAACCTTCCACACAGCATCCTCAAATATGACATAGGCCCTGAGGGAAATTATTTTCCTCAGGGCCTCCTGTGTGGAGTTCATGTAAAAAAAATTATCCTAATTCAACATTTATTAAAATTATTGTACTTATATACTGTTCGTAAGTATTAATGAACAGTATTCTCAAGACAATGCTTTTTGCAGATGATATAGTACTGATAGCAGATAATTATTGTGACTTACAGAATAGGCTGGAAAGGTGGAGAAAGATCCTGGAGGATAATGGCCGAAAAAATAGCAAGAAAAAGACTGAATATATGTACTTGCCATTTGAAGACACACATGCTGTAACTCCTTCGATGCAACTGGATGGAGTAACATTAGCCAACTCTGACTCAGTTAAGTATCTGGGCTCACTCATTCACAGAGACGGAGGATGTCGACCATAGAATAGGCGTGGGGTGGAAATTTAGATCCGTAACAGTACCTAATCTTGTGTGACCCGAAAATGCCTATAAAACTTAAAGGAAAGATATACCAGATTATTGTTAGACCCTAAACAAGCAAAAAAATGTGTATCTAGATAATGTTGAAATTAGTATGGTAAAATAATAAATGACAAAACATAATAAGTACCTACTGTAAATTCTTGGAAGTAAATTCGGATTGGAATGGTATAGTGAAAATATTATAACCTCTACAAAGAACACGGCTGGGAATTAGTAAACATAAAGACTAATGATTCATGATCACAAGCATGCCCTCGTTTTAAGTTTTCATTAATTTAGACATGGCTGTATTTCCGCCAAACCGGCAAAAAATATACAAATAAAACCGTAAGAACAATAAATCGACTTAAAACAAATTAATCTATCAGTTTGTGCTAGTTACATAAGTAAATAGTCGTTGAAATAATAATTGATATCGGCTAATTGGACTTGTCGTTCCATTAAGCAGGTTGCTGTCTTGCTTCGCAAGTCTCAATTGTGTCGGACAATTCAAACCCCTCGGGTGATGGTTTTACTGCGATCTCGGATAAAATATCGCTTGTTAGATGTGTCAGTCTTACGTTAAAACTGGTCGATCGTGAAATTTCTTCTTTTTTTAATTTTGCGAATTAATTTGAAGAAACCAGTTAAGTAGGTAAAAAGTACATCTAGCTTGTTTAATTCACCTCTGCAGATAAAAAAATATTGCAATAAGAATTACTGCACTCAAGAAAGCACCAAAGGGAAAAAATGTTGCTGAAGATGCAAATTTGTTAAAAGAAATGGATTAGGGGAATGGGAGAACAGGAAATGGACGTGGGACGGAACAGCAGGAGCTTGCAAATGGGAATTTAGAAGCAAAGTTACTCAGCCACGAAATACGCGAATTTTCAAGCATCACAATCGTTTGTCTACCGTCTATCCAAACGAAGATATTGTTTATTTATATTGCTTCAGCACTATTGCCCATACTGTCAAAATAATCCTTAAGGTTCTGGTGAACGAGCAACATTTTTTTTTAATATATTTCCATGCCGTCAAGATTACGAAAGATTTTCGTATATTGCCCATTCTTGTCGAAGTATTTCCCTGGCTTGATGATGAGTTCGCTCGGATATCGATATAACGCAGTATTGCCGGCCAAGTCTATTTCTTTCTTGCTGTTACATGTATTATATTATACTTATGTCTTCACTTTGTATGTATACGTTGTCTTAATTTCGAACGCGATTAAAATTGATAAATAATTTAACAATTTTGTTGGAGGTACTGAAGTAAATCGTTTTTGTGTTGTTAATTTGTAGTAAACATTAGAGCAATCTTAATGGGACATTACAATTTTGATGGCCAAAGCCTTGCACATCAAGACCATCGATGGTCAAGACAATAATTTTTCGGCAATAGGCAGAAATAGGCACTTTGTCTTGCTCGTTTACCAGCACCTTTATGAAAAGCCATCCATCGAAATTCCGATATTCTTGGAAATTAATTTTAGCGAACTTTTGAAAACAGTTCTGAATAATCTGGTGGATACTTCTCCACATTCGACGTCCTTCTTCTTCCCATTTCCCGTTTCCTTCTTTTCCAAAGTCGCACCTACATTTGGACTCGTGTTGTTCACGTAAAAAGCGTTAAACGTTATAGACTTTTCTCAAACAAGAACAAAATATATTTTCTCTATTCAGCAATCTAGCAATAGCAATCTAGCAATACGAGTGTGAAGAAGTAAACGAATTTGTATGAATGAGAAACGTTCAGTGATGATCGTCCAAATATGAGGACGCCCTCGCCACGGCGATGTGTGAGAAGGTTCCTGGGAAGGTATAAAAGCAGTACGTTCCGTTGTTTCGGGTGGTGCTTCCACGTACCTAAGGTGAATTTCACACATTTTATGGGCGTACTCGATGCGAGTACACCGCTTGGTTTATACGACGCATAGTTTGTTTCGAACGTGAGTTATAAACGCCGCCTCCGGAGCACTGGGAAACTTTTTATTGTTATGAACGTACCTACATCGCAACTTCAAATATAAGAGGAAAATTTTATTGCACTCACCTTCCTTGGTGCTACGGATAGATTTCCTCTGAGTTAATGACTAAGACAGCAAGGCGAAATACAAACCGAGACCCTTCCGACGTACTTTAACATAAAGCTTGCTTCAAGATTACATTTAGAGGGAAGCAAGTTTTCAGGCGTTTTCTCAACAAAACATCTAATGTAATGGTTATATAAGAATATAGAGTAGTGTATTTTTGCTATTTTCTATAAATAAAAATAATGTCAATCAAAATAGTCAAATAGTGAAAATAAATAATGATTAAAATTACGTCAAGTAATTTCATAAAATAAAATAAAATTTTAAGTTTATACGTAATTTGTCAAAAATTGAAGCAATTTAATTTTGTAGATATTATTTTTTTGTTTATTTATGTAAGTCATAAAAATTTTCACCTGATGAAGCTTGAGCAAAGTGAAACCAGTTAGTTTATAAATTTAAGTAAATCGAAAAAGAATTGTTTATTTCATTTAATAAAAAGAATTACCAAGCACTCTTTTGAGGGTGAATTGCCTTTTTTTACCCAAAAAAAATTACCTGCACATTCAAATTTTAGAAGAAGCCACATTCGTGTTATCCAATTCGGTCCAAATTAAAAGAGAATTCGAAGGAAAACATTCCTGAATTTTTTTCACCTACCAAAATGAGTGTTGCCAGTAAAATGTTAATTTAATCAGGAAATCAGAATGTCTGAAACTAAAAAATACATTTTAAATTCCTGCTCACACATTAAAACGGGTAACTAATAACTGATCTTATCGTTACCTTCCGCACAAACCATATTATAATTAGCTTTAAATTATGAATCACCACATTTAAAACACCCCGGCCGACACTTAATTTTCCCTAAGAGTACACGGCGATATGGCTGAAACAAATTGCATCCTTTGTGCAGGCACGTTCACTGTTCGGTCCTGGCGCGTATAAACCCGTCTCCCGCGGAGTAAAAGGTTCCTAAGAGCCAACCGGCCAACACTCACACCTAACACTTACCTCACACCCAACACCCCACACCCCACACCCCACACCCCACATGGGCTCCTAGTAATGGTACCTTTAAGATATAGTTTCTGATTGAAGTGCGTCATTTGGTTTACGGTTATTTGAAAATCTTGCACGAAAATGTTATAGTTCAGTTTTACTAAACTAATTCCTAAAGCCTGGAGCATATTACTTATTTATTTATTTTATTTTAGGGAAAATTGTCAAAAGAAGCGAAGCTAGCAATCCACAATGGAGTCCTGGTGCCTACCCTGATGTATGGCAGTGAGTCATGGAACTGGCAAAGGAAGGATGAAAGTAAACTGAATGCTGTTGAAATGAGATCCCTGAGGCGAATGTATGGTAAAACCATGTATGATCGTGTGAAAAATGTGGCTATCCGCAAAAAATGTAAAGCTGATGTAAGCATCATGTGTAAGATTAATAAAGGGACCCTCAGATGGTTTGGGCATGTAGAGCGAATGAAAGAAGAAAATAGTGTGAGAAGAATATATGACGCAAATGTGAATTGAAGAAGAAGTCGGGGACGCCCGAGGAAGGCATGGCACAATCAAGTGAATCAGGTACTTGAGTCGGGCCATGTTAAAAGTCAGAATATTAGAAGAGTATGTATGAGACGATGTATGAATATGAGCGAGGCAAAGACTGTGTGCCAAGACCGAGTTGTTTGGCGGTCCGTCCTCTCTGCCTACCCCTGAAACGGGAAACGGCGTGATGGTTAGTCAGTTAGTTAGTTGATTTACCTAACTGAGAAACCAATTATAGATTTCCTCGTTACAGAGTGTCTAGAAATTAAACTAATCTTACAACAACTAAAAAATATTACATTATTATAACAGGAAGCAGTTAGTACATAATATATGTCATTACATAATATATCATTACATTTATGCAGTTTTGTACTCATTTAATACATTTTTAATACACTTTTGACAGAGTTTTTATATTTATTTTCGTCACAATTGAAAATATCTATATCAGAGAGAATGTTATTATATGTTGAACACAGTGTTATAAGGCAAGCATTTTGGTTTGAATTTGTTTTACAGTGTTTATCTTTAATATCACACGAACGTGTGTGTCGTGTAGGTACTTTCAAATCTATTCTGTTCAATAATTCAGGACAGTCAGTTACGTTATTTACGATTTTATATAGCAACATCGCATCAGAGAATCATACGTACAATGTATCAAATTTTAAAAAAAATGTTGCATCAAGATAATTATTAAATCGATTGTGCAATTTATAAGAAATGTATTTTATGATTTGTTTTTTAATCGATTCAATTTTGTTTATATGTAATGCATAAAATAGAGACCACTCAGTTGACGCAAATTCTAGATGACTTTGTACATATGCAAAGTGTAGTTGTTTGATAATTACAGTGTTTGTGAATTCTTTTGTATTTCTTACGATGAAGCCAAGCATTTTAGCTGCTTTATTCGTTATTTGATTTATATGACATTGATATTGTAACTTACTATCGATTATCACACCTGGATCATTATAAGATAGACGATATTAGATATTATATAAAGAATTGCGTCGTAAGGCTTACGTTTATTTTTAAAACTTGCAAGAAAATGTTATATTTCAGTTTTACCAAACTAATTCCTAAACCCTAGAGCGTAAGATAAGATAGACTCAGAAGTGCGTCGTAAGGCTTACGTTTATTTTTAAAACTTGCAAGAAAATGTTGTACAGTTCAGTTCTTCTGATTCAATTCCTCGTGATGGTCAATGATGCATTTTATAAGATACCTAGACACTGGGTCTTGAAATTTACGATTATTTAAAAAAATCTTGCAAGAATTTATTTTTGTAAATTACCACAACGTTGGTGATTTGTTAGAAACCAATTGAAATTTTGAGAAAAGTGGGTAGAATAAATAATGCAATCTTTGAATACGTTTTGTGTATTTGTTTGTGATGGGTGTAGAATTTTTAAATCAAAAGCTATATATTTTGCCTTTATTTAAACTACTGTTTATCTTTAACTAATCCCTTTTTACGTACAATGCTAGAAAAGGAAGCCAACTAATAAAAAATATTGAATACAAAAATTCTGAATATTAGCTATCAATGAAAATGAGATTTTTTATTTTCGTTCATAAGTGTATACAAATCACTAGTTTAGGAAAAAATCTAAATCGGAATTCACGTCCTTTATGGGAGGAGTTTAAAAATACTTGAGAAAAATCTTTTGGAAAGGTTGGAAAAGGTATTTGAAATTTTTTTTACATGTTGATTTCGTAAAGGCCTGTAAAAAATATTAATTCCTGTTTTACGCATTGTTTATTGTAAGAAAACTGAAATTTAAAATTGATTTCACGAAACTAAGCGACGTGGAGTCAAACGACTGTCTCCCGCGCCGGTTGGGGCGTGACTGATACGAAATATTTGTTGCCCAGTGCATGGTTCTTGTGCCCATGCCATAAGGGTCACTTCAAGAATCCAAATTCGTGGAGTGCGGGCCGTATTGATTGATGTCAAAAATATCAACGAGAAAATGCATATTTTATTTTATTTTGTGAAGTTCGGGCGTAAATATATTTTTTTTTTGCGATTATTATAAAAGAAACTAAATTTGCCACATTATACAATAAAACCAAATCCGAAAAGGGATTTATAAATAGGAGAGTTTGGACTTGAAAGTGCTTTTTATAGACCTTATACTTTATTTTTTTAAAGGCTTTTTAAAAGACTTGTAAAAAAAATGACCGATATTTTAAGGGCCAAGGAATGTTAAACACACAGTATTTAATTTTAACATCTATAATACTTCTAAGCTTTCAAATTTTCAAAACAAAAACATGTGATTTTGTATGATTTTGCATTATTTAGTATGGCTTCATCTTAAGTTTATCTTTGTTTTTAACAACAAAATTTTTAAGTGGTAATGTTTTGGTACAAGTATGAACTTTCCACTTTTTTTTGGTTGTTGGATAATTCTTAGTAGTGCAACGTACTAATCGAACTACACAAGTTCCCACTCAGTTTCTTGTAAGTTCCTTACTTGGTTTCCATCTAACATAAATTCACCATCATTGCACTCCTCCAGCCTCCATCCTCCAGCCGTTGATGAAAATAAATTATAATTTACCCTTCCCATTTCACCAGACGATATAAAATATCACGGAGAACGACGCGTCTCAGTTACCCGGTGTTATTTATGATACAGTTTTATTTCATCAACGCGCTTTAGATCAATTTTGATTATCTTCACAAGAGTACCAGACATTTTTCTTCACTGACCACAAAAATAATAAAAAAAATTCCAACTTATTTTTATGTACGCAATCAATTTTTTGCATTAGTAGATAACCAGCAGATATAATATATTTTAATCTAGTGTACGGTGGTTAAAAATTTACAAAACCTGAAAAAATATTAAGGGTTTTTTGCCCAAATAAAAATTCAAAATTACAGAAAGTCGTAGACTTTAATATTAGGATTGGAGCATGTCAAGTTGTTCGTGGAAGGACCAGCGGACGATATTCAATATTGAACCCACTGGCATAATTTATTATAGATTTAATACCAAAACTTGCAATTTGCGCAAAACTCTGAAGCCCCAAGATTTTTTGAATGAAAGGTGGATAATATAAAAAAAAGATTTTTTTGAATTCTGAATTTGAATATTTTTTATTGCTTTTATTGTTGCAACACTCAAGTTTTTTTTATTCTTTTCACAACAGGCGCGCTAACATTGTCATCGTCGCTTCTCGTACTAATATCGCGAAGTCCAAAGCGTTCACTGAAATATTCCAGACAAACTGCTCATTGTACTTGGAATACATTAATATAGAATTATGTCCCCGGAGTGCAGAACTGCAGACAATAACGCTCCCAATGTCATTCCGATTATTACCTTACTTCCTCGCGCTCCTTTTGCTCCGGATCCGTGCGCGCCGGAGGACCCCGCCTCATTAGCTCAAGCTGGAACCGAAATAAGATAACACATTGAACAACAATCAGGAGCACAGCATTATGCAGTTATATATTTTCCTAATCGCGATCTGTGTGACGTTTCGTGCAAACGGGGCCAGCGAGTCTGGACGCGAGACGCGCTGTCCGCTTGAGCATTTCCAGTCACACGGGATATGATGTCATCTGACTCCAGTTATGATCTCCTGGTATTTCGAAATTAGATCCCGAATGTTATTTTTTTAATATAATAATAATATAATAAAATCCAGAAATAGATTATTTTTTTAATCAATTATTTTTAATATCTTTCATGTAAGGAAAATGGATCCTTTATAAGGGTGTGTCGATTATTACAACTTTTGAATTCAGAAACGCCCGGGGTCTCAAAAGTTGCGTATTTGAAATAAAATGAGAACTGAATTTAATTTTTTTTTTTTATGGTTATTAGCCCGCTAAAATGCATTGAAAAACCGAATACAAGCCCAAACCATTTTTTTAAATTATTTAAATAAATAAAAATTTCAATAATTTTACCTTTTATCATTTGTCTGTTATTAAAAAATGCGTATGCTGACAAAATGAAAAAAAAATCAAGTTTATGAATACAAGTAAGTCAACAAGAATTCTGATTTTATAAAGAAAAAGTGTTATTTTCCCCTTTCATATTTTTAACAAACACATATAAGTTTCAAAAAAAAAATTGCGTTCTTTGTACTACAGTTATGGAATAAAAATTATATTTGCTACGATTTTAGATTTTCACGGCCAAAAATATTTTTGTTATTAGTTTTTGGGGTATTATGCCGTGTTACGCTACCTCCTTCTTTAGCCAACGTTTCGGACAGCGTTGCAGTGTCCATCATCATAAGGCCATTTTTTTCCCTCTATGGAGAGCGACACAAGCTACCCTTTATTGTTTTCAAAATTCTGATTCTAATTTAGTATGGACAATCACATTCAAAATTTCACCCTTTACCTGTCCCTTTCAATGATCTGTTTCCCACTCCAACTTTTAATGATTACCTACTTCATTTTTTTTTCTTCATTCAGAATTTGTATATTTGTTTTTTCTTTTCCTGACGTGAGAAGGGTTTCCGCATAACATTATTGAACGTATGGTAAAGTATTTAAAACGGAGTATTTGTTTGTTTATTAAAAAAATGTGTGTTTTTGACCTAAAGTGAATCAATTTTGAATTTCCTTTAAGAAATAGAAAAAAATATGTTTCCGCCCCCTTTGTTTAATGGTTCGAGCACCTTAAAACCCTTAGGTAGGTATATTCGGCCAGCATCAGATATGGGTGGCATAATTAAACCTTCTGTCGTGCCATCACGGATTTTTCCTGGCTGACCAATAAATTTGGCGATAGCGGAACGATCCCGGGATATTTAATTAAAAATAACATGTGTCATTGGATGAAGCAAGGATGAAAATGCCAAATTTAAGGCAGACATGATACTTTTCAAACGAAAGACTTCGATAATAGCATCTAAAAAGAAACTTAACCTATAATAATAATAATAATATTTGTGAAAAATCACCTCAAGGGCGCTGTCGCTGGCAACCTATGTTGTCGCTGGCAACCTATGTTGGCGTATTATTCTAATTAATTATAGTGGGAATATACGCCTTGTGATGACCACCGATCGAAAGCCACCGTTGTTTAAGGCTTTGTAAATTGATCTGAACAGCAAAAACCGTCTTCTTCCCCTCATTGTCATCAGCCTGACGACATTCCCTAATGACTGGAAACAGTTCCACTGACTCCGGGCAGTCGGAAATCAATAAAAGTCTGCGATCTTATATAAAAATTGTACATATTAAAACAACCATGATATTATGGTCTTTGTCGGAAAGAGAAGAAAAAAGTAAACAACGAATATGAAGTTACTAGTATTGTTTCAGAAAAGTGTTTTGTTTATGTATTTTTTTAACGAAGCTATTAAAGATTCTAATCGATAGTAAAAGACAGCCGAGAGTTAAAATATTTTATTTTCTTACATAATTATTGTCAGATTATCAGCTGCAGCAAGGTAAAAACATTTCATCTCTTATATTTTCATTTTAATTGCCCCAGTCGCTCTAATTATGAACCGTTATCTTCATATCGCACGCGGTTGCCTCACGCTCCCGAGAAATTGCCATCAGCCAAAAGGACGAAGAAAAACAAACGACTCTCGTCCCATATCCTTATTCGCTGATCCTCGCATGACCTCCAGCAACAAAGCCAGCGAGATCTGGATTCCTGGTTTAAAAGTCTCATTTGGAATACTCGGCTGCTCGTGGCGTGCAAATAATTAACGCTCATCTGCATACTCCGTACTGTAGTTTAGCAGTAGGTACGATGCACTGGGTACCTTCTAAAGGGACATCATTTGTTTGTGTAATAAATAGACAATGAAGCCTCGTGATGTTCTTGTTTTCAGAAAACTGTTATATTTTATAAGCCATTGTATAATTTTTTCTTAATCTGGCTAGATTTTAATTTAATCTGGTATAGATGGATAAAGTTTGCAGAATTCAATAGACGATGAAAGACTATTATTTTTATTCCTTACTTACATTAGGTAGGTGCTCCTTGTTCTATAAACTTCATAATATTCCACAACATTGAAGTACTAAAACATAGCTCACGGCTCAGCTTCCCGCATTTCTACTAATTTATTACATATTTTCCCTAAATACCTACTGTAAGTTTTACTGCTCTTAAAAAAAAGTAATATTTGTAGATAATATCTATACATTCCCCATGCCGAGTAGGCAATTATTTGAAATTTCCTCGATAGAAAAACATCGCAAAGTATACTCCGAGAATTATATATTCCGTATGAAAAAATTCACTGTGTTTTTTTAAATGCTATTTTAGGCAATCCCCGTGAGATTTTTGCTCTATTTTAAACGAGGCGTGTTTTATTAAACATTTTCACAATTTTTGCTTAAATACTAGCATTTTTAACGTTAGCGCGCCCTGTCTAACATTCGTATTTACATATCTCTCCATTTTCTTCACACGGCACCGTGTATGCCTGCCTATGGTACACAGCGCCTTGCCTGTACCTCACCATCTCAGAAACTAAGTTAATATTGCATTGGTAGGAGCGCTGGTCTACCTAACGCTGGTCTCGACATCCCAGGTTTGATGCCAGCAGAATCCTTTTTAATATCATATAATTACTATATTTCTGCTCTACTTTTCCGACACTCTAATTTTACGTAATATGCTTTCCGGGATTTAAAGTTCGAGAAAGACCACAATTTATATACCGTGGTCTCTCGCGATGATTTTAGCAAAGTTTAATTGTTTTACCCGCTCCCTAATCCATCTGCTTCATAACGATTAATGTTATTACATATAAGTTAAAACGACATCCCGTTTACACGACGTGCTATTATGTCATGGCACTAATCATTTCAAACAGCGAAGTAGTGGTGATAGATTATTTACCAATGCTTAAACTTTATTGAGAGGGAAGGCGAATTTACAATATTATTTTTATTTAAATGGTTAAATTCTATTATTATGAAAAAATAATTAAATAAAGATTGTTTTTATACGAATTTCTCACCAGAGTACCAACTGCTCCCGTCTGGAGCCAGTGATACTATGGCATCCCCAGTCAGGGTAAGTTGTGAGGCTAAAGGTGGTGGGGAGGAGAAGGAGGTAGGGAAGAGAAATGTGGGGAAGTACCTGGCTATTCAGATCTGGCAACCAAACACGGCTAAAGCCATTTCAAGCGACGTTTCAAATCTGAATGGTGGTCTTACATCATGGCAATACTAAGAGTATTTTCCACTTTGGAACGTGCAAATATACTATATATTATTTTGAATGAAAAATTGTGAAACAATTATAAACTAATTGTAAAATAGAAATTAATCAAATGAAATGTATTTGCCAATGCCGGGATTCGATTCCGTGACCTTCAGAGTCAAGAGCCTTACCCCTCGACCCTTGACCCTCGACCACGAAGGCCGTCAAAATTCCTCATGACATAATAGAATCAAAATCCTTCAGACAAAATAGAAGAACACGAAAATGATTTATGCTAAGATAAATTAATGAACTGCGTATCATGATATTTGTTGGATCAAGAAAATCCCGTTTCATTGATTGAAAATATCGTAAAAGTAAATTAAAATATCTCAGAAATTTGTCGACTTCCGAATTAGCACGCTCACGATCAGTGACCCGAATCTTATTAATAGAGGGCATTTTGAAAATTAACAAGAATCGAACCGGATGACGCGATCTCCCCTCAAATCAATTTATTTGCTTATTTCCAATGCAAATGTCTAAATTTTAGCATTAATTGTCAATGGTTATCGTTGCGGTAAGTTTTTAGAATAAAAAATTAATGTCGTTTTGTAGCTGTTCCGCCCGCTATGGTAGAACGGACGCAATCAAAACTGGCATTGTCTTAGATCCCGATTCGACCCGCTTTTCTTATATCATATTTTTTTCCAACGATTGTTCTCACATCGGTTGATTTTGATTAATATTCAAAAAGGGGATTTTCGTTTTCTTAAGCACTTAATTAAAACAGTGTTTCATACACCGACAGATAGGTAGGTACTAAATGTCTACTTTCAAGGTTCATTCTCTTGGAAATGCACATACATGAGAACCTGCGTAGTCATGCAATTTACGAAGAATATTAGTTACGGCCGGCGTGGTGTAGCGGTAAGGCTTTTGACTCGCAATCCGATGGTCGTGGGATCGAATTCCGGCGTGGGCAAATAAATTTTATTTCATTAATATGTGTTATTTCACAATTAATTCATTAAAAATAATATATAGCACATTTGCGACACGTTCCAGAATGGAAGATGCTCTCAGATACATTCAGAATTGAAACGTTGCTTGAAATGGCTTTAGCCGTGTTTGGTGACCAGATCTGAATAGCCAGGTACTTCCCCACCTTCCTCTTCCCCACCTCCTTCCCCTCCCCGCCTCGTAATTTATCACAATTGGCGATGCTCCTGACTGGCTCCAGACGGGAGTAGCTAAGACTCTGGTGAATTCATTTTAAAAAATATATATATATATACATATATTTATATATATATATATATATATATATATATATATATATATATGTCTATGCATTATCTTAACCCGTCTGCTTGTTTAGGAATAAATACATCCCAAAACGCATAATCGCGATATACTTTCATAAGACCAAAAACGTTCCGAGCGACGTTACATTTTAAAAGCTATTATATCTCTCTTCCTCTCATGCAAATATATATATTTTTTTCTTTAAACCAGAAAGAGAACGAAGTAATGCTTCTTATTGTCTTTGAAATATGAAAGCAATATTGCATAGATATTTTACAATCTCGATTCAAAGTGACAGTTTCAGAATTTACGGGCGAAACCGAGGCTTCCGGATTGTGAGGTGCGAATATATCGAACCAAGCAGACGGGTTAAAAACAGGATAGAGAAGAGTTAATTAATAATAAATCATTTTTTTAAGTAACAACGTTTACAATGACCATTGCATATATGATAAAACTAGCTGACCCGGCAAACGTTGTTCTGCCATGTGAATATGGCTATACATACGTATACAGACGTAGCGCCATCTGCCATTCAACAACATAAATAATTTAGTTCTGTTTGGAATACGAACGACGGTTAAATTTGTTTGAAAAAAGCTCATTTGTTCAAACCACACAATAAAAGAAAAACTGACGTAGAATTAACAGAGTTAACTCTAAATAATATGAACAAGAAAATATATACCACATTATTTTGCCAACATTTCGAACAGCGTTACAGAATCCATCAACAGGTCAAATCACAAATCTCACAAATCTGCACATATGGACACTGTAACGCTGTCCGAAATGTTGGCTAAAGAAAAAGGTAGCTCAACACGGCATGATACCCCAAAAATAAATACCTATATTAATTCTGGCTGTGAAAATATAAAATAAGAATATATATGTATTTATTTATATTATTATACGCCCATACTGTGACTTTTACAAACATATGATATAGTCATGAAGTAAAATTAATATGCTCTTTAAACTATTTAAAATCCATGTAGAAGAATATTACCATGCTAGAATTGATTATTATTAATGAGGTATGTTATTATAGCCTTCTTATAACAATATTCCGAGTACTTGAATAAATCTACTAAATCTGAGAAAGTATTGCCAACTGCTTGCAATCTAGGTAAAAGCGAGCATCTAAATGACTCAGTTCCTGATAGTGTCGTTGCAATGAAAAATAAACAAAAATTTTAACAAAACAAAAAAACGACTTCAAAAAATGCACTAAAAAGTAAAAAAATAGTTTCGTATTCTTCTACAACTTCATAATCAACTTACTTTTTCTAATCATCAATATGTAGGTACGATTGTTACTTTTGGAGTTGGTGTCAGTCAAGGTAGGTTTGTAACTACGTACATAGTTATAGGTGAGATGTGCTTGTGTCGCACAAGCGACTTGCTGACACCGACTCCAAAAGTAACAATCGTACCTACATATTGATGATTAGAAAAGATAAGTTGATTATGAAGTTGTAGAAGAATACGAAATTATTTTTTTACTTTTAAGTGCATTTTTTGAAGTCGTTTTTTTGTTTTGTTAAAATTTTTGTTTATTTTTTTATTTTTAGTGAATCTGAAGTACACTAACTAATTTGTCTGAATATGGGTAAACCTACTAAACGTGCTGCTCATATGAGACAGACATAATTTGACCGTAACGTCAAATTAAGAGATTCGGCCGAGTTTCGTTAATTTATCATGAATCCGATAATTAGAACCTAACCAAACTCTCATCAAATTACCCTTGAAGTACATCCTTTCCAATAAAAAAAGAATCATCGAAATCGGTTGGCGTGATATTGAGTTATTCGTCCATTTGTCGCGCACATACTTAATGCAAATTTAAGACTTATATGGTTTTCTCATAGATGCCATTGTCGGAACTGGACCAAATTAAAAAGAGACCACATGGAAAGCACCAGCTTTCAAATAAAAAAAGAATCATTAATATCGGTTCACCCAGTCAAAAGTTCTGAGGTAACAAACTTAAAAAAACAAACAAAAATAAAAAATAAAAAAATACAGTCGAATTGAGAACCTCCTCCCTTTTGAAGTCGTTTAAAAAATAGATCGTATTATCGGAATATGGAAGGTTATTGGGCTTAGTAAATCACTGCTTTCTATCATATTTATTATATTTTTATTTCGGTCATTTAAAAAAATTAATTAGTCTTAACTGATTTTGAATTCCAAATTAATTTCTACGTTTATAACTTGCGTTTATATGTAACTTGCGTACTTAAAAAACACACAGCGATTATAATTTAATACTTCTTCCACATTGGTAGTATGATTAGTAGGACATTGGCTGGAATTAAATGGGATTAAGTCAATAAACCCGATTATTAATGAGAAAATTCTCGAATAAACTTAGGCGGGCTATTCATTATTCCAGTATATGAATAAGTAAATTATGGAAAGTTCCCATTAGGGATTATAATTTATAATATATACGTGTTATAAGTATTCATCGAATCCACTATGGAGATAATAATAATTTAAATCTGAATTTTAACAAATTTAAATACTCGTGTACCCCAACGTTGAATATTTACAAGTCCTCAAACATTAAAATAAATTTCGCATCTCTAGTATGTGTCGCCTCATCAAAATATTGAATGGGAATATTTTTTATAGCAAAACATTCCATTTACACGTTGTGGTTTTCATTAACATATTGAAAACAATCATTTTTCTGAACCGGTTCGATGTCCATTCAAAAAAGCTATGGCGTAAGGAAAACACTTTGTTATTGCGCAATAATTCCATAATAATTAAAGTTAACGATTTATGTTTTAATGTTATGTTTCTTTAAATGAATATAATTACACTTAATAATCAAATCATAAAAATGACTACCTTTCAATCGCCGGGGTTTTGTCATTGACAAAATAGGCCACTTTCATGGACCTCATAACGACTTGGAAAAAATCGTGTGGATAGATTTTTTTACTAAGATTACGAAAATGTTAGTAAAAATTTTTAGAAATGCACAGTTTTTTTTTTTTTTTAAATAAATAAATCCATTATTTGGGCTTGTGACGTCACTACATGAAAATGTCCCGTCGCCGAAAATTTTCCTATCATTTTTATAAAATACCACACTGATTTATTTTTTTTATATGGCATCACTTTGATTTTAGGTGAATTTTTGAATTTGACATTTAACGTTCACTAGATTTATTGTTTGTTCTCTGCGAACGTATCATTTGGTTTGATTTTTTGACAGATGTTATGAAAAGAACCCCGTACAATTTACATTGTCCGTACGTGTTTTAGAGGTATAATGATAATGGTGCGGATTTTAACAAAATGAAATTTTATAATATTCTTATTATTATTATAATTTACAAGTACAAGTATATTACATTTGATTTAGTAATAAAGACGTTGAACATTATAATGATTTATGATCAATAAGATGGATCAAGGAAAAAAATATTTATGAGATTTTATATTTTTGGAATGCCTCGTTATTCTCTGTTATTTGTGTGGAAAACGTTCTTTTTTTAAAAAATGATTTTCGACTATGTAATTATCGTTTTTTTGCACCTATAAAATTATCTCCCGTCTTTCCGGTGAATAAAAAATGGTCTGATTTTTCGGATTTAAATTTTCAAAAAATCGCCAGGGTTTCAAAAATACGATTAAAAAAAAAAAATACAGAATGTCTTAGAATATTTGCCTAAACCCGATTTTTTTTTTAAATGTGATGCAAGTGGCCTATTCAGTGTTCTTAATAATAATACGTGGGATAATATTTGCATAAATTTCTCACCAACAAAAGCATAAAACTTTATCAACAACCAAGTTTATTTCTGATTCCACGTGTAACATGTAATCAATAACTTCTTCAAATACAGCAAATTTACTTTGTGCTTACATTTTAATTGAAAATTAAAGGATTCTGTTATTTTAACCACTTTTTAATGTTTATAAAACCGACGCGTTTCGAGAGCTATGCTCTCTTCCTCCGGGATTACTAAAAATATTTTAGTAAACCCTGAGGAAGAGAGCATCGCTTTCGAAACGTGTCGGTTTTATAGACATTAAAAAGTGGAATAATCAATAAATTGACGGGATTGTTTATGAGTTCAATGAAATTTTATTCATAAATTAAGTAAATGTCTCAGTCATAAAGCAAACTGATTGTATAAAGTAGCAAAAATTATCGAAGTTATTATGGCGTCAAAAAATTTGCACAATTTTTTCAGTTTCAGATTTTCTAGGTCAATGCATTATTTAACTCTTAACGTCAGTTTTATGAGCTTTGGAGCTTTCGACTTCGAAATTGAACAGAAAAGGAGAAAAGACGCATTGTTGTTTATCTCCGATTTTCAACTTCTAATTTTTCTATTTAAAAAAAAAAGTATATTTTCCTTCGAAAATGGGCTCGGGCGAATCCGGGTTGTGTTTCTATCAATACCTAACTAATAACTCTCTAACACATTTTCAATTCAATATTATGTAATGTATGCACCTGTAAACATCAGTTAATTTAGTATCTATGCCTTTTTTCGTTTTCCGGTGGCGGTTGCCCTCTGCCATATTGTGGAACTACGAATATCAGTCGAATTAAATGATTTGAACAGCACAAAACATCGATTTCATTTTAATTTATTTTCTTCATTTGTCATTTTGTTGCATTTCAATAAAATTTGATTGTCATTGCAGCTGACAATCTATCTGCGTATAACGGTATAGTCTTCACCGGCGAAAGGGCAGAACTAGGAAATTTAAATATTTAAACTTTTTAATACCTAAAATTGTCTCCCAATTCGAACTCACTTTTTTGCTATTTGTACGTTCGACATTTAAAGCTTACTTCCGAAGGAATAGAAAATCCCTATTAGCTACCTATACATTGTGTTGAATTACACTTTCACACATAATTCATTTCATAGCCGCTTTCCTCAAAAATATCGTCAAGGAAGTTTTTGAACATTAAGAGCGCTTAACCAGCAAGCGGCCGAAATCCCACATTTCGTCGAAAGTTGTTCTTACGATCGTACAGGGCGGTTCCAATGAGAAAAATTAATTATTCTCCGTACCATATTTTAAAAATTATAACTCAATATCGATTTTATTTCATTCTAAATTTGCTTTAATTTATACCTACATCCAAAAATGCTGAAAGGCGTGATGATAAAACTATTAAAATTATGTACTTTTTATAATTATTTTTTTATTATAAGTATTTATCATTTTTCAATAATGCCTAAGTTAAATAAGAATGCAAAAAAAAATCTTAAATATATTAGTTTGTAAGTGCGCAAATAAATACACAAACGGACAAATTTTCATCAAGAAACACAACATGTACGTATATATTTTTCAATGATTTTATTTAAGCTTTTTGTTTTTATTTATTTATTTATTTTTTTAAATAATTTTTTATTTTTAATAATATGTTTTACATGGAATTTACATGATAATTTTACATCTCAGGTTTTTTTACTACCCTTCCATTGAAAGCATTTGCTTGTGTATGGATGGGGAGTGTACCTACATTAATGTTATTAGTTAGTACTTAAATAATTCATTGTACAATATGTGAGCTGGAGTATTTATTTTGATAATAGTGTGTATAAAAAAAAGAAAGAATGATATGGAAAACTAAGGATGTTTGTAAGATTAATTAAGTGACTGTAGTTTTTTTTCTTAAGAATATTTTTAAAATGTCTCTTGACAGAGAGCAGTATTCGGGTTTTATCATTAATGCTTCTGATTTCTTCTGGTAGACGATTGAAAAAAGTTCTTCCCTGGTAAGTGTAATGATGCTGTGCAAAAGACGTATTTAGTTTTGGCATAGAAAAACATGTTTAATTCGATTTCTGTTTTCATTTAAAAATGGATATTTATCTTTTTCTTTTATAATTTGAATTACTGAATTTTTAATATATAAATCTTTAAATGTGGGTAGGTACTTTAAATTTTTAAAACAAACATTCTGTTGGGTAGTCTAAGGATTTTTTTAATATAATTTTAATAATCGTTCTTTGTCTATTGGAAGAAGATTACATTTATACGCGGATCCCCAACTAATAATAGCGTATTGTAAATTGGATTGAACTAAGGCATAGTAGATTAAATATAGATTTTTTATCGACAGAAAATTTCTAATTCTTAAATATATATATATTATTTTTCTAAAATTAAAATTCTGAAACATGCGTTTCCCGGATAATTGTATTGATTTATTTTACAGCATGATCATATGATTTGAAATGGGTGTTGTAAAATCTTTTTTGAAAATTTTACAAATCTGCCAACGACCTATGGTATATAACCTTATTATATTAAAAATAAACATTTTTTCTCAAAATTTTAAGCATGCGTTTCCTAGATAAAAGAACAATCTTTCGAAATCAACTTTCCAATTTCGGCGCTGTTGAACTAACAATTCAATTCCTTACAATATTTCAAAATTCATAAAGGCCACGACTTCGGGCTAATGAGACTTTTAATGTCGATTTTTTTGAGTTTATTTTAAACGTTTATCGAAAAACCCGAATCCAGTCCTGGGTATTGTGTACAGTGGCAGCAGTCCCGCTGCTTAGAAGAATACCCTTGTTCCTGCCTCACCACGGATCGATAGAGACCCCGATTTTATTACTGTGACTGTACCTAACAGACACCATTTATTTTTTAGTATATCCACGCTTCATTCATTTATCCGTTTGCCTAACGGAAATCATGAAAAAAACCGAAAAAAACCTAATTTATCTCTAAAATAAATAAACAAAGATCAATATTGATGTAAAAAAACGAATGCGATCGAATAGCGTTACGATGGTCGGAAGCTATTATTTAACACGATGATTTGTTTAGTTAACAAATTGCAAAAAAACTAAATGACTCGTCAGATTTTAATACTGATCAATAACATCAAAAGGAAGTACCTACTCTGGTAATAGAATCAAACATCCCTCATGAACCACATCTTCTCTTTAAACGCGTGTGCGACATTTTTTCATTTACACGTGTTTGCAGGACAACGGTTGTGACATCCGCTTACGGAGCCCGGTAGGCTTGTTTAAAAAGTATCGATATATCGATGTATCGATATTTTTAATTCAATACATCGATATTTTTAGCCGATATATTTTGATCCGATATATCGATACAAAATATCCAATATCGAAAATTGTATCAAATACGATGTTTTTATATAGTTAAGTAACTTAAGTCACTAGAATCCAAAATCGTATAGGACGAACGGAATCAAGTAACTATACCTATTGGTTCATGACATCTGGCGGTTGAAATTTTAACTAATAATAGCTTACAAATCTATTGTCTTTGCATTAGTATTTGTGATCACTAATACTATTTCATATGTGTAGGTACATACATAGAAATGTATGCTATTTTTCGCAATTTTTCCTAAGCCACTCCTATGTGTTGGTTCCTAATTGTCTATGATTATTGACTATGCCTTGTTCCAAACACAAAGTCCTTTTTGACAGATACGTTACGCCCATAGAATGTTACTGAGACGCATACAAACTTTGTATACGTCTCAGTTTACATATAAGTTAGAAGACAGCTTTTAATTTTTCGATATTTTTGTAATTATTTCGTAATAAAAATGAATACTGATAAAAATACCTTCATTTTTATTGAGATTTTTGTACATTAAAATATTGCACATTGTGTATAAAAATTACTATTGATAATTTTGAGCTTAATTCACTATTATTTTTAAAACGCTAAATCTTTTGAAAATTTGACCGATATATCGATACATTGATATTTTATTTGATATTGATATTTTAATAAATATCGATACATAGAAATATCGATATTTTTTTTTCAATTTCGACATCCCCAGTGCTCGGCCGCTCGCAACCAACTGCTGTGATTTCCGAGTACAACAGATCAAATTAATTTATTCAGCGATTGAGTGTTTGTATTTTGATCATAATTATTAACCTTACCGATCAGCATTCCACAATGACGGAACAAAATTACTCCACGTTTTTATATTTTGTTTGCAGAATTTCACAGCCAAAGTTAACAAACCTCTCCTAACCTAACCCAACGTCACACAGCTTGCATCCTTTACCTCAAATAACTAAAATCTTAATAAGGCATCACCACATTAATTTAGCATATTTAGTAATAATAAAACAGATTTCTTTCCACATTTTGCAAATGGGTGAACAAAACATCGTAAAATAGAGTGTTTTAATTTTAAACGACAATTTTGCTTAAAAGTTATTAGTATTGCATACATTTACTTAATTTATTTACATTTATTTACTTAAAAATGCTGTATTAAATATAATTATTTTTTAATTCATAGTTTCGTTACTTCCCGAAGCACGGGTTTTGTATTGATATCAGAAGCACAACTTTATGAAATGTGTAAATACGAGTATGTTGATAGTTTTAAATTCCATCCAATGTTATTGACTTTAAACGTGTTTTTACGTATCCATGACATGTATAATAACAAGTCATTTTCAATTAATTCTTGTCTTAATCACCTTTATTTATCACTTAACTGATAAACACCTACATGGACCAAATTGGGTTCTGACGGAAAAAATATTTAAACAACTAATTTCTGATAAGATGGTCCATTATTATTAACATAGTTAGTCGCTAATGTGGGCATTCTGATAAAATAAAAGCTTACTTTAATAATATTACGTAAGTCATAGTACAATAATGGAAGGTTTTCATATTTTATAATTTATAAAACTAATTTTTTATAAAATTGGATAATACTAATAAATCTAAACGAAAATATGAAACGAACATGTTAATATGAAAAAATCTAAATGAAAATATGAAATGAACAAGGAAATACTAATAAATCTAAACGAAAATATGAAATGAACAAGATATAGAAAAATAAAAAAGGTAACGGTCGCAACTGAGACTCTCTTGTTACCGGGATAAGCGGGATAACTTTTTAAATGATAACACTGTTCAAAGAACTGATTTATGATATTATATAATATATTAAATATTATAATATTACTGCGGAAAAGCACTAAGTCAAAAATACTAGTTTCGAGATAATTGAATTTGAAAGTTTGAGCAACTTTAACTTTTTTTAAATATATAGAAGTCATTATAGTGACGAATAC
This sequence comes from Limnephilus rhombicus, assembly GCA_929108145.2. Lineage (NCBI taxonomy): Eukaryota > Metazoa > Arthropoda > Insecta > Trichoptera > Limnephilidae > Limnephilus > Limnephilus rhombicus. The sequence continues at coordinate 31,814,094 of OV815272.1, read as the reverse complement.
AGTATAATAGATTGTTTTATTGTCTACTTATTATTTTAAAATAACAGAAAAACTCATACTATTTTTAAAAAAATAGAAGAGTATTGCATGACTTAATGCTTTTTCGCAATATTGCAAGCACCGAAGTAAAAATAGTTTGGTGGTGTAACATTTTTATTTTTTAATAACACATATTTATAATATTATTGTTATATATTATTATTGTAATATGATTTTCATCCACTACATTAATATAATTATTATTTATTTCGCTGTCGTCGACACGTCGCGCGTCGTCACATGAACTTTGAAGCTCAAAGGTATAAATTTTTTTTTGATTTTCAACAAGAACTTTGATTTTCAAATGGTATAATTTTTTTATCACATTAAACCCTCAAATATTTTTTCTTGAAATGTGATATTGATATCAATTTGTTGTATAATTTTGATATCACACAATTCTGATCAATGACTTCTTGTCGCCTACCCCTACGTATATTACGGACTTCAATAATGAGAAATGAATATTATTATCTACTTTTGTAATATTTTTGCCGCTCTTGACAACATTTTTTAAATTCAGTCAGCGAGAAACTTACGCAACTGCGCCCTTGAAGTAATTTTTCGCAAAAATGGGACTCTATAAATTATCCAATTATTATTATTATTATTAACTGTCAGATTTTGAATACCGCAGATCAACAAAAAATCTTTCAAAGAAATTGCATTAAATCTGACTTAATGCTATTCAACAACCGCAGATCAAAAAAAATCTTTCAACGAAATAGCATTAAGTCTGACTTATGTCACGGTACGGTATCAATATAGTCAAGGAGTATGCACGAAGTCTCTTAATGCCCATTCGCTGAAAAGATTTATGCATAATTGACTTAGTTCAGATAATAAATCTAAAAGTATTATAGGTAGGACAAAGTGCGTCTTAGTAGACTAAAGAGTGGCCACCGAATAATATAACTGCATCATTAAGTCAAATCAGCAAAATTTTGACTTATCTAGTGACTTTTCGCAGAATGCCCACTATAAAATTATTTATAAAATCCGATTTTATTTATATTGGATACCTATGATATTCGTAATTGATGGGAATAACCTTCAAAAGATATTATAAAAGAGAGTTATTCTAATAAAAATAAAAATAAATTATATACAGTTTGTACGCAATGTCATAGCTTATTTTTTTCATGTCATCATAAAGTAGGTTTCGATAATGCTTAATGCTAAACTCCCACCTGAGACATAATTTAACAATAAATAATTGGCAATGGCTTTAATAAATTTGATATTACATTTAACATTTCCAATTTTACCATCGTAGTAGTCATATCAAAACTAATATTGTCATATCTCCACGGCCCATGTCGGAATGAAAAGTAACATACCTTCGATCATAAATATTTATTAATAGAGGTATCTACTTGCCGTTGTAGTAATATGACCAAAGAATCCACACACCTTAGATTTCGTATGTCTAAATGAATATTAATACACCCACCAATCTACTCAGTTTATTAAATACGTTATTTATGGCTCTTCTTAATTTTAGAAAATTATTATTCAACAATATTAATAACACCCATTTCACGTGCTACATAATTACTGACCATTGATTTCAAAATTCATTGATCTTTCTATTTCCAACACGTGGAGGCTCAAAGTTAATGACTAAAATTTTAATAAGAAACACATAATAGCGTGAGACCTATCGTCGTAACAATGGCACAAACCGTTATTTTTTTAAAATTATTTTCATACATACTGCACGTGTTAATTACCCCATGAATTCAAGTGTTGCAAATTATTTTAGCAATATAACACAACGAAAATTCATTACAGGCATTTTTTCATTCCATCAAATGAAATTGGTTCCCAAAAAGTGAAACTTTTGAGTGTTATGAAAATTCCCTAGCTGTAATCGGAGTGTATTCATTCACATAGGTTCAATGATTATAAAGTAAACAACAAATAGTTAGAGAATTGAAGTCCCCGTCTATGTCATTCGAAACCTGCGATCTCTGTAGACATGTGTTCTCTCGGAAACATCTACACATATTTAATTACGATCCGATAATGATTGCAAATTACCTGTGCAGAACAAACATATAGTCGGGAGGCTGTGAGGGGGGAGAGGCACGACTGTAATAAAGCACAAACGAGATCTTATTGGTTTATAAACGAGTCCATAGACACTGACTCGCTTCGGCCTTAATGCGAAAGTTAATAAAGAGAGCTTTTAATGACTCACGAATAAAATTAAATTAACTGTTTACGGCAATGCTCGTTAAGAAACCCAGGATGATACCTTTTCCACAGTCCGCATTGTTCGTCATGTAGGAACGAATATTATACACATATTTAATCTGATGTTGAAGTCGTTTATTTTACAAATGAGATAAACAATTTAAATTTTCAATTGATTTGAATAACTTTTGAAGTTTATGCACATTTTGGAGTTTGACACTACGTAATTTATTTATAATTCTTTCTGTAACTTTACACTATTAAATTTTTATATTTAAATTAAATTCTTAGCACGGGACATCCCAGTGAGGATATAATTTTTAAGTGTTTTTTTTTTATTATTTCACTATTCTAGGGTGTTCTAGGCCATAATTTAAAATTGCAGAGAAAGGAATGGTGAATTCATAAATTAATTTTATTTAAATGTGCAAATTTCAGAATTATATGGAACATTAAGTTCACACTTAGAAGACCCGAGATGTTGAATGGAGGCGAGGCAATTTTAGATAAAGCTTGATAGAAGAGAGGATATTTATTTAGAGAAGGACAACCAAAAGATATACGATCTAAAGTTCCCACATCTACGAGTAGTATAATCATTGAAGAATAAGACATTACAAATAAATCTAGACGAAATGAAACAGAACAAGTAAAAAAAAAGATGTCGTTCTAAACTGAGGATCTTCTATTTCCCTGGTAACTCGTGGGACAAAAAAATTGGACCATTAGAAAACTAGGGGCCTTTTGGGGACCTAGGTGTGCTGAGGCCACCTCTGTGGATTTCCTTCCTGGGGCCGTAGGAGGAACCAAGAGGAGAAACCGTGGAGAAGTGAGCTGAGGCCACCTCCATGAACTCTTCCCTTGTGGGGCCTTCAAGGAACCAAGGGGAAGGGCACCCTTCCAGCGCGGGGCCTTTGTGGTACCAACGAGGAGTAAAGTGTAGAGATGATGTCCTCTTCTCATGTGGGGCCTTCGAGGAACCATGTAGGAGTGAAGAGGAGAAATGAGGCCAGCTTGGTGAACTCTTCCTCTGTGGGGCCTTTAAGGAACCAAGGAGGAGAGATGAAGTTCTCTTCCCTCCTGGGGCCCTCAGGGAACCAAGGGGAGGTGGACTCTCCGTCATGGAGCCTTAGAGGAATTAAGGAGTGGAGAGGAGAGATGAAGCCCTCTTCCCTCGTGGGGCCTTAAGGGAACCAAGGAGAAGTGAAGAGGGGAAATGAGACCTGGGAAGACACATTGTCGAACCAAAAGATATAGCTTCATTTCCAATGACAATCCTGGTGAACTTTATAAAATGGACTGTGTTACTGTCAAAGGAATGAGGTAAAATGGGAGATGGTACAATGGGTCTATGGCCTAAGTGCTCACGGTAACTATATGTAAACCGTCCCCGATTACTTAAAAGAAAAAAAAAACTGAGGATCAAACCCAGGACTTCCGTCTTGCAGGACAACACTCTAATTTCGTCGTCAATTTCATATTTAAGAATTGCCAGTATCGTCCTTTATCAATTCCCTTAATTCCATTATTTGGTACCTGTAACAAAGACAAAAACGGTATTATGAGCTTAAACGTTTATTTTTTTTTTTAAAGTGAAATCATTCATGTTTTTCCCTGCATGATCATCATTTTTGGCTGCACATTAAAGGTGGTTAAACTAATTTAAATTTCAATCTCTATGTATTTCAGGATTTTGTAAATAAATAATTGTAGATATTCATTGTACGTATTTACAAACTTATGGTATAACAATATAGTAGAATTGGAGTAACCATAAAGTAAATTTAGTACACTGCTATTTCTGCAAAAGTATAACCAACTGCATTTTTTTTTAATTAGCTCCACACAGGAAGCCCAGATGAAAATTCGGTTTTATTATTTACTAGCTGACCCGGTAACACTTCGCTGTGGCTAACGAAACACAACGCCATTACTTAGCACACTTGAAGTGAAATAACACAAAACTGCGCTATATAAATACTACGTTATAATTATATTTATTATTACCCAACTTTTATAACCAACGCCATCTGTTAATTTGCATACATATCAAATCCACACCGCCCTGTTGCCAGTCCGCTCCATTTATATATTATATATTTCAACCAATTTACACAAAACCTTGACAAATTATGTACCTAAACCTTCATCATGAATCACTACATATTGGTGAAAATCGCATGAAAATCCGTTGCGCAGTTTAAACGAACTGTACAGACAGCGGCAGCGATTTTGCTTTATACTATGTAAAGATTATTTATATGTCTTGGTTTCATATTTACATTAAATAAATAGTAGTGTCACAATTATCAACTTTGCATAAAAAACCCTTTCATTAGGTGTTTTGTGTTAGTGATGGTGAATTTTTTGGTAATAAATTATCATCATATGTGGAAAACGAAGATTTTCTTGTTAAGAATATTAAAAGGAACATATAAAACAATGTTAGCACACTACTTCGTATCAATTGATATTTTCAAGAACATTATTGACTTATACCTTATAAACACACCTAGTCATACTCCAAAGGCATAAAAAGCAGTGAACGAAATTTTCATTTACGACTAAAATACGAACGAACAAGTAATTTTTATATTAGTAATCCAATTGAATCCAATAAAAAGAGAGGAGACTGACCTCCACCAACAAGCTTAAAATCTTCAAAACGTAACTTGCATCGAGGAATTACAGTATTCTAACTTTCTTCTAATATGATTGTGAGAAATCCAGATTCCGTGTAACACGTGCTTTGACCCAAACAAGATGTAGGTGTCTACTAAACTTAAGGAAAATCAAGTTTGGTGAGATATCGCGTCAACGGCAGGTTGCTGGGTGATGCGTATTGGCTTTTCTGTGTCGTTTATTGACTTTTTGATTACTGTACTGGACGTTAATTATTATTAATTTTTATTTCATTAGTTTCTATGGCATATTTTGTACATGATGTAAGTATAAATAATAATATTTGTAATAGAAAGTTTTCACAGCTCACCAGGATTTGCTATTGGGGGGCAGTTCGTAATTAGTTTTTTAAAATATGTTTGTATTTAGTTTCTAGTTGACTTTACATTGTCTTCATAATGTTTGCAAGATGATTATCATTCTGTTCTCTCAGCCATGTTTTTAATTTAGTTTTAAATATATTAATTTCCGTTATCTTTTTGTGTTTTGGGAGACCATTTTAAAGTTTCGTAGCATGGAATTTAATATTTGTGTCCAAAAGATGTATTCAAACTGGGAATAACCAATATATTTTGGCTTATTTCATATATGTTTAAATAAAACATTTTCAAGTTTTTAAATATTGCTTCTGTCGGAGTTCTAGCCGGAACTTCAGAATTGTTTTTGGTACCACTAGTTTGTTTGTATGTATTGCCTTTAGCTTTAGAATGACCATAATATATAGGTATGTAAGCGTGTCTGTGTTGATATGTACCTATTTTGAGTTGCCGTGGGTACGTATTTGTAATTATGTTTGTATTGACTTTCGTTTATGTGTCCATATTGACTTGTGCCTATTAGTTGCATTAACCTGTCTCTTGAGACACATTAGAGTGACGTGAAATGCTGTCTCGTCTGTTACATAAATGAGTTTTTTTATAAATGACTACTAATCATATTTAACCGTAAAATGACAGGTGGAAGATTGTGTTGAGATTAAACTGTAAATTAATATTAATAATACTTCAACTTATTAAGTCCGAGTTGATTTTTATATGTCACAATAAAATATTGCGAAACGAACATCTATAAAACAGTTAGCATTACGTTCACGAATTATTAGGTCAACCCAACATTCTCCTCTAGAAATGTAGGAAATTGTTTCAACCATGAGCATGATTTACTGAAATTTGGTTCAATTAATGATATATTCCACAGTTTTAACAATGTTATTCTTAAAAATAACAATAAACGTTGGTGTTGGGAAACGTTGTTCTGCCATATAAATGAAAGTTCGATGAGGGGGACGCAGCGCCATCTGTCATTCAACAACATAAATAATTTCGTTCTGTTTGAAATACGAACGATGCTAAAGTGGAGGACGAGTGCGACCATAAACAACGTGACACGAGATTTATATATATATATATATATATAATTAAATACACACAAGATAGCGCTAAATGTTGAAGTATTCGATATATTTCAAAACAAAACGCGGGCAAAGCTGGGTATGAAACAAGTTAAGTTTTGTACGACTTACTAAAGTGTGCCGATGATGATACAAAAGTAGGAACTTTACGATGAGTATAAAAATTAATATTGGTAAAGTTTTGTTAATGGGGAAAATATGGCTTTATTATTAACCATAGATACTTACGCACCTCTTTTTCAATTGATAAATGTTTCCGGTTATTGTCGTTTGAAGTATTTCCCATTGGATTTTTAAATCGATAGTTCATAATTTATGAAATAGACACGATAAGCTATTAGGATTACATAATGGATATAATATAGTATTTCCCCAATAGAATCACATTATTTGATCGTCTTCTGGAGATTAATAATTTTACGTAACGTCATATACAAAAACCAAACCATCATTTTATGATGTTTTCTTGCAATATATTATCATAAATTCAACATATTTTTAAAAAATTCACAAGCGTGGGCTGAAAAATAAACTTTATAAAAGCGATAAATTTTTTTATATTAATTTTTTTTTACAATTATTTGCATATGGGGAAAACAATTCGCATTTTATGTTGGCATTCTCAAAAATATAAACGATAAAAAATCAGCAGTCGACAAGCGCTATCTATTCATAATATTTTTACGTCTTTTACGAAGTATTTAGTTAATGTGTAAGAAAGAACATTTCCATCTAATTATTTAAAATTAAAACCAGAAGCAAAGTAGTGAATCTCATTCAAAGTCGATCACATTCTGCAGCATGGCGCCTGACTCTTTAGTAGTTTCCGCGAAAGATACAACTGGCCTTCGTGCGGAGAGTTCTACTCAAATCTCGGAAGCTCACTGTATTATTTTCCAGCTCAGAAATCTCGTATTGCTTGCTGGTGAACTTCGTGCTCGTGCCCGTATCTCCCTCGTGCTCGCCGGTGCCCGCCGGTGCCCAATCAGCCGATCACTGCGCGACACTAGCGCGACCAAACTGTAATTAATTGAACAACCTGCGACTCGTCTCGGCTAATACTAATGTCCGATACACGGGAAAAAGGTAAAAGATGGTAAAGCCATGCGCCGTCTTTTGAGCGCATTTGTTCTGTTTATTTATTAGACATTCTGCGGCGACAAGTGCGATTACAGGTGCGCTACCGTGCTGTTAACATTCAAAGCCTACGCTGAACCAAGTTTCTAAACAGATTGATAATGATTTGTATTTACCAGTCTCAAATACTTAAAACATTTTCTAGTGAGGCGGTAACGTATATACTTACATATTCACAAGGATAAAATTGGCGTCAGACCGGGTTGCGAATTGTGTATTGTATGTATTAATAATATCAACTAGCAGTTCTTCGCGTCGAAAAAAGTATGTTTCTAATTTTCTCTTGATGTTTGATAAATCAAAACCAAATTTGTCTCTGAAATCATAAGTTTTGTCAGAATTTTTTATTTGTCAATTATGAACTACATATTTTATGTACATTTTTGAATTACAGAATAAGGAATTTATACAATTTGTCCGAAGAAACATCGATTCAATTACAAATCGATTCAAACAAAATCCATTACAATTCTTTTTACAAATTTTCTTTAGGCAGGTAGGTACCATAGTATTGAAAAAACGATTGGCATTGAGCTATGGGGGCTTATCAAATACCCGCCAAATAATTCAATATATACTAGTGTTTCATTCAACAATTACTGCTTATTATTATTTTTTTTCCACCTGAAAACAACCAACTTTATTTTTGCGAGAGAGACATTGTAAGTGATAAATCCCTCGCTAGGTGGCGTCGAGACAAATTATGACTACATTTATTGGGGGGGGGGGGGGCTCAGTGGTCAA